>CM062804.1:632413449-633616299 GCA_031772625.1 Pinus tabuliformis | reverse complement strand
GAATCTGTATGGGAATTGGATCAGTGGATTCAAGGTTTTGTTGGGTCAAGTGAGCTTTGAGATACCCCACAACAACATAGGAATGGTTCATAGCCACGCTACTGCCACATATTAGGTTACCATTGACACAATAGAAGATCGGGACGCAAGCTGAAGCATTGGAGATTGCGATGAAGTTGGAAGCCTCGCCAATTGGAGATACTCACACAAGAGTACAACAGATACAGAATCAGCTAGCTACGTTGACCTTGGAATTGTAGGATCTGAAGAAAGGTAAAGAAGTCAGACCAGAAAGATTAGAAGTTTGGTGTACGAAGTGCAAAGTGGAAGGTCATTATAAGGATCAATGCCCCATATTCAGAGATTATATTGCAAGTGGAGCGCCTAATCCAGTAAATCCGGGTCTGTGGTGCGAAATTTGTAGGACGCGAGGTCAGCATCGCTCTAAAGACTGTTATCTATTATAGAAATATATACAGACCCCGAAACAGTTGTTTTGTAACTTCTGTAGATCAGTAGGTCATGATGAGAAAAATTGTTGAAGTTATGACTTAATGATGGAGCGCACTGCTGATAGTTATAGACTGCAAGTCGAAGGACACACACATGAAGAGCAAGGCAACACGCTGGATGAGGAGGATTTCAAGGACGAGGACGAGGAGGAGGAGTTGGTCGAGGATGAGGCCAGATTATCTGCTATAACTGTGGACAAGCAGGACACTTCGCGAGAGACTGTCAGAACTTGACGACAACCTGCAATTACTGTAAGGCTTTTGATCATGTCATAGAAGAATGTCCCGTCCTCATTGCGAAGATGCAGGAGAAAAGAAAGCAGCGGCTTGCAGCAAACGTCTAAATGATGACCGTCGAGCCAAGAGAAGATCAACCATGCATCGACATTGTAACAAGAAGCGGAACCGCGATTGGGAATGATAAGGCCGATGGAAAAAAGGAAGTTGAAGCCACATGGATAAGGAAAACCACTGAAAAGTCTCATGTATTTGATATCTTGAAGGAAAAGCAAGCATTCATGGAGGCAAGGCAAAGCTTCATGGATGATGGGGCCTCAACCTCTATCGCACAACCGACTCAGAAGGATAACCGCGAAATAGTACCAGTTGCAACACAAGAAGTGGATCCAAATGTTTTGAAGTCTTCTCTACAGACCTGCATGAAGTTGTTGTAGAAATTTTGAATAATATGACACATATTCACAGAGATTATCCTGATCATACAATTATAAGCGGAACATGTATAATACATAATCTCCTCTACGTTGATCATCAATTTACAGAAGCAGAAACATTCACAGGCACACATAGAAGCATCAATCAAACTCATAAACACAGTATGTATCCCGGGGAAAGCATCTCGCTAAAAACCCCAACTATCTGTATATTATATTGATTGAATCATGTAACATTACAAAGTACAATGCTTATCACAAGCAATCCAGTACCAGCTCCACCTATTACACACAATACAGCTCAGATCTGATCTCCAAATCTATTCCACTGCTTGCCTGCCTCCACTGCTCAATACCTGCTCAAGAACTGATGAGAATGACTTCCCAAACTCGTATTTCACCTGCAAAATAGTCACTCACACTTTGTTGGACGTGAGCACAAGCTATAATGTGGGCAAATACGTGAGCAAACTCTTTGGCATACTCAATCCCTTGATTGTGCAAGATCTGGTGCACAACTATAGTCACAACTGATAGCAATCGACCCCAAGGGAGAGGATGCGTAAGCAGGCTCGACTGTTAAGGAGAGGACCCTCACCATATGAATAGTGAGTGACTCCGTCCCTTTAGGGGGCTCGACTGATAAGGACCTTTAGGTACTCGACCATAAGGACCTTTAGGTACTCGACTGTTAAGGAGAGGGAGAGGAGAGGAGAGGTACTCGACCCCAAGGGAGAGGAGAGGACAGTGGTTTCTTGAGGATGCGCAAGCAGGCTCGACCGCTAGGATGCGCAAGCAGGCTCGTGTTAAGGACCTTTAGGTGCTCGACTGATAAGGACCTTTAGGTACTCGACCATAGGGAGAGGAGAGGATGCGTAAGCAGGCTCGACTGTTAAGGACCGGCAACGGGGCTCGACTGATAAGGACCTTTAGGTGCTCGGCCACCCTCCCACAACTATAATGAGTTTCAATACTGGCTTGAGGCAAGAACTTATTCCCCTCCCTGGTTCGGACTCCCGTTAACAAATTGATCATGGTTGGTTCGTTATGCCATGACCTGCTACCCGGCAAAGAAATATATTAAGAATCAGTGAAACCAGCCGGGAGGAAAAGAACTGGATCCAGTAGTAAAAGAACATGTAGTGATGGAGGAATTCGATCGTTAGGCGGGTGGCGAGTAATCCCGTTAAGTGGTTAGGTGGATCATAAACCGTGCAAGTTATGGAGAAGTCAGCTTATGGACAGTCCCTTGACAGAGCATCCATCTACTTGAGCCCGGTTAAGTTCCAAGAGATCGCTTAAGTTTAGGCCCTTCGATTCGACTTTAGGACAGCCCACAGAATGAACGAGGAGCTACCCAGGCAGCCAACAGCACCTATACTTGGAGCTCCGGAGATATAGACATCCTTAAGCTACTTCACGCCATCCCCCAGACTGTTTGACAAGGTCGAACCTACAAGTCAGATAGTTGTCAGTTGGACCTACTGAAAGACCCATTACTACAGCCCACTTTGACTAAAGGAAGACTGTTTCACGTACGGTCAGACTCAGCATAGAGCTACACACACAGCATTAGCCTGGTCCTTGTCCTAATGCCTGTCTATGCATCTCTTTATGAGAATGCCCTAGCATTGGTTATGATGAAATCTCCACTTATACCTCATGAAAGTAAGTAGTACCTCTCTCGCTAGTTTCTCCGATGCCAGAATAGGATTTGGGATATTCACTAGTGCGCGTATGGCGCCAACTTGGTCACAATCGATATTATAATATCTACTAGCTATGATCGGCTATGCTCGGGGCTACGATCTATGGATCGCTATGTGAGGTGCTCTATGTGCAGGCGCTGTAGCCCAAACTAAAATGGCCAAATTAGTAGGGTTTTAACGCTCGACCAGGCCCCCCACCCAATAAGTAAATTAAGGGAAATCTTGAAAAACCTCCGCCATTGAAGTTCCTGTCAGTCAGTTAGTCAGCCAGAAAGAAAGCTAGAAAGAAAGGTAAACTGAAACTCCTACCGATGGGGGCTCCGCTTCTGAAGCTATAGGATCTGATTCCAAGTCAACAAGGTCCACGGAACTAGTTAACCCACTTATGGTTCTGTTTCTACGGGGTTTCCCCTGCCCTAATTTCTGCTACTGGATTTGTTGGATCTGCATGGTTTTGAAACACTATGTTTCCGCTTCTTAATTTGATTGCTCTGCTGCCTCCGCTAACGTAGCTGCATCTACCTTCTACGCCTCTGCCTTTGGTGGGGGTTCGGACTCTACCTCCACTATAGCCGCGGGTTTCTAATTCTCTAACACCTGTCCCTGCTGAACTGAACATGCACTGACATGCAACTGAGTTAACTGATGTATTCTATAGTTGTATTATGAGTTAGTAACTTGTGAATTAATTAATAACTAATTCACCAAATCATCTCTAATCTATTGATCAATTAGACTAAATACAACTAGTTTAACAAAGCTAAACTGAACACAACTCCATCAATTGCACCTCCAGTCCACTAAACTCAACTCACTTGAGTTCTAACTGAAGTCCTGCATGCAAATATTAGTCATCCCATAGGTAACCACGTATTTCCCTCTGGGATCTACATGTACCACATCCGTAGCTCATCCTGAAGTGCTCCAAGAGAATAAGATCAAGTTTATAGTCCAAATATTATTATGAGACAATAATATTTGACTTTTCTATTTTTGACTTTGATGACTCACACTGTGATCACT
Source organism: Pinus tabuliformis (assembly GCA_031772625.1). NCBI lineage: Eukaryota > Viridiplantae > Streptophyta > Pinopsida > Pinales > Pinaceae > Pinus > Pinus tabuliformis. The sequence goes on along the minus strand of CM062804.1, from coordinate 633,612,381 downwards.
CACACTTTCATCAAAATAGAAGTCCATCTATTTTTTTCCCAACTTGATCAATCATCCATAAACAGCAACCTGCAATCCATAGACATGATCCATATGTCTAAAAATAGACATAGTCTAAAAATAGACTTGCGCAAAAAATAGCCTGCGGGCCCACTTAGTGAAGTAGACTCTTTTCACTAAGCTCCATCATCTTGTTGCAATCTCAACAAGCATTTCTTGTTGCACACTTTTCAACAGTTGTTGAGGAATCAGAAGGTTGTGGATGGATTACAGGAACTGATAGACTCTTGTACTTCTAGGGAGATACCACAGAGCAAGATTCGCGCAGTGAATAATCTGCATAGGCATAAGATGACCAAGTTCTGATGCTAGATTTTTCTTTTATATGGTTTGTATAAATTATTCTACAATTTGGAGCCACTCCCATGCAATAAAATCATACTTTGCAGACAAGTATGCTCTTAAAATCGTAGCAGTTTTCCTAGCCATCTAAAAGAGAGAGAGTTTAAGGATATTTAATTTAATTTAAGATGTTCAACACACTTTCTAGACTAGTGCCTTGTCCTACAAGGGTAAATGGAGTCTTAAAGGATTTAAAATGCCAAGGAAGGACCTTGATGGACTAAGGGGGGATGCTCTAGGGCACTTAAATGTATTGCTTTGTAGGTGACATGGATGGGAAGTCTAATTGACGATGCATGACATATCCGTGATTTTGTAGAAAACCAAACCAATGCCCTCTCAATCATAAGTTGTCTTTCATGACTTAGAAGAGAAGATGTCATCTCTATTTATTGTTGTTACACTATCTAAAGGCCCAAAAACCCTCTTGTTTGCATTAGCCTTAGTCTCTATTGGAAACCTTTCATTCCCCTTCTGGTTGAACATCTTTTTAAGGGTTTTCTAAGGCTGCTATATGCCATTGCATGCCCTGATATTGAACATCACTTAAGCCCTACTATAGCATCCTTGTCATAGGTGTAACCTTGGAGAGATCAAAACCTACCTTTGAATATCTTGGTCATCTTAGGCCCTGCCAAGCCCTCTACCTATCTTTAGACCTCAAAAATAAGTCACCTTGAGCCATAGTATTAGAATACCTTGTTGGCGGCATAGGGAAGCCTCCTTGTGGTTGAAATCCCACTAAACAATAGGAGGAGGTTGTTGAGGTGACATTGGCAACCCTTCATTGTTGCCATAGGGTATGGCCCTTGTCTAGTGAGTTCTTTCACTAGCCCTGCTAGATTTTGTAGCAACAGGCCCCAAGAGTACTATTGACCTCCTTCAAGCACTTAAGCATGATGAATAAGGAGGCAAATAGAGTATTTGCAATCTTCAACATTGATGGATGTGTGTACTCCTTTTGGATTGTGAGGCCATTGGTTTGGTTTTCTACAAAAGCATGCATCGTCAATTAGACTTCCCATCCATGTCACCTACACAACAATACATTTAAGTGATAAATTTGAAAATGAATGACGCAAGGTATCCCAAATATTTGTGGGAATTTAGCTTCCACAATTATGCCAGCAGCCTTGCAAACATGTACATTATCGATAATAATTTGCACACATTAATCAAAACCTACATCTTCAATAACTTTAATGAGAAACTCACCCATATATTACACATCCTTCTATTGTCTAGGAGCATCTACTGGTTTCAAGAATACTAGTCCATTCAGGGAAGCAAACATGAAATTGATGAGTGGATGGCATGCTACATCCCTCCATCCATCAGAAACAATATTGACACCAATGTTGCACTAACCGTTATCGGGATTAATTCGGCGCGGGGAAAAAAATCGTTTGGTACAAAAATATTCATTTTTCTTCAATTTTTTTAATATCTAAACCATCTACAACATAAAATAAATACATTGACACATAAATATGATAAAATAACTAATATATAAGATGTTTAATATCATTTCTAGTGCTACATCACACATAACAGTGAATCATGTCCTAAATAGTAAGTCTTGACTCATGACTCCCAACTCAGCCTCAAAATATCAACAAAAAATATAATAATGTATCTCATATCATGAGTCATAATGTCATATACAATGAAATGAACCAAATAACTAAAGTCTAATACTACTGATTTCCTTTGCCCCTCTAGATGTAGATGTTGGTGGAGTTGGCAGTAGACTTTGTTGTGCTCTAGAAGCTGAAGAACTAGGTGCTACATGAGGTAGACCACGTCCTCTACTTGTGACAGGGGTAAGCTTGGGTCACCTCCTCCTCCCCATTTCAGAAAAGAACAAAAAAAAAAAAATCCACGATTTTTTCATAAAAATCGGCAAAAAAACCCCGATTTTATCTTCTTTTTGAAAAAATCGCGATAAAACGATTTTATCGCAATTTTTTGGCGATTAGTGCAACACTGATTGACACTACATGAGGGCCATGATGATTTAGTAAGCTCTAGGATTTATCAAACTCCTCCATTGTCTTCAACAACAATGTGGTTCAAAGCTTCTCTGAACTGGGAGGCACATACTAAATTGGACCCTGTTCAACTAAAGCTCGACACATCTCAATAAACAAAGGAGATCATGCAACATTAAATGAAAAGAAGTCGAAATAGAGCACGAACCCAATGGTAAGATCAACCTCCTGTTGCATGTCTTCTTGAAATATCTTGTCCATTGGACCACCACTTGGAGCTGGCCTCTTTCTTGCTGGTTGAATTACAATCCTACTCCCATATCTACTAGATAGCTTTCTCAAGAACGAAAAAGAATCCTTATTTCTGTTTTCCTTGCTTGCTGCTACCACCTTCCCCAAGCCAATATTATCCTCTCCTTCCACTTTTTTAAATTTGGATGCACTCACCATTTTATGTGCTCCAAGTCCACAGTCAGGGACATGCAAATGGCCCTTAAATTGGTAGTAAGTTCTCGTCTATTGAATGTGGCCAAAATTTCTTGTCCAAAGAACAGATATTTCCACAACAGATATTTATTTTCTTGTGTGTTTTATCTTCCTACAGCAGAGTTTTTTTCAGCATTGGTAATTGCACTTGCAGTAGATGCAACACTGGCGAGATAGATGATGAGCTTGAAAGAGGGAGGGAGGGAGGTGAATCCAGTTTGCAAATACACCTAGAAAAGCAATTTGAATCCCTTCAAATCTAAAATTTATCCTGACACCCACACAACAACAAACCATGAGAGCTTCTTTCTGCATTTAAAAAAGAGAAACAAAAAACAAGTGAAAAATCTTTTTGAGAAACCCTGCAGATCTCTTTTCTCCATGGCACATGTCGAGACTTGGACACATCTAGCACACAAGTTCAATGTTGGACTAATTGTTGCACCTTTGGAAATCAATCTCGTAGACTAAACACCACCCTAAGAACAAGGGACTAACCACCCACTCGAGGTGAGGTTGCTGGTTTGGAATTTTTCTAACAACTGTAGATTTTGGTGTAATGGAAAACCTTTACATAGTATCAGAGCCTTGGCCTAGGTTTAATTCCCCGAGGGACCAAGTTACATAGGAGGTGGGATGTTGGACTAACTGCTGCAACTCTAGGAATCGATCTTGTCCACTAACTGCCACCCTAGGAACATGGGACTAAACACCCACTCAACGTGATGTTTCCGGTTTGGAAGTTTACTAACACTTGCAGGTTTTGGTGTAATGGCAAAACTTTACATTCAACACATGTTTGGCACATGTTCTGTTTTAGGACTCATGTTTTAGTGTGCCATGTGTTTGACACTCTAGATATAGACATCACACCATCATGTGTCCGACACAATGTTGCACGAAGCGCCCCCCCCAGGGTTCCAAGCCCCGAAGCACGTCCCGTACGGAAGCGCTAGGAAGCTTGGCCGAAAGCGCGCTTCCGAATTTTTTGCCGCTTCCTGGAAATTCGGAAGCGTGATATGGAAGCACCACTTCCGAAGCGTCGAAGCACGCTTCGTACGGTGCTTCGGGCATCGGAAGCGTGGCGCTTCGGAGGAGGAAGGGTACGCTTCCGAAAAAGCATTTAGAAAATCGTTTTTTTTTTCAATTTTTTTTTTAATTTTAGGTGAGTTTGCTTGTTGGGGGTGGGTCCACCTTGGGTTAGGGTGACGAATGAAGGCAAAAAAAAAAATATAGCAGATGCTCCCTCATGGTAATGTTAAATTCTTAAAGTAAAAGTGACATTCTCCTTTATTTTTCATTTTCATCCTCTTACTTAAATTTTTAACATTACCATGAAATGACTTAGGATGTTTGAGAGTGGTTCCATCCTCGTTGGACTTCACATGGAGACAATAGAATTTCATATCCTATTCAAAATTCAGCAGACTTAACAGTTTTAAGGAATTCAGGATCAATGGGATTGTGGCATTTCATTAGATTATATCAAGTATGAAGGTATGCGATTAGCATTTAATCAAGAGCACCAAGCCCTATATGTACCCTAGTGTTGGTGGTGTTAATTGTTGAACTCCTTTGTCACACGGCACGCCCTTAGCAAAAAATTACCTTTCAATCAAGTCAAAATCATTGATCAAGCATGTTAAGCTTTTTCTACCATATTTTAAGTCTTGAATTAGGTAGTTTGATCAAAATTGGGCAATGTTGACTAATATCCCTAGACAATCGAGGTAGAGGCAAAGGCTAGACAAGAGGAGAAGAATCTAGATTCTAGATGGTTGATGCATCTAAATGGTTGATGCTCGAATAATTAATCATTAATGTACAATGGATGTTATATCTATTTTGATTTATGCAAAAATATGCATGTTTCATGTCATCTACAATTAATTTGCTATTTGGGATGTTTGTTTTGAGTATAAATGCAAAAAAATATTAAAAAAAAAAAAAATATATATATATATATATAGCAGACGCTTCCGCGGACGCTTCACTTCCTAGATTTTTGGAAAATGACGCTTCCGCATCCCCGGTTCCAAAAAATGCTTCCACTTCGCCCCCGCTTCGTGCAACATCGGTCTGACATGATAGATATAGACAAAACACCCCTAAAGATCAAGTCTTGTTAATTGGTTAATCATGTTGAATATGAAGCAAAATGCAAAAACTCAAAAATAATTTGAAGAGAGCGAAAGAAGAGCTATAGAATAGAGACATTGACATATCCAAATAAGGATGATGAAATAGCAAAAGCAATGAAAAAATATCTAGATTACAAGATTACTCAAACACTACTTAAAGAGGTTATGAGATCAATGGAAGAGAAGAAACATCGTCAAACTCAAGATGAATTGAAAATCATAATGAAGAAATGAATAAAATAGTTGAAGAAACACACAATATGGTTGAAGAGGCATAAAATTCCAATGATATCAATTAAAAATGCAAACAAGAATTGAAGAAGGAAGAAATAAATTGAGGGTTGATACCATAGTTCAAATTGAAAGCGGGGAGGAGAAAATAAAAGTGAGGTCAACAATAAATACTTCAAGTAGTTGAGCTCCATCTTGAGGACATAAATGTCAAATATGGTGGTATTATATCCTATGTTACCGGATCCGGCAGAGGCAAGAGGAACATTGCCGGATCCACGGATCTGAACCGGATCCGGATACGATACACCAAAAATACGTCTAAAATACGTATTTTATAAATATACAGTTTTTGGAAACGGTAAACTTTCCCAGGATACGGATCCCGCTGGTGGCTGCCGGAAACAGTGAAATGGTCGCCGAAAAGTCAGAAAAAGCGGAATTTTTTTAGGTTTCGATTGTCGCTGTAAGTTTAGATTGTCGCTGTAAATTTATGCTATTCTGACTTTCTACCCATTAACGTTTCTAAACTCCCAGCAGCCGCAAAGATCGTTTCACGTTATGCGGGAAAATTTTTGATAGGAAGATGTCACGTTTTCTCTCTCTGATTTTATAAATTAAATATGATTCCCGAGTCTGGCACTTCAGGCAATTCGATTAATTTTGACTTCTCCTTAATCTGGATAGCTCTATTTCCATTCAGGAGAGAAATGGGAAACAATATAAATTCATATAATACACAAGCATCTGCACGCGCTCCAAGGATCCGGATAACTAGGATGCCGTGTAGGCAATAAATTAGAAGTGCATTAATAATTTCTAGAGTTTTGATTTTTATATGTTTTAAAAAAAAATATTTGGGAACCATAGATTTTTTAATATTCTTAAAATTTGACAAAAATAATTGCCTTGCCCTATGTCTTTTATATTTTTAGAATATTTTAAAATTTACTATAGCATAACCATATATATTTAAAAATTAACATATGTTTTTTATTTTTATATAAATTTAATTAATATTAATAAATGATACATTAAATATGAAATTATCTATACAATAATTATTTATTGTATGCAAAATTTATATATTTAAAAACTAACTTATCATTTTATTTTTATATTAATATAAATTTTAATTTTAAAAATAAAAGACATATTTTTAGAATATTTTAAAATTTACTATAGCGTAACCATATATATTTAAAAATTAACATATGTTTTTTATTTTTATATAAATTTAATTAATATTAATAAATGATACATTAAATATGAAATTATCTATACAATAATTATTTATTGTATGTAAAATTTATATATTTAAAAACTAACTTATGATTTTATTTTTATATTAATATAAATTTAAATTTAAATTTATTTTTTTTATTTGCTTGTACTTGACGTTTCCTTGCCGTTTCCGGATCCTGGCTTTTCAAAAAATTAGCGGATCTGTATCCGAATCCGTATCCGGATCCGAATCCTGGTAACTTAGATTATATCAAAAGAAAAAATTAATTGAAGATCAAGCACAAAAGCTAGAGCATGTCATTGTTCCCAAAAATAATATTGATGATTATGGTGTGGAAAATGAAAAAGAACTTTTTAAGGAAAAACACTAGCGACATCACCATCACCACAACAGTGTACAAGAAGGGAAAAAACAACATCCTAACCTTAAAAGAAGTTAACAGAATCAGCAGCATTTATGGAACTAGAAATTGACCAATATTTATCCAAAATGATATCATCAAGGACTAACAACTATACCAAATTGGAAAAGTTAAAACGATGCATGGAATCCAGGAAAAGAGACTATGTAACATCAAATAATCAAATATTGATGCCAGCAAGAATTAATTAATGATGGATGGACAATCCAGACACAAAAGCATAAACATTGGAGAAAAAATTAATGAAATCCTATTACCTGGTTTCATCATATGTAAAACTCTTCAAAGGGGTTGCTATGTAATGACCCTAATATGGTAAAGGGTATATGAGTGTTGAGGTCAAATGTATACTTATATGGTAGGTTGTCATTTACAAGCCTACATGGCCAATAAGTGAGAATCAATGTTTATAAGAGGTTGATACGTTCATCATTATACACAACGATTTACGATTACTATATAAGGATATATTTGGGTCATTTGGATTTCTTATTGTTAAAATTGGCAACCAGGCAAAACTCCATGTGGAGCATCTTATTTATGGCAGCTGATATTTTTCTTGGATCCCTCTCATCGAGAGGTGTAGGATTGATGATAAGTATTCATGGAGTTATGAATTTATTTGTGTTATAACACAATTCGTCAAGGTCGGCCAACAACCAAATAAACCCCTCATGTGCTCCATGTTTTAGTATAAAAGGAGATGACTTGATAGTCATTTGGACACACACTCATATTTTGATTCCTCTCCACTTGTCTTGGATTTTAGTGGAACAGAAATCTAGGAATGGAAGCCCTAGACGTTGGAGGATTGAGGCTACCCTAGCCGCAGTCAAGAAGAAGAATGTTGCCCTAATCTAAAGGACGCAAACAAGTGAGAAGCCCTAACGCTACAAGGAGGACAGCCCTAGTATCTACGCTTTCAAGAAGAAGCCCTAGCCTATACGCTGGCCTCTACGCAGCCAAGAAAGAGCTTGCCCTAAACAGCGTGGGAAAGAGAGACTGAAGGGATGAAAGGAGGCTGAGTATCTTGCTAGAAGGCCGAGGAGAAATGGAGTCGTTTGAGGGCTCGTAGACGGTGGAATAGTCCTCTAGAAAGGCTGCCGCAGGCCTGTTCTAAGGGTTGTAGGATGCCACTGTAATGAGAGGAGGGCAAAGCCATTATTAAGGGCTAGAAGGCTGCCCAAAATTATAGCGAAGGGGACAGCCTTCCCTTGGAGGGCAACCACATTAAGGACAAATTTGGGCAGATTTTAGGAGTTGTTTGGTTGGGTGTGTAAGGGCTGCCAGATTCCCTAACCAGTCACCACATACGCAACAGTGAAGGCAGCATTGGAACAACAGGGTTGTGAACAGCTACGCAATGGAGCATGGTGGAACCATGATGCATGAAAAGCAAGACAGCAAGGCTGCCATATGCCTAGAACAGCAGTGTTTCGAGCATAACTGTTAGGTACAGCAGTTACAGCAGTACAACTAGGACCGCTAATGGTACATACATATTTAGAGCAGCGTAAGTATGTTGGGACAGCAGCAATGTTGGGTTGCTGTAAGTATACTGGGATAACAAGCCGTGATGGGACAGCAGTACTAGCAGCAATGATATTGTGCCACAATGTTCAATGGGACAGCAAGGACATAGTGCTGCTAACATGCATGGGACAGCAAAGTGACATAGTGATGCTAACATGCATGGAACAGCAAGGGGACATGATGCTGCTAAGACATATGGATAGCTGCAAGGTATGGCAAGACAAAGTGGGACAACAGTTGTGACATGGCAGAAGGCACATGGTGCAATAGCAAGCATGGTGCTGCAAGCATATGAGACATGCAGTATGACAACATGGTTCAACCATGGCACATGGGACAGCAGTGCAGCATTTGGTGCAGTAGTCATGAGGTCCAGCATTGTGATCATGGGTGCAGCATGATGACGAGATGCAACACGATGATAGGTGGAGTCACCTTGGAGAATCAGTTGAAGCAGCATATCTTCAACTAATCTCATCTTCTTAGAGATGATCTATGTTTTTATAAGTCAAAGTGTTGACTTCTGTTGTAAATGTACTATCTCTCTCTCTCTCTGTTGAACTATTGAAGAACATATAAGAAGAATTGATTAAGGGTTTCCCCACATTGGGGTTTGTCCCTAGCTAGCGCCACATCTTGTGTCCTCTTGTCTTGGCTTGTCTTCTGCGATTTATGTTTATGTTCTATCTACAGTTTACTTTAATGCTGATGTGATTGCTAATCTGGAAAAGATATTGAGTTAACTGTGAAAATTGAAATAAATTGCTCTAAGCATAGAACATACCTAAAATTAACATGGTATCAGAGCTGAGGTGAAGACAAAGCCCAAGCAAGAGTGAAAGAGAAATCACCGAAGACAGTTGGGAAAGGACAATAGGATCAGTGGATTCCTCATCCCTCTTCAAATTCACCAAGGGTGAAATCGAAGCAGAGAATATTATCAAAATGGTGTAGCGGAAGCTTCTAATGGCCTACCTAAAGATCATTACAATGGAAAGTCCGGATCTAAGGGTGGAAGGAAAGGCAAAATTGGTTGTATAATAAGTCTAACCATTATGCGAAGGAGTGTCTGAATGGTAGGGAAACATCACTTGATGATGATAACAATCATTCCAGGGATATCTTCAATGATCAGAGGAATGGTAGGTAATGCAGGTCATCAAAGAAATGACCTCTTCAAGAAAGCAAGGAACCCCAGGTATGAAGAATCAAATGTTGTTTCTGACAAGATAAAGAAGCATTATCTTGTATTGGCCCTCTCCTTCATATTCTTTGGGAATCTGCCTTTTTGATTATAGTGCTTCAAGGCACTTCATCGGATTGAAGGGTGCTCTTTCTAATTTAGTAGAGATGGAACAATCGTGGAATTATACTTGAAGTCGATGCCACCTATCCCGGAAAGGTTGTAGGGAATGTTACCCCTCAATTGAATGAAGGTAACTCTATTCCTTTACAGAATCTCTTTTATGTACCTGATCACTAGAAGAACCTTGTGTCCATTTCGGCAAAGGAAGTCAAAGGTTACAGGGTGGCATTCATTGAATGGAAAGGTACGTATTTGAAAGTGGAATTTTCATGGATGCTTTTACTCATGAGTTCAGGGTTCGCAATTTGTATCAAGTTGTTGGAAGTCCATTGGGGACCATGTTAGTTGTCACATCTCATCTATAGCACCAGAGGTCTGCTTATGAGGCCCTACCCGATGTGAGTTAGATGGTGACTCAGATGCCTGAATTCAAGAAGAGCATGAAGGTACATGTCTGAGATGTACCGAAGGAAAATCTTACAAGGGGACTATTCCCCTCATGCAGCAGGTCCACAAGTTTGGAACAACCCGAGGAGTTTGAGATTCATGATCGGGAATCTCAGGTATACAGGTGGAAGAAAGCCCTCCATGGCTTGAAGCAAAACAGCCCAGGCATAGTATGAGAGAATTGATAGCTGTCTGATGAAGCTGATATTCACTAGGAGTGAAGCCGATCCAAAACATTGCTCAAAGGTTGTGGATGATCGACCTCTCATACCGGCACCTTCTGAAGACGACCTACTTCTGACAGGTGCAGACCCTCTCATTTGCAGAAGTAAGAGGGAGTTGGATTCCGGATTTGAAATGGTGAACAACAAGCCCGCAACTACCTCGATGGAGCTTAACTTTTAGAAGTTATATGGTGGTGATGTCGGACCAGCTTTAGGAAATGCCTCTGAGTTTCATAAACTCATTCGCAGTGATGTTCTTGGTGAACTTTCGTCCGGATATATGTTTTGCAATTAGCATGGTGAGCTCATATAGTTGAGCCTCACTAGATTGGTGCCAAGAATCTTCTCAGATATCTTCGGAGCACAATCCCTCATGGATTGAGATACACTACCGGAAATGTGAAGCTGCATGATTATTCGAATGTTGACTGGGCAGGCAGTGTGGAGGATCGCAAGAGCACTTCTGAGTGTTGGTTCTCTTTGGATTTTGCTTCGATATCATGGATAAGCAGGAAGCAAAAGTCAGTTGCTATAAGCACTGTTGAGAGTGAATGCATAGCTACGAGTATGATCTCGTGTGAAGCTGCCTGGTTGTGGAAGCTCTTCAGCAAGCTATTTGTACACATGATGGATACCACCGTGATCCTCTGTGTCAACCAAGGGGGGATTCGATTGTTGAGGAATCTCATATTCTATGATTGCTCCAGCAAATAGACATCAGATACTACCTTATTAGGGATATGGTACGTCGATGAGCGAGGAGGCTCCATCGCATTGAGACTGATGTACAGGTCACAGACATTCTGTCAAAGCCCCGGGGAAAGGTCAAATTTGTGACTTTCCCGAACGACTTGGAGTCATTGAGAGACCCTCTTATGAGGGTCCTGCATGTTGCATGCATTGAGCTCTGGGAGCTCTGGGGGGCTTGGGGTACTTACTGGAGCAACACGCGACCATAGGGCAACTCACCCTCCCCTAATGGTGCGTTGTGTACAGGGTGAATGGCTCAGCCTTCCCCTGTGATACCCCGAGGCGACTTAGGGACAGGATGAATGGTTCTCCTATCGAGGCATCCTACCCATGCAGTCTGGGACTCATGGGAAGTACCTCTCATCTAGCCAATGAGCAGGGAAATGGGGTTAGGGACCATAGTAGTACTATCGATGGACGCATCATTGTACCTACCGTACTCCCTATGCTAGGATGACCTCCATTGATCTAGGATCAATGAAACTGATCTGGGACCAATGTGAGTGGTTTGAGACACTCTCTTGTGATATTGATCAGGGATCAATAAAACTAACTTCGAGTCAGTAGAGAATGGTATGTTACATTCTCAATCAATTCTTCTTTTTCATGGTTCAGCAGAGCAATGCAGGGCACTGATGGCAGAGATAGTACACTAGGACACATGTATCAGTGAATGGAGTTCTCCCTAGTTGAGAGGGAGTGTTAAAGTTGGCAACTAGGGCCAAACTCCATGTGGTTCATCTTATTTATGGCAGCTGATATTTTTCTTGGATCCCTCTCATCGAAAGGTGTAGGATTGATCTAAAGATCATCCGATTCCAATAAGTATTCATGAAGTTATGAATTTATTTGTATTATAAGACAATTCGTCAAGGTCGGCCAGCAACCAAATAAACGCCTCATGTGCTCCACGTTTTAGTGTAAAAGGAGATGACTTGATAGTCATTTGGAGTCCCACTGTTTTAAAATCCGGTCGTTTCGACTCCGATTCGGCCGAGTTGGTCTGAGTCATAGCCCAACTGGGTAGACTCGGCCTTTGAACTGGACCGGCCGGCCGGGTCATTACGAGCCAGCTGAGTTGGCTAACGACTCGGTCGGCTCGGTAACAACCCGTCCAGCTCGATAACAGCGGCCGGTCAAGTCAATTCAGTGGCATGTTTTTTTTTAAATTTCATTTTTGGGGACTCCCTGGGCTTCCCTGTCTGACTCATGGATTTCCATGTCTGACTCTGATCCCTAGTATTGATATGTTATTCATAGTAATGTTAAATTCTTAAAGTAAAAGTGACATTCTCCTTAATCTTCATTTTCATCCTTTTACTTAAATTTTAACATTACCATGAAATGACTCAGGATGTTTGAGAGTGGTTCTGGCCTCATTGGATTTCATATGGAGAAAGTAGAATTTTAGATTTCATTCAAAATCCAGCAGACTTATCAATTTTTCAGGATTTCAGGATTGGGGGATTGCAATGTTTCCATTGAATTTTGTCATGTATTAGGGTATGGAACTCGTATTTAATCGAGAGCACCAATCCCTCTATGTACCTTGATGTTAGGTGACATTGGTTGTCAAACTCCTCCGGGATTTGCTCCCAAACCGAGAGCTTCTGAAAATGTCGTTCCCGCTCCCGTTTTCGCTCCCGCTCGCGCTCCCAAGTAACACTGAGCCAGATGATGTTGGCAACTCTAGCAGTAGCCAATAGTACTGGTCACAGACTTTTGTTGTAGAGGCCATTTCTAGCCTCCTTGGTTATGTGTTTTTGTTTTGATCTCTATATCATCATCGTGTGTGTATTGGACAGTGCACTGGATACCATTTTGACATAATGGATATAGTCATGAGCCTACTTTGATCATATGTTGTCTTCTATCTATATTCTAATGTTGTGTGTTTGGAAACATGAATGAAACTCTTTAAAATTATGTGTTTTTATAAAAATAAATATTTAATGTATTTTATACAATGACTGAGTCATTGAAATCGAGCCGGCCGAGTTGATACTGAGTCCGAGTCGGAGTCGGAGTCGGAATCGACCCTCGGCCGAGTCGGAGTCAGAGTCGGAGTTTTAAAACATTGATTTTCACACACACTTCTATCTTGATTTCTCTCCACTTGTCTTGGGTTTTAGTGGAAGAGAAATCTAGGAGTGGAAGCCCTAGATGCTGGAGGATTGAGGATGCCCTAGTCGCACTCAAGAAGAACGTTTCCCTAATCTAGAAGACGCAGTCAAGTGAGAAGCCCTAACGCTACAAGGAGGACAGCCCTAGTATCTAGGCTTTCAAGAATAAGCCCTAGCCTATATGCTGGCCTCTACGCAACCAAGAAAGAGGTTGCCCTGGACAGCGTGGGAAAGAGAGACTGAAGGGATGAAAGGAGGACGAGTATCTTGCTAGAAGGCCGAGGAGAAAGGGAGTTGTTTGAGGGATCGTAGAGGGTGGACCAGTGCTCTAGAAAGGTTGTCGCAAGCCTGTTTTAAGGGTTGTAGGATGCCACTGTAATGAGAGGATGACAGAGCCATTATTAAGGGCTAGAAGGCTGCCCAAAATTATAGCGAAGGGGACAGCCTTCCCTTGGAGGGCAACCGCATTAATTAAGGTCAAATTTGGGCAGATTTTAGGAGCCGTTTGGTTGGGTGTGTAAGGGCTGCCAGATGCCCTAACCAGTCACCACATAAGCAACAGTGAAGGCAACATTGGAACAACAAGTTTGTGGACAGTTAGGCAATGGAGAATGGTGGAACCATGATGCATAAACAGCAAGACAACAAGGCTGCCATATGCCTAGAACAATAATGTTTTGGGCATGATTGTTAGGTACAACAGTTACAGCAGTACAACTAGGACAGCTAATGGTACATACATATTTAGAGCAGCGTAAGTATGTTGGGACAGTATCAATGTTAGGTTGTCGTAAGTATATTGGGATAACAATGTTCAATGGGACAGCAAGGACATAGTGTTGCTAACATGCATGGGGCAGCAAAGTGACATAGTGATGCTAACATGCATGGAACAGCAAGGAGACATGATGCTGCTAAGACATATGGGACAGCTGCAAGGTATAGCAAGACAAAGTGGGACAACAGTTGTGTCATACCAAGTAGTAACTCCACAAAATTCAATTCATATTATTCCTTTAGGTTGGTCTTTATTATATACATGAGGGAGACTGTTCACTTCATCTCCCGATGACTGTTCATATTTCTTATTATTTATTTACATTAATTATATTTATTCACCCAATCCTGATGATTAGGTGTCAACATTCCCCCCTTAATCTGAAGGGATGTTGGTGAGTCCAAGCATCATTCTGAATCATTCAAGCTTTTCTCTTCCAAGCGCTTTGGTGAAGATCTCTGCAATTTGCTCATTAGTGGAACAATGACGGAGATGGATTGTTTTGGCCTCAACATGATGTCGAATCAAATGATATTTAGTATTGATGTGCTTCGTTCGATCATGGAACTTTGGGTTCTTGGCCAACTTTATTGCAGAGGTATTGTCAATCATGAGTGGAGTTGATTGTATTTGTTTTACCTGCAAATCTTCAAGAATTTTCCTGAGCCACACAATTTCTTTTGTTGCCTCAGCCGCTGCCACGTATTCTTCTTCTATTGTGGAATCTGTTGGAACTGAATGTTTGCGTGATCTCCAGGAGACAGCTCCTGATCCAAAACTCATAGCATATCCTAAAGTAGATACCTCAGTTTCTTTGTCTCCATCGAAGTCTAAATCAGAGTATCCAATCAAACTGAAGTCGTCCACCTGAGTATACTTCATTCCAAAGTCTTGAGTTCCCTTCAAGTACCTTAGAACTCTTTTTACAGCTGACCAATGTCCTTCACAAGGCTTTTGCATAAACCTGGAGAGGATTCCAACAATAAACGAAATGTCTAGTCTGGTAGTAGTTAGGTAGTTGAGACTTCCTACAAGCTGTCTATACTTTGCTGCATTCTCAAATTCTTTTCCTTCAATAGATGTGAGCTTTAAGTTTTGTTCCATTCTGTCATGCCAAACCTGTTCAACAGATCTCCAATGTACTTCTTTTGAAAAAGAAATATGGACTTCGGATGTTGAGTTACTTCAATACCAAGATAGTAATGAACATGGCCCAAATCAGTGATTTCAAAACTTTTCCCCAATTCCTTCTTTATGGATGCAATGTAGCTTTCATTGTTCCCTGTCATCAAAAGATCATCTACATATACAACAAGATATACAACTGTTTTGCCAACTTTCTTAACAAATAAAGTTGCATCATCAAGATCATAATGTTTGGAATTGAGTTTCAGAAGATGCTCAGTTAGTTTTTCATACCAGGCTCGCGGTGCTTGTTTGAGGCCATACAAGGATTTCACAGTTTGCATACTTTTTGTTCATTTCCCTTCACAGCAAATCCTTCAGGCTGGGACATAAAAACATTCTCTTTTAGATCTCCATTCAAGAAAGCAGTTTTTACATCCATTTGATGGACTTTCCAATCGTTCTGAGTTGCTAGGGCAAAGAGTGTCCGGATGGTAGCCCATTTTGCTGTGGGGGCAAAAGTCTCCTCATAATCGACCCCTTCCTTCTGTGCAAAACCTTTTGCCACAAGCCTGGCTTTGTGCTTGTCAAGTGAGCCATTAGCGTTATACTTGTTCTTGTAGACCCACTTGCAACCAATTGGTTTGGTTCCTAATGGAGGATCAACCAGCTTCCAAGTGTCATTCTTTATGAGGGCATCATACTCCATTTACATCGCTTCTTTCCATTCATCATGATAAGCAGCTTCTTTGAAGGAAGTTGGTTCAAAATATGTAGACAAGTTCAATTCACAATCATAAGAAACATCCATATCAAAAGGTGAATTAGAGTCATCTACATCACCTCCATTTTGCTGGTTTGAATTTCTAGTTCCTGTCTTTCCAACCTCATCAGGATGAACACTTTCAAGTGTTTTTATTAGCCACTTTGGGGGACCTTTCTCAGATGGTCAAGGCTGCTCCGTTGATTGAGTTAGGACTGAATCAAGATTGAGTCTCCCAATTCTATCAATCACATCACTTAAAGCATCATCTGTTGTTGGAGTTTCATGCGGGGGAGAGAGTTCTTTAGAAGAAAATTCCACATGTTGATCTAGTATAGGAATCCCCCCTTCAAGATGTGGAATCTGATTATCAAATTCTTGAAATGATTTTGCATTTGCAAATCTATCCAAGTGATCAAGTTGACGCTCAACAACATTGTCGGTTTTGGATGATTTAAGAAAAATTACATCTCTAGATACAACAAACTTTATATTGACTTCATCATAGAGATAGTATTCTTTGGAGGTGTTTGAATACCCCAGGAAGATACACTTACGACTTCTTGCACCAAGTTTGTTTTTATGTACCTTCGATATCAAGGCGTAATGGGTGGAACCAAAGACCCTGAGAATGCTTTACTGAAGGAACGTGCCCGTACCACATTTCATATGGAGTCTTGTTTCTAATAGCATTAGATGGACATCTATTCTTTATATATGCAGCACATAGAACAGTATCAGCCCAAAACATTATTTTTACATTTTTGAAGAAGAGCATGGAGCGTACCATATTTAAGATTGTCCTATTCATTCTTTCAACTACACCATTCTGTTGGGGATTATAAGGCGCAGTTGTTTGATCCCATGTTGGTGAAGATAGTTTTCAAATTCATTTGATGTGTATTCTTTTCCATTATCAGTGCGAAGAGACCCAATATGAGATTGTGCATCATTTTCAATCCATTTATGAAAGTTCTTGAATGTTTGAGAAGCATCAGATTTGTTCTTCAATAAATAAACCCAACACATTCTGGTGTAGTCATCAATAAATGTCATCATATATTTATTTCCATTTGCAGAAGGAACAGGCATTGGACCACATAACTTTGAATGAATGAGTTCAAGTTTTCTATGTGCTCTTGAATGTGAATCATGAAAACATTGTTTGCTATGCTTTCCTAGAATGCAAGCATCACACTGCTTAAATTTCCTAGGAATTGTAGGCAAACCAGCGACACCATTTTTCTTCAACAAGCGGAGGCTGTCATAGTTCAAATGTCCAAATCTAGCATGCCATAATAAACTTGATGGAAGTGTACCTTCTTCATAATGAGAATTGTATGAGAAATGTTGTGCACAAGCAGAGGTACCTTGCAGCTTGAGAAGCCTTTCTTCTTCTATTCCCCTCATGACAAGTGAGTGGTCAGATGCTTTTCTCACCTCAAGCTTGCCATCAAACATATGAATGGAGTGACCTTGCTAGTGGATGTGGACCAAGGACAACAAGTTTCTCTTCAGTTGTGGGAGATATAGAACATGATGCAGAAGAAAGTCTGGAAGACCAGGCAATTTAAGCCTGATTGTGCCAAGCCCTGATGGCTTGATTTTTGATTGGTCTGCAAAGTATACTGCTCCATCAACATTGTCAGTAAATTCTTCAAAAAATATTTTCTATGAGTCATGTGGCAAGTTGCTCCTGAATCAAGCAACCAATCATTTTTCCAAGAAGCAAGTGAAGCATTAAATAAATCTTCATTTACTCCAATATTACATTGTGCCACAACATAGTGAGCGGATTCAGGTGCTTTACCTTTGTCTGTGTCATTATTTTTACCTTTCTGTTGGTTTCTTTGCTGCTCAATTTTGTCCCATGGTAACTTGCATGTAGAGGCATCATGTGATCCATTTCTTTTGCAGCGTATGCAGTGCAAATCTGCCTTTTCTCCTTGAGAGTGTCTACCCCCCTGCCTCTGAAATATCTTCCTCTTCCTCTTCAACCACCTCTTCCTCTGGAAGAATCTTGAGCAAGATTATTTTCTTTATGAGCAAGGCACACAGCCTCTTCAGAAGATTCAGGGGTTGTCTTCTTTCCAAAAGCTTTCTCTCTTTCAGCAAATTTTTTCATAAGAGAGTCAAAGATAATATCTTTGAGATTTCCATTTGCTTGCAATGACTCAAGATAATTGGAGTAAGTAGGATAAAGTGCCTTGAGAAAAGCGATAAGAGGAATATCCAATTCAACCTTAGTGGATTTGATATCATGCATTATAGATTTTACTTCGGATGCAAGAGCAAGAAGATCATTATTTTGTAATTCAAGAGTGAAGAGTTTAATCATGAGTTGAACAACTTCAAGTGCAGAATGTGAGTCATAGAGTTCTTTCAGCTTTTGTAAGGCTTCGAAAGCAGTTGAAAATGGCGAAATATGGCAACTCACCTCTTCATTTACAGATGCTGCAATTAATGCATAGGCTTTGTTGTTCTTATTTTCCCAAATGGCGAGCTCTTTGTCTGAGGTAGGTTGTTCTGGTTCTTTGTCTCCGTCTCCAATACACACTCCTTTCCACAACTCATTGAAAATGAGGGTGTGTTTTATCATCCGGGACCACTCAGGATAGTTCTCCTTGCCAGTGAGAACTATTCCCACAATAGATATAATTGAATGCATACTGTAACAAAAAAAAACTTCTGCTGGCAAAATGTGCTGAATGTTTACAATGATATCAAGCGATATATATATGGGCGGTATCTCAATGTAAAAAACCATACACCAGAAATATCATACACAAAGTTCCACTCAAACTGATTTTGATTTTCAATGACCCAGAAAAGGTGCATAGAGGGAATCCCAGGCCTCCTTAGATAGGACCCTTGAAGTAGTCCACGATATCAGATTTTTTATTTGAGACGTTAGGGCAGCCAGTTCACCAAAGAGTCATCGGCCACGCCAACACCCGTGGGTTAAAAACATTTACAAGGCCTTAGATGTCACAGGCATGCCGACATGCCATGCCCGATAAATAACAAAAATGGCTTTTGAAATTCATTGGCCATAACATGATTACCACTGAGGAACATCCAACGGAATTTCACAACTCTGTAAGAAAGGCAGGTGTCAATGTAAAAAACAGAAGCGAAATCGCAGTGGCACCACAATGATATGAAGTGATATATATATTATGGGCGGTATGTAACAACGTTCAACCAATGTAATACGACCCACCAACCTTGGAGCAGAATAATAGAACACATATAAATATATATCAGAACGGAAAGTAGTATACCATTACAGGAGAGAAGGGTGCTCTTCCTAATCTTAATTCAGCCAGAGGGTTTGAGGTCATCGATGCTATCAAGACAGCCCTCGAGAGTTCTGCAACGCCACTGTTTCTTGCGCAGATATTCTCGCTCTTGCTGCTCGGGATTTAGTCTACCTTGTAATATATTTTGGCAAGTGTAGATGGGGAGAAGAGATGGCACCACACTCTTCCACTTCGGCGCTCTCCAGGAACAATCCTTCGCCAACCGCTCTTCGAGTTCTTTTCTTCTAGGTTTTACCGTTGCCGAAACGTTCTCCTCGCTTCCTCCCGAGATCGATACGCCATCTGGCACCTTGAGCAGCAGATTATACCATTGTCAGGACAGCGGATTATATGAATCAGGATTATATGTCAGGGCAGCGCAGCGTTATATGCATCAGAATTATATGTCAGGGCAGTGCAACATTATATGCATGTGATTATGAATTAAAAAACCGGTCAGAGAAGAGCAGAGGGGGCAATTATGCCCAGCCCAGGGAGCGCAGAGAGCCCAGAGAGAAAATATGGCAGAAAAACTGATACAAGGAGTTACAACTAATTTTAGGAACTTGGGACCTGTGCTCTGATACCATGTCAGACCAGGTAGTAACTCCACGAAAATCAATTCATATTATTCCTTCAAGTTGGTCTTTATTATATACATGAGGGACACTGTTCACTTCATCTCCCGATGACAGTTCATATTTCTTATTATTTATTTACATTAATTATATTTATTCACCCAATCCTGATGATTAGGTGTCAACAAGTTGTAACATGGCAGAAGGCACATGGTACAACAGCAAGCATGGTGCTGCAAGCACATGAGACATGCAGTATGACAACATGGTTCAACCATGGCACATGGGACAGCAGTGCAGCATTAGGTGCAGCAGTCATGAGGTCCAGCATTGTGATGATGGGTGCAGCATGGTGCAGCACGGTGAGGTGCAGCATGATGATGAGATGCAACACGATGATAGGTGAAGGAGTCACCTTGGAGAATCAATTGAAGCAGCATGTCTTCAACTGATCTCATCTTCTTAGAGATGATCTATGTTCTTATAAGTCAAAGTGTTGACTTTTGTTGTAAATGTACTATCTCTCTCTCTCTCTCTTTGCTAAACTATTGAAGAACATATAAAAAGAATTGATCAAGGGTTTCCCCACATTGGTGTTTGTCCCTGGCTAGCGCCACATCTTGTGTCCTCTCGTCTTGGCTTCTCTTCTGCGATTTATGTTTACATTCTATCTGCAGTTTACTTTAATGCTGATGTGATTGCTAGTCTAGAAAAGATATTGAGCTAACTGTGAAAATTGAAATAAATTGTTCTAAGCATCGAACATACCTAAAATTAACACTTATAATATCTAAAAAATTATTGTATAGCTCATCATAATAACACTTTTAGGAGTTGTGCTCCGCACCCATATTTGTTGTACATTATGTGCATGCAAGTTTACCATGGATCACTGTGATTTATCTTCATCACATTTTATGTTGTCGTGCTACTCAAATAAAAATAAACAAATAAAAGAAAGGCTTCCACATTAATAACTACATAGTGAATAAGTACCTTCTTACAAAATATTCCTTAAAGAAAAAAGGCCAAATTTTGCCAGCACTAACATCTCTTTACATAGTAAAACCTCCATTCTAGCTGTCAAATATTAAATATATATTAAGAAAAAGAAATTCTGGGTCAAAAGAAAAGTTCAAATTGTAGAAGAGACAATTTTTGACAAAGAACGGCATAAGGAAATTATGCAGAAATGAACCCCGAGAGGAGGTGATTATATGAATGTAATTTGGTTAAATTGTCTTTGAAAGTGTCCTGGCAGCAGACTTAGGCATTCTCATCATCAAGTATGTTGAGTTTGCTATAACGCAGATTGCATGTGGCCAAAATAACTATCATATCTACCAAGCATCCATAATAAGTTAAATAGCAAGAGGAAGACTACACCCTATCGATAAAAGATGCCAGAGAAAAATGGAATCTGGACCAAAATTTAATTACAGGTAAGATTCCTTGAAATGAATATCAGAAATAAAAGAAACCTACCTCATTTTCATCCATCAAGAGATTGGCCGCTTTAAGGTCTCGGTGAATAATATTATTTTGGTGCAAGTAGTCCATGCCTTTAGATACATCAATTCCAACCTTAAGAAGAGCTGGCAGCTTGAAAACGCCTTTCTGCTTGTGCAGATAATCATAGACACTACCACCAGACATAAACTCTGAAGGCAAGACATCACATTCAATCCGCTAACACTTCAATTCACATCCCACAAACTGTTAAAATGTGAATGCAAAACTCTTTGACTGTATTTGCTCTTTGAGAACCAGAAATATACAGATAAATAAACATATAACCTTGAATTTTAAAAATTGGGAGATTTCTAATTTCACTAATTGCATATATACCTGTTATAATGCACAAATTCGGTGGCCTTGTGCAAGCACCAATAAACTGAACCACATTCTTATGCCGAACTTTCCTGTAATTAAATGTTCACAAACCATACATGTCACTGTACAAAAACTCAGTATACTAATCTGATGTCTAATTCCCAAATTATTATCTTTAAAAAAGAAAATTCATATGAACATAGTAAAAGAGAGACTTCATATGAAGTAAGACAAAGACTAAGCAATATGCCTTGTCCTTGATCAATCATGAAAAGGGATTGGAAGACCTCTCTAAACTTTAATGATAAGGGGAAGAAATATATGTTCTATGGAGTCATTGGTCATCAAATATGAAATAGAGGTTAAAGATCACGAGTGAGCTCGAGTTAGATCTGCTGCACAACAATTGCAACAAGGTATCAAATGTCAGGTGCCAAGTACAGTATTGGGAATTTAATCTGAGAAAATCTGTCCAATGGCATACATGCAATGCCTGCTTATAAGCTATCAAGTTTTGTAAGGCCGTGGACTAGGTATAATGATGTCATATTTGAGAACAACTTTAAGGATCTCCACTCTATAGAGATAAGTGACACAGTTTAGATCAGGTCATTTTCAATGATGAGAATGCTTCAAAAATTTTGCTTTGAGAGACATACACAATTTTCTGCTCTACCAATGATATTCTAGGCTTATGCATCAGCCCAATTATTCTAAATTATTACCACTTTCTCTATGAGCACACAATTCCCCAGGCACTATGCAGGCTGAGTTTAATCATAATGTATATCATCAACATTTTTCAGGCTGCCTTTGTAAATACATTAGATTCATTCTAATGGGCTTACTATGACTATGGTGTAAATTCATTTATATCCAATTGGGATCAATAATTTAGAGCATCCAAGGAGATTTTCCTAGAGGACAATCATAGCCTCTTCAACTTCCCCCATCCAAAGAGCGTAATCCAGGGTTTTAAGGGGCATGCCAATATAGTTTTCGGTGTGATAGCTAAGTTGTAGAAAACACCCACCCAAGCTGTGTACCAGTCCTGAAACACATGGAAACCAGTACGAAAAGGCCTGGAAACACCCCTGGGGCCTGGTCGTACTGTATGACATTTCCCAATTTGAAAAGGTCACATGGTAAGGCCAGCAGCGTTTCTAGGCTGTTTTGGCGAAAACAGCAAAGGTGTTTGCGATTGGTTGGCCTTATGGGTCTGTTCAAGCATCCATGAAGGACATGGGACCCTTGGATAGAAACACATTTAATTAATGACTAATGAATGCATCTAATCATTCTACAAAATTGATTTACTGATTTTTACAATCATTGAAAAAAATTAGAATTCCCTAGACACCCTGTTAATTTCTAACCCTAGCAACCTGATCAGTGATTAATTACTTACTAGCATATCAGATCTACTGAATAAAAAACATGGCTGAGATTTTAACATATAGACAAAATATAACAATAGAAGCAAACTAAAAACATAAATCTCAATCACATGCACATATAATTTCTTCCTTCAGAATATATTGTTTCATTAATTAAGTCTACAGCATATAAGAGCTCCCTTCCTGGGACAGGGATAATGGCCCTCTAGGGAAAAATACCAATACAACAACTTAGAATTGATTCAATTAATCAAACCCTTGATCTGTCCTTCGATCTAATGGCTGATCTGAATCCTTCCCTTCCTGCCCCTTGCACTCTTCCTCGAACCCTGCACACTTTGATGAAAGTCCTCCATCCAACCACTAAGATCACACTCTCACTATGTCTTGTGCCCAAGATGTGTGTCTCCTCCCTTAGTCTAGCCTTCCCTTGATGAGTTTGAGTTATTCACTGAATCCACGACCCTGATCTCCAAAGTAATTGACAGTTGAGATTAGATCTCAACATCAGTTGAGATCAACAATTGAAATTCATGTAATTTACTAATGCAAATAACCTTTGCATTTCATAAGTGAGTTAAGTACCTGCCAGAGCTACTCTCATTAAGAGTCCCTCTTAGCAAGGAAGGTACTTCCTGCAGAGCCAAGTGGAATTGGTTGTCCCTCCAATCCTAGCACAATGTCCCATGCATCATCTTTCATCATGGCTTTCCTCAAAACATCCTGGCCTGCTACCTCTTCAATGACGCTACTCATCGATGCCATATAGTTTGGAAACTTCTTCGAAGGCCTACACTCCCTGAATGTTCTCCTAGGAACCTCTACATGCTCCTGAACATCCCTCAATGTCAGCTCAAACCATATGGATCTCCAAAAAGAACTAGGAGGAGTTACTCACATTTCCCCACCTAAACATTGACTCCCTAAACTAGAAGCCTTTTGCGTGCTTCTCTACCTTCAGAGCCTCCCACTCCTTGTCCTTTGTCACTTCTAGTGGCAACTAATGAAACTTCCTAGATGCCAAGTTCTCCTCAAACTTAACATCCCTGCTCACAATTGTCTTCCTCCGTGCTAGTATGAAGATCCTATATGCTTTTGAAGCCTCACTATACTCGAAAAATATCCCCTTCTATCCTGAAGGCTCCAACTTCATCCTCTTCTCCATAGGAACATGGATGTAAATTGGACAACCAAAGATCCTCAAGTGTCCTATCTTTGGCTTTCACCCCTGTGAATGCCTCCTCAGGAGTCTTGTCCCCCAATATCTTATGAGGACTCATACTCTACACATTATTGTAGTGTTATGCCTCTTCCGAAAGAAACACAGGAAACTCCTAGTACTATAGCATAGCCTTGGAAAATTGATGATGGACTGATACTTTCTCTCCACACCCCCATTTTGCTGAGAGTTGTACGACACTGTCATTTCCCTCTTAATCCCTACCTCCTTGCAAAAATCCTTTAAGTCATTGGAGGTGTACTCTCCCCCATTATCTAACCTCAAGACCTTGATCTTCTTGCTTGTTTGGTTCTCCACCTGGGCCTTGAACTCTTGGAACCAACTAAAGACCTCATCCTTGGTCTTCATGAAAAAATCCAAGTTTTCCTGCAACAATAATCAATAAACGTGACATAGTATTCGGTTGCTTGCACTAATGCCACTGACATTGGCCCACACAGATCTAAGTGAACGAGATTCAATATTCACTTGCACCTACTCTTGCTACTAGGAAAAGCAATCGTGGCAATCTTTACAAGTTCACACCCTTTGCAAATGCCTTGTTCCTGAATGCAGAAATTTGGGAGACTAGTGACAATCTCCCTTAGGATCGGCAACGCCCTGTAATGCAAGAGTCCCATCCTCCTATGCCATACCTCAAATAGGTTGTCATTGTCATGTTCCAATAGATTGTTACCCACCAAAACTGGGTAACTCCATAGCAAAAAATTCTTCTCCTATCTTGGCCAGCCAGCCAGCAGCCCTACACATTACTTAGTTATGATGATATGCCACATTCCTCTGCCATTTGCATTGCTCATACACCTCTCACCATCTGATATTCCTATTGAAGGAAGGTCGGTCGTCACTCGACAAGTACTTTAACCATTTTGTAATCAAGCACTTTTACTTAATGCTTCGAGCATTCTAACATGGATAAAAGAGTGATTTGGGTGATTGAGCAATCTTGATTGTAAAATTGTTCTCTCATCTTACCAAGGGGTAGTCTTTTACCCTAGTCCGGTGGGACTCTAAGGCCTTAGTGTTACATGAGGGGCACTACTTAAGAAACTTGGATTGTAGTGTGTCCATAACCATTCCATACTTACCACTCTTCACTACTCCCTTGATTTCACATCCATGCTTCAGGTTTGTTGTCATTGGTTCATTGGGATTTGGCACCCTCATATCTGCATCCTTGAGTCAGGAATGAAAAACTTTCCCTAGAGGTTGATGCAACTAAAAGAAAGGTAAAAGCATGAGATGGCCACAATAATAGAAAAAGAAAAGTCAAAATACAAAAGATGGTTGAGACAATAATTAGCGCGTGGGAAAAAGTTTGGCATGGTCTCTACCCCGCTCATCAACCATCACCCGTCCCTGATCACTAGATACTTCATCACATAATAATGTAACCCTTGCATGTCCCAACCCTAATGAGTGAGAAACTAACTCATTCTTAAGGCATAAATATATGCTATGTCATTAAAAGCAAGCTTGGACACTTATGTTGTGCTCCTTATTAAAGCATTAACAAAAAGAAGTAAAAGGTGCACTAGAGGGGTGGAAAAAGCAGGCTGAGGAAAGGTGTAACTCATGCCTCCATGATTTCTACCTCCATACATTTACACACTCAAGATTATGGACCTCTATCAGCGAGTCCCATGTCCATGGCACCAAGCAACGAAACCTTTTCCTTTTGTTTCCACTACTATCATAAACACCTAATGATTAAAGAGTTGACCTTGCGCATGTCACCCCCTTCAAGGGTTTCAAGCACCTAATAGGGTTGACCATCTAGCCACCCCTAACAAGGTAGAGAACACTTTTACGAGACTTGGTCTAATTAGATATTTCTAGGTGATCTCAGTTTGAAGTCTTATTATGCCCTTAACAACTAAGCATGGTCTGCTATGACGCATCTATAATCATTGTCTCTAATGAATGGTTACCTTCACTTGAGTTTGAGGTGGTTTTTCCAGGTGGTCCTTCACAAATCAGTGAAGGCCTCAAGGACACACATTTCGTGCCTTCACTCCAGATGATGTCCAAGCAGTGCCACACATCTAGAGAGCAATGATGACCTTGCAAAAGCAGTGTTGCCCCTCCAAACCGAAGCATTGGGCACTTTGACGATTCCAGCAGCTGACTAACACCTCAAAGCACCCTCAGATGCTGAAATGTTGAGCTCAATTTGCTTCATGTGGGAGATTCTTGATGATGTACCCAGCGGACCCAGTGTGCCCCCAAGCTAGCCTTAACATTGTTTGATGGGCATGGCTTGATCCAGAGTCCAAATGATGATGATCATCCCTAAGATGATTTGGGGGGATTGTACTGCCCCATGGAGCCCCAACGCTTGAGAGAGATTGCACCATGTTGCCTTGATGGCCCCAGTGGAGATGACACAGGACACTCAAAGTTGGCTCTCGACATCTGGAGACATTTTGAGGTTTGAATTGAGGGATTACCCTAATCACTTAGTTGAATATGATGGTTGGAGATGCATCTTTCCCACTCCATGCATTTTTGGAGCTTTATTAGCCCAAAATGGGAATGCCATCATACTTGAGAGGAGTTTTGACCCACACATGTGGGCTTTTAGTGGGCTTATTTTATTGTATTGAGCTATTGGATTGGCTTGTAACCCACTTTCTTTATGTACACTCAAAATTGAACTTGACATAAGGCTTCTAGGTAGATTAATGAGAATGATTGACCTCAAATAAATATAGGATCACTGCATTCTCATTTCTCATCATCACTCGTGTATTTTGGCCTCCTTTAAGAACTTGACTTAGCCTTATGTAACTCGCCACTTGGGGAGATGTGATCTTTTTGGAGCTATTGCTATTGGAGATTGATTTTTTGTCTTGGAGATGTCTTTTTGGGATTGAAAGAAGGCTATTTCATGGAAGAATTGTATTTTTAATTGCAAACTTTTATTGATTTTCATGTGATTAATTAATGCTAGGGTTTTTTCTTGTTCCATGTCTAATTGCATATTATTTATGGAAGGAATTGGTTAATTATTACATGTTAAATTTATCTTCCTTGAAAAACATAAGGGGCCTCCTAGAGAGCTTTCCCTATTTAATTTCTTCCCTCACAAAAAAGATAGCTATGGTTTTGTTAAGGGAAAACTAGGGAATCCTTGTGTTGGACAAAAATTACAAAAACTTCAAGACTTCCTCTTTTTCTTATTTTCTAAGTCCTTCAAGGCAAAACTCTAGGGTTATTTTGTAAGGCCTAGTTCAATTAGGGCTTTCTTGGACAGACTTTAGAGCACAATAAACCTAGATTTTATCTTATTGATCCTTTTCAGTCAAAATATAGCATTTTGCTTGGTTAAATATGTCCGAGAAGGGTTGACATCATCCTCCCTAAGTAATTAGTGCCCTACAAAAACCCTAACCCTAGCTATGGCTTAGTTTGATTACATCATTTGCAAACCCCTTCATTGTTGCTTATTCACCTAGATATTTCTTTATTAATCTATATCTTGAAACCCTAGGTCACCCTTGCCTCTTTTAGGGCTTGGTATATGATATGTTGCTCCTATACAAAACAAATTGTGCCTTTATCCATTAAAGAGTATCTTTACCTAGTCTACATTTACATCCCCTTGAGCTACATAACATAGAATAACTTTTAGGTGATCACTGGGAAGCCTCCCTTGTGGTGCAATTCCACTTAAGTGCGAGAGGAAGATTTCTGAGATGGCAGTGGCAATCTCCCTCATTGTTGCAACAAGGTCTATCCCTTGCCTTGTGAGGCCTCTCACAAGTCCTACTAGATTTTGAGGCAACACCCATCATCTTGTATAAGTTGTTCCCTCTAACCCAATGGCCACTACTATGTTTGGACTAGACTCTTCTGGACGAATAATCACCTGCCCATTCTTAAACATGACCACATATCCTTTGTCCTCAATCACTAATACTAAGAGCAAGTTCTTTAGTCTTCATACAAACAGCACGTCCTTCGCTTCAAACATCCCTCCTAAGTCTAACTCAAACTTAATGGTTCCAACACCCATCAGTACATACCTGGAGTCATTACCAAGCTCCAAATGTGAATCTAAGCCTTTCACTATTAGACTGCTAAATAACTCCTGTGCTTTTGTCATATGGTGTGATGCACCATTATTCAAGTATGAAGCACTCCTACTTATGGTGTTGGTAGATAGGCAAGAGACAAATGAGAAGTCCTCGAACTTCATTGCAAACTCATCAAGCTAAACCTTTGTTCATGTCATTGTTTGTTGCAACTTCTCCTTCCCCATTTTACTCTCTAGACAATGGGATGCATAGTGCCCATTCCTATTGAAAACGAAGCACTTGAGCTTACTCCAGTCCTTATTCTTCTTTGCTTGAGAGGTCACCCCCTCACTATTACCCTTGGAACCCTTCCCTTTGTCCTTATTAGCCATACTGACTAAGGCCAACTTCTCTTCTTCATATCCTCACATGTTGTCCTTAGACTCCTCCCGAATCTCTTCTTGGATACAATTAGCGAGTTCCCCTAAGCATAGATTCCCTTGACAAATGGTTTCATGACTTTGGAAAACCATTCAATGCCACATTTACAAGCTTTACATCGTCCACTTTCTCCCCAACAGTTGCAAGTTGATCATGTGTCCAGACAATCCACACAAATTAATTGGTAATGTTATCGGACCTTAACATCTAGATGGACTTGAACTTGTTCCTCAAGATCATCTTATTGTTCATGTTGTCACTCTACAATAGGCCCACTAGTGCTAGTGTTTGTAGCTCAGACAAGTATTTCCATCAGGGTGTCTACTAATGGAAATCATCATTAAAAGTATCCTATGCTTTTTTAGAAGTTCACTTTATTGATTAATTAATAAAGTGAACATTTTTTATCAAAGTGACTAAAGTGAGTCACTTAATAATTTAATTAAAAGAGAGCCATTGATCTGATGGTTTGATCTCAACTACTGAATATTAGGTTTTTGGCTCATGTCAAAATTATAAAAAAAAAAAGAGGCCAAAGGACAAAGACACACAGAGCATGTATTTCACAAGTCACATGAGTGAAGGAGAAAATCAGAGATTTGATTTTCAACCATTAGCGAGGATTTCAATAGTAGTTCAGCAGGGAGAAGGAAGCCAATTTTCAACAACCATAGGCATCCAATCAGCAACAAGGAAAAGAGTAGCCATACAGCCCAGCACAACATGTTGTACATCCGTCTATACAATGTCCATACCATCGTACAGATTGCAGGGAAAGCTACCTCGATTTCCATGCATAAAGTAATTTTCAAGTTTTTTGTTCGTTTGATTAATTTCTCAAAACTAATCTAGAAGGGCAGAAATACTTATGCAATGTGTGTGATTTCTTTTCTCATTTTCTGCTGCATGCAAAAGTTTACAATTTGAGCAAGTAACTAAATCTGATTTGTTTGCTTAGATGGTTTTAGAATATTTTAACATGGTATCAGAGCAATTGCTCTGACAGAAAAGTAGATCTATTGTTTTCCAGGTTACTTCAGCAAGCTTGAGAGACAGATCTCAGGACAACCATGTCGGTAACCAGTGTGAAAGTTGAGGATCGACTTGATGGGGTTTTGAATTTCTTGCCATGGAAGGCAAGAATCTCAATGATCTTGAAGGAGCAAGACTTGTGGGAAGTCATGTCCAACCCTCCTCCAACTCCATCGCAAACTTCAAGGAGCACACAAACACCAAAGGGTGATCCTTGAAGCTATTAAGCATCATCTGATTCTACATGTTGTAGAAAATACTGGATCTAATGAGATGTTTGATGCCCTAGTATTTCCTTTTCAAAGTGATAACATGAGTCAGAAAATGATTCTCAAAAATAAGCTCAAAGAGTGCAGAATAAACCCCTCTGACAACATGACTAACTACCTTATGAGGATCACACAGATTTGTGACCAGCTTGCAGCTATTGGAGAAGTTGTATTGGATGCAAAGCTAATAAATGTTGCTCTAAATGGGTTCACCGAGGCTTGGGATCCATTCATCATGGGAATATGTGCCCAAGAACATCTTCCCAATCGGGAGAGACTTTGGCATGACCACATCTAAAAGGAGACTTGTAAAGAGTCCAAGACGAGCAAGCAGGTAGGAGGAGCAACAGATGAAAACTTGGCCCTGATTAGCAAGACAAAGAAGACCAAACGGAAAGTTTCCATCAAGAAGGGTGATAGACAAGCAAAGGGACGACAATCTGAGCAGAAGAGAGATATGAACAAGGTCAAATGTTATATCTACCATAAGAATGGCCATTTTGCTTCTTAGTTTCCACAAAGGAAGAAGGGCAAGGAGAATGTTAGTTTTTGGTAGCATCAGAAGTGCTCTAGCCTTGAAAATTGGTGGAGTGGCTAAGGCACATAAGTTCTAAAGAACCCAAAAACTGTTTGGTGAAATTGCACCCGAATTGTATTTTATTAAAATAATTAATATTTTTAATGGAGTTCCTAAGTCTAAACTTAGGGAAATTAGAATATTAATGAGTATTAATCAAAATATGGGTGAGAATGATCTAGAAGGTGGATCAAGTCATGTTTTAATCTTAGTCGTTGATTAGAGACTTAATCTCAATCGTTGAAGACTCAACAGGAAAAGTATAAAATGGAGGCTTGGGGTTCATTTGGAAACACACAAGTAGAGAACGAATTGATAAAGAATTTGATTCCTAGGGTAAGGTTTGCTAAGGATTTCGAATTAACTGATCATTTTGCAGTAGAGGGGCAGTGAGAATTCGGGAGAACGACTTTCCAGAGAATACAGACACAGAAGCGGAGAGAGTCGACAAAGCAGAAATGTTGTCTATCGCACAAAAGTCGAAACTGCCAGGAACAGTCGCAATTGCCGAGAACTACCGGAACAGTCAAGAAAGCTGACGCAGAGAGGCAGAAGTTGGAACTATCGGGAACAACTGGAACTGTCGGGAACTATCGGAACACGCGGGAACGCTGACGGAGAGGGCAGAAGTCGGAACTACCAAGAACAACCGGAACTGTTGGGAACTGTCGAACAACCAGGAAAGTTGACGCAGAGCGCAGAAGAGGTGATGCAGAAATAGCCGGGATTAGCCAATCTTGTGCCGGATCAGCAGGAATTCTGTCAAGTGAAGTGAGGTAAAACTCACTCAGATTTTCTGCCAGTATTTTCTCTATAAAGGATTGCTAGATGAGCATCCCAGATTTGCATTCAGATATTTCTCTTGCATAATAATAAAACCCTCAGAGTTGCTGCACCAGTTTTCCCGCATTGGGTTTCTTCCGGGGACTATTGTGTCCAAAAATAAGTGTATTCTATGTATCTTGTTCTTTGCTATGTTTTTTGTTTCAAGAGATCAAATATTTAATTAGTGTAGCTTGCAAAAGCAATTTGCTTCAGTATTCAGAAGAATAACTTGATGAATGTAGTTTAAAAATCAGGTAGGTGCAGTAGATTCAGATTTGTTGCAGTAGGGGTTCCTTCGAGTCTAGGAATTTTCACGAGGAAGTCGCAGACAATTGCAGAGACACACTTGAGCGAGCTCGCTTCCAAGTTAGAGAGTGACTTTACACTCGTGTCTTGCCTTTCTACCAGCACCATTGCTAGAAGCGCTTCGTACTAGGATAGTGGTGCCTCCCACCACATGACAGAGGTTAGAGAGTTATTTGGTAGTTTTGCAGAGGACGACTTATGGATCCACATTGAGCTTGGTGATGATGCACAGTATGCAATGAGGCGATAGGGGGCAATTCAGTTCTAGCTTAAGACAATAGGGTCCTTTGATGCACAAGAGGGTACTTCGAACTTCTTGCCCTAGAAGGAAAGAATCTCAATGATCCTGAAGGAGCAAAACTTGTAGGAAATCATGTCCAACCCTCCTCCAACTACAACGCAGACCTCAAGGAGCACGCAGACACCATCGATAGTAGACCTTGCACTATAGGCGTTGTGGGATAAGGACATAAAGGCAGAAAGGGTGATCCTTGAAGCTATTACTGATTATTTGATTCTGCATGTTATAGAAAAGACCAGATCTAAGGAGATGTTTGATAACCTAGTATTGCTTTTTCAAAGTAATAACATGAGTCAAAAAATGACTAAAAAATAAGCTCAAAGAGTGCAAAATGAACCCCTTCAATAATGTGACCAACTATGGATCACCCAGATCTGTGACCAGCTTGCAACTATTGGAGAAGCTATATTAGAAGCAGAGCTAGTAAATTATTAGTTTTTCTATCATATTTATGTGTCAATGTATTTATTTTATGTTGTAGATGGTTTAGATATTAAAGAAATTGAAAAAAAATGAAAAAAATGAATATTTTTGTACCAAACGATTTTTTCCCGCTTTTTTCCCGATTTTTCCGATTTTTTCCGATTCGTTCCCCGCGTCGATTTAATCCCGCTCGCGCTTTTCACAACATTGATCTGGAGTGCTTTTGAGGTGTCTAGACAAAGAATAGTCAATAGAAGTTATGCAGCAGTTTCATTCCAGCATGTGTGGAGGGGACCATTATTGGAAAACCACTGCCCATAAGATTCTCAGAGCTGGGTACTATTGGCCCTCCTTATTCTCTAATGTGTTTTCATTTGTTAAATCTTGTGACAAGTGCCAAAGATTTGAAGGAAAACAGCAGTTGAAATCCCTGCCCCTAAAGCCAATACATGCAAAAGGACCTTTTTAGCAGTGGGGCTTGGATTTTATTAGAGAAATCAATCCACATTCCAGTGGCTAGCACAGATGGATATTAGTAGCCACTAATTATTTCACTAAGTGGATTGAAGCAGTCCCTACCAGAAAGGCTGATCATAATGTGGTCATGAAATTTTTGACAGAGAATATCTTTACCAGATTTGGTTGTCCACATAAGTTAATCACAGCCAATGCAGCAGCCTTCAGGGCAAAGGAATTGGTGGAAATGTGTGATTCAATGGGTATTAAACTGATTCATTCCACCTCATATTATCGTCAAGGAAATGGTCTGGCAGAATCCTCTAATAAAACCCTGATAAGGATAATTAAGAAGCTGTTAGAGGACAATAAAAATAATTGGGATTCAAAACTCAAGTCTGCACTGTGCGCTGACAGAGTGACCATGAAGAAATCCACAGGGAATTCTCCATTTAGACTAGTATATGGCACTGAAGCTGTGTTTCCAATTCAGTTAACTCTCCCGGTGGCAAAATTCCTTCAAGAAGAGCAGAACGAGGAAGAAGACATGGCAAACAGGATCACTGATTTAGCAGAAGTACATCAGATTAGAGAACAGCTGGTTGAAAAGGTTGCAGCACATTAGAAGAAGATCAAGCAGGCTTTTGACAAAGGAACAAAATCAGATAATTTTCAGGTTGGAGACTTGGTTCTGAAATGGGATGTATTAAAAGAAAAGAAAGGCAACCATGGAAAATTTGATGCTTTCTAGACAGGGCCTTTCATAATGTCTTAGATTCAAGGGAACAACACCTTCATACTGAAAAGTATGGGAGGAGAAGCAGTTTTTGATAGCCCAATTAATGGGCGTTTTCTAAAAATTTATGTGATTTAAGGTCTTTTGGCCTTAAAGGTTGTAAATATTTGGTTTTATCAGTTTTAGTCAGACTCCATGCCCGATGGAACACTAGGAATTTTGCTAATTTGTTTTCATCAGGAAGGCATTGATCTGCAGGTTCTTGAGACCTCACAGAGAGGATCTCATCCCCAGAAGGAGCCAGTGTTAGCTCTGCTATTTATTTCAACATCTGAAGGTCAAATGCATGCCTGATCGGGTTTTCTATGATAAAAATAGGTTTTGCAGCGACAGGCCCGCCCTTTCCCTTTCACTCTGCTTGCACTCTGATAACTCAATCTACCTCCATTTTCCTCCAAATTTCTCCATAAGCCCCAGTTTTCCCCAAGTCCCTGGGCACGAAGTCTAAACCCACACGACCATATTCATATAACTCTGCGCTATTACCATAGCTGTCCTTGTCACATCAGTCATGAAAACATGTGCGTTAATTCCCGCCGTCCGACCTAACCCAGCCGCGATCAGACGGCATTCGCACCTCCCACCGTCGAGAGCCGCACACCCATTAGCCCACGGGGAAAGCGGTTTCCCCACCACACATCGCAACTTTATTGCATCGCGCCCCCGCATTCAGAAACCGCCACAGCTCCCACACTGCCCGCCAATGAAACCATTGTTCACCCGCTTGTTAACGTTCGCACACCTCCCCCGCCCAATAGCCGTTGGATCTGCCCGACTGCGATCCGACGGCCCATGTTCGCCCGTCCACGTTTCCTCCCGACGCCGCCCGCCAAGAGATCTCAGCCATCCGTCTGTTTCATCCAACAGCCCACATTGGTTGTTCCCACTTCCTCCCAATAGCCATTGCAAAGCGCTCTCCGTCGTTGATCCATGCTCTCCAACAATGGATCTTCCTCCATGCTGCCAGTGTCCATAGCCTGTTCTCTGCTGCCGAAGAACGAAGGCGATCAGCTACCCTGTACCTGGCACAGTTATTCCTCAACCACCGCATTCAATAGAAGTGATGGCTGAAGAAGGAAAGAACAACATCGAGCAGTTACAAGCATTTATCAGTCATGGAATGTCTTTTATTCCACACTCCAGCTGCTCAAGAAGGACAACAGAGTACCAGAAAGGGTCATTTTGTTCATTAAAACAGTCAGATTGTATCAGAGACCCATATCAAACAGTTATTGTGGTTGGTGGTCCATTATGACCCCTCCATGCATAGGATAGCAGATATTTTTGTAATCAACCTCCATATATACCCAGAAACAAGATAGAATGAGGGTTGATGGAAATTGTTTTGATGTAAAATTCAACTTCTGGAGACTGTAACTACTATGTTACCTGCAGCGTCTGGTCTTCATTTTCAGCTAATGCAAGCTTCTTTTGCTGTTAATTGCTCACTTTCCACTTTTTTTTGTTCCAGGTTGTGCCTGTTATGCATTTCTCATGTGCTCTTGATGTTTAGCATTAGAGGGGTTGTCATCCCACCTCTGTGTTAGAATTTAGTATGCATTATTGAAGGTGTATGTAGGTTTCTGTTCTCTTGGTGCCAGAGAGTTATCATCCTGTCTGTGCATTAGGAAATAGATTTACAGACCTTTCTACTGGTTGCAGCCGGCCATGACAGGGTCCTGTGCATCTGCTGGTGTGGTCAGTATTCTCCATCTTCACCTGTTCCTCAAACTGTGAGTAATTGGTGGTCTAAAGCCTTGTAGTCTGGGGGTGTTCCCCATGTCTGGGGTTAAGCATAGTAGAAGTGGTTATCTGGCTTGAATATGCATCATTCCTTCCATTCATCCACCTATTTCCAACATTCTTGTTAAGTTTGTAATGTTCTCGAGCATCTCTGATATACAACCTAGGAGAGTTTCTTGGGGTGATAATAGGGCGACTCAAAACATGTTGGGGTCTACTCAAGTTTCAGCGCAAGTTAACTGAATTTTAAAACCTTGATATCAACTAAGCACCTGTAATCAAATATGGCCATCATACGTTAATGCCACAAATTGTAGTTCTTACCAGAGAATTTGTTGTTATCTTTCAACACGATGTTGGACTAAGGAGCCATTCTTCAAAGTCAAAAATGCAAAAAAATATACTGAAATAGAGTAGAATGCTAGAAATTATTATTCCTCCCTCGCTCAATCTGCAATCTTTGAGTAAGAACACTTGGATACTTGCTCTAAACACTTGTAGCAGCCACGTATTGTTAAAGAAACACATTTTTTTTGACAAATTACCCAAAATAAGCACCTAAGCACATATATTGCTGTTAATTTCTCCTTGAATATGCTAGAGAAAAGCACTAAAATAGCATTTCTATCTTACATATCTGCAAATGTAGGCAGCAATATAGGCAAGAACAACTCCAATTTACTTCCAAATCACCCATCTTGTCAAGAAAACTAAGAGATTTCACTGATTGACTGTCCTGATAGGTGTACAGTTCAGCTTCAAGCTGAAAAAATCCCATAGCATTTCTATCTTCCATATCTGCAAATGTAGGCAGCAATATAGGCAAGAACAACTCCAAGTTACTTCCAAATCACCCATCTTGTCAAGAAAACTAAGAGATTTCACTGATTGACTGTCCTGATAGGTGTACAGTTCAGCTTCAAGCTGAAAAACTCCCTGGTGGCATCTCTACAATAAAATTTGAGGTCTATACAGTCCATCCATACATGTATGGCCCCTCGATCACATGTGGGCTGATTTCATTTTGGCAGCTAACCAGTATAACCAATCCATACACATATGACCACTTAATCATGTCTATATGTTAAAATTCCTCACATGCAGGCTAATTTCTCCTTGGCAGCTCAATTCCTAACATTGTACATCCATACAGATTTGTCAACATGTATTACATCCACACATGTGGTTGTCTTTCTCCTTGGCAACTAATTTTGAAGGTGCCATGAATTGATTCCTCATTTTAGTTGATACAAAACCTTTCTTGGCTCTTTGATGTGTGACACCAGCTATCCCTCGGTCTGTCCTTTTTGGCAGTAGTCCGCAGGTCTTCACACTCTCATAGACTACATGGCTCTAATCGAGCTCTGATACCATATTGCAATAACATATAAATTGAACACAAAGGAAACCAAGATTATTCGAGAGAGTTCTATGTATTGTATTAATTAAATGAGCAGTGAAAGCCTCCTTATAAAGGGTTACATACTAGTCATGTTAATCCACTTTATGAATCTGGGATAGGCACAAATACACACAGAAGTCAATAAAATGTAAAAGCATAATATAATACAAAGTCAAAATGACTTTACTATTGCCTCCATCTATATATACTTGATCATTAATATGTTGGCATTTACTTCAACATTATTGTGCAGAAACATGCAAACATCAAAGACATTCTGACTTTATTTTGGTCGTGCCAGACTCAAGATTACTTGGGAGCAGGAGCGGAAGCAGGGAGCGGGAGTGGGGAGTGACATTTTCAAAGCTCCCGGATCGGGAGTGAATTTTTATATAATATATTTTTATATATTTTGATGCATATATGTCAACAAAAGCATGTAGAATGATGAATTGGATATAAACAGCATAAAAACATGGATTAAACCATATAACATCAATCATCTAGAAGTTATAATCTTCATCAACCACGTCCACAAGTTACAAGTTCTCGTTTATATAGCATGTAAGGGTGCACATAACCAAAATAGCATCGAGTGCAATCCATCTATGAACCGAAAAAATATCAACAAATAGGCTCTAGATGGCCTCTAGCATCCAAAAAAATCATGCTACAACAAATAGCTACATATCATCAAAAACATTGCCTATCCTTGGATCTTTGCCATTAATATCACCCTCTAAGCAATTAACATAAGATAGAAAAAATGTAGCATGTCAAGTCAAGATTTTGTTTGAGTGATGGGTACATTTTTAGTAGGGTCATGATAGAGGAGTTCGACAGCCAATGTCACTAACATCAGGGTACATAGAGGCCTTGGTGCTCTTGATTAAATATAAATCTCATACCCTAGTATATGACAAAATCCAATGGAAACATTGCAATCCCCCCAATCTTGAAATCCTAAAAATATGATAAGTCTGTTGGATTTTGAGTGAGATCTATCTAATTTCTCCATATGAAATCCAATGAGGTTGGAACCACTCTCAAACAACCTAAGTCATTTCATGGTAATGTTAAAAATTTAAGTAAAATGATGACTTTTACTTTAAGAATTTAACATTACTATGAATTGCATATCCATACTAGGGACATAAGCTTCAATATTAGGCTGTCCTACTCAAAAACTCTTGTTTCTTTGAAAAAAAAAAATTGCATTTGGAACGTCTTTGTGACAAAAATTTTATGAAAGAACCAGGGAGCGAATTTTTTTTTGCAGGAGCGCACTCCCGAAATTTGATCCCTGAAAAAACCACGGAACGAATCTTTTTTGCGGGAGCATGCTCCCAAGATTCATTGCAGAAGCATGCTCTGGGAGAGATTCAAATGAGGGGAGCCTCTCCCCTGCAACCCTCACCACACTGTCATGGTAGTGACGGAAGTTGGATTGTACCATACAAATTTCTTACATTATAGTTCAGACAAATTCCAGATACTTCCGAGGAATTGTTGGCAGGGCCAAAATAAAACACTGGACAATTTCTAGAGGAATTTAATTCTTTAAATGTTTGTT
This sequence comes from Pinus tabuliformis, assembly GCA_031772625.1. NCBI lineage: Eukaryota > Viridiplantae > Streptophyta > Pinopsida > Pinales > Pinaceae > Pinus > Pinus tabuliformis. The sequence goes on along the minus strand of CM062804.1, from coordinate 633,573,901 downwards.
CATAAGAAACTAAAATTTAGCAGAAATATACCAAGATAAAAGAAACTTCAAAAATTTTGAAATGGTTATTAAAATAATGTAATGATTTTGAAATTTATGAACATCATTTCAAATGTCCTCTGAAAAACATTTTCAATTTACCCACAAAGGTTTGTTTTATCCAACAGAAGCAATGCACAAAGAAAATTGGAGGAAAGTATCGTTGAAACTTAAAAAGACTACTTGTAGCTGCCAAGAGTCTCCAGGGAAAGAGTACAAAAAATTCGAATGCTCAGCTTGATAGATTGTCAAGGTCAATCCAATAGAATCTTCCCTTCAACATAACAATGTGTGAGTGTGAAGTCAATCTTATAAAATATAAAGAATGTCTAAGTAGGTTTGGTGCAATTTTGCCTTCAGAATGAGGGAGATGACAGTCTAATAGAGAACTGATAAGGAGACCGAAAATGAAGATGTGTAGGATCCAAAGACATAACATGGAACCATATTACCATATGAAGTTTGTAATATGGAGTTGGACTGAATACATAGCAATGATAACTCTCACCTAAAATGGAAGACCCGGCTCTGCAATATGGGCTAATGGAACCTGCATGATCGGGGTTACAGGCCGTTTACGGCCCTGTAGCCACCTCGCCCCCGTACACTCTCTTGGATTATTGTGCCGGGCCTTGTCCCTCACGGCCCGCGGTTTCATTCCATATTTTACCCTCTCACCCCCGTTTTTTTACCTTAGTGTTTTTACCCGGTCTCCGTCTCTCTACCATCATCGGAACGGCGCTAGGGCTTCCTGATCCGCCGACAGCTAACGGCTGCAGTCGCTTTCTTTCCAGCCTGCGAGATCGACCTGTGCTTCAGCTGATCTACTTGTAAAACCCTAACGGTCTTCCCTACAGTCGGTGCCGGTCTAAGGCGGTTACCTGGTTTCAAGGCGGGTTCAAGCAGTTGGCGTTATGGACATTGAAGAGGTGGATTACTCCGATTCCCCGCTGGCGGAAAGCTCCATCTGGCGCTCCACGTTCACGTCTTCTGGGGGCTTGTACAGTGAAAACATGTCTGCCAGCCTAGAGAACCTCACTCCGTCGATTGACCCGGCTCTCCCCACCTCTCAGTTCCCTGGCGAGCCCTCCTCCTGGAACTCTTTTGTCGTTCCCTCCCCGGCTTCTCTCGGTTTTCTTGCGGAATGTTTACAGTCCTCCCCGAACGGCACCGCTCCCCATCAGCCGGTTTTACCCCCCCTTACCCATCTCCCTGCTAGTTCCGTGGAGAACCCTCCCCTGGCTGACCATAACCCTCCCATTGCCTCCCCTGCCCCCTCAGGAAGCTACCACGCTATCCCCCCTCTCCCGGAGGCCACCCCCCCCCCCCCCGGTTCGATTCCAAACCCTCCCCTCCCTGTTTCCCCCCCGGCGGGCTCCAGGGCACCTGAGATCCCGGGCCGCATGTCCTCCCGCCCCTCAAAGAAACAACGCTGCTTCAAATCCAGAGCCGAGGACGTCTTCCTGAGGCTTGAAGAAGACATTCAGTGGGGGGACGCTATGGATTTGGCGGACCGAGTCCTTGTAGGCCGTATTCGGGGCAGGCATATCACAGCGGCAAAACTGAAGCAATGGGCCACGGAGATTTGGGGCCAATATCTGGCGGAAATCCCCTCCGTCCAGACTTTCGTGCGAGGCTGGTTCGCACTGAGGTTCGCAAGGGCGGACCACACGAGCTGGGTACTTTCATCTTTTTGGCATTTTGAAAAAGCTCTGGTCCTCCTCAAGCGATGGACGCCCCTCTTCGACCCGGAGACGGAACAGCTGGGGATCGGGCCAGTCTGGGTCAGACTACCGGGCCTGCCCCTACAGTATTGGTCCGAGGACATCTTCAGGAGAATTGGGAACTCTCTGGGCACATTCATGGAATCTGACAAAACCTACATCTCGACGGGAATGATGGCTTACGCAAGGGTCCTCGTGCATATGGATACCAGGGGGGGTTTGCCGGAAAATATCACCATACAATGGAAATCCTCTTCAAGGAAGCAGAAGCTCGACTATGAGGGAATCCCATATCGCTGCAGAAGATGCCATCAGGTGGGTCACCTCTTCAATGACTGCCCCCTCCTCCAGAAAACCCAGCAGGCAGCCACAGGACCGGACCTGCCCACTTCTGAAGGTCTACCTGACCCTCCAGCAGCGGTGGCACCTAGGACGGAGCATAACATTACCTCTGACACGGTGGAAGCGCCTCCAGCTCCTCGTCGCAAGAAGCAAGCTTCGAACCCGATCCGGCCACCATCTCCTCCACTGACTCGTTCAAAGGCTGCAAAAGGCGTTGTCTTCTCATCGGGTACGTCTATTCCTTCGTCTGTCTTTGCTTCTCTTCTTTCTTCATTGAGTTTATCATCCCCCGGCATGCCCCCCCCGATCAGGATTCCCCCTCCCTCTTCCCCGTCTGCCCTCGACCTGGTAAAGGTCGCCCGTCCGCCCCCTCCCCCTACCCGCTCGCTATTTTTGTCTTGCCCCATCCCGATGCCATCGTGCTTACCCACCTCCTCCCCCCTCCCCTCTTTCCCCCCCCCCCTCTTTACCATCGCCCTCCCCATCGGTAAACTCTACGCCGAGGTACTCCACCCGCTCGACCTCCAAGCAGAAAGAGGCGGACACCATTGGGCTGCCAGTGGAGTCCCTTATCCTCTCGCCCAAGCAAGGGCGCGACAGACCAACCTCGTTCTCTAAAGCGCAGAAACAAGCGGGGGACGATGTCCTCCAAGGCAGACAGCATACTATTGATAGGGTTCTTAGAGCACAGGACACCCTCCCACACCCCCCTCCATGAAAATTCTATCCTTCAATTGTAGAGGGCTGGCCAACCCTGAGAAAAAATTGGCCCTGAAGCGTCTCATATTCTCGGAACCGGTGGACATCATCTTTTTACAAGAAACCCTATGCAAAGCAGACTCAGTCACCTCCACATTAGATTCCTGGTTGCCAGGGTGGACTTTTTCCGCCATTGATGTATCTGGCCGATCTGGGGGTATTGTTATTGGCTTTAAGAACTGTACCATAAAACTAAAGAATATCTGGGGTGGAGGGGGTTTTTTGGGTGCGGACATATACTCAAAAGACCTGGAGGAGTATCTAAGAATTATCAATGTCTACGGACCCTGCCTTAACAGGGAGATCTTTTGGCAAAAGCTCTTCAGCACCCCTCTCCTCCTAGCTGAGAACATTATTTTGGGAGGAGACTTGAATTTCTCTATGGGTTTCTCTGAATCATGGGGACACATGGCACAAATCGATCCCCTTTCTGACTTCTTTGAGCAGTTGCTCGAGGATCACCATTGGATAAATATCCCATTGGCCAAAATTCAACACACATGGAAGAACAACCGAACTGGGGATCAAAGCCTTGCTAGGAGGCTGGACCACTTTATCATCAAGGAGGTGCTCCACAGCAATCACCCCAGATCTAGGCAATGGGTTGGAAGTGGAGGGATCTCGGACCACAGACCAATATATCTTGAAATAGGAGAAAGACAACAGATCCCCAAGGCCCCTTTCAAGTTCAATTCCACTTAGCTCCGGGACCCTTCATATATTAAACTAATAACAGACTTCTGGAAAGCACATCCGATCCCTGAGGCAGCAGACCCAGCCACAGGCTTTGTAAGGAACCTCTCTGAAATCAAAGTGCTATCAAGAGAATGGGCCAAAAAGAAGAGGCAACAGGATGATCAAACGATATCTCTTGCTGAACAAGCTATTGCGGTTCTTGAATCCCACTCGGAAGGAACCTATATCTCCCCTGATCAGAAAATCATGTATGAATGCCTCATCAATCGGAGATCACAAGTCCTCAGAGATCGCGAGGATAGCTGGAGACTAAGAAGCAGAGCCATTTGGCTCAAGGAAGGGGATGAGAATACAAAGTTTTTCCACCGTTTTGCAAATGGTCGAAAAGCGATCAATACTATCTAGGAGCTGCAAGACGGACAAGGACAACAGGTCAGCAATTCCAGAGAACTTGCCTATCTAGCCTCTTCACACTTCAGGAACATATACAAGGCCCCGAGAGAAGCAAGTCTATTAGAAATCATGAGAGTGGCAGAACTCTTCCCCAGATTTGTGGATGACGAGGATGCAGAGGAGCTTACAAAAGAAATTACTTTGGAAGAGCTGGAAGCTACCATCCGGGGCTTCCAAAAGGACAAGAGCCCGGGACCTGATCGCTGGACCATCGAATTCTACCTAGCTTTTTTCGAGCTGCTGGGCCAAGACATCCTTAAAGTAATCATTGCAGCCTCACAGGAACAGTCCCCCCAACCATCAAAGCCACATTCATTGCCCTCATCCCAAAATCCGATAAGCCGGAATCTTTCAATGATTTTCGGCCTATCTCGCTCTGCAATTGCCTCTACAAGATCTTGGCCAAAATCCTTGCAAACAGGCTCAAGCCCATCCTCTCTGCCAACATATCCTCCGAACAATTTGCTTTCCTCCATCATCGCCAGATCCATGAAGCTATTGGCACTGCCCAAGAGCTTCTTCACTCAATGCAGAGCAAGAAATTGAAAGGAATGATCCTTAAGGTAGACCTCTCCAAAGCTTTTGACAGGGTAAATCTGCTATATATCAGAATGCTTCTCATCCATTTGGGGTTCCCCTACTGTTTCATTAAGAGGATTATGAGTTGTATCTCTGATGTGCCGTTCAGTGTCCTCCTAAATGGCTCCCCCTCCCCCTTCTTCATTGCCGAAAGAGGTCTCCGGCAAGGATGCCCCCTCTCCCCCTTCCTGTTCCTTCTCATCATGGAAGGGCTTAGCAGGCTGATTGCATCTGAACACAGGAGAGGCAGGATCAAAGGGATTAAAATTACGGACAATTGCTCCCTTACTCACCTTCTGTTCGTGGATGCTGTGCTCATCTTCTTAAACGGAAGCATGGCTGACACCTCAGCATTACAACAAGTCTTTGATCTCTTCCAAAAGGCCACAGGTATGATAATAAATGTTCAAAAATCCACCTTAACAGCTACAGGTTGCTCGCAGCAAGAGATCATCTATATAAAAAATCGTTTCCCTTTCCATATTCACCCTATGGAGGAAGGGCTGAAATATCTGGGCTTCCGAGTGAAACATGGAGGATACAAAATAGCTGACTAGATATGGCTAATCACAAAGGTGGAGAAGAGATTAAATGTATGGTATAATAGATATCTCACCAGGGCAGGAAGACTCACTCTTATAAAAGCTGTGCTGGAAGCAACGCCTGTATACTGGATGTCTCTGGCTTGGATACCAAGAGGAATCTTATCCAGGCTCCAAAAAATATGCTGCAGATTCCTATGGAAGGGGAACAAACAGGGGAACCTCTTTGCCTGGGTAAAATGGGACACCATAGCAAGGCCTAAGAAATGGGGAGGCTGGGGCATAAAAAGACTGGATTTTTTTGCAAAAGCTCTGTTAGCAAAGCTCGGATGGTAACTTCTCACATCCCAAAGTCTCTAGAAACAAGTAGTAGTGGAGAAATACATTGCCCCGGAAAGCATATTCAGCTGGATTCGCAGGGAACATAGGGGGAGTGGAAGACACTCAATCATCTGGAAAGCAGTTCTCAACTCCCTTCCCCTAATTCGGGAGGGTCTAACATGGAGAATTCATCAGGGGAACTCTGTCCGCATAGGTATAGACCCCTGGATAGGATGCGGCAATGCACATCGACTACCTGATCAGCTCACGGCCCATCTTATGGATCAGGGAGTCACTCATATTGCACATATTGCAGATCAAGAAAACTCCAGTTTTCTCCAACAGGCCTGGAAGACATCACTAGATCTCCACATCCCGGAGCAGTGGTGGAAAGATTGGGAGATTTATACTGAGGCCCTTACACAAGCACACATCAGGATAACGGAAGAAGAAGACGAGATCGTCTGGGCACTAGCAAAAAATGGATCATATTCTCCAAAGGATGGATACCAAAAACTCATGCAACAATATCAGCCTAAAAATCCTCAGCAATGGTGGAAAGCTATATGGCATCTAAAAGCAGCTCCCAGAACGCGTATGCTCATGTGGGCCATCCTCTTCAACAAAATCCCCACTGGTGCAAACTTGAAAAAACGATCCTTCCATGGACCTTTCTGGTGCCATTTGTGCAGGAGCAATGAGGAAGACATTGAACACCTTTTCATGTCCTGCCCTGTAGTTAGTGAACAATGGTCCCTCCTCTCTTCACTCTCCCCCTCCCTCAATCGATGGCAAGGTCAGTCCATCATCGATGCCTGGATAAATTGGCAGGAGCACCACTCCAGAAAAGATAGGAACATTCCTCTCCTCCTGTGCTGGTCTATCTAGACGGCGAGGAATCGCGCGATATTTGACCAAAAACCTCCATCTTGGCCTGTCATTGCTGCCCATATCTTAGCAGATCTCGCTCTCATTCCTGATGATCCTCCACAGGCCCCTCCTCGGACCATATCCCCGGAACACATTGATAAATCCTACCCCTGGGCTTATTTTGATGGCTCAGCTCAAACGGAGGGCTGCGGGGGAGGGGCCCTCCTCTACCTCAGAGAAAACCACTGCTACATGCTCCAAATACATCTGGGACGGGGCACAAACAATTATGCCGAGCTCTCCACTGCCAAACACCTTATATACTTTGCACTTGAGAAACGATGCACAAAACTACAATTGTTTGGAGATTCAAAACTTGTCTGCAACTGGCTCAACAGAAAATCAACCTGTTCTGCATTCTCTTTGAGACATATACTGGATGAGACTCTCAGACTAACAACTGCTTTTGAAAAATTTCACTGTTATCAAATTTACAGGGAGCGCGACGCTCGGGCGGACTACCTATCCAAGCAAGCAGCGCAGAGGCAAGAAGAGGACTGGCTAATACAGGAAGAATTGGATGGAACCTACTATCAACACTATCACAGACCCTTTGTTGATCTACAGGCACAAAGGGAGGCACAGCACTGAAGGGGTTCCATCATACACACTCTCTGATTTTTGTTACTTATATTCTGCTTTTTTGTTTCGACACACGGGGGTACCTTTCCTACACGGCAGCGTGCTACAGCTGCTATAAACAGATGACAGATATTATAGAAAATTTTCATATCAGTCTGTAATAGGTCTGGAGTATTTCCTTAGTTTATTTTATTTTGCTGTTTCATACATGTCTCCCTGCGCGGAGCTTATAGTAAACTCCCTGCGTGGAGGCAAAATCAGTTGGGATATTTTCGTGCCATTTTTGTTCATGGTTGAAACAAACTATCTTTTTTTTTGTCACTGTCCGAGAGGCAGCCAGCCTCAGTATGCATATGCTCAGACATCTACAGAATGTAATTTCTTTTGACTTAATAGAAATTACGACTTTTTCTACGGGAAAAAAAAATATGGAGTTGGACCTAAATGCAATCTTCAGATCGATGAACTTTGCAGTCTTGCAGTTTTCTGTAATAATTTCAAGTTATAAAATTTTGAACCTTTGGGTTTTATTTTCAAGTTAATGAGAGGAAAATGTAAGGGGGGCTTGGAGTATTGACACTTCAATGATATCTTGGAGTAATAAATTCTGGATAATGATCATTTTATATTCGTGGTAGGTCACCAACGTAACATTTTAGACGTTGTAATTAGAGCTTAGGTTGCTACACCACCTTACCTACTTAGGGATGTAATACATTGTATGTTACATGATGTAGGTGCGTGTGAGCAATGTATTGATGAAACATTAGTAATAAAGTCTACCATTTATCTTTCTCTTGGAAATCTGCCTCTATGAATGTATGCACCTGAAAATCTTGCAATTCTAGCATTCAAAAGATGATTTGCCTACCTCATAATGAACACTTCTTGGGCAAATTCACGCTGCAAATTTGCATCTAAACGTTCAGACTTGAGAACTTTAATAGCAACATCTTGACCACAGTAAGTGCCTCTATACCTGTGAAACAAAAAATTAATTTTGTGCCTTAATATTGAGTTTGACACTGACAATAATAAAACAAAACAAAAAATCATATAAGTCAATAATTACTTTAAATTCAACATGGCAAAGATATAATGTAAGAAATACTAACAAGTCACCATAAGAACCAGATGCCACTTTATAATCAAATTTCAACAACTTGCTATCAATCTCCCAATCATCTGTTCCATCATTTGGTATTCTCACACATTCAACATTACACCCACTGCCAACAGGCATTTGTTCAATAGGAGAAGATGATGGAGAAGGCTTTAACCATGTTGTTTTCTGCAAAGAAAGTAAGAATATATCACGCCAGTCACAATACATTTTATCTAACCTTTGCACAAACAGCATTTTAAGGATGAGCAATAAGACACTAAGATGTAAAAGAATAGTTGAATTCTAGTTAGTCGAAAATGAATATATAACACAAACTTGGGAAAACAACTCAATATAACAATCCAAAGTACATCTCATTAAAGAATAGTTGAATAGTTTTGTCCTATACCTTGTGCATGGATATGTTATAGATACAAACCAATATATGTTTACAACATAATTAGTTACTTTCGATTAGAAAAGTAGAAACTTTTGCTAAAATATGAAACTAAAGCAATGAATAATGTTATAATGTTTATGGTCTTTATAGTTAAATTTATTAGTGAATGTTGAAATACCTATAAGCAAAGTGAGTAGCTACTTAAGGATACTATGCCCATGATGTTTTTGAAAACTTGCTGCATGGATTTGTTTAGAACAAGACATAACCATCAAAGTATCTTACATGGATGCTGATGTCCTAATCATTTTGAGGCAATTTAGATTTTTTTATCAATGTGTGAATATGTGCATCTTAGCATATTAGTTATAAGAAAAGTATAAGGAAATCCCTAGGAAACATAGTAATTGATATCTTCTATGGTGATATATCCTTTTGAAGTTGACTTCTTCACTAAATAGATAATATGTACCATGATTGCTTTGCAAAGCACACATGCGAGCAAGTAGATTTCAGCATATGGACAATATTATTTTTGATATGGCGTCTTGTGTGTACACTATATATATAATGTATTTATGAATGTATTTGTATATACATATAGATATATACATATAAATGTGTGCATGCACACAACACAAATATACAAGTGCATACAAACATGCATTTACAGACGTGTGTGTCTTTGTCTATGTGCTCCTACATAACCTAAGAATTTGGATTTGTCCTGCCCCCCCCCCCAGTCGTGTCCTGAATACCGACAATCGGACATGATTCTCTAGGAAGCGTGTCCAATTCACGAGTCCAGCGTGCCCTGGCATGTGGGATTCGATGGGCACGCAGGTCCGATTTGATGGGTCAGCTAGTGTCGATTTCAAGACACATGTCCCTATGAAAAGTGTGTCACGCGGCCTTTAAAGCCCAATTTGGGCCCATTTCTCACTCATTATTGAGTGTCTCTCTTGTTGTAGGTGTGTGGGAGCGACTAGCAAAGGGTTTGGGAGCATTTTGGAGGCAATTCAAGCAACAAGTGCGTGCCTTTTGCTTCTATTTTTTTTTTCATTTTTTCTACGGCAGTTTGCATGTCCAATTTTTTACAAGTTTGTGCATTTTTTCTATTTTTTTTACAGCATTCATGGCTCAATCAAGGGCAACAAGGAAAGGGGCAAAGGAAGGGGAAGAGTGTCCCCATTGGTGATGCCCCTGCTAGTCCAATTTCATCAGGGTCTGCAAGTGTTCCCTCTGTTAGAAGTGGGGCTGCAACAGTAGCTTTTTGTAGCCACAAATGTTGAGGGCAAAATAAATTTAGAAAGACCTTAGGCTCAGAAAGAAAATATCCCTTGTGGAAGTATGTCACAAGAGATCAAGGGTCAAGCAATAAGTTGAAGGGAGGAGGCAATTTTGCTTGTAAATGCAACTATTGCAACAATCATTTCAAGAGCACTTATTATTGTGTGAAAGCTCATTTGTTGGCCTTGCCAGGTTGTGGAATTGGAGCATGTGCAAAAGTGTCTTTAGCTAAGAGGAAAGAAATGGAAAAAGAGGCCAATGTTGGTGTGGCATAGGTGGCTACATCATCTAAAAAAAACAAGAATGATGATCCCCTTCCATTCTTGACGAAAAGCAACAGCAAATTTCCATTTGAGAGTTTTGGTGGGAGTGTGGGTCAAGCAACAAAAAGAAACGCAGTGGCACTTGGTCCAATGGACAAGATTTTTTAGAAAGAGAGACGAGAAGAGCTTAATATCACCATTGCATTCCTTTTCTATCTGAATTTCATATCCTTTAATATTGCACGCTCGCCTTTATTTCTTGAGATGTGTCGAGCTCTAACTCAAGGGGCTCCATCAGGGTATGTGCCTCTTGGATCAGAGAAGCTTAGAAAAGCATTGTTGACTAAGGAAACTAAAGAGATGGAAAAAATAGTCGAGCCAATTAAATCAACATGGCCAACATCTAGGGTTAGTATTGTTTCTGAGGGATGGACAAATCGAGCACACCACCCACTCATCAACTTCATGGTGTCTTCCTTGAATGGCCCAGTTTTCTTGAAATCAGTGGATGCACTTGGACAATACAAGGATGCACAATATATTGGTGAGTTGTTAATTAAAGTTATTGAAGATGTGGGTGTTGATTCTTGTGTGCAAATCATTACAGACAATTCACATGTTTGCAAGGTTGTTGGCATGATTGTGGAAGCTAAATATCCACAAGTATTTTGGAAACCTTGCATCGTCCATTCCTTGAATTTAACACTTAAAACTATTGCTTTTGATGTGCCTTGGATTGGAAGTATTATTGAGGATGCACGACATATCCACAACTTCGTAGAAAATCATACAAATGCCCTCACAGTCTACAAGGAGTACACCCATCTATCATTGTTGACGATTGCAGATACACAGTTTGCCTCTTCATTCATCATGTTGAAGAGGTTGAGGGAGGTCAAGACCGCTCTTGGGGTCATGGTTATTTCAGATTTTTGGTGTTTTTGGAGAAAGACAAATCAAGCAGCCTCAAAAAGAGTAAAGGACACAGTATTATATGATGCTTGGTGGGAGAGGGTAGATCTCCCTATTAAGATCATGGACCCTACCATTGCTTTGCTATGGTTTCCAGATACAAACCAACCCATCCTAGGAGAGGTTTTTGAGGGATGGGATTGCATGATTGAGTCTATGAGGACCATTATTTTACAGAGTGAGTGCCATGAGTATGAGACATCATCAGAGGCCTTCTTCACAACCATACAGGATATTCTTGTCATTAGATGGGACAAGAATTGCACACCTTTGCATTGTTTGGCTCACTCACTAAACCCAAAATACTAAAGCCATGAGTGGCTAAATGGTGGACCTTCCCACAAATTCCCTCCTCACATGGATGGTGAAATTTCACAGGGAAGGAAGGATGCATTGAGGCAGATATTTCAGGATAAAGCATCCCTTAATCAGGTGTAAGATGCATTTGCAGAGTTTTCCACTGGCACTGGGTGATTTGCAGGCTATGATGTGATTAGAGACAGGGGGGCTAAGAAGCCCTATTCTTGGTGGGCAACTCATGGGGTAACAAGCCCTCCTCTACACCAGCTAGCCATGAGGCTCCTCTCTCAGGTGATTTCATCCTCTTGTTGCGAGAGGAATTGGAGCACATATGGGAATTTGTATAGTATTAAGAAGAGCAGGCTTGAGCAGTCTAGGCTTGAGGTGTCTTATTTACAGGCAGAGGGATGAGTGGTTGAAGGGAAAGACAAAGATGTGGGACGTATTTCCTGATGATATGGGTTTGGATGACAATGTTGGGTTAGCATTAGACAACTTGGATCTTAATGACCCAGTGCTAGAGCCTGTCACTCTTGATGATGGTGATATTGTTGAGGGGTCATCCTCCACACCAGAAGATGTAGAGATTACATTGGATATAAAGGAGGAGGATGCAGCAGTGGTGACCATGATAGTGATGTTGATTTTGAAGATGATGATTGATGAGCTACCTATTATTTCTATTTGCCATTGGCATTGCTACTACCTAGGTAACACATTTTGATTTCGATAACTTAATGAGAAAACTGCAGTTTCTTGTCTTTCCCCCATTGGATCATTGATGAATCTATCACAATTGTATTTGTACGCATAATGTTACATTGTACAACTTACAAATTTTAAATTTACAATGTAGAATCTAGATCTATGTCTGAACTTGTATCATGAATGAGAATATGTGTAAGAAATATCTATTTAGTCTTAGTTTTTAATACATACATACATACATACATATACATATATATATATATATATATATATATATATATATATATTATTAAAATAATATATAACGTGTCCTGTTCTGGGGAGGGTCTACGTGCCCCGTGTCGGACACTCAAATTTGTGTGTCCTGCATCTCTTGTGTCGGCGTGTCAAGTGACTTAGATAGAAACATTAAATATATGCATGCATATACGCAGATAGATGCATGCAACAAACTATACCTAAAAAGGATGTATGCACTAAATGAATTTCACATTTCATACTCTTCATACACACAACCTAGTTTTTCTTTTACTCCAACCCTGTTCTACATTAACCATCAGTGTTTATTGCTTCCCATTTTTAGAGAGTTTCTATTTTTAACAATTCTACTTATGGACTAGAGTTGACTGGCTCACTAGTGATTAGCCATCAGTGAGTTATTTGCATTTGAAAAATGACTTGAACGCTTTGTTGAATTTTCTACAATAATGCATAGAAGAAACTGATCTTCTGATCTGATAATTATTTCCAATATCATTAAGCAATTATACACAGAAAATCTCAACGGTAATGCAATGAAAAACAGTAGGATCATAAAGAGACAACAATGCATAATAGAGACAACAAACTTACACTGGAAAAAACCAACCTTGGAAAAAAAACCCAACAACTTTTCTTCTAAGGAGAAATTGTTCTAATATTTACAATTCCAAGAATATTCTAGAAATTTGTGCCAAAATCCAAGTTTATTCACCAGCAAAACCTGGTCAAAATCCCCAACTTAGTCAAATGTTTGTCAAGCCTTCAAAATGGTCAATTTTGGTTAACTTTTCATCTTGGTCAACCTATCTTTTGCAATCATATTTCGCACATGTGGTTGACCCCTGCAGTAAAAGGGTTTGCGGTTGACTTCATAGAGTCAACCTGTCATCAAGCAGTCTCTTACTGCAGTCAATTTTGGCCTTCTTGCTATCGTCAAATTCTCAATCAAAGGTAGCTAGAATCTCAATCAAAGGAAGAAGATTAGACTCGGTGAAATGAGGCAGGCCAACCTTGGTCCAATTGCAGCTTCTATACTCAGTCAAACTTCAGATTTCCTTCTCTTATTCTCGGACATGGACCAGAATAAAAGAGAGAATGTCGATGTCCAAATTGGTCAATGGGATGAGTCTCATGTGTATTTATATTAGTCAAATGGGGTGGACTTTGACCAAGGATCACGCCCATTCATTTGTGGGGCCGACTTGACAGTTGGGGCCTACATGAAGCCCAAAAATAATAATTTTCATTTTCATTTCATAATTTTCCTTAGCCGACTTGGGAGGCCTTTTTGGCATGCAGAAATACCTCCCAATGCTACACAAAAATCAACAGTTCTGCTTAGCAAGGGAGGTATTCTCTACAACAGATTTTGCTTTTCAAAATTTCTTCTTCCTTGAGAAAAGTTCATGAGCTTGTCATATTGATGCATGTCTATAGATAACTTCATCTTGGAGTGGCTATGTAACTCCTCATATATCCAAGGTTGACCAAAGTCCTTTATGGCTTCGTAGGCAAATGTATCAATCTCCTTTGGTCATGACCTAGCCGAGTCCTTCTAGCATCCAAGTTCTTATAGATTTTTAGGAGAGAATTTGCCTTCAGAACATTCACCTTTCTGGTCAAAGTCCTTTATGACCTAACCAAGTCCTTTTGGCTTCAAAGGTTAATTACATCCATCTCCTTTGATCGACATAGCCAAGTCCTTCTAGCTTCTAAGGAGAAGATTTGTCCAATCCTATAATTTGCCTAGGCCATTCACCTCTAGTCGACCTAGCCAAGTCCTTCTGGATTTTGAAGCCTAGTTGCTTCATGACTTGTGATATTCCTCAAAGACTCACTTCACCCCATGACACATATCGACATCCAATTATACAACATAGGTACCACAAGCTTTGTTTTTATCCATTGTATGTGCATTGGCTCAACCATAAACTAATTCAGGTTATTCACTACAAAGTGAATATCTAGCCTTCACGAATCTAATCAACTGCATGTACATGATGGGACTCACCAAATCCGAATATCCAATCCCAAGAAATAGTGTATCTGTCAAAATCCTTCAATTCAGTCTTTGAGGAAAAACTCCCTCTGACAAAGAAGTAGGTTTTCTTGTGGTAGTCTTGGCTACTCCCTCTGTCACAGAAGCAAATCCTCCTGCCACTGTTGCTCCCTCTATCATGCACACAAGTCCTTCTGCTAAAGTTGTAAGCAAGTCCTTTTGTTGACGCTGTAAGCAAGTCCTTCTATTGTAGTTTCTCCACCTTATTGGGAGAACCTTCTTGTCACAAACTTCACTTCGTTTCTCCCGATGTTGCTAGAAGCATTACTTTAAGAAACCTTCACGATGTACCTGCACACCTCATTACAGAGGCCATGGAAGAAACAATTATAACCAAGAAAAAAATACAAAGACAAGAGGTTGACAAAGGAAAAATAACAATAGTCAAGGGAAAAAGATATGAAGTACTTATTTTTTATTTAGAACGAAATTGTTGAGGATTGTAGGGAATCGTCAATTCCCTCTTGATCCTTTCCTCCTTTCAAAAATCAATGAAGTCCATCTACAATCTCCTCGTCCTCAACATCAATTGCTAATGTTGTTTTCCTTCCTTGCATGATCTATAAGGGCTAGGGTTTCTTCATTCTATAGATTAGGCTTAGCAAGCCATTCATTGAGTTATCTAGCCACACCAAAGGTTCTTCAACAAGCTAGTATCAACACCAAGTCATTCCATATGTTGTCAAGTATGCATTACACCAACTCTACTTGATTTCAGTAATCCAAGTCTATCTCTAAGGTTTTATCTTACAAACCCTAGAATTTTCATCTTTTGCACCACATGAGCATAAGGACACCTATCGATACCCTTTGCAACTTCATCAAACTTGTCATGTGCAAATTATACCCGCTATAGTTACAAAATCAATCATTGTCTCTTGAAAGAAATTTGTCTCTGATTCATCACAAGATGTTGTCACAACATCTCGAACCTTTGAAGAACATTGACCATTTGTAAATAAGGATAATCACATCAAGATCGTGATATAGGTAACAACTTGTGAACAAGAGAATCTCCTTTCTTATATAAAAGTAGGTGAGGGAGGCTTCTCCTCAACTCCCAAGGGAATAGCTCAAGTTTCAACCAATTGTCACCAATGTGATTGGGAATTTGGCTAATTCTGTGCCAAGAGGTGCCTGGTTCTAATTCCCCAAGGTGAGGCACACTGGTCTACAACAACAGGTTTCCTAGGGATGTCATCCATGGGAAGCACCCCTTGCCTTTCCCCAAGATGTTTTCTTTGGGAAAAAGCATAGTTGCACATATCACGATATTATCGGAATTATCACATTAATATCACCAAAACCAACCTCAGCAATAATATCAGCAATAATTATCATGATAATTTTCCCTTTGAAATTATCATGATAGTTTCAATTTATCAGGATAATTTAGGTAATTATCGAGATAATTTCAAAATTATCACCCTGTCTCTGTCAATTTGAACTTATTACCAAACCTTTTTTTTATCTTTTAATCCTAATTTTTTATAAGTGAGTTAAGGGAATGAGTTGTGAGGATACTCTGACTATTTCCATCAAGCAAAGAAGGGACTCATCTCAATAACACAGACCCTAGTGGTTAATAGTAGTATTAAATTCTTAAAGTAAAAGGAGGAAAATGTCACTTTTACTTAAATTTTTAACATCACCATTAATTGACTCAGGATGTTTGAGAGTGGTTCCGACCTCGTAGGATTTCATATAGAGAAAGTAGAATTTTAGATCCCACTCAAAATCCAACAGACTTGATAGTTTTTAGGATTTCATGATTGGTGGGATTGCAACATTTCTACTAGATTCTCTGATGTATGAGAGTATGGAACTAACATTTAATCAAGATCACCAAGCCCTCTATGTACCTCGATGTTGATGGCATTGACTATAGAGATCCTCCTTCATGATCCTAGTAAAAATGTACACCTCACTCAAGCAAAATCATTGATTAGGATGTTAAGCTTTTTCTATCTTATTCTAATGCCTAGAGGGTGATCTTGATGAGGACCCCAATAGGCCATGACTTTGATGTTATTTGATTATTTGTTGTGACATGATTTTCTTTAGATATTGGAGGCCATTTAGAGCCTCTCTATTGATCTATTTTGATTCAGAGAATGATTGCAACCAGTGATATTTTGGTTATATGCACTCTTGCTATATACATGAGAAATTTTGCATATTTGTGTATGATATTTTGCATTCATATGGATGCACATGAATCATATGTTCTTCATAAAATTTGAATATTTTATGTATTTTTTAGTTGACCAACCTTGTTTTAGTTCCAATAACATTGTTGAGGATGCCGTGACCATTCTCCATCAAGAAAATAAGAAGAAATCATTTGTTTTCATTGCCATGATTCATCTCATGAGATATATTTATTTTTGTTTTGATATGATTTTGTATCATTATAATAGATCTCATGACTCAAGACAAATATCATATTTCAATATCAATATTCTGATGTATCACTTGACATCTTATATATTGATTTTATTTTCATATTTATGTAGCAATGTGTTTGTATGATGTTGATTTGTTTTAGAAGTTTAAAATTTGAAAAAAAAAATGATTATTTTTGTATTTTTTTTATGTTTCCAGATAATTTCCAATATTGACTATAATTTCTATTTCGGACCCCCAGCGACACCCAGCGATAAATTGCCGATAACGATAAATATAACATTGGGAAAAACTATTCCATTGACTAAATAAATTCATCTTGAAAACAAAATACAGTGCGCACAATTGTTAACTCTGCTTATTACCTCAGTATTCGCAATTTCACTTTCCAAAGCCTGCCGCAATTGTTCAGTTTCCTGAAGCAAATAGCACACAAAATTCATTTAGGTTCAGGATCAACATAGTTGGGTGGGGAATGCAATCTCCGCAGATTTTAGATTATTTCGCTTCCGAAAGCCTCAGCTAACTAACTAAATCATGATCCAAAAATTAAAAAAGCTTCATACCCTACAAGTTACAACAATTATGGGCCCAGTTTGACTGCATTTAAGAAACCCTTAATCAAAAATGTAAACAAAGAGTGGGAATATTTAGCGTGAAAATAAAAGATCAGGAATCTATATGAATATTGAATCCACAAAAAACATGCATCTGTATATGTGCTAATGAGATACAAACATCCATAATTGCAAAAAGTAGAGATGTTGTGCTGAATAACATATACATCTGACCAAAAAGGGGATAATCACTAATGCAATTCCGTCCTCCAAGAGGAAATGCAAGCAATCAATAACAAATCGATTATATTCAACAAAGAAGAATAGACCTTCCCCAATATGTTCAAGAATTTTTAATTTTACTACAACTTTTCATATCCACTAATCACCATAGTTGGACGATGGGACAAAAAAGTATAAAGATGAAAAACATTGGAAGTTGTAAAGAATCTCAGTGAGAACTGCATTAGAAACAAAACAATACATAGTGAGTGCCAAAAGATATACAATCGCACTCTACAAAGCCCAAATGAATAAAATAGGCATGGACGTGAAAGCAAAGGAAGAGACCATAAACCAACAATGCTGTCAATGGTCAACACTCCTAATATCCAAGGTCAAGATTAAGTGGTAATAAGATTCCAGATGTCCAGTAGTTGTGTCCTGGAGTCTATGCTACCAAACAGGCCTTGTAAGTTTTAAGTTTGCTCAAGACGATATCTTGTGACTGAAGCCATCAAGGGGTTGGAAGTAACAGGTGATGAGCCTAGAATTACCAATGTGGGTTTACCTCTAAGACTCTTATATCACAGTAGAAGCATCTCACAAATAGAGAAATACGCCTATGATCATCGTACTGCCCCAAAATGTTCAATGTGTTGAAAAATTATAGCTGCAGTTGATATTTTCAAAAGAGAAATTTATTGATT
The DNA here is from genome assembly GCA_031772625.1 of Pinus tabuliformis. Lineage (NCBI taxonomy): Eukaryota > Viridiplantae > Streptophyta > Pinopsida > Pinales > Pinaceae > Pinus > Pinus tabuliformis. Next base: position 633,555,684 of record CM062804.1, on the reverse strand, counting down.
CAAGCAAAATCATGTATTTGTCAAAGGAAAATTGTAGAAGGCATTTTTCATGACCTTGAAAAGTAAAAAAAAAAAATGAATTTATATTTATCGATTGATTACCCCACAAGTGCTCAAGTCGGCCTGCCCAAGAGAGCCACCTATTCGGATTAACGAATCACTAAAAATAGAGACTATTCGCTCTCATGCAAGACACAATTTGGATCTCTTATCTGAGGGAGTAGCTCACAGATCTGAGGCAGATATTTCGCATTTTCTGAGGCACTAATTCTCTGTGGAACCATGCGAAGTCTGAGGCACCAATTCTCTGTGGAACCATGCGAAGTCTGAGGCACCAATTCTCTGTGACATGCGAAGTCTGAGACACTTATTCTCTGTGATAGGAAAACTGACTGAGGCACTTATTCTGTGTAATATGTGAGCTGTGTGACACACTTGTTTTCTGTGGCTAAAGCAAAGAATTGAAGGGAACCCTGTATTGGATATTGGAGGGTTAAAATGGCACTTGTGGGAGGTCATCATGCTGGTCAGTAGTTGTCTATATGTCTTGTCAAAGACATGCTATTTTGATGTACAAATTGGACTGAATTGGACATTCTCTCACAAGGAAATCTTGCTGGGTATTGCCCTGGTCGTTGACCAAAATTTGGTGTCTCTTGTTTATTATCTTCTGTGATCTTTACTGCTCTATGGATCTTAATGTTAATCGTTGAAATTTTCATGTATAACTGCTTAATGATTGGAATGTTCTAAAAGAAGTCAAATTGTATCATTGGAAGTAGTTATCAGTTTGAAAATTGCTAGTCTTCTATGCTACTAGAAAAATCAACATGGTATCAGAGCAAAGGTGAAAAGAGCAGCCCTAGTTCAAGAAACTCTTTGCATATGAAGACGAGTTAGCCGCCACCGCCCCCCCTCTCTGTTCAGGCTGAAGGTTTATTGTCACAGTTAAACTCTGAAGCCCTAAAATCTCAGAACCTCAGAGATCAAGAAGATTGCAAAAGGCTGGAATACTATAAGGTCAAATATCATCTTAGGAGATCTTCCATAGATTATCTATGACTCAAGTGTCAAAGCTCCGAGCCACAAGACCTCTACAGTGATTGAGTAGCATTAGGAGATTCGAAGAGCTCCAAACCGTATCCAGAAAGTCTACCCAGAATTCTTGTTTTGGCCACTGTTTTTAAAGGCAATTTTGAGGACATAAAGATGCGCAAGCCTCTGTGGCTAGAATCAAAAATCTCAGAAATGTTAAACCTCAGATCGACCTCTGTATATGGGACCGAGATATCCATAGCCAGCTTGATTTGATTGTTGTGATTATCAAAAGGACCGAATCATTAAAGAACACACATTGGGAAGTCCTAAACATAGAAGGTGTTTTGTCCAAGACCGAATGATCTTGAAGGTGACCGAGACTGTGCATCTAGAGACTCTCTTATCTTTAATGGTCTCTCCTTGTTATGTCTAATAAGGCCGACCTATTAGAAGATGCTAATATTCATTGCCAAGGTAGAACTCTTCTCAGAAACCGAAGTTACTTGGTCTACTACAAGAACGAAAAAGTCTTCAGTGGAAAGGAATTAATTGGTTCAGTCATAAACAAAGCAAGCAAAGTCCGATTGCACTGCCAGATCTCTAAGTTTGAAAATCTACAAGTCATCTTGAGACATGTTGTGATTCAGCTTTGATAAGCAAGGTTGATGACGTAAAGGAAGAAAAATTACTTGATGATCCTGAATATTCCTTCACTAGGGTGTGTAAATATTCTGGGCTTACAGTGAAGAAAAGGGTCGAAGCCCTATTCCAAGATCGAAGATTCTCTCCTCCTTGCATTTATGAAAAGGATCGAAAATTGGTATTGAAGATAGGTTTTGAACAAACCACAGAACGTATGATCCAAATCTTGATATGTTTCATATCTGATAGGCCGAAATTCCTCAGCAAGACACTTGGTGAACTAAATTGAGAAACCTCAGTCTTATGACAAAGGTTGAGCAAAAATTATTGTACTGTGGTATATCTCTGAAATGAGGACTGAGACTTCTGAGGCATATTCCTATTACAAGGTCTGAGTTCTCTGGCGATGAAAAGTCTAGTGATCTAGCACGAATTCTGGATGAAAGGAGCCTGTCTTCAAGTCAGAAACACATTTTGATCTTGCAGACCCTAACCAATATGTTACAAGTGGGCTTATTGTGCTCAAGTGAAAGGAACCCTAATGAGGAGTTTAAGAAGTGATTTTTCTTCCTCAGCTGAAGAATTTGAATCATACCTCAGTGAAATCCTTGAAGAAGAAAAAATGATATAGCCGAATTCTTTTGAGAAGCAGATCCATTGTCACCGTGGAGCTAGTAGCCAAAGGAGGATGAGCTTATTTGTATGTTTGATTTGTCTTTGTGACATACCAAGTCTCCTCATCAGAAGATGAGTCGGAGAAGTCTTCCAATAGGCCGCAAGTCTCTTAATTGTCTCCCTAAACTGAATATCTTGATCTTAGAATTTGTCTTCTAAAAGAGTCGAATTCTTAAATCAATTCAGAAGTTTGATGAAAGCTTAAAGGGGTATCTGTTCTATTCATAAAAGAAGGACAAAATGCTTTGCCAGGAGCCGACCTGATATCCCTCTGAATATTTCGAAAGGCCAGAAGTCCAAGTTGCAAATCTGAAGTTTGACATATGAGGTATGTATTGTCATAATTCTTTTGGAAGCTCTGTCTTGACATATCTGATGTAGGACTCCTTGAGGACAGACATGAAAAAGTCCATCCTTTGAGAAATTGATATGGCAAGGTAAAATGACATTATTGTTGTAGTCAGACAAGTAAAATATGAGACCTGTATGATGATGTTGTAAAGCATGTTCAGAAGCATCATATGAAATTATTTAAAAAGGGTCAAGTCCTCCTTCAAGTTTTGAAGGCAAAAGACATTCTCAAGAAGATGAGCTTGTTAAGATTTGAAGAAAGCTTGTATGCAAGAATCAAATCTTTGAAGATCTGAAGTGACAAGTATCAAATTTTTGGAATACTTTCCTTGGAAATTGTCACAAAGTATTATTTGCACTGGAAAGATACATTTCATGTACAATTGCATGAAGAGGCCATGTCCTCTTTCAAATTTAAGCACTAAAAGATCTCTCAAGAGAGACGTGCAATTGGCAGAACTTATGTGTTTAAGTTGAAAGGCTCGAATTCAGTAATGCTGAAGCAATACTCAAGTATTTGAATATTGGAATGATGAAATTTACTGCTACAATGTTTTTGAAGAAGTCAAGTTATTTTGACTAAAGATGATTGATGAAAAAATGTTAGATTGAGGGTTTGTAAACCCTAGTATGCAAATGGGTTTGAACAAGAAATCTCTAGGGTCTTTGGATAAAACCTTAGGATTGGATGTTTCCGTAAAAGAAGAAACCCTAGCTCCTGCAAGAAAGACATCATGATGATGATGTGGACGAGGTTGATTTGCAAGTTGGATGCAAGAAGGCTAAGATCAAGAGGGAGCCAACATGTTCTTAAAAGATAAGTATTTTATATTTATCTTTCTTGTTTATTACTATTGTTGTTGTTTCTATTAGTCTCTTGTCTTTGTATATCTTGCTTGGTTGTGATTGTTCTTCCATGCCCTCCTAGTGAGGATTGCAAGTACATGATGAATGTTGCCACAACTGTAGCAGCAGATGGAAAGAATGGAAGAACTAAGCAAAGACAATGACAAGAAGACTCGTGTTGAGCTATAAACTCAGAGGTAGCAGATTTGATCTATGCCGAAAAGACGTCAATTGTGACTTCCAAGATGAAGATGGCTAGAAGTACCAAGCGAAGGATTACCTCAGTAAGAGGCAGAAGAATATGAAATCAGACACCTTGTCTATGGTATTCTTGAATTAATGGTTGTCTAGAACAATGTTGATCCATTGTTGGAGATGAGCCCGTGATTTTGATGATCTATTTCTGAATAGGTTTGAGGACCTCTTTGTCCAGTGTAAGAGGGAGTTGATTGAAGAACCTTGAAGTAATGCATTACTATCTGGGATTGAAAGTGTGGCATAAGCCTGTTGAAATCTTTGTTGAGTTCCTTCATAAATTTGGCATGATGGACTGCAAGTCCATGGACACCTCCATGATAACAAATTCGAACAAGCTGCGAGACTTTGTTGCTGACTTTTTTTGCACATTGAACTATCTATTGCATGGATTTGCAGATTCTAATTGGGCTGGATTTTCCAAAGACAAAAGAAGCACTTCTAAATGTTGTCTTAAGCCTGGATATCATGGATGAGTATTGTTCAAACCTTTGTTGCATTTAGCAGAGCTGAAGTTGAATATATAGTTGATTGTTCAGACTGTTGTGAAGCAGTTTGTCTTCGAAAGTTGTTTGCTGGTGTGTTTAGGTGTTGGAATCGATCATGATATATTCATAGTTGTGTAAATCTTTCTGAGAATTTGTTTCTCTTTTCATGACAGGTCGAAGCACATTGAGATCAAGTGTGACTATATCTGGAATATTGTCCAAAGAGGAGTTGTAAAGCTTGAATACATTTTGATGAGCAGGTTGTTGGTATTTTGACAAAGCCACTATCCTGGATGAAGTTTGGTTGCTTCTAAGAGAAGCTTGGAATGATTGAGAATCCCTCTCTTAGAGAGAGGAAGCATTCATTCTATAGCATCATGAATCTTCCTTGGGCTTGGCTAAGAAACCATGGTTTATGGTTGGGAAGATTGTTTTGTTTACTCTCTTGGGTCATTAAGTTTGACCGAGAAAACTTTATGGTTGGGGAGGTTGGTTCTAAGGCTTGGATTGATCCCTTAGGTCATTGTGTTTGACCGAGAGACCAATAGGCTTGGTCGAGGACACTAATTTTGAGTACTCTCCCTTGGGTCATTGCATTTGACTGAGAGACCATATGGTCAGGGAGATTGACCCTTTTGACATTGAGATTAGGATTCCTCCCTTGGGTCGTGGACCAAGAGACTATATAGTCAAGGAGTTTGATATTGAGATAGGGATTCCTCCCTTAGGTCATTGAGCTTGACCAAGAGACCCTTGTTTATGGTCAGGGAGATGGACCCTATGTACTCTCTTAGGTCATTGAGTTTGACCGAGAGACCATTGGTATGGTCGGAGAGTTTGATCTTGATTACTCCCTTGAGTCATTGTGTTTGACTAAGAGACCAGTAGGTTGGTCGGGGAGATTGATGTTGTGTTCTCTCTCTTGGGTCATTGATTTTGACTGAGAGACCAGTGAGATGGTCAGAGAGATTGACTTTGATTACTCTCTTGGGTCATTGAGATTGACTGAGAAACCATTTCATATGGTTGGAGAGTTTGGCCTCATGAACGATGTTGATTGATCCCATGGTTAGTTGGGTTCTAACCTTGATGCCATTGGTTTTGGCTTGTGGGACAAACTTGATGCTATGAACCGTTCCTTATGATGTGATCCAGGAGGATCCATCGATCCAAATGCACAAGTGTTCGAAGTGTCATTATCAGCGTTCATAAGTGTCGTTTAGTGTTGTCGTCGCTTCAGTTCAGTTTCCACAAATCGATATTGTTGGTTATGATCAGGTTCAAGTAATGTTATGGTTTCATGGCGTTCAGTTGATGTGATGTTGTACCTGGCTGTCGACTTATGTCATCGACAGTTCTGCCAGGGTTTGGTCGACGACATGTGTTTTGTCGTTCGACTTTGCAGGATTTATGGTTGATATAGTTGATTGTGTAAAAGGGTTCAAGTTAAAGTACTTGGTCGACGACATAGTCTTGTCGTCGTCACCAGTGTCAATTTCAAAGATGTGATGGTCGTCGTCGTGCAATGTTGACGAATGTCGCACGAATACCATAAGGAGGTACAAGGGTCGATCGTCCGGTAAAGGTTTCAGTTTCACCGATGTCGTTGTGCAAAGCCGACATGGGTCTTTGAAAGTTAAACGAAACTCAAAACCTACGCCTAGACCTAAACCCTAACTCCTAAGCTATCATATTATTCTTTGTTACCCTAAGAATCCTAATTCATTCTTATCCTAAATCTAAGCCCTAAATCCTATTCTACACATCAAAATCATGTAACTCCTATGCTAAATCCTAATACATTACATTATGTATTCAAATCCATTTCTAAAGCCTAAAGTTATGCCTAAACCCTAGTCAAAGTCCTAATCCTAAACCTACGTATTAAAAAACATTCAAACATTAATACCTAACCCTCAACCTATTCTATGTTTAAAACAATGCAAATAAATTAAAATCACAGTCCTCTGACCGCGTAGTCAGCCAAACCACGTCAGAGGTCATGTGAAGTCGCATGTTAAAACCGTCGAAATAATTGTCAAGGGCCTAACTGCCACTAGACCACGCGAAAACATTCACCACAATGGGAACATGTGAACGTTGTTCGTTTACCGTCGGGGCGCAATCGGAGTTAGTTCGGAGGTTAGCCATAAGCGGTCGGAGAATGCGGTCACATGAACCGCTAGTCCGCGCTGTCAACTGGAACCGCCGGCATGTTAAGTCACTTAACCGCGGTCGGTTGGCTGCTCACATGGAAACGGTCCAACCTCCGCCCGGTCAAGAAACCGTTTGCGGTTTTCGGGCTATTATAAAGTCTTATTTGGGTTTTTTATGGTCTAATTGATTTCTTATTAATTCCATGACCTAAGGTGTCCACTAACGTTGCAAACAAACCCTAATTTGACCCCAGAAGTTAGTTGATGCATCCCAAATACAGTCAGAGGTGGTTTTATGCATGTACAGGGTTATAAAAGGCAAAATGGTCCATTGAAGACAGGAGAGGAGGGTTTTCAGTTTTCATGTGAAGGTTCTGGAGGTTAGAGGCGGATTTTGTTTTCTGAGTTTTGGGAGCATCGAGAGTCGAATTTGGAAACCGTAAGCGGCGTTGGAAAGCTAGTTCAGAGAGCTATCTAATGACAAAGGTCAGAATTACCTATGTGCAAGTTCAGTCTGACTAAATCACTGTGTAATCCACTTCTTCTTCTCATTCCTAATAAAACGGTCGCCCATCTTGAAAGCAGACCCGAAGACGTAGTCCATCAGGGACGAACTCCGTAATCAATATTGTTGTCTGGCATATCTGTGTTTCCGTTGTTTATACTTCTGTTTTGCATCTTTCTTATGGTTTATCAGCGGTCGTAAAGTGTTCTGCTCCAATAGTTTTCCTCGTTTTCCATGCTTGCAGTTTTCATTCAATTCACTAATGCCTAATCAACTCTACATCAATAATTAATATATGATCATATTAGATCATGATGAGACTTGTACATTTGATCTCTCCCTTAGGTCATCTACTAAGAGGCCAGTGGATTGATCGGGGAATTTGATCTTGAGAGAGAATGAAAAATACCTCCCTAGCTAAGAGGGAGTGTTGAAGAATTATAGTCGTCGTCAATATTTTCAAAAGAGAAATTTATTGATTCAAGCATGATCATGTATTTGACAAAAGAAAATTGTAAAATGCATTTTTCATGACCTTGAAAAGGAAAAGGAAAAGAAAAATTGAATTTATATTTATTGGTTTATTACCCCACAAGTGCTCAAGTTGGCCCCTCCAAGAACAAGTCAGCTTGCCCAAGAGACACACCTATTCGCATGAATGAATCACTATAAATAGAGCCTATTCACTCTCCTCCACGACACAATTCAAAACTCTTATCTAAGAAAGTAGCACGCTGATCTGAGGCAGATATCTCGCATTTTCTAAGGCACTAATTCTTTGTGGAACCATGCAAAGTCTGAGACACTTATTTTCTATCGAACCATGTGAAGTCTGACACACTTATTCTCTGTGACATGAGAAGTCTAAGGCACTTATTCTCTGTGATATGCAAATTGATTGAGGCACTTATTCTCTATAATATGTGAGTTGTCTGAGGCACTTGTTTAAAGTGGCTAAAGCAAAGAATTGAAGGGAGCCATGTATTGGATATTGAAGGGTTGACTTGGCACTTGTGGGAGGACATCATGCTAGTCAGTACTTGTCTAAATGTCTTGTCAAAGAGATGTTATTTTGATGTACAAATTGGATTGAATTGGACATTATCTCATAAGGAAAAGCTTGTTGGGTTTTCCCCTATGGGGTTTTGCCCTGTTGGATGGCGTTGTCATTGATGTCAACCCATGGAGTTGACTAGGTTTGACTCTGACTAAAACACTAGTCATTGATATCAAATAGTTGATGAAGGCGTCCTAGTAATTGTCGGATTACATCAAGTTGGCAAATCCACCGTTGGATGGTTGAAAACCCAAGTCCTAGGGTTTGGGTCCCCTACATTGAGGATGTACCCTGACTTTGTCGAGGGTTTTTAAATGGTCAAACCATTGAGTTTGGGTTGGAGATCTAGGTCATTAGATTCTCCTCGAAAAGATGTTTCTGTTGATATGTGGTATGCCCCATGGTTTCTGCTGGTTTGAGAGAAATTTGGGTTTGAAGTTGAAGACCCAGTTTTGTGGACTAAAACCCAAGGGGGTAGTGACATGACACCTTATTCACCCACGGTTGTCAATATATGACAATGATTCCTACCACAATCTCATTGTGTATAAGTTGAATAACTTCAAGAACCAAAGACAATAAACCAATCATTGACTTCACAACCTTGGTAGGACCAAATGCACTAAGTCAAACATTGATTTCAAATTATAGTAGAATTAAAAATATTTCTTGGCATAATCTTATTAGTTGTAGACATCAAATATCAAGCATATGAGTTCCTTGTCATATTTTGAGGAGAGGTCATGATTAGAAAAGTATCCAATCAATGAGCATCCAAAACTCCTTAATTAGGGTCAACTTTTCATCATATGGGCTTTGCTTTGCTTAAGGTCCAAATTGATATATAATGCAAACCAACTAAAGTTATAACAAATTAATAATATTTACATTCCTAAAAGGTGCCTAACCTTCCTAAGTTTCCTCAACGACTCTCTTAAGAAGCCCTCCCCTTAACACTATAAAAGACATTCACATTCCTCACCAAATCACATCAACTTATGACCTTTGATCTAAAATTATTCGACCTTCTTTCTGAGGCAACGAAATTTTTCTGCGGAAAGCAATCAGAATCTCTCTTTTGAGGCAAAGTGGACTGCGTTTAAGTGTTTCTAGCTTAGCAAGTTCTGAGGTAAGGTTAGGATCTTCCCTCCTATGATGTTCTTTTGTCACAGAATTTTTGGCACCTCTGATAGGGCTTGGCCGTAGGCTGAGTAGACAACTTCATTTGTGGATTAGGGCACTTGGATCTGTGGAAGTGTGAATCAGTTCCTTTTATGTTTTATTTTGGGTGATTTCGTTGTGAACACAAATCTCAGACCTCTTGAATGTTCGTAACCTCACTACAACACTTATATACATCATGCCAACAAGTGATTTGACTGTCATAATGTTGAAGGAACAACACCTTTGATGGAAATATGATTCTTAGACCTAACGTAAAGTTGCTTGAGTTGATGCCTTAACATAACAAGTTTCATAGGCTTGACTTTGACTCAATTTGCTTGACCTTGACACCAATATGATAGTGACAGCAGCAAGGTAATTGTGAACAAGTTGTCACTATCTTAGAGTTCGATGACAGTAATAAGACTGTAATCCCTTATATAGTGAGAAGGCAATCTACAGCAAGACCTCGATAGCAGTTGCTTGCCTTGACTTAACTTGTTGACTGTGACATTAACAATGACAATGTTGACATTTAATGGACAACAAGTGATGTTTGACCTTGACCTCACTTAACTGTGTTACCTAGATATGACTTTGATTTGACAATTGTTCTATGTCTAATCTATGATAGTGTGTTGACACGATGACCATTGATATGACAAAGACCTATGACTTAATATTATGTGTCTTACTGTAATGACATTTAGCATAACAATTGACAATTTGACTTTGCCCTGACATTCACCTTTAAGATACTTAGACATAACAAGTATATTGACACTTTGATTTTGACTTATTGAATGACGGTCGATGTTATCTATAGCAAGTGACACATTAACAAATTACAATTGATACAATATCTTGACTTTGACTTACATGACCTTGATAGTTGCTTGATACCTTAACATAACAATACTTTTTGACTTAGTGAGCATTCTATGATGTTTGACTTTGACTTTATTGTGACATAATAGTAATCCCTGGACATGACCTTAAGATTGACACCTTAACCTTGACTTAATTCTTTGATTACTGTAATGACATTTGCATAACAATTGACAATTTGACTTTGCCCTGGCATTCACCTTTAAGATACTTAGACATAACAAGTATATTGACACTTTGATTTTGACTTATTGAATGACAGTCGATGTTATCTATAGCAAGTGACACATTAACAAATTACAATTGATACAATATCTTGACTTTGACTTACATGACCTTGATAGTTGCTTGATACCTTAACATAACAATACTTTTTGACTTAGTGAGCATTCTATGATGTTTGACTTTGACTTTATTGTGACATAATAGACATGACCTTAAGATTGACACCTTAACCTTGACTTAATTCTTTGAATAAGACTTAACTATGACACATGGTTTGAAACAAGGAATTTACATCTTGTTGACAAGTGTCTTTGACTATACTTGACTACAATACTATATGACAATGTTGCAGTACTATTGATTCTTGAAGACATTGACATTGAGTCGACACCTTAACTTTGGTATGATTGACTGAATTGATCTATAGATTGAAACACATAAATATATGACAATAATAACCTAGGGTTTGTCTTATAGTATGACCTAGGGTTTGTGTATAGTAACACAATTGTAACATTGCAGGACAGCAAGTGTTGAAGGCATTATCATCCTGTTGTATAGCATATTGACGTAAGGATGGATAGTAGGATTTGATCAGCTGAGCAGCAGTTTTTACACGTATGTTGGTAGCTCTCTGAGGGCAAAGCTTGAGAGGATTAGTTGCAAGTCATAGGGATGACCTGAGGCACCTTGGTGTGTGCCATCATTTGATAGCAGTGTCAGATAGTTGCAGCATTGTGAGCGGTTTGGTACAGTGAAGCAGCGTGAAGTATGATTTTTTACATATGGGCCTTGATGCTTATTCATTCGTGAGCAGTTTTGATACAGTGACATGCAGTGGTACGCAATGTTGTCAGCTCTTGATGTTGAGTAGCGATCAGATGTGCAAGAGATCTATGTGTGTAGTGACAATGATGTGGCGTTGAACAGTAAGTTAGATGTGCAACATTGTGCAATGATCAATTTGATTGTGCATTGGTCAGTGCCTACCAGGATTTGACAGACATACAACATCTTCTTTATAGCTTTACTATATTGATTCAGAGCACGGGAGGATCCAGTCTGAAAATTGTGAAACGTGGTCCGCTGGCTCTTCAGGGTGGCAGGTTGGTGCAAGGCAAGTGATTGGAGTCACCTTCAAGTTGTGGCCTGAGAACACTTCAAGGTCGCAGGGTGGTGCTAGGTCAGATCGTAGTCTGCACAAGGCATTGTGGTGTCCTTTTAGTTGGGGCTGATAAACTACAAGGTCACGAAGCATCCTTTCTGACAGCAACTGGTAAACAGAGTGTTGGGGCACTCGTCAGGTTGTGACCTGAATTACAAGGCGAAGAGCGTCCTTCCAATTGCAGCAGGGTATTAGGGTTTAGTAGCATCCTATAGGTTGTAGCCTATAAATTAGGGGGTGGACGCTTCCCTCAGTTGTAGCTGAAACCTTGATGTAATTACTTTTCTTTTAAAGAGGAGGAGAAGACAATTACTAAGAAGCATTTGGTGGTTTTTGACCAGAAGGGGGGTTTTCCACCTCAAAATTTGTGTCCATTGTTTTAACTTTTTGCAGTGTTGTATGTTGTTGTCTACTGTGGATTATTATTTATGATTATCTGAAGAAGAACAATAATAATAACTGAAGATTAACTAATGCTCTGAAAAATATTAAAATGTGTTAATTGTAAGAAATATTGATTCAACCACCCCACCCCCTTTCTCAAAATTTCCAACATGCTCTAGTCATTGACCAAAATTATGGTGTCTCTTGTTCATTGTATTTGGTGATCTTTACTACTCTATGGATCTTAATGTTAATGGTTGAAATTTTCATGTATAACTACTTAATGATTGGAATGTTCTAAAAGAAGTCAAATTGTATCGCTGGAAGTAGTTATCAATTTGAAAATTGATTTAGTCTTGTATGCTACTAGAAATATCAACACAAGGAGCCGATAAAGTTTTCCAGTTAATAGTGACAAGGGCCATGAATTACATAATAGATAAGGCATCTATTACAAATACAATCTAAAATTGAAAGGTTCCTCCCAAATACAATCTAAAATTGCAATGCTTCCTTTAAGGACAAAGTTTCGGCGCCGTCCATAGTTGATGGGAACAAACTCATGTTGTGTTACATGGGACTCCGAAACTACAAAGTAACTACAAAATTGGTGTATCCTAGGGTATAGCTAAGAGCATCCTTGAAATGCACGTAGGTGTAGAAGTAGTGATGAAGTTAAGGAGTTATAAGTATTTTGTCATAATTCATGTCAACCTCAAGTAGTTTTTGTAGATCTCTTCTCTAATATCCCTTAGTGAGTTGGGGGGCATAGACGGAGTACAAGGGAGGAGGTTTACTGATACCTAGTTTCAATTTTTGGAACATCTTGGCTAGCTAGCTACAAAGAGGACTAGAGGACTATGTGAGCATATCTATTATTCCTTGAATGGGAATCCACCATGTATGGAATGTTGATGATGATACCTCGAACAAGTGCTTCTATGAAAGCGAGGTGTCAAGCATGCATAAGATGTCCAAAAGCGTATGATCTCTTTCCTAGGTCTAGCTTGGGAAAAGCACATTGATTAATTTATTAATTAATTTTGGCTATTCGGCTAAGGTTTTCTAATGAAAAGTAAATCAATTTACTTTAGTGAGTTCGATCTAATCTCTATTGTTTATGTCAAGTGAAGCTTAGGATCTAATCTTAGCCATCCATCACTTAGGAGATCTAGAGTTAAGGATCCAGCTCAATGAGAAATTATAAAAGAAGCCTAAGGAAGAGCTAGGAGACACATCAATTTCATTGAGAGAGCGAAATTCTCAAAGAAGAGAAGGGAAAATTTCTTCCAATGCGTAGGGGGTTGTACAGGGCTAGGATAAAGGAGGCCTATCAGGTTGGAGAAGTCGAGTTTCAAGGGGCCAGAGTTTCAAGGGGCCAAATTTTTCAAGAAGTCGAAATTTCTAAGGGGCAAAAATTCTAGGTTCTATAGTGTTGTATTTTGTGTGTATTCTCTAAGGGTCATTTTGCATGTTAAGGGAGCCCTTAATTTTCCTAAGTAATAAAAAGTGATGAAGAATTTGGAGGGTGAAAATTTTGTTGTGTTTGTGACTGATTTTCTATTTAAATTTCATTGCAAATCATTAAGTTAGAATACTAGTGTATATTTGTGTAGCAGATTTTCAAAAAAAAAAAAAAAAATTACTAGGTGAATATATTTTTTGGACATAAAATAAATCACTAAGAATTTAAATCAAAATTGGTATTGGAAAAATTAATATGGTATCAAACGCTGACACAGAGGCCAAAGACGCTGACACAGAGGCCATAGAGGTTGACGCAAAGAGCTTTAGAGGCTGCGCTGAGGTGATTCAGTGGGACAGACTGAGAGTTAATTGGCAGACGCAAAGCCAGAGAGGGTGACGCATTTCAAAAGGGGGTGACGCAGTTCCTGAGAAGTGCATGGAGCAGTTTTGGCTGTCCAACACAAGGAACAGCCAGAGCCACGATAGGATTGTTCATCTGGTTGTTGATCAGTGGGAATATCTATCTCCGGATAGAGGTATTGCTGCCAAGGATATTCTCTGAAGGGTGAGCCATTTTGGCACCCTAGTTGTCTTCAGAATTTGCTTAATAATAAAACCCTCTATATGTTGCACCGGTCTTCCCGCACTGGGTTTTCCCAGGGACGATCGTCCAAAAATAATGGTGTCCCTTGTGTTGTCTCAGTTTATTTTAGTCGTTGATCTGTATATTTGTGAAGGTTTCATTTGTGTTTACTTCGATATTTATGCATTTAAATAACTTGTTAATGCAAAGAACAAGTAGGAGATAGTAAACTAGAAAATACAGTAGGGGTTTCTGATGTGTTAGATTCAAGAATTGTCACATGGTATCAGAGTGATTGTAGATCATAGGAGACTGAAGGCACCAGCCGAAAAATCTGAGTGTTTGCAACAAAGAAGCAGTTGTCCCCAGAGACAGCGTTGTTCCATAGTTGAAGAGGCAAGAGGAGTGACACAGTGCTAAGAGGGTGATGCAAAGCCAGCGTTAGCATTCTGAGCCCGGAGAAGGGCCAGCACAGAGGCAGAGTGGGGCAGAACAAACTCACGCAGAGCCACGTCATCTTTCTCATCCAAGAAGGATTGGCGTAGTTGGCCGAGAGGAGCAGATTCAGCGCAAGCTTTGATTGCACAGAGCCTGAAGGGCTCAGATTCTTTAGTTGTCGGGGCTAAGGGAGTTGTGCAGATTGTGATTTGAGGAGCCGGTGGGACGTTGTTTCTGTCTATGCAGAACAGTGTATAAGGAGACGGAACCAAGGTAGAGAGAAGCACTACCTCGACATATTTCTAGCCAAGAAATCTAGATCCGAGTTGTAGCGACAAAGGAGGATTGGAGAGGAGTGATTCGATAGTTGGCCGAAGGATTTCCAAGAGGGAAGTTGAGACTCAGAGGGAGTCTAGAAGAGGAGCAGAGATGGCAGAAAACGGATTGAGGGATCAGGACAGATTGGACAAGGCTTCCAATTTTGTCATGTGGAAGGTCGGGATCCTGGCAATCCTGGATAAACATCGCATCAAGGACTATGCCTTGAAAACTGTATTTGTCCCAGTTGACCCTGATGCAAATGAGAAGTATGAGGAGGCCATGGCAAAGGTGAAATGCATGATTCTAGTAATACCACAAATTGCTGAGAAGTCAACAGCAAGGGAGATGTGGGAGACCCTGACCACCTTATACTAGGGCTCTTTCGTGTAGCAAAAGATGTTATTGGTAAATCAACTGAAGTCATATCAGATGCAAAAAGGAGACAAGATAGATCACTTCCTTCTCAGGTTGCAAGGAATTCTCGACCAGCTTACATCATGGGGTCTACATTGGATCCAGAGTTTATAGTCAGGACTGCTCTGAATGCAATCTCCAAGGACTGGGAGACATTTGTCCAAAGCATTTTGGGCAGAGCGACTCTCCCCAGTTGGAAGGAGATGTGGGCAGCTCTTCGATAAGAAGAGATCAGGAGGTTGACCAAGGCAGGAGTAGCGGTAAGGGAGTTTGAGTCAAGAAAGAGGAGGAGGAGGATGCAGCTCTAACATCTGCGGGACAGTAGGGGGTTCAGAAGAGGAAGAAGAAGTACATCTCCAAGGTCAAGTGCTTCAACTGTGGGGAGCTGGGACATTACGCATCCCAGTGCCCCAGGAAGAAAGGCAAGGGAGAAGCTTCCAACTCAAAGGCGAAGAAGGATGTCGAGACTAATGACGATTGTGCCATGAGTGCTCATGCACCTCTAGAGAAGAGGTGGGGTGAAATCGAGTTGTAGTCAGGAGGACTACATGTTGGGCAGGATCCTTGAGGTACCCAAACTCTTGGATCACATCCGGCTACGGGAGCCCTTAACGACAGTAGCATGATGACAAGTGTCAGGTGGAGCAAGGTGTGATGGAGCGACAAGGCATTGCTTGAGTGCAGAAATCTGAGGCAGCGCAGTGGAGGTTGCAACAGTGCGAGAGGCACCAAGGAGTTTGCAGCAGCGCAATGGCAGCAGAGGGAGCACATGATAGCAGCAAAGGCAGCTTCAGCATCACGAGGCTTCCAGACTGACCGGGATGTCACTAGTTGGGAGTAGTCAGTTACTTACTTCTTGGTAACTGAGTTGCAGGGCAGCAGTTAGCAGTGGCAGTGCTATGGGCAGCATGATGCAACATGTTGAGAGGGAGTTGCAGTACAGATGTAGCAGTGGCAGTGGCAGTGTCATGGACAGCAGTACAGGAAACAGCAGTGTAGAGGATGTGAGGCAATAGGCCAAGCATCAGCACAGGTGTCGATGTGGAGGATCAATGTGATGTTTCTATGGTGAAGCATTATTCGAGCACATTCCTCGCTAAGAGGGAGTGTTGATTTTTGGTAGCATCGGATGTGCTTTAGCCATGAAAATTGGTGGAGACGCTAAAGCACATGAGATCTCCAAGACCCAGAAATCGTTTTGGAAATTCCACCCGGATGGAGAGATATTAAAATAATTAATATTTTTAATGAAACCCTAAGTCTAAACTTAAGAAAATTAAAATATTAATCTGTATTAATATAATATGGGTGAGAAAGTTCTAAATAACAAGGATCAAGCCAGATCTAATCTTAGCCATTGATTAGGGACTTAATTTCAGCCGTTGAATCGTCAACAGGAAAAGTATAAGAGGAAGTTTGAGGGTCAATTAGAGACACCACGATACCAAGAGAGATCAGTCAGTTCGATTTTCTGGGGCGAGGTTTGCTGAGGAAATCGAACAAGTGATCAGTTGCAGTGAGGGGCAATTCGGCAGGAGGCCGAAGAATACATATCAAAGAGGAAGCAGAGTGTCGAAAGAGGCAACGCAGAGCCTATGAAGGCTAATGCAGAGGCAGCAAGGGTTAATGTAGAGGCTAAGGAGGCCAATGCAGAGGATGTAAAGGGCCAAAGAAACTGACGCAGAGGCCATAGAGGCTGACACAGTTGACGCAGGGAGCTTCAGAGGTTGCACTGAGGTGATTCAGTGGGACAAAGTGAGAGTTGATTGGCAGACGTAGAGCCAGAGAGGGGGGTGACGCAGTTACGTAGAGCCAGAGAGGGGGGTGACGCAGTTCCTGAGAAGTGCGTGGAGCAGCTTTCGTTGTCCAGCACAAGGAATAGGTAGAGCCATTGTAGGATTGTTCATTCGGTTGTTGATCGACCAAAATATCTGTCTACGGATAAAGGTATTGCTGCCAAGGATATTCTCTGAAGGGTGAGCCATTTCTAGCACCCTAGTTGTATTCAAAATCTGCTTAATAATAAAACCCTCTATATGTTGCACCGATTTTCCCGCATTGGGTTTTTCCGGGGACGATTGTCCAAAAATAATGGTGTCCCTTGTGTTGTCTCAGTTTATTTCAGTGGTTGATCTGTATATTTGTGAAGGCTACATTTGTGTTTAGTTCGATATTTATGCATTTAAATAACTTGTTAAAGCAAAGAACAAGTAGGAGATAGTAAACCAGAAAATGCAGTAGGGGTTTCTAATGTGTTAGATTCAAGAATTTTCACAAAGTGCCTATCAAGGAGTAAGTTTTTGCCTTGATAACTTCAGTAAACTAGAGATATTGAAACCGTCTCCACAAAACAAGGGAATATGAATTAGCAAACCTAACACAAATGAATTGGTTGCATGCTTGGAATACAAGCCAGATGGGATGCACAGATTTTTCCATCGACCATATATTGATGGCCTCCCTCAGGGGGGCAATGCCCCCATCTAAATTTTTGCTCTGCTATGATATTTATTGTATATAACAGACACAGTACAGATAAGTCCTTTTTGCTCCTGTATAGCGGATACTCTTACAGAACTGTTTTATTTTTGTTTTTTTTTTTTGAGACATTGCACTTTCTCTGTGGGATACAGATCCACCGTATCTCTGTGAGTTTTTTGATGTAATTTCTGAACAGTGGTGAAAACCACACTACAGCATATGCCAATGGCATCAACAGCATGTAATTTCTTTTAATAGAAATTATGAATTCTCTTTCTTCGGAAAAAAAAGAATTGGTTGCATGCTCCATAAATCATCCTTCTAAGGGATAATGAGCTATGAGGGTCTCAAGAAAATGTTGTCTACTACTCAAGAAAACTCCATGGATTAGTGAACGATAAGAAAAAAATCATGGAGTACTGCTGCTGAAATGTAAGTTGTTAAAAAACTGTATACAGCTGTCAAGGTACCATGTATGTTGATCCATCTATCTATATCCTAAAGATAATTGAGGACCAAAGAAGATTAGGTAATTGTTTTGAGAGGGAAGTGAATAGAAATGTAAATACGTTAAATGTCACAGAAAAATTAAAACAATTAAAAGTTACATGAGTACAATGATGAAATGATTTTAATGCATGTAAAATATAAACATAAAGCAACACCCACAACTTTAGCTATGATATTGTACAGTTCTCATTTCTTTGGCATCAATCTAGCCCTTTTAGATGGAAAACAACATATCTATATAACAAATCAAACCCACCTCTAAGGGCCACCCATCAACAACAAAGACATCTAAAGAAAAACCATCTGTTGTAGAAAATGCGTGTGCCTCTTGAATATTCAATCCAAGATCTGCAAGCAAGGAAGTTAACTGCAAAAAATGTATATATATAAATATATCAGATAACAATAATAGCTAGCAAGAAACATGCAGATGACTAGAGATTCTTACCCCATATCAATCTCCTGTTTGATAGCAATCAGAAAGTTTTGCAACAGAATAGGATTGGATCTCAACAAAAACAGGGGATATATTTAAGTGTGACACCAAACAAGACATATGTTAAATTCAGTTTCATCATCATATGGTATTTTCCAACCTTTAGACTCTGAAAAGAGATGCAAGTTCAGAGGAGAACAGAAGCTGCAATAAACCAAGAGATTTTCACTAAGCTTAATAAGATCCGGTATCCCAAAATGGAACCTAGAAAGATCAACAATTAGATACTTATATCAAATACTTCTTCCCGTATTTCCATGAAAGGGAAGCAAAAGGAAGAATTTTCTCATCCTAAAATTGCTTTAGTAGTGCTGTTCAGTAAGCAGATCATTCCAAAACATGCTGATATCAATAACTTAATGTTCAATTTATTTTATATTGATAGGAAATCTTGTATTTATTTTCAAATTCCTGTGAACCATAAAAGCTGGAAAAAATTATTGTGCATCAGCTTAACTCATTCGTCTCATACAATTTCATATTACCAAATGAAGCACATGTAAAACCAAAGAAAATCAAAACTATCCTTGGCCGAGAAGCTTTCCTTTCCCTCATTTTAATCTCTAATGTTCCAGTTTGGTTAACTTTCTACTGCACCATCTAATTGCTTAGAACATAAAATAAAATATGATAATGATATGGATATAAGCCAGTTCTTTAGAAAAGTAGGAACAGGATATGACTGGACATAGCATTTTTTAAAATTTGTGCATGTGTGTTTGCACGTTTCATGAGTGCTTGTAAAGGAGGTGTCATAGGGTTTATTGCATTTGAACACTGTCCTGGCCAAAGCCATCGGTCATCTCTTTGCATTTATTAATTTATCAATATGGTTGTCATGCTGATTGAGCTTGCAACTTTATTAGCCCGAAATAAGATGCACAGCAGACCTTAATAATGGACACCCTACCATCTGATTCTTTTGACTTGGCTAATTCATGATGTGTTCTTGCACAATGAGGAAGCATTGGTTGCCATGTTACTTCCCAAGCTCCACAGAAGTTCATCCTGAAGGTGGTGCAGAAGGTAATGAAATACCTCCTAACGAAATACCCATTGATCTTGAGGTTAATAAATATTATGTTCTTTGTGAAAATTTGAAACAGACTGCCCTGTTAGAGTATTTTGTAGATTGTATCCTTCTAGAGTCTGTGAATAAAACCAGGATAAAAGAGGCTTGGAAAGCCCAGGGCTGGCTATGTTCAACCATGTGTGCCCTGATTAAAGGTTTCTTCCAGTTTACCTTCAAGGAAGAATGTCACTGCAATGAGATGGGTACTCCAGGACCCTGAATCGGCCAAAATGCCTAATTTGTCTTTTCTGAATAGTATGATTCATTCTCCATGGATAAAGCCACTCAATTGTATTTCCATGTCTGGATTGAGTTCCTAGGGCTGCCTCTAGAATTCTGGGATTCCATGGAGCCTAGAACACATAGATGCATTCATCAAGAAGTTATTGGTATGTCATGACATTGCTAGGTTCTTTATAACATGCAGACTCAAAAAGCAAGGGTATTTTCAGAAGAAGGGTTTTAAGAGTTTCATCCAAAGGAATCATAAGAAATAAAGACTAAAGAATGGAAGATGATTAGATTCATTGGAACAACCATACCGCTCACTTCTGCTAGCCGCCTAACATCTATTACTGTACCAACCTAAGAAAATTATTATGTGATTAGTATAAATACAGGTGATGTTCTTTGCTTCTCCCCTTCGAGACAAAGCTTCTCTCTCCAATTAATTTGCAATACCTCTTCATTTTTGCATCCATTTTAGTCATCATTTCCATTAAGCAAACTCTATTGTGATTTATACCTTTTGTACACCTTTACATACAATACTACTTCTAGTGCTTTGACACCATCAATTCTAGCCTATTTTTCGTTATTTATCTTAAATATCGCCTTGCATTTCATGCAAAAGGAAGCATAATCATCACTGAAATCTTTCAGCAAAGTATTGACAAGACTGGCTCAATTGTATTGCAATGTCTAGGTTGAATTCCCAGGGTTGCCTCCGGAATTCTGGGATTCCCTGGAACATATTGTTGCATTTATTGAGTTCATGTCTCATGACATTGTTAGGTTCATTATGACATGTGACTCAAAAAATCAAGGTGCTTTCAGAGGAAGGTTTAAATATTTTCATCCAAAAAAATCATAAAAAATAAAGACTAGAGAATGGAGGACAATTAGACTTATTAGAACAGTTGTACTGCTCACAACAGGGGGGATGCCCAGAAGCATCCCTTTTGGGCAGTCACGTCCCCCACACTGGGGAAACACCCCCCCTCCTCCCGCCGCATCTCCCCACAACTCCCCAAAACGAGTGCGTGGGGAAACGCACCCCCAGACATCCCCCCATCTCAAGTGCATGGGAAAACGCACCCCCAGACATCCCCCCATCTCAAGTGCGTGGGGTGCGAGGGGTGCATGAACCCAACCCTCGGGGATGCATCCCTATGGAACACTGTCTATAAGTGCTAAAACTAAATTTTTCGATATGAGAAATGAGTAGAAGTGCTAAAAATGCAATCAAAAATTTTAATTTAGATTGCATACAAAAGAATAACCTAGTTTATGGTTTAAGCTGGAAACTAAAATTTCTGAGCCAAGTGCTGGAATGCACTAAACTTAAAACAGAAAAACTTAAAAGAGCAAATTCAAAGAAGCTTAATAATAGCATAGTCTAGTTTCAAATCAATGATGCAAACTCTTAGACAAACTATGGTTGGAAACCATAAATTCTCTATAATGCACAACAATAGGAACTAAAACTAACAAGTTGGAAGTTTGTAAAATAAATTGATGAGAGACGGAGAAACTAGTTCCTACTTATCCTTGGGCTAATGAGGTCACTTCTATCATAAGGAGGCCCTAGCTTAGTCTATAATCAAGGATGTAGGGGCTTCCCTAAACATGCTATAAAGACTTTTTATGGCCGAAAAAAATTAATAGTATGCAAGGAAATAATCCAAAAATGGTATTAATTTCTACGATAAACCAAGTAAATTTGTTTGCCAAAACAATGTTAACCTAAGTCACTACTTTTTGAAGTAACAAAACCAGAAATACCCAAATGCAAACAATATTAAATGACAAGGATGAGAAAGAGTCGCATCGAATTATTCACCACTGAAGTAAGTTTTTTGCTTGATAACCTTGGTTCAATCCTCTTATAGCTTACATGCATAAGCTCCAATCACCAACAAATATTCTCATACAGAATCCCTCATATATGAAGAAGAAATACAATCCAAAAATAAGCTCCATGAAGAAGAAAAATACTATTGCTCACTCAACAACAACCATTACAAATTTAGAAATATGAGGAACCTCAAATTCATGGAGTTCTACGCTCCACCACCTCAAATATGTTGATGATTATAGCTCAGACAGGTGCTTCTGCATAGGCTAGCAGTCAAGCAGGCAAAAGATGTCCAAAATCCTCTTTAGGCACTTGCTCATGAGGAGCAAGTAATTACTATGGTTTCTTTCCTAAAAGCACATTAATTATTTTAACTATTGACCTAAGTTTCTGAGAATAAATAATTTAACTATTTAAGTGATCTGCATCTAATATCAACCATTGATTTCAAGTGAGGCTTAGGATATAATCCTAGCCATCCATCCATTATAAAAGGAGCCTAAGGGAGAGGAAGAAGACACAATGAATAATTAAAAGAGCAATTTACTCAGGTGTGAGTGAGAAACTTGTTACCAGAAAAAAAGTGGGTAACCCATAGGAGAAATCTTTCTCCTGTTTGGACAACCAGTCAGCCAATAGCCCTATTTGATTAGCACATAACGTGATGTTGGGATCCTCCACTTCTTTCTCCAGTCAGATTTATCTCTCCCATCTGATATTCTTTCTTAAAGGAAGGTGGATCATCCATTGGCAAATACTTTAACCATTTATGCAATCATGTGCTTTCACTTAATGTTATGCACATACTAATATGGATCAAGAAGTGAATTGGATAATTGACCAATCTTCATTGTATTCTTGTTCCCTCACTTCACCTGGGAGGTTATTATTTGACTCTAGTCAAATGGGACCTCCTCTAAGGCCTTAGGGTTTTAGGAAGGGCACTATTGGGGAAACTCTGAATCATTGAAGTAGTGTGTCCAACATATTCCATACTCACGACTTTTTATCTTTCCCTTTATTCATCTCCATTCTTCAGGGTGGTTGTCGTTGGTCATTGGGATTGGCACCATTTCATACTCATCCTTGAGTCTCGGCCAGAAAAACTTTGCCCTAGATGTTGATGCAACTAAAAAAAGATAAAAGCATAAGAAACCCACAATGAAAGAAAAGGAAAATATGCAACATATGGCTATGACATTCGATTAGTGTGTGGAAAAAAGCCTACCATGAGCTCTACCCCCCTCGGTAGCCATCACCCAGTTCGGCAAGCACATAAACTAACTCATCTTAAAGGGGTAATGGAAAAATATCAAAAGCAAGCTTGGGATCCTGATCTATGCACCCAAATAAAGATAATTCATAGAAAAGACAAAGGTTCACCAGAGGGGTAGAAAAAGTAGGTCGAGGAAAGGGGTAACTCATGCCTCCACGATCACTCCCTCCTTACATCTATACACTCAGGATCTTGGACCTCCATCAGTTGGTCACATGGCTACGACACCTTAACCTAGAGTCTTTCCCACTTCGCAACCACCATCTCTCACATACACCTATGAATTGATGGGCTAACTTGTGATATGTCACTTCTCTGAGGACCTAGAAACACCTAAAAGGGTTATCCATCTAACCGTCACTGACAAAAAGAGTTAACCTGTTTACGAGACTTGATCTAGTTAGACATTTGAAGGTGACCTTTTTGTGAGGTATTATTTGTTGAAGAATGTAACTAGTGTCTGTCTTCATAATTGTATTTTGTCATGATGTAATTTATTTATCAAAAGAAAGAAAAAGAAATTAACTTATTAAAGCATGGGTTTCATGCTTGGGTCAATTGTTTTTAGGTTAAAGTCTCCATTGAAGACTTCTAGGGTTTATGTCAAGTGTCCTTGTCCATGTCATAATGTAAAGAACCCTTCTTGGGATTTATTTGTCAAGAAAGAAAATTATTTTTATGTAATCTAGGTCAATTAGGCCTCCTCCACCAAGTCGGCCTCAAACTAGACAAGTTGGCCTAAACTAGGGGACAAAATCACTATATAAAGGCAGCAACTCAACCTCATTTGTCACTCTCTCACAATAAGTTTGATCTCCAACTTTTGGGGCCAGAAAAAGTGAGAATTTCAAGGAAAGAAGAAAAGGGTAGCAAAGAAGAAGGAGGTCTCTCTCAAGCATAAGAAGTCGAAATTCTCTCTCTTTCTCTCACACGTGTGAAGCTGTGAAGCTATTGGAGGAGCCGAAATCTGCAGTACTGAAGCTAGGCCGAAATTTTGTAGCTGGGGTCGAAGTTTTGTTGCTGGGAAGTCGAATTTCTGGATTGTTGCTGGGTAGAAGTTGCTGGACAAGAAGAGACTATTGAAGTTTGCAAATTCATCTTGGGAGGCTAACTTGGTGGAAGAGGGAGGTCTGTTGGACTAGGGTCTTGATCTATCTCATTTGAATTACTAAAGGAAGAGTTATTGACTAGGTTTTTGACTATATAGGGGTTTTAGCCTTCACTGAATGCCTACATCTGGTGTCCATGATCTTCGTGTTTTGATTTTGGTAATTGCTTGATGAACTAAGATAAAAGAAGAACATAAGAAAGATAATAAGAACACAAGCAAATCACAAGTAAATTAGTAATTATCAACAAGAGAAAATCTTTCTTCCTTTCCAATTTTCTAACATTATTGTGCCCCCAACATTAGGTACGGTCCACTATGATGCATTTATGGTTATTATAACTAATGGTTGATGATTTCACTTGATCTTAAGAGGGTTTAGTTGGTTAGTAATGTCACAACAGCAAAGGCCTATAGAGAGATGATTAACACTCCATTCAACAGCATACCAAAGGTTGTTTTACCCATTCCAAAGAACAAATATGACCTTGTTGATGCAGCAATGCACACCCAAAGTAGAGCATAGAGCTATATGACAGTTCCACATGGTATTTGACACTCCGAAGTAACTCAAGATGCTAAAACACTAAGCCAGTAACACTTAGTGTTGGATTCACTAATGTTGTGCCAACTGGACCTAGGATGTGCCTAGGATAGCCTTGACACTATTTGATGGGTGTCGCATGTTCCAAAGCCCAGATGATTATGGTTAACCTTGAGATGAAAAGGGAGGGCTTGCACATCAATATTTGACCCTAGCATTTGTGCATATTGATGCCACATCACCCCTTTCCCTTTAGAGGGTCATGCAAGGTACCTTGTATTGATTTTCTAGTGCATTCAAGACTAGTATAGTTTTTTCAAAATTGATAACTGCTTCCAATGATATATTCAATATTTCCTTTAGCATTCCAATCATTAAGCAACTATATATGAAAAACTTCAACCATTCAATTTCATTAATAAAGAAATAAAGATCACAATGAAGAGTAAGCAAGAGATAAGGGACACCAAAAATTAGGCTTCAAGCCAAGGAAAAACTCACAAGGGGAAAACCCAACCAATCTTTCCTTATGAAAGAGAAATTTTGTTCATCAATAGTACACCAAAAAATTCCAACACGATTCCAAATCTGACCTCAACAATTACCATGACAAACTAGTTAATGAAGAGAGAGAAAGTCAAATTTTGGTCAAAGTCTGATATGCAAAAGTAGGGCCAAATTTTGGCCTGTGAAGCTCTGAACAAGAGGCTGAAATTCGGTCAAGACCTTAGTAAAACATTCCCTGCAATTCTCGATGAAAGGAGAGAGAGTTGACCTATGGTCAATGGTCCAGAACAAAGCTATAATCTCAGTCAACTCAACTCAACGAAACTCCAATCTTCGGCCTCCAACCACAGTCAAACCCCCAGTCAAACAGATCCAAAATAGCCCAAGTCAAGTCAAATAAAAAGAAGTTGGTCAATGTTGGTCTGAAATGTCTCATTGACTCCTTCGCATGTGTGGATTAATCTTTGTAATTTACAGATGAATGTATGTGATGATGAGATGCCAAAATGAGCTCCAACAAAGTCATATATATGTGGTAGAGGAGATTCCTTTTCACACATGTGAGCCAACTTAACCTTCTTGAGGCCGAATTGGTCAAAGTCAAAAATATGAATTGTCTCCATTATTTGCCAATGAAAATACCAACCGTAGTTACACAATTTTCGAACACTCCCCCTTAGCGAGGAAGGTATTTTTCATTCTCTCTCAAAGTCAATCTCCTCAACCAATCCATAGGTCTCCCAACTCACAGCCTAAGTGATAGGAACAAGTCTCTCTCTCTTTATCAAGATCAATCTCCATGACCAGTCCACAGGTCTCCCCGTTCATAGCCTAAGCGATAAGCACAAGTCTCTCTCTCTATCAAGATCAATCTCCATGACTAATCCATAGGTCTCCCGACCCACATTCTAAGGTAGAGATCATTAGTCTAATCATAAGGAAAGATACATAACATCCAACACATCCCACAAGCCACAACCCCATGGCATCTAAGTCAGTGCCCTACTGAGCAGCGGGATCAATCAATGAGGTCAAATTAATCATATGCACAAGATACATTTGTTGAAAATGTAACTAGTGTCAGTCTTCATAATGTAATATAAATGTATCATTGATGTACTCCTCCATTACATTCATTATTATTTTATTTCTAGTCAAAGCTTGTTCTTCATGCTTATAAGGTTTACTGAGTCAAAAGAAAATTTATTATGAGTCAAAGAAATGTAATTGAGTGAAAGTCCCATTTGGACTTCTTGGAAGAAAAAAAAATTATCTGGAGTCAAAAGAGTCAAAAATGTCACCACAAGACCAAGTCGGCCCTCCTTGGACAAGTCGGCTCTAGGGGTAGCTATTCGACCTCCTGGATGTGTATATATAGAGGGAAACTCAACCACTTTGGAGATCATTCATTCACTCATCATTCATCATCAATTTTTGTGCCAAGACAAGAGGAAACACTAGCAAATTCAAAGGAGAGAGAGAAGATGATTTGAATTTTTCCCTAATTTTATTCGCACGTGCGAGTTCTTCTGCAGTTTTATGAGGTTGTCACAAGGCTGAAATTTCAGGGGCCAAAAATTTAGGGATTGACCAAGATTAAGAGATTTGACCAGCATTGACTTATGTTGACTATGACTAGTTGGAGATGGCTTGGAGGGTTGACTTGGATCTTTGTGGCAGTCTTAGTCTTGGTCTTGGGGTTTGGGTATGTCACTTTGATCTGATTCTATAAGAAGAGGATTTCCTTGGGTTTCCACCCTTGTGGGTTTTTCTTTGGTTTGGACCCTAATTTCTTCTATTCTTTGTCTCCGGTCATCTTCACATTTTTGGTAATTGCTTGAAGAAGAAGAATATAAATTTAATAAGAAGCCAACCAACATTCACAAATAATTATCAAGTTAAGATAAATCTACCCTAATATATACGCTTCCCGATTTCTCAACAACGTCTCCCCAACCAATCCATAAGTCTCTTGGTCCACGACCTAAGGGAGGAAACTCAAGATCAATCTCCCCAACCAATCCATAAGTCTCAAGGCCTCAATCTAAGGGAGAGATCACAAAATCAATGTCCCCAACCAAACTAGTCTCTCGGTAAAAATCTAAGGGATCACTCCATGCCTCAAAACCAAGCTCCCCAACCAGACTCACTAGCCTCTCGGTCAATTGACCTAAGGGGCTGACAATCTTCCTGAGCAATCCATAGGTCTCTTATGTTGAAGTTTCTAAGTTTACTTAGTTAGAAACCCTCCATGCACTTTATCTGATTTATTCCTACCTACTTGTTATTTCCTTAACAAGTTATTTACAATGTAAATACTGAAAATAAACACTAGTGCATGCTCAACATATTACAGATCAGCAACTAAAAGAAACAGAAACAAACACACCATATGACACCATTATTTTTGGACTAATGTCCCCGGAAAAACCCAATGCGGGAAAACCAATGCAGCTATCTGAGGGTTTTCTTATTAAGCAATATGAGAGTACAATCTAAGTGCCGAAACTGGCCTACACAAAAAATAATTCTTTGGCAGTGTACCTCTCAGTTTCTGACAAATTTTCTCGCTGAACCCCTGGATAATCCTTCCGGCAGTTACTCAGCATAAATCTGCCCTAGAAACCCCAGCGTCTACCTGTCTGGACTGCGTTAGCCTCTCCTTGCCTAGCGTTGGCCTTGCGTTAGCCTATATAGGCATGCGTCAGCGCTAATAGGCCCTGCGTCAGCTCTCTGACCCTCTGTGTCAGCTACGCTGGCCTCTCTGGTGCTTTGCGCAGCACTTAGCTGCCTCTGTATGAGCACTGGCTGCTCCTGCATCACCATCTCTCTCTGCTCTCCCGGCACTATCTCTGCCTCTCTGTCTTTCTATACTCAATGCCCCTCAGCTACTCTCTGATCACTAATTCTATCTCTCTTAGCAAACCCCGCTCTAGAGAATAGAATGACTGATTACTCTGATGTATTCTCCAACTAACCCTCAAGCCTCCTCTTATACTTTTCCTATTGACATATCAATGGCCGAGATTAAGTCCCTAATCAACAGCTAAGATTAGATCTGGCTTGGTCCATGTCTTTTGGACCATTCTAACACAGATTCATATTAATACACATTAATATTTTATTTTCCCTAAGTTTAGACTTAGGGACTCCATTAAAAATATTAATTATTTTAATATCTCCTTATCTGTTTAGAATCTGCCCAAACCCTTTCTAGGTATTGGAGATCTCATGTGCCCCAGTCTCTCCACCAAATTTCGTGGCTAGAGCACATCCAATCCTACCCCAAATCAACATCTTAGTTGTAGCTTAAGCAAGATTGGCCATCACATGATTTTGTACAATCAGTGCTCCCTCTCTCTTAGAGAGGGATTCTCAACAACTCCAAGTTGTTCTTTGAAATATGAAAACTTTCGAGACAACGGCTTTGTCAACACATCAGCAACCTACTCATCAATAGGGACATACACGAGCCTCACAGCTCCCCTTTGGACAATATTCCGGATGTAATGATACTTGATCTCAATGTGCTTCGACCTGTCATGAAACACGAGGTTCACAAAAAGCTTCACACAACTTTGATTATCACAATATATAATGGTCGATTCCACACTTGATCAAACAAACCAGCAAACAATTTCTGAAGCCACACAGTTTCACAACAGGCTAAACATGTAGCTATATACTCATCTTCAACAGTACTCAAAGCAACAGGAGTTATCTTTCTACTAGACAATGAAATCATAGAGGAGCCCAAACCAAAACAGAGTCTAGAAGTGTTATTTCTATCATCAGAGCTTCCACCCCAATCAGTGTCAGTAATTCCATGCAACTGCCATTCTCCATTAGAAGCATATCTCAGACCATATTCAATGGTACCACGCAAATATCTCAGAATATGTTTCGTTGCAACCCAATGCACATGTTGAGGCTCAACCAAGAATTGGCTCAATGTGTTCACAACATAACAAATATCAGGTCTAGTGTTCACAAGATAGTTCAATGAGCCAATCAGTTTGTGATACATAGAGGGATCAATCAAATTAGAGTCGCAATCCTCGATCAACTTCAAATTCGTCGCCATAGGAGTGTCCATGGACTTGCAGTCCATCATGCCAAACCTCTGAAGGATCTAAATAATATATTTGCCTTGGCCAACAAAGATTCCATCAGGATTTTGCCAAATTTCCAATCCCAAATAGTAATGCATAAGACCAAGATCCTTCATTTCAAATTCAGAAACCAACTCCCTCTTACACTGGACAATTAGCACTTCATCCCCTGTCATAAACAAATCATCTACATACAACAACAACATCAAGGATTCGCCTTCAACAACTTTGAAATGTTGATTTGGGGCAGCATCAGATGTGCTCTAGGCCTCAAATTTTGCAAGAAGGCTTGGGCACATGTATTCCAAAGAACCTAGAAAGTGTTTTGGGAAATTCCACCCATAGACAATCTTATTAAAATAATTAATATTTTTTAATGGGAATTAATCTAATTGTGGGTGTAACTTCTAAAAGAAGACGAGGATCAAGCTAAAATGATCTTAGCCATTGATTAGCTTTTAATCTGGGTCCTTGAATGTCAACAAGAAGATTATTTAAGGGAGCTTAAGGGTCATTTGGAAAACACGCCGAGAGATCAAGAGATCGAATTTCTGAAGTGAGAAGTTCTCAGGAGGAAATTCTGATCAAGGAGATTTCTTGCAGTTGAGGGGCAGGGATAGCATCCGGAGAGAGAGAGAGATTTTCTCAGCCAAAGAATCATCAGCAGGGAGAGGCAAAGAGTAATCCAGTAGCTCTCACACAGAGGTCGACGCAGGGCCACGCAGAGGCAGCGCAGAGGGTGAGAGAGAGTCTCAGATTTTGCCAGGCAGAGTCAATTTCAGATGCCGAGAGCCGAGGTGTGAGACCGGGAGGTTCAGAGCAAAGACTCCGGGCAGCAAATCGATCAGCAAACTGGGTGACGCAATGCCTAGAGAGGTTGACGCAAGGACTACGTAGTGTAGCGTAGGGCGTGCCAGAGGCACTTCATCCGCTGTCTGAATCAATCGGGATTTTCTCAGTGATTGTGTGAAGTAATCTCACAAATCTTTCTGCCAGTATTTCTCTCTGTAACTGAATAACCCGAGAGGTATTTAGAGGTGTATTCAAAATTTGCTACTGCTTAATAATAATAAATCCTCATATCTGCTACACCGATTTTCCCGCATTGGATTTTTCCGGGGACTTTTGTCCAAAAATAACGGTGTCAATTGTGTTGTATTTTCTTTCTTGCTCAGTCTCTTATTTCCGCATAACATTTAATTAAGTGAAGGCTACAATGTATATGTTACGATATTTGTCGTAGGAAACTGCAAATAATTTGGTTGATTAATTTAACAAATAGAAGAAACATTATCAGTTGTTGCAGTAGGGATTTTGGTTGAGGAATTTTCACATGGTATCGGAGTTACAGGTGGAACAAGAAGAGCAGTGCCAGAGAACCCAGTGTTGTGCAAAAGTGGGAAATCGAAAAAGCTGCATGAGGCAGCAGTCCAAAACCCCGCAGGGTTTGCGCAGCTCTTAGTGGGAGCGCTGAAAATTCGAGGCAGTCTCTATCTAAGTGAGTCGACGGAGAGAAGGGCTTCTAGTTCGAATTTTTGTTGGGGCAGAGCGAGCTGCGTTCAAGCCTCAACGTGAGGAGAACTAGTGGGACGCAGATTTTTCTGCAGGCAGTTTGATGGGCGGAAGATCATCAGAAGAAAGAGGAGAAGCACCGCTGAGGCTTCCTAGAGAATTCCTAGCCAAGAAATTTGAATTCTCTAGAGCTGAGCAGCAGCAAGGGGCAGCAATTTTACTAGCTCCAGCAGGGAGTGCGTAGGCTAGCCCACCAGCAGCACAAAGGAGAGAGGAGATCATTCGACTTTCTATTTTTGGCAGAAATGGCAACCAGTGGCTTGAGGGATCAGGACAGGTTGGACGAAGCATCCAACTACGTCATCTGGAAGGCTAGAATGTCATTCCTTCTAGATGAGCATGCCCTCAAGACATACGTCGATAGCATGGTGGTTGTCCTTGCAGATGCAGATCCATTGAAGAAGTACAGATCTGAAATGGCGAAGGAAAAGAGGATCATCCCTGATGGAGTAAAGGATCACGTAGTGTGTCATGTCACTAGCAGAGGGACTGCTAAGTAGATGTGGGATGCCTTCGCTACATTATATCAGGGATCGTCCGAGTAGGGAAGATGTACCTGGAGCAAAAGCTAAGATCTGCTCAGATGCAGAAGGGAGAGCGTGTGGATCCATTCCTCACAAGGTTGAAGGAAACCTGTGATGAGTTGTCTGTTGCGGGGCATACACCTCAGGATTCATAATTGGTTACACTGGTCCTCAATTTTGTCTCAGATGAGTGGCAAGTCTTTGTCTAGAGTATCCTGGGCAGAGCATCATTGCCGAATTGGGATGAGATGTGGGCAGCTCTAAAACAAGAGGAGTTGAGGAAAGACTTAGTCAAGGTCAAACTTGACGGAAGCAACAACAACAGTGGGTCGAAGCCCAAGAGGAGGAGGATAATGTAGCCCTTGTATCGAAGGGACAGCAGGAGTAGCGGAGACGTAAGAAGGACGTCTCAAAGATCAAGTCTTTCAGGTGTGGTGAGATGGGTCACTACGCTACTCGTGTCCTCTAAAGAAGAAGGACAAGGATGAGAAGCACGATCCGAAGGGTCCGCCCGCAAAGATCAAAGAAGAGGAGTTTGCCATGACAGTCGAGATACCTCCAGGAGGGAGGTGGGTTGATTTGGAGTTGTATTTCGAAAGAGCTACAAATGGGCAGGATCCTTGAGGAGTCCACCTCTCGAATCAATACCTTGCTACGAGAGCCCAGATCAAGAGTAGCAGGATGGACTAGTGTCGGATGGTGCCGAGGAGTGTCGGGGAGACAGTTGCAGTGGCTAGGAGCGCCAGAGACTAAACAGTGCAGAGCAGAGTTGGCAGCAATGCAGATGGCACAGAGCAGAGGTCAGCAGCAGTGCAGTATATTCAGAGGGTCAGCACAGAGACCAACAATAGTCAGGCTTCAACATTCATGTGATATCATACTAAACACAGTTAGTTCAATTATTTTGGATGTTTTTCCGTTGTTGATGCAATAGCAGCAACAGTTTTCAGTGCAGTAGCAGTTGGTAGTGGCAGTGCTAGCAGCAGCACAGATGCAACACCTGAGAGGGAGTTGTAGTACAGATGCAGTGTCGACAGTGGCAGTGTCAACAATAGCGCAGTAGTTGGTGGACAGTGTGTCAGACATTAGCAGTGCAGAGGACGATACTTCAGCGTCAGAGCAACATGCAGTAGCGTATATTGCTAGAGCACATTCCTCGCTAAGAGGGAGTGTTGATTTGGGGTAGCATTGGATGTGCTCTAGGCCTCAAATTTTGCAGGGAGGCTTGGGCACATGTATTCCAAAGAACCTAGAAAGTGTTTTGGAAAATTCCACCCAGAGACAATTTTATTAAAATAATTAAAAAATTTGATGGAACCCTAAGTCCAAACTTAGGAAATTAAAAATATTAATGGGTATTAATCTAATTGTGTGTGGAACTTCTAGAAGAAGACGAAGATCAAGCTAAAATGATCTTAGCCATTGATTAGCTTTTAATCTGGGCTGTTGAATGTCAACGAGAAGATTATTTAAGGGAGCTTGAGGGCCATTTCGAAAACACACCAAGAGATCAAGAGATCAAATTTCTGAAGTGAGAAGTTCTCAGGAGGAAATTCTAATCAAGGAAATTTCTTGCAGTTGAGGGGCAGGGATAGCATCTGGAGAGAGAGAGATTTTCTCAGCCGAAGAATCATCAGCAGGGAGACGCAGAGAGTGATCCAGTAGCTCTCACGCAGAGGCTAACACAAGGCCACAAAGGGCCATGCAGTGGCAGCGCAGAGGGTGAGAGAGAGTTTGATATTTTGCTGGGCAGAGTCAGTTTCAGAAGCTGGGAGTCAGGGTGTGAGACTGGGAGGCTGAGAGCAGAGGCTTCGGGTAGCAAATCGATCAGCAAACTGGGTGATGCAATGCCTAGAGACGCTGACGCAAGAATTGCGTGAGGACTGCGCAGAGGTAGTGTAGGGCCTTCCAAAGGCACTTCATCCAGTGTCCGGATCAGTCGGGATTTTCTCAATGATTATGTGATGTAATCTCACAAATCTTTCTACTAGTATTTCTCTCTGTAACTAAATAACCCGAGAGGTACTCATAGGTGTATTCAGAATTTGCTACTACTTAATAATAATAAACCCTCAGATCTGCTACACTGGTTTTCCCGCATTAGGTTTTTCCGGGGACTTTTGTCCAAAAATAACGGTGTCAATTGTGTTGTATTTTCTTTCTTGCTCAGTTTCTTGTTTCCACGTAACATTTAATTAAGTGGAGTCTGCAATTTATATGTTTCGATATTTGTCGTAGGAAACTGCAAATAATTTGGTTGATTAATTTAACAAATAGAAGAAACATTATCAATTGTTGCAATAGGGATTCTAGTTGAGGAATTTTCACATGAAATACAAGTTTGGATCAACATCGCTCTTCTTGAAGCCAAGACTCAACAAATAACCATCAATACAAGAGTACCATGCATGAGTTGTATGCTTCAGCCCATACAGAACATTCTTCAATTTACAAACATTTGTTTCTCTATCGTGGACCTCAAAACCTTGAGGCTGCTCAATATAGACTTCCTCTTCAATGACCCCATTCAGAAAAGCAATTTTGACATCCATTTGATGCAATTTCAAACTTGCAATACAAGCAAGAGTAATGATAGATCTAATAGATGCATACTTGGCAACAAGAGGAAATGTGTCTTCATAATCCTCTCCCTCTTACTAAGAGAATCCTCGGGCCACAAATCTTGCTTGTACTTTTCAATACTTCCATTAGCAGCATCTTAAATTTTGTAGATCCACTTTGAAGACACAACATATTTTCCTTCACGCATTAGCACGATTTCCCAAACATCATTCTTCTAGATTGGTACTCTTCAATCATAGCATCTTTCTAAACTTCATGCTCAGTTGTTTCCTCATATGTTGATGGCTCGGACTCGATAATTTTATACATCATGGCTGCATATTTAGAGTACCTCTTTGGTTTCTTTATTTCCCTGAAGGTCCCACAAGGTGCAACATGTCCTTCAGCTTCCTTCAATGTTCTTTCAAGCCAGGAAGGTCTTTTTCTAGTCTCAGGTACAGTGGTTCTTTAGATTCAACAAGTTCATGATCATTAAATTATGCATGAGGATCAAGATTCATCAGTTTAGGTTCTTTAGCCTTCGATTCTACATTCTTTGGAGAAATTTGTATCTCATCATCAAAGTCTAAGTGCAAACCCTTGGACTTCCAGAAAGCGGCATCTTCAACAAAGATAACATCCTTGCAAGTTTCAATATAGCGTTGTCCTAGTACATAGATCCTGAAGGCCTTTGAATCTTCACTATAGCCAACAAAAGTTCCTTTCTTCCCAAGAGGTTCCAATCTTTTTCCTTTTCTCCTTAGGCACGTGAACATAAAATAGACAACCAAAAATTCTTAAATGCTCAACATTTGGTCTCTCGCCTGTGAAGACTTCTTTCGGAGTCTTGTACTCCAATATTCAATGTGGGCATCAGTTTTGAAGATAGACAGTTGTTCTTGCAGCTTCTCTCTAAAGAAACATAGGCAGCTCTTGATCGTCAAGCATGGCCTTGGCAGCTTCCATAATAGTCATGTTCTTTCTCTCGACAGATTCTTTTTTTTGAGGATAGTAGGGAACTATCAGCTCCCTCTTAATTCCAACATCCTTGCAAAAGGCGATTAATTCCTTGGATACATATTCTCCTCCATTGTCAAACCTCAAGGTCTTGATCCTTCTTCCTGTAGCATTTTCAACTTGAGCTTTGAATTCACGAAACTTCTCAAATACTTGATCCTTGGACTTTAGAAGATAAATCCATGTTTTGTGTGAATAATCATCAATGAAAGAGACATAATACAAGTTTCCACCCAAGGTCTTGTTAGACATAGGCCCATAAACATCAAAGTGCACAAGATCCAAGATTTCTTTGGATCTACTATTACTGCTAGTATCCCTTGCAAACCCCATCATAATCAACCTTGATTTCAAGTACACCTTTAACAAAATCTTTCATTCTAGTCAATGCTTTATAGTGAATATGAGTGTACCTTCGATGCCATAGCTCACAGAGATCAGTGGTGTTATGTAGCAAAGCTTGAATTGAATGTCCAAGGAGATGATATAGGCCTCCAATTCGCACACCAATGACCTTGGAAGATTCAAAAGAGGCATCCTTCTTCCATACTAGAACTTGTCCATCAACAAAAGCAATTCTATATCCTTTGTCTTCAAGAGATGAGATGGACAACAAATTCTTCTTCAAACCAGGAACATATAAAATATTGTTAATGGATACATTACCTCCTGAATCCAATTGGAAGGATGATGAGCCAATCCCTTTGACTTTGTATTTGCCATTATCCCCAAGTTCAACCCTTTGAGCAATCTTCTTTTCAACCAATTCAGAGAGATGATCATGATTTCCAGTCATGTGCCTAGAGGCACCACTGTCCACCAACCATATTTCATCATGACCTACAATGGTACCTGTAAAAGTAAAATAAAATGAGTATTCATCATCAGAATCATTCTTTTTAGGCCTCCTCTTATGAGAGGATTCATCAAGGTCAGCAGCAGAGGCATGAAGTTTCCCTTTTATCTTTCGATCTCCATTCCTTTGATAGTCAGATTTTTGATTTCTTTGAGGATAGTGATCTTGATAGTGACCATATGCTTGACAACGAAAACATTGAGCATTTGTTACATCTCTTCTATCACTTTTTTCTCTTCTATCTTGAGAGGGAGGAGGAGGTCCTCTATGAGATGTAGGTTCTTTTCTTGGAGGAAATCTTGGGGCAGGTCTTGAATTAGTTCTTCTACCATGAGTGCTTTGAGATCTTCCAAAATTTGGTCTTCTTTTATAACTCTTAGAATGAGCTGCAAAAGCTTCATTTGGATCTTCAATCGAGTCTCTTGAATCGAGTCTTGACTCTTCTTGAGTGCAGGCAACCCACAGCTTACCAAATGAAGGTGTGTTTTCTCTTGCACTAATGCTTGCTGCAAAAGGATCCCAAGATCTAGGCAACCCACCCAAACCCGTAGCTACCAATTCTTTGTCAGATACTTCTTCAACCAATGGCTTTGAGTTGAACTCTCATTTGAGATATCCTTACAAAATACGATGCCACTGTATCATTCTTTGTCATCTTGATATGGCGAAGTTGACCTCTCAGGCTTATAGGTTGATTGATGTCGTTTGATGATCAGCAATATAGGGAATTAGATGATCCCTAACAGATTCTATAATGATAATTCTTGCCAAAATGTCATCTTCCTGAAACTTTTATTTTCCTGCTTGATCAAATGGTTCAGTAACTTTACTTGTAACAATGCCCCAAAGCGTGTTACTTGCAAACACTAGGTCACTCCTGCCCTTCCATGCCCTGTAATTAGTAGCTCCTTCAAGCTTGTTCTCAACCTTCATGAAGGAATTCATGATGAAGATAATGAAGATGACCAAGAAGAATCAAAAGAAGAAGAAACCCAAACTTTTCAAGGTGCTCCCAATGCTTCTTCAAGGTGATCTCATAGCTCTTTCCCTTCACCAAAGCTCAGAAACCATGTTGATTTTCTAGTGCATTCAAGACTCGTATAGTTTTTCAAAATTGATAACTACTTCGAATGATATATTCAATATTCCTTCATACATGAAAAACTTCAACCATTCAATTTCATCAATAGAGCAATAGAGATCACAATGAACAGTAAACAAGAGACAAAAGACACCAGAAATTAGGCTTCAAGCTAGGGCAAAACCCACAAGGGGAAAACCCAACCAATCTTTCCTTATGAGAGAGAAATTTTGTTCATCAATAGTACATCAAAATAGTCCAACAAGATTTTGAACATTACCTCAACAAATACTAAGACAAACCAGTCAACGAAGAGAGAGAAAGTCAACTTTTGGTCAAAATCTGATCTACAACAGTAAGGCCGAATTTCGACCTGTGGAAGCTCTGAATAGGAGGCCGAAATTCAATCAAGGCCTCATTCAAATAGTCCCTGCAATTTTTAGTTAAAGGAGAAGGAGTTGACCTACAGTCAACGATCTAGAACAGAGGTAAAATCTCAGTCAACTCAATGAAACTCCGGCGATCTTCGATCTCCAAGCACAGTCAAACCCTCGGTCAAACAAATCCAAAAGGGCCCAAGTCAATGCAAGTCAAAACAAATAGAAAGACTCTAGTCAAGTTGGTCTGAAATGTCTCCTTGACTCCTTCGCATGTGTGGATTAACCTCTGTAATTTTCAAATGAATGTGTGTGATGATGAGATGCCAAAATGAGCTCCAACGAAGTCATATATATATGTGGTTGAGGAGATGCCTTTTCACACATGTGAGCCAACTTAACCTTCTTGAAGTCACCTTGATCAAAGTCAAAAATATGAATTGTCTCCATTATCTGCCAATGAAAATACCGACCATAGCTACACAATTTTCCAACACCTTGGTGATGACATCTTGATTTGGAGGCACTTTGGAAGCATAAGCATGGACTTTGAGCTACTTTTTGGAGTCTGGAGCACTCATTGGCCTATTTTTCACCTATTTGTGGCATTTTGAGCTCCTTTGGAGGATGACAACATAGTGGAGGAGGCTTTTCTTCCACACGTGGGCTCTTATGGCATTATTTGCCATGTTTTCTAGCTAATATGAGGTTGGCTTGTAACCTCACACTTCTTGAACACTCAATTAAACTTGTAATAGGGATTTTACTTGTAATTTTGTGAAAGTACAGTTGATAAGCTCCTATAAATAGAGGCTCCCCTTATTTAATTTCAGCATCACACATTTTCTCACTCTTCTCTAGCAAAGAGTGAGTTAGTCCTTTTTCGCTACTTGGGCAAAGACATAACATTTATATGGTGTGAATTCTTGTGAACATGGTCTTTTGTATGGAGATGTTTGTTAATTTACTTTCATCAAGATACAAATTTATGGAGATGTTTGTTAATTTACTTTCATCAAGATACAAATTTTCTTAACTTTCAACATGTAGCGGAAAATAATCCAGATAAAAGCACATGCACACAAAATTGACATGCTTATTTTACCCTAGGTCCTTAAATAGCCCTTACTATACGAAGTGTTTCTTTCACGTATTTACTTGTATCACTTCGGTAACTAATAGGGGGGGGATAGAATAAGGCCAAGGAGATAAGTACATAACTCCATAGATCTTGCCCCAAACCCAAAAGGGAAAACTCGCTTTCCTTCTTGTGGCCATCTATTAATTGTTCTTTGAGAAAATGGATCTATTACAATTCACGTTGCTACTGCAGCCCGCAATTTGTCACTGAGAAGGCGCTAGGATTCTCCTCACTATTCTCAGCTCTACAATTGTTCTTAGCCCTACTCTTGATCTTGGCCCTGCACAATTGATCTCTACTGAAGATAGTCTCGATCTGCTCTATGAATCCTGATCCCTTGCTCCACAATTCTTGTGCATTCTGGCTCCTAAATTCTTGCGCACTTCTGGCTCCTAAATCCTTGCACACTTTTGGCTCCTAAATATATTGTCACTATTGATCCTCAAATGATGGGTATTCCAAAATAAAGAATGATCTGTGAACTATGTGCCTTTGTCCTTCTCTTTATAGATAGAACATGCAGAGACCTAGTCGAATTAGTAGTTCACACTAGTTTCTCGAGTTGCCTTTGATAGTTAACTCGAGCAAGTCCCAGTTAACTAGCTCAAGTTCCTCCTTGATTTTCTCTAATTGGGATTGAGAGTTAACTAAGAACTCAACTCACTCTCTCTCTCCAATCAACACTGAAGTCTTAACTCGTTCTAACTCAACTTGTCACTGCCACCTCATACTGTAGTCTAACTAAAGAAGACTCCAACTAACTGAAGCTCCAACTCTATGCATGCAAACTTGATGACCATTCCAGTAAACTGGAAATCAACTCATCGTAACTAAAGTCTATCTCAAGAATTCGCACTCATGCTAGAGAAAGACTAATTCAAGGTCTTCATTGGCTAAGGCACAACCCAAAAGACCTTCCATCGCTACATTTTCAACAATGTTTCCCTGGGATTGAAAGAACTGTTTCTTGGAAAAATTTGTAAGTTTCATGCTTTATCTTCTATACTTTGCATCTTGTATTTCAGCTAGTAGGATTCCTATTTTGTACCATGACTAAATGCTAACGTATTTTGAAACCTTACTCCCTTATATTATGCAAAATTGCTCTTTGAAACCTATAAGGAAACTTTGATTGTGCATTCCTTAAATTTAATTTTTCCCCTCCAAAAGAAAATAGTTGGGGTTTTAAAAGTGGATACCCTAGCCATCCCCCTTACTGCATCAAACCTTTCCACTGAATTTTATCCCTAGAATACTCAATTAATCCCATTTAGGATAAGGGACTCTCATGTTGTATTGATCACTCTCTAAATCCATTAAAATTTGCTCTTTTTCCTTGTTCCTAGATGTCCAAGCTTAGCAACTAGTGTCTATGGGTAAAAAATTGTACTAAAGTGAAAATTTGTTTCATGTGTATGGTTCATTAAGTAGGAATTACATCAATAAATCATCTAAAAGCAAAATCTAGCATTGTTGCATGGCTAAAGCTTTCTCTTCAGGCTAATGTCATCTTCTTTTTGTTGTGTATGCATGTTTTCAACCATCAATTTCCATTGATAAACCCTAATCCTGGTGTCTATTGGAAGGCCTTTATTCCCTTTTTCTTGATTATCCTTGAAAGCCATTTTCTTTGTCTTTTATATGACATTGTGCACCCTATCATTGCAAATCAATAAAACCCAAACTTAGAGAATCCATATCTTTAGTCTAGGTGTAGAGTACTTGAACCTTGACATTGAATATCCTGGCCTTTATAGGCTTTGTCAATACTTTATCTCGTTTAATAGACCCCTTCTCTATCAACTTGAAATATAGAATTAGAATATCCTTTAGGTGATTTAGGGAAGCCTCCTTTGTGGTCAAATACCACTAAAGAGTGGGAGAAAGCTTGTTGAGGTGACAATGGCAACCCTTTCTCTTATTGCCATAAGGTCTACTTCCACCTAATGGAGCTTTGCACTAGGCCTACTAGATTTTGTGGTAACAAAACTCCAAACTAAAGAGAAGAAGAAAAGTATGCAGCAAAGAGATTTCAACAAGAAGAATCCAAGGGCCAAGATCTGGGAGAGACAGGAGGTCGAGCGCTGTGAGGAGGTCGAGTTCTAGTGGAAGTTTGTGCAAGGGGTCGTATGGGCTGGGGGACATACGCTGATATTTTTTGTGCACAAGGAGTTGTACAGGTGGAAAATAGGAGGCCTCATCGCAAGAGGAAGAGATGGTTTTTCTAGGGGCCGAAAATATACAAGGGAAATTTTTTTCCCAAAAAGTCAAAATTTCCAAGATGTGTTAATCAATGTTTCAAGAACCATCACCCCACCCACGCACCAAACCCTGGAACCACGCACCATGCGAAATCACGAGCAAAGCATGCTCAAAACTATGATTCGAGCTAGATTTGCACAGTTCCTAAAAATTTGGTACTGCAATGAGGAATTGTGCTTCTCGAATACTCCCAAGACGCTCCCTAATGTTAATGTTAAATTCTTAAAGTAAAAGGATGAACATGAAAGATGAAATTTTAACACTACCATGAAATGACTCGAGATGTTTGAGGGTGGTTCCATCCTCATCGGACTTCATATGGAAAAAATATAATTTCATCCCATTCAAACTTAAACAGACTTAACAGTTTTCAGGATTTCAGGATCAACGGGAATGTGGCATTTCATTAGATTATATCACATATGAGGGTATGTGATTGGCATTTAATCAAGAGCACCAAGCCCTATATGTACCCCAATGTTAGTGGTGTTGATTGTTGAACTCCTTTGTCATGGCCTTAGCAAAAATGTACCCTTCACTCAAGTCAAAATCATTGATCATGCATGTTAAGCTCTATCTACCATATTTTAAGGCTTGAATCAGGCAGTTTGATCAAAATTGAGCAATGTTGACTTATGTCCATAGAGAATCAAGGTAGAGGCAAAGGCTAGACAAGAGGAGAAGAATCTAGATTCTAGATGCTTGATGCTCGAATAATTAATTATTGATGTACTATGGATGCCATTTCTATCTTGATTTGTGTACAACTATGCATATTTTCATACCTTCTGCAACTAATTTGGCATTCTAGATGTTTTTTTGAATATAAATGCAATGATATATATAGACACTTCCGGGACACTCCGCTTCCAAGGATTTTTGGAAAATGACGCTTTTGACGCTTTGCTTCCAAATTCCAAAAAACACACCCGCTGCATCCCTGCTTCATGCAACATTGGTGTTGATTCGAAGTTTTAAATTGTTGTATTTTCTATGCATTCTCTAAGGGTTATTTTCCATGGTAAACAAGCCCTAATTTTCCTTAGTAATAGAAAAGTGAAGGAGAATTTGTTGGGCAATTTTTTGTAGCTATTGTGACTCTTTTTCTGTTTTTAATTCCACTACAAAATTACTAAGTTAAAATAGTAGTGTATTTATTTTCAGCAGTTTTCAAAAAAGATTTAAATAGTAGTGTATTTATTTTCAGCAGTTTTCAAAAAAGATTTTTACTGGGTGAAATATTTTCTAGGCATAAAATAAATTGGTAAAACAGATCTGGTATTAAAAATTAAAAAAATTATAATTATAATATCTTATAGATCATGTTTGATGAGTCAAAGATTTTAAACTAATATTATAAATTCTTGAACTAGTCATCGAAATAATAATCTAACCCTCTAATGTGAGTCAAAAACCCAGGGCATATATGTAGAAGAGAGATACAGCAAATAATAATAAAATGTTTCTCAAGGGAAATGAGCCCTAGGAAGTGGTGCAAGGGAGTTGTAACCACCTCCCAAAATAGCAGTAGTCGCTCTCAACAAGTGTGCCCTCCAAGAGAAGACAAAACCCCAACCTAACAATGAAATGTCTCCAAAATAAATGTAGTCAACCAAGCGAGGCATACCACTCTCAAGAAAGTAAGTGACCAAGTGAATGGAATAGAATAACAATATATATGTCATGAATACTCCCTCAAAATCTAGGAATATGTGAAGAATCTCCTCAAGATAGGAAACGTGTCGAGTACCAAGTCAAATATCCTCTTCAAGGCTAAAACGTGATATGAACAAAAACAATTCAAACCTGAATCTGATCATCTAGTGGAGTGTACCATGTAAAATAGCATGTCTATAGTGAAAAATAACTTAATAAGGTTGAAGTGGGCATGAAGAGAGAGTGAATGCATAGCTAACCCTCAAAGGACATGTACTTTCCACAAACTCCTCACCATGTGTATCAAATGAAGTAAATGACTAATCTAAATGAAGTAAGTGGATGTAGGGACTTTGAAAATTTGCCCAATCTGATTTTTTCACTTCATTTCTATGAGGTCACCTATCTATCACAGAACTTTCAGCCTGAGGGCTGAACTTAAGTATTCAGAATATATTTGCAAATATCTCACATGTATTCACTAATATTCTAGGCGAGTTCAGTAGATAAACATCGAAAATACTAAAAAATTAGATATACACAACATCCCTCAGGGCATGATATAATCAAGTATCAGATCTGAAAATTGCATTCATTAACATCAGAAATATAACGGCATGTTGTAACTTGTGACATTACAAACATGAAATTTAACCTAAGACTGCCAAATCACCCAATATTTCAGCATTGCTATTACAATAAATCAGCATATTCAAACAGCCAAGAAATTTGCTCAAAAAATTGTTAGGATTTCTGAACCCAGCACCCGGTATTTGATTGCCAACAATTATTAACTGAACAAACACACAGCCAGATTCCTAACACAAAATAATATAGCGGAAGCAAAAAAGATTACTCAATCTTAATCACGCACATAAACAGATTTATGCCCAAACAACAGTTCTTCATTAATAAATTAATCGAGGAACTTACTTGGGCTCCCCGTCTTGGGATAATGGCGCAACTGAGGAAATACAAAACTGATCACCAGTTTGATTGCACTCTCTCAAACCCAGTGTTGAAGAATCTAGGGCAAATGTAGTTAATGTGATTCTTCTTTTCATGATAACTATTTGTGAGGTGTTTTTCAATTTTCCTTCTTATTCCAATCTTCACTTATTATCATTATAGTGTGTCTTCGTTAGTTCAACAAATAGCTACCAAAACAAAGAGACAAGAACACAAGA
Source organism: Pinus tabuliformis (assembly GCA_031772625.1). Classification (NCBI taxonomy): domain Eukaryota; kingdom Viridiplantae; phylum Streptophyta; class Pinopsida; order Pinales; family Pinaceae; genus Pinus; species Pinus tabuliformis. The sequence goes on along the minus strand of CM062804.1, from coordinate 633,512,204 downwards.
TGTTGGCATTCTGCTAGGGCCAAAACCTCTCCTTCTTGGAGAGGAAAGCCCGACCAAAATTCTTCTTATAGAGATTCCAATTGACGAATACCAAGACCATGACCCTTGACCTACTAGGCCACTCCAAGACCAGGACACCAATCCTCTTCTTACTGTTGATATCATCATCATCATTACTGCTTCACCGAGATAATCATCATAATACCACAGAGGTCCTTAGTTGCACCATTGTCTGCTTCATCATCATGTCAACAAGGTGCGCTGCACTGAGAAGTTGATCACGACCTTCACCATTTCCTCCTTCATCATTATGTCAATGAGGTTGTGACTGTCTAGAATGTCGAGAATGTATGTGCTACAATGTGATTCGAGTTCACCTTCATGACTGTGATTTCATCCTTCATTTAGATCAATACCGAGGAGGAGACTGTGACTTCATCCTTCATTTAGATCAATACCAAGGAGGAGACTGTGATTTATGGAGACTGTAATTACCTTGCACTATGATTTGTGCCGAGGAGGAGAACCTATAGTTATTTACTGTGATTATCACTGAGATCACAGATATGTCCGAGATCTTGTACCCATCTAAGTCTTGTACCTCTGTCCTTATCTAAAGTCAATTATCCAAGATCTCAAAGCTCCTGTACCTTCATCCAAAATCTTAGAGACATCCGAGATTCTTGTTTTCTGGGGTGACCTCAGCAGGCTATTTATAGTAGTTTGGTCTTTGTAAGTAAGCCGACATGTCACCTTGAATTGTTGTGTCTCTTTATTGAGCTGACATAACATTAATATTCATTCTGAGGCCCATTTAGTTGTTCTCTTCATCGTTTTGCAAGCAGACTTCTTCGTGCTCGTCTTTGGAGGATTGTGCTTGTCTTGGAGGGTTGTTCTAGACTTGTATACATTTTACATAGGCTCATGAAGAGCTCCTTATTCATGACTTTGACTCTTTGACCTTAAATCTAAATCCTAAGGCTCTCAATGGGAGCCATCTATAAAAATAAGCTTCTTGCTCATGAAACCCATGCAGCAAGGAATAATAAATTTATTTTCTTGTTTTACAAAAATCATAATTAGAATGTCATGAAAACCGAACCTAGTTACATTTTCATCAACACCCAACACATGCTCACTAAGAAGCATCTCTCAATATTGTGCTATTGTTGTGTCTTAGCTCCTCACCTTAGGCTTAATTTATAACTTTCCTAAGATAATATTGATGGCCAAAATTAGCTCGGCGATTTAACTAAAGATAAGTTACTTTACTTTAGTTAATTATCCTATCTTTAGCTTTCTCTACTTTAATTCAAGTACACGCCATAAATTTAGCTTTCTTTACAAGCACATCTCATGCATGTCACATGCAACACATTCGCATGTGTGAAACTCACTTGCACACTTTGCATGTTGCATGCAAGCTCCTAAAGAAGCAAATCAAGGTCTTTCTAGTCAAGAGACAAGACTGGAAGTACATTCCGAGCTACAAAACACAACACTAACTCTTAGTGAGGGAGGTACTTTTGGAAGAACCTCCTCCACTTGGATCTGTCTCCAACACCACCACGTTATCCGCTACTGTAGTTGCTCCCTCTGAACTAGAAGACTTCCCTGCTACCTACTTTGGAATCTGATCTAAGGACCTGTTCCTTTCAACCATGCTCTTAGGATCCTGCTCTTGAGCGTCTAACACTGTCATATCATACCAGCTAAGGTTACTGGCAGTAGCTGAAGAATCACTCTTCCTTGTCATCTGCTCCCTCTCAACAACTGACATTGATTCTATATCCAAGATCCCCTCAAATATACCCATAGGTTGTCCCAGCAACCTATTGGAAAATCAAGGCATTTGAAGATTAATATTGATTTTCCTTACTTGATAATTACTTGTGATATTTGTTGGCATTTTATTATTATGTTTTACTTCTTCATCAAGCAATTATCAAAACATGAAGATCACATAACACAAAGAACACAAGATATAGGCTCCATGCCATGGCAAAACCCGAACAATCCTTTTCTTATAGCATCAAATCAAAATGAGACCTCCAAGACCCAAAGACCAAATGCAAGACTTCCTCAAGCCCCAAGTCAACCCTCCAAATGATCTTCTCCAAATAAGATGATGTCTACCAAGGTCAACGAAAGTCAACTTCTTCACAATTTGCTTCAGTCAAAATCTCGGTCTTGCAATTTTAGGTTTGCACTTCACCCTGCAACTTCGGCCCCTGCAACTCTCACAGAAAATCTTAATTTGTTCACACGTGTGGATAAAAATATATATTTTTGGTCTTCTTCCTTTGCTTTGACTTTCTCCTTGTTTCTAGACTCTTTCTCTCTAGATCTTCTTCTTCTTTTATTGCAGATCGAATGTGTGTAATATGTGCTTCAATAGGTCGAAGTCTCTGGCTATATATACATCTTTCAAGAGGTCGAATAGTCTCACACTGGAATGATTTCCTTTGGCAGGGTTTACTTGGTCTTAGGAGTCCAAATTCACATTATAGACTAAAAATAATGTTTCTTGATACAAATTGACCAAAAGAGTCTTTTACATATGACAATAATTCTTTTGACTCGTGACAAACCCTAGGAGCTTGAAATGCATGCTTGACCTAGAAGGCCATTAAATGGAGCATGAAACCCATGCTTAAATAAAAAATAAAAAATCCTCTTTTACATAAAAATACAAATTGAGACAAGAATGAACATTGAACCTAGTTACTTTTCCAGCACAACCTGTATGACTGCCTCTATCTAATGCCAAGCACTATAGTTGCATCCAAGGTCACTCCCTTTCAATATAAAATCACTTGTCCATCCTGAAACAAAACTCTATATCCAGCATCCTCCAAGGCTGATACTGAGAGCACGTATACCATCAAAACCTGGAACAAATAACATCCCTGTCACCTCCAAAAATCCTCCTAACTCTAGCACCCCCCCCCCCTTCGCTCTCGTTCCCAATTCACGCTCTGAGCAGGAGCGACTCTAGAGCGCCTCAGGAGCGCGCTCCCTAAAAAGAAACGCTCCTTGCCTTTTCTGGAGCGTTTAGTCTTTTTTGCAAATCGTTTTTTGCAGTAATATTCCAAATGCAATTTTTTTCAAAGAAACAAATAAGTTTTAAGTGGGGCAACCTAATGATCAAGCCTATGGCCCTAGTATTGATATGCGATTCATGGTAATGTTATAAGTAAAACTGACATTCTCCTTAATCTTCATTTTCATCCTTTTACTTAAATTTTTAACATTACCATGAAATGACTCGGGGTGTTTGAGAGTGGTTCCAACCTCATTGGATTTCATATGGAGAAAGTAGAATTTTAGATTTCATTCAAAATCCAGTAGACTTATCAGTTTTTCAGGATTTCAGGATTGGCGGGATTGCAATGTTTCCATCGGATCTTGTCATGTATTAGGGTATGGAACTCGTATTTAATCAAAAGCACCAATCCCTTTATTTACCTTGATGTTAGTGACATTGGTTGTCGAACTCCTCTATCATGACCCTCCTAAAAATGTACGCATCACTCAAACAAAATCTTGACTTGACAAGCTATGCATTTTCTATCTTATGTTAATGCTTAGAGGGTGATATTAATGACAAAGATCCCTATACAGATCCAAAGGTAATGACAAAGATACCTCTGGATATTAATGCTTAGAGGGTGATATTAATGACAAAGATCCTGATTTTCCAACAAGACTAAATTAGACATTTCTCATGGTGGAAAGAGGCCCAAGCATTAGCAATAGATAATAGATTTACTTGTCTTTTCTAGTTTCTAGTAGTTTTTATAACTATTGACTCTTTCATATTTATTATGATATTTTTTGTAAACAATATATGACAATTCAAGTTTGAAGTTTGAAGTTGGCAATTATAACCATTAGTAATGAATTATGAATATGATGCTTTATGAAAGTTGAGAGTTGTTTCATTTCATTCCATTTTATAGCATTTCATTTCATGTTAGATATTATTTGTTGTAATGGTTACACTTAGCTTACAAGTACAACTTTGGTGATCAATGATGATAAATGTTATATATTGAATTTTGAAAGCTTGAAACTTTAAGATTGATGAATCATGAGACTCAATATGTTGTATGTTACTATGTTACTATTGCTAATTTTAGGTATGTTCTATGCTTAGAGCAATTTATTTCAATTTTCACAATTAGCTCCATAGCTTTTCCAGATTAGCAATCACATCAACATTAAAGTACACTGCAGATAGAACATTAACATAAATCGTAGAAGACAAGCCAAGACAAGAGGACACAAGATATGGCGCTAGCCAGGGACAAACCCCAATGTGGGGAAACCCTTGATAAATTATTCTTCCATGTTCTTCAATAGTTCAGCAGAGAGTGAGATAGTACATATACATCAGAAGTCAACACTTTGACTTGATAAGATAAGAGCAAAGATCTTCACCATGAAGATGACATAATGAGGTTGCAGATCTAAACTTAGGTGACGACATATTTCTTCAAGGTGATCCCATCACCATACTGCATCCAACCATGCTGCATCCAATCATGTTGCATCTTCCAGAATGCTATCCTTTTCTTGCAGTACTAGTTGTCACTGCTATATGAGCTGGTGCATCAATCTTCAGTTCTCATCCTTCATATAGTCATGATCCAAGTTGAGGTTTCAGTACTTCCATACTTGCAACACTGATTTGTGCAACCCTTAACACAATCTATGTTGTTGGCTATGGCCTGTGGCCTAGCTCAGCAACACGTAAGGTCTACACACAGTACCCAGCTATCTTTATCCTTGAATAGCAATGTCTTCCAATCTTCTCCTGAGAGATCTTCTTAGACAGACTTGATTTACCTTCTCTCTGAGGCTGCACCAGACATAGTCACTTGATGCATAACGTGGTGACTAGTTAGGGTATTTCTTCATTGTAGTTCTGCCCCTCAAGAACAATGTCAACATGCCCAAAACAGATTTCAAATGAGTCACGTTGTCACCTACAACAATGTGGCATAAGGACATATCCTCTAAGTTGTCTTTCCTTACAGCGTCTTAAGGTACCCTCAATTCCTATGTATAGAAGCCTCCCCTTTGCTACGTGTGAGTGCCTTTTCTTGCTGCATATAGACCTCTTGGATTGTGACCAGACAGCGTATAGATTAGATGACTTTCAGACCTGTGGCAAGGGCTCTTTTAGAGCTTCCTTAGACAACAGATGGAAGGTCCCATATATATCTCCTTGCTGCGTAAGCAGGTCTCCTCTAGGACTGTGTATAGATCCTCTTTCTGACTACGGATAAGGAGTCTCTTTCTTGCTATGTATAGGGTCAACAGACAGCGGCTTCAGGCCTTCATTTAGGGCCTATATTAGCCCTCCTCTCACCTGCGGATTGAGCCTCTTGAGACAGCATATAGAGGCTTATTTATGCTACTTATAAGTCTCCTCTTTTCTGCGTGTAGATCTCCTCATAAGCCTGTGGCTTACTACGGCTAGGGCATCATCTTTAGGCTAGCGTATACTCTTAGTGTCTCTCCTTCACCAAAACCCAAAGACGTGGAGAGGAGGAGATCACATGAAGAGTATGTGTGACAAATGACTTCAAGTCCTCTTCTATTTATACTAAAAACATAGAGGTTGAATAGACATGACTATTGGGCTTCTGAGCCTACATAAGTAGCTGGCCAACTTGACAATTTGTCCATAATCAAAATAAATTCATATCTTCATACTTATCGAAATCGGATGATCTTTAGATCAATCCTACACCTCTCAATGAGAGGGATCCGAGAAAAATACAGTGTGCCACGAGGACTCGCCCCCACCCCTAGGGGTCTAGTTTCCTAATTCCCCCGTGCTTTGGGGACTTGGGGACGAGAAGGGGTCGTTTCCCCACGCTCCCAAAAAACAGGGTACGCGGGGGGACGTGCCAGGGGGACGTTTCCTTGTGCTGAGGGGTCGTTTCCGAAAAGGGGGTCGTGAGGGGTCGTGGGGGGTCGTGGGGGGTCGAGGGGGCGGGGTTGAGGGGGGACGTGGGGGGTCGAGGGGCCCAATTTTTTTAAATAAACTTTTGTTTATAATTAAAATTTAACATTAGTTTTAATACTTTAGGGTTTCAATTTGTTTTCTTATAAATTTAATTCATTATTCGCCCCGGCCCCTCACTCCATTTGCAAGACGCTCCTAGTTCCTCTGCAAGAGAGAGGAATTGGTCCACATATAGCTTCATCCACTCTATCAAGAGGAACAAGCTTACCTCTAAAAGAGCGGAGAAGTTAGTTGTTGTGCACAGTGCCCTACATCTTGAGCATAGGAAGACACCTGAGTATTTGAAGGGACTAGCAACACGATGGGATGTTGATCCAGAGGATGATGCACAGGTAGATATGGAGGAGAGACTTGATGAGAGACAGATGGGGTTGGTTGGTGTGCCACTTAGCATGTTTGAGAATGCTAGTGATTCAAATTCAGATGGTGATATGGTTGATCCTTATTTATTCATGCAGTAGCTAGATGCAGAGACTAGCAGGGCATTACCTTGAGGCTTGAGCAAAATTATGCTCGTTTATCTTTCGATATGTTGATGTTCTTATGTTATTCTGACTCTATAAAATTTTGACTCTTGATGTATCAGACTTGACTTTTATAATTTTATGTCAATATTCATTGTTCAGTATTCAATGTTCATAGTAGGAAGTGGAACATCAATATGGTTTAAACTTTAATCATAATGTATGATGTATGATTATAAATTAGAATTTTAAATTTATATGATATTAAATAATGATATTCATATCAACGATCATGCTTTGCAGCTTTTCAATTCAAACCCAATTGTCATAGTGGACTCAATTTATAAATCATATTTTATATGTATAAGCTTTTAAGACCTTGACGTCCCCCCACATTTCCTAAAAATTGGCGGGGAGCTTTTGCATAGGCCGCTCCTGCGTATCCTCGCTCCCTCGCCCCCTCGTCCCGGAACCTTGGTGGAACATTGGAAAAACATTAGCTGCCATAAATAAGATGACACACACGGAGTTTGGCCCTAGTTGCCAATTTTAACACTTGTGGACGTGGTTGATGAAGATTATAACTTCTAGATGATTGTTGTTATATGGTTCAATCTATGTTTTTTATATCTAATTCATCATTCTACATGTTTTTGTTGACATATATGCATCAAAATATAAATAATATATATATATATATATATAACGCTTCGGGATTCACTCCCAAACCAGGAGCTTCTGAAAATGTTGCTCCCGCTCCCAAGTAAACTTGGTCCCACTACACACACTACAATTTGAGCCTCTCTAAAATATTGCAGAACACTAACCTCCTTCCTGTCATGTGACTAGACGCTCTACTGTCCACTAGCCATAACCCATTGTCCTCATACACAACAATACTATTGTCAGAAACACAGGCAACTAGAAAAAAAATATTTTTCAAATTTCTCCCTAAAGTCATCAATCTCAGTTGATGTTGATCCAGCCACCCGATCCTCCTTCTTCTTCTTCTTGTATGGGCACTGGCTCGCATAGTGACCAGTCTTGTGACACGCAAAGCACTTTGCTTTGCCCATGTCCTTAACGGAAGCAGATCCCCCACTTCCCTTTACTTTACTTTTGCCCTTTACAGCAAGAGAAAAATTCTCCTCGCCATCCTTACCATCATGTTGGCCTACAATTTTGGAACGTCTCCTTATCTCTTCCTGTATGAAATCATCCCATAATCTATCCCAACTGGGTAGATTTTACCGTGTGACGATCCCATCAACAAAGACATCCCATTTTGGAGGAAAGCCACTCAAGCTTGATCTGACCAACTCTTCACTATCAATAGTTTCCCCCATTGTTGCCAAGTCATCTCTAATCTGAATGATCCTTGTTAGGTATGAAGCAATTATGTCAGTTTTAGACATCTTGGTGGTTCTCAGTTTCTCCTTCAACACCATCTTTCTATTTTGGTTTGTACTATGGTATAACATGGTTAAGAATGCCCACATCTCAAAGGCGTACTTCTTCCCTGTCACATGAGGTATAATATGGTTTTTAATGGAGTCCAAGATTTTTCTATTAGCCTTCACATTCTTCCTATTAAACTCAGCGAACTTAGTAGGATTTATGGGAATTTGGGCGGCCTTCTCCATGATGTCCGACAACTCCTGCTCCTCAAATAACAGAACAGTCTGCTCCTTCCATGGGCTAAAATTTCCTACCCCATCCAACCTATCCTCGTAACATAGCCCATTAGTCATTTCAAACCCCACTGGCCTACAATAACTCTCTCAGTTGTTGTAGTCTGCAAACACCCTCGACCACACCCTGTCCAGCAAGGCAGTTTACTTGCCCTGCGACCTTTTCCATTGGCAGCTGCAAGCTGTCTGCTGGTAGACCCCACAGCTGCTTTTGGCTGTGCCAGTCTTTTGCAACTTCGTGAGTTCACCCGCCTATGTCCATTATTTTCCAAATTGGTCCCAACCCTTGTGCCCTTGCCCTAGGTCGTTGACCTTGTTCAGTCATTGTTCCATGTGATCCATCATCACCACACCAACAGGCGACCTCGACTTTCTTTGTTGGTTGATGCACATACACCCACGATTGTCTTTCTACAGGATTCTAACTCACGGGCCACGACACACCCGTAGCTGTCCAAACCTTCGTTGTGCATGCATTGTGCCCAATCCTTTGATTTTTTGTTGGTTGTGTATTGTGCCTGTGCCCAGTTCACCTACACGACTATCACATTGTCACCTTTGTGAGGACCTCGACGCCTTTCTCTCATCCTTGGGCTCTTTCGCCCGCCTCTGCAGTGCGCACTACGACCTCTTGTTTATTTGTCTCAACGATTATTCTCTTGTCAACTGCCTGTTGGTTGTTCCGGCCGGATCATGCTCAGCCACCCAACTTCTTAATCATCGTTGCCAGTGGTGCCCGACTCTCGACGACTAGTCCGTTGTCCCTCATGCTAGTGCTAGACCATGGTGCCATTGTTGTTGGTCGATTGGTCGACCAGTGGTGGCTTTGTAGACAGTCGCCACCACAGTCGCTCACCTATTTTATTTTTTATTTTTCATTTATTTTTTTCCTTAAAAAATTGGCCCTTTTTATTACGGGAAAATTTTTTGCTCGTAAAAAATTTCCACCTATAAAAAGATTCCTCTCGACCCAAAAAAAGTTTCGCCACCTTAAAAAAAATCCGTTCATATGATCCCAGCCAACCTGGGCCCGGTCATCCAATATGAACTAAGTCCTATAATTTCGAGATCAATTCAGAGTAGGTGCTTTGATACCATGTTAGAATTTATGAACCCAGCATCCGGTATTCGATTCCCAACAATTATTAACGAAATGAATACACGGACAAATTCCTAAAAAAAAATATAGTGGAAGCAAAAAAGATTACTCGATTGAATCACACACATAAACCGATTTTTGCCCAAACAACTGTTCATTAATAAATTAATCATGGGTTCTTGTCCTAGGATAATGGACCAACTAAGAAAATACAATATTGATCACCAACCTCACTGCACTCTCTCAGACCCAACACACGCTCACTGAGAAGCCTCTCTCAATCTTGTGCTACTATTGTGTCTTAGCTCCTAACCTTGGGCTCGATTTATAACTTTCCTAAGCTCATATTGACAACCAAAATTAGCTCATCAAGTTAACTGAAGTGACTTTACCTTAGTTAATTATCGTATCTTAGCTTTCTCTACTTTAACTCAAGTACAAGTCATAAATTTAGCTTGTTTTACATGTACATCTCATGCATGTCACATGCAACACATTTGCATGTTTGCATGTCGCATGCAACACATTCGCATGCATGCAACTCACATGCACACTTTGCAGGTCACATGCAAACTCCTAAATAAGAAAATCAAGGTCTTTCTAGTCAAGACACAAGACTAGAAGTACCTTCCGAGCTACAAAACTCAACAAAATTCATGAAAATCAGATTTGTAACAAGAAAAATTATGACAGCAATGGTACAACTCATTATTACCACAATATGAAGATAAAGTACAATACCTCAATCTTGCCAAAGATGGTACATCATATTCCTCTTTATCCCAAGCAATGACTTCTCCAAAGTTTCCCAAACCCTAGCTCGGGCATCCACATTAACACAAGCCCCAACGAACAACAATAAGGCCTACCAAGGCATACAATGAAGCTATACTAGGCTCTCCAAGAGCTCAACAACAAACTAGCATCACACCAACTATCGAAGGATTACATCCACATTTGCATCTCATATATAGTATTGTTGTGTGTGGGGGAGGGGGTGGCGTGCAAGTGCGGGGGGAAGCCAACAATAAGACATGGACCACGTCCATAAGTAAACCTAAAGCTAAGTTAACCACAAAACCTCAAGTGGAGCACTATACTAAGCATGAATGTCATATGCCACAATAAAGTTTGTACATTGTACCACCCCCAAGGTGGAAAACCCTCTAAATCTAGGTGTCTACATGTCAAACATGCCTCTCAACAAGATGGCGCATCCACCAACCATGGCTCATCAACTCAAGCATTATGTGCGAGGTGCCTCCAATGTTCCTAGGTCTCCATTCCCAACCTCCATATGCTTCATGCCCTTCTTCAAAGTGGTTACCCCATGTCTCCCAAGGCCCATCCTCTTCAACAAGTGTTCCATTGTAGATAATGTCAAACTGCTATGCGTGCTAACAACCACATCAAAAAGTGTGCCTCCCTAGCATTGATCCTAAGGAAGTAAAACTCCAAATATAACGTTTTAAGCTCACCAATTGTAAGTTGGCCAAAATACAACAAAGGGGCTAGGGGGCCACAAGCCCTCCACATCACATGAAGTGCTCCCCTAGTTACATGAAAACACTTTCAGAGCAAACAAAACCAAAAAATGGCCTTAAATAATTCCTTGCTTAACTGTGTATTGGTGAGGAAGTTTGATGGGTCAAGTGTCTTTTGGAGATTTTACACACCAATATTGTTGTTGACAAGGAAAGCAAGTGAAATACGGGAACAAGAGGAGAAAGGTTGAAAGCCTTGGAGACATAGGGAAATGAGAAGCCACATTGTGGAATGAAAGCTATGATTTTTGCATATTCACCGTATGAGGCAGTTTAACCAATGGGAAGAACAATGGACATTGGCTTTAGAATAACAAGGTTGTGGGTTTGTTGGAAACCCTTGTAGCATGGGAGAAAAGGCCGTGGAAGGCCATTGCATCTGGAAAGCAGACTTGCACTATTGGTCCAAGTCATGGATTGCAGCATGCATTGCTCAGAAGAAGTGATGGAATGCTAAATTTCAATTGTTTTAAAGGTTCACATTTAGTTTAACTATATTTAAATGTGATTCCAGTTCCTGTTCTTTGTCTTTGGAACATTAAACCCTGGTATGGAGAGAGTGGATACAAGTCATGACCTTAGGTAATTACAAGGGAGATTAAATAGCCTTTCAATGGTTTTTGTATCTTTGGAGCACTTGTCTAAGAGGAAGTGTTGAAAAATGGCACCCCCCATACTCCAACCTATGTTAATAAATTTTGATTTAGTGATTAATGTTGTGGTATGAAAAGGGTATAAGCGGCAAGATTTTTATTTTATGGTAATATAAGGGGCTGGACTCCGCTATAGTTCCAGAGGATTGTATAAATATGTATTAAATACATGTAATAAAACAGACTCTTCATGGGTATAAATTCGCATAAGTCACAATCTTTTCTCTCTCTCCCAATTACTCTCTTTCAAGCCGTGATGGTAGTTCTCAGAAATTTTAACAGGATGGATGAAATAGAAATGTCAGTTTGACCAATCATGTCCAAGATATAAATGTTATTCCACAAGTGATGGCAAATAAAAATTTAGTTTCCTTGGAAAAATATAAATTTAGCAAAGGGGTGTTTTAGAATGAAAGCCAACTACCCTGAATAGGTGATATGACTATCCATTCTGATTCAGCTTACCCTGTCCTAGTCAAGCAATTGATTTTATGTCCAGCTAGAAAGCATTAGCAGGCTAAGTACATAGAGGCAAAACACATGGAATAAAAATTGACAACTTTATTATATCTGACTCAATCATGCCTCAAATATATTCAGATATGCTGAAAGATCGGTATTAAATTTAATGATGCATAGAATGATAATAATGAAAATTTGTGCAAAAGAAACAAGAAGGAAAGAACAAACCTGATTTCTAAGAGAGATATTTGGGGGAATCAAGTAAATACAGATGTCAGTACATACTGAAACTCTAAGATAGAGAGCAGTTCCACATGCCCAAGATAAAAATCACATAAAATGTTGCACACTATTGGATGAGATTCTGATTATGTTAAATTCCTTAATGGGAGGTGATGGAGATATATGAATAAATTTTTAATCATGAACATTCTCCATGGCATGATTGCAGTCATTCCATATTTTAGCTTAAGGTCATCCATATATAATTTGATAACCAGGACATACAAAGCAACATAATATATGGTAATGAGAAGTATAAATATCAAGAAATGACATATCATTGATGCGAAAATTGAAAAGAATACAACAATTTGAATATATCAAAACTGGCATACCTGGCTAAGAAGTTTAGGCTTGTCATCTGATGAAAATGTAATCTCGTGCATGGGCCTGTGAAAAACTTGGACCAACAGCCCAAGAGTAAAGAAAAGAACATCAGAATGGGTAGATAGCAAACCATGCCATTTAACTTAAGGTACATCAGCATCTGCCAAACTACATGAAAATACATATTAAACATTGCCTCAAACATTTGACAATTCTAGGACGAACTAGGATATATTAGTGTAGTCCACAAAATCATATAGATGAGATGAATGCAAAGATCTTCTGGATATTTGTTTCACATCATCAATCAAAAAAATACAATAATATTCAACAAGGATACCACACCAAAGTTCTTCCAGTACTCTTCAATAGCTCCAACAAGAAATTATGAGGATCAGACTCAAAGCATTAAATTTGAATGAACTAACAAAACAGAGGCTCCCACAGTTCTTTTTGGGTCTGATAATCCCAAATTTTAGCAACAAAGGGATGAACTCCTTTACAATAACATTTTTTTCCTTGAGATGGTTGTTGGCTATAAAGTTACCACATAGGGGTATCTATTTTGTCAAATTCACCAAGAACTTGAATTTAGTCTCATCTGTAAATTGGCCGTATTAACACAGCAGCATGCTCTTAGAAGAGGATTGAACCCAAGTCTCTGTATAGAAAGTTCATTTTATTTACCACTTAACCACAAGCTGCCTTGCATGGGAGGTTGCAACAGTGTCCAAAAGGGCAAAAAAATAGTAAGAGAACAATACTGTGAAACATCAATCATTACACTAATTAGGCCTGCATTCAATCTACAGCCAGGTTACAAATATTTTATTTACAAAAAACTTTACACATCTCATCCTTTTATTATAATGTATAGTGCATTAGGAATGGTTATGTGCTTTTCAAACAAACTATGTTTATGCAAAACTCTGGGATAATTATTTTGATAAAGCAAATGAAGGAAAGCAATGCTATTAATACCTTTACGCATAAATTCAGTATAACACTTCTCAGTATAAATTTCTACGAAAACATAAACTAGTATATACATATAGATAGATATTGGATACACATAGAAATGCGCACACAAAAAAAATCAGATCCAATTAAGTCACATGTAAAATAATTAAATCATTGCACTTCAATTAATTTGTACATTGCCCAGGTCCACGGGGTCTTAGATAGACGGTGATCGGATGCTGTGTTAAGGCATTCCTAGATGTTAAGTCACTGGTTCAATTCCCCGCCCTATTCAGGTGTTATTCTTGTACATGACCATGATGTAACCTGACCATTGCGGAACTTGACAAACAAAAAAATGCACATTGCCCATGGGGGTATAGCTCCCTTGCTAAAGCAGTTAAAAAGTGCTATGTAAAATATTATGAGGTCCTTGGCTCAACACCCCCCCCCCCCCCGATTTACCCATATCTGTGTTAGGGGCAGTGTGGTGCGACTAGTGATTAGAGTGGTACCAGACAAAATCAACCCCATATAATGCAAGTAAGAGACCACCCCAGTTGCTGATTCCACTAGTCACAAAATAAATAAATAAAAATTCTACATTTTTGGGAAGAATTTGGTGCCTTGAAGGACTGCATTGGTTATGCCATGCTAACCAAGACCATTTATAGTGATGTACTAACAATCATGAATATTACCATACCCAGCCAGTAACTCCAAATAAATTAACAATGCAAATATACTTCTTACATTGTACAATATAGCAATATAAGAAGACAGTCATAACAAAAGTTATCAATGCAAAATAATAAAATTTACAGGAGGGTGTTTCAATCTATAAATGCACACTCTTTCAGGCTTGCTCCTCTTACAATAATAGTTCAGGAAAAATGAATTCCAACCAAGTGAACAGGCTAGTACCTTGCAAAGATGCGATCACCATTTGTCTCAGTATCACCACCACCATAAGACTGCTTGTTAGCTTCTAAAGCAAGAGCTTCAAGATTAGGAGATGAACCAAATGCAGGAGGTGGATGAGCACTGAAAATTCAAGAAAGTTTCTTAGGAAGCAAAATAAATAGGAATTGAATAGCATTACAGACGCAAAGATTTATAACGAGCCCAAATGAACAAGACAAAAAGAACTATCAACAAATGAATAGAAGACAACAATTCAACACTTTCTCAAAGGTTCAGAAAAGCAGCAAATAAAGGGTTTTGATGTATAAGAATATCATAACAAAAAAGTTGCAAGAGGATAATACTAACTAATAAGAGATCTCCGTCAATGTCAGCACCCAAAAACATATACAGTAACCACATATTGATCCTGTAAATCTGGTGCATCAAACTACATTTTCTAAAAGATTTAGAGGTCCAATCATACCTGGGCCATGGAATGGCATGACTTGTAACACTATATGTATCCTCCCCCTTCGGAGATTCTGATGGAGACAAATCAGGAGACCTTCCTCCAGTGGCAGGTAAAACCTATATAATAGGAAAAGCAATTGCAAAATTTATCCCATTCTTTAATACGGAAATTCTTTAGACACGTAAACAGATTAAAGTTATTTCTTAAGACCAGAGCATAATAAAACCATTTCCATTGAATCTGTTAAATGGATGTCTCTAGATACAACTGCATTTAAAGACACCACTAGTAATTCAGACAATGTTAAAACTAATTAACCAGAGCTTAGCTGCAACCTTAATTCAGTGTAATAGAAGACCTCAAGAAAAAAGTACCAAGCAATCTAACTAAAACTAGTATCAAGCACTGTATTAGAAAATAAATTACCCGCATTCATGATCTTAACCCAATGTTTTAAGACTCCGACTCCGACTCCGACTTGGCCGAGGATAGACTCCGACTCCGACTCCGAAACGGTAATGACTCGGCCGGCTCGATTTCAATGACTCGGTCGTTGTAAAAAATACATTAAATATTTATTTTTTTTATAAAAAAACATAATTTTAAAGATTTTAAACATAATTTTAGAGATTTTCGTTCATGTTTCCAAACACACCTACAACTGGAGTCCTTGCTGGCTGTGAGACTGAGGATGGTGGATTGGGATCTGCATTCAACTGAACAGCATGTTCAAGTTCAATTGATGTCTCGATATCTAAATCTAAATCAAGATCAAACTCTGCTGGACGACTCTCCACTACCCAATCTCATGTTGGATCAATGTCTTCCAACACAATGGGATCTGAATCAGGTCTTTTGTTCAGCAAATGGTTTCGTCTGAGCTGGAGGTTGTATTGGACATAAACTAGATCATTTAACCGTTTTTGATCCAAACGGTTTCTCTTCTTTGTGTTACTTGGGAGCAGGAGCGAAAATGGGAGCGGGAGCGACATTTTCAGAAGCTCCTGGTTTGGGAGCGAATCCCAGAGGAGTTCGACAACCAATGTCACTAACATCAAGGTACATAGAGGGATTGGTGCTCTTGATTAAATAAGAGTTCCATACCCTAATACATGACAAAATTCAATGGAAACATTGAAATCCTCCAATCCTGAAATCCTGAAAAACTGATAAGTCTGCTAGATTTTGAATGAAATCTAAAATTCTACTTTCTCCATATGAAATCCAATGAGGCCGAAACCACTCTCAAACATCCTGAGTCATTTCATGGTAATGTTAAAAATTTAAGTAAAAGGATGAAAATGAAGATTAAGGAGAATGTCACTTTTACTTTAAGAATTTAACATTACCATGAAATTTGAATAGCATATCAATAGTAGAGAGAATTTGAGTGTGTTAAATAGGGTTTGGGAGGGGGAATGGACCCCAAATGACATTTAGCAAATTCATATAACACCTTGGAGTCCAAACCAATCAGAAATCACCTTAAAAATCCATTAAAAAAATATTAAATTGCTGTTTAACGTGTTCTGGGCCGGCTTTTTGTGACTCGGCCGAGTCATAACAGAAACGGCCGAGTTGGCCGAGTCAGCCATGACTCGGCCAAACGTACCGTTTCAAAGGCCGAGTCATGGCTGAGGGTATCGGCTCGGATCAACTCGGCCGTTTCGGTATCGAAACGGCCATTTTTTAAAACAATGTCTTAACCTTAGCAATGTACTTAAGCAGATTGATCTAGCATAAAATGTCTGACTATAGCAAATGAATACTTATCTGAAATACAGAGTCAAATTGAGAAAAGACAATTAAAAAGTAAATATTGCATCTCTCTCTATTTGACTGATAAATTTTCAAAACAAACTCCAAAAATACATTTTCTTTGACACAAAAAACTTCTTGCAAACATGACAAACTAAGTCACATGACACGAGGACACGAGACACCGAGGACACGTAAATACGAGTATTCAATACGAAACGCAGCGACCTGGAAACAGGACACGGGGGACACGTTTTATATATATTTAATCATATATATATATATATATATATATATATATATATACCAAAATATAGTTTTTTATCCATATTAAATTGCAGGTTGCAGCTTATCTAATCAAATTAAAATATAATTACTTCTCAAAGTTCATAGTTCACTTTAAAAAAAAAAATAGAATCAAAATTTACTATTTAGAAATTAGAATGTGATATGCTTGGTCTTGATTCTTGAATATTCAATGTTCATTGTTCATGTACAACTTACAAGCACATAAGAAAATAACTAAAGTATAATCCTATTGATTTCCTCTACCCCTCTTGCGAGAAAATGCCACAGCTTTCCCTTTCCCTCTAGATGTAGATGCTGGTGCTGGTGGAGTTGGCAGTGGAGTTTGCTATGCTCTAGAAGCTGAAGAACTAGAAGTAGGAGCTATAGGAGGTAGACCACGCCCTCTACTGGTGGCAAGGGTAGCCCGGGTAGTGGTGTCACCTGAAAACATTACAATCTCCCAATCCTGAAATCCTGAAAAACTGATAAGTCTGTTGCATTTTGAATGAAATCTAAAATTCTACTTTCTCCATATGAAATCCAATGAGGCCGGAACCACTCTCAAACATCCTAAGTCATTTCATGGTACTGTTAAAAACTTAAAAATTTAAGTAAAAGGATGAAAATGAAAATTAAGGAGAATGTCACTTTTACTTTAAGAATTTAACATTACCATGAATCGCATATCAATACTAGGGCCTAGACTTGATCATTAACCTGCCCCACTCAAAAATTATTTGTTTCTTTCAAAAAAAAATGCAGCTTAAGCAGGCAACGTTTTCTATCAACGGAATACACGTTTTCCAGATGCAGGACACGATGAAAACCGACGAATACGTTTTACATTTTACAGGACATGATGAAAAACGTTTTCGACGCGTTTTAGGGTTGTTTTCGTGTCCGACACGTAAAATACGGGACACAGGACCTTGGAGGACGTGTCCTGTGACTTAGATGACAAATGAAAACTCCCATCTTTGAGAAGGCTTGATGTTACAAGAACAGTGTTTCCAGCCGGAAACCACAGCACAACAAGGCAGCTTTTATAGATAATATTAGTGTGCAAAAGAAATCCCCAACATAGACCTAGGGGTGTAACTTGAGGGATAGCATGCCTTCTAGTCCACCCTAGTAGGTAAAGAGTTGTGACTATTGTTATATAAATAATAATAATAACAATAACAAAAATACATAAAGTTGAACTATGTCATAAACGAAGGACCATGGTTTTGGGGAAGGGCAGGTCTCTTCGTCCATCCATGGTTTCCAGCTTTTGATGCCACAACAATGATGGTTACAAAGATACCAGTATGGGTAAGGTTGCACAATCTCCCGCTTCCTTTTTGGCACCATCAAGTTTTAGAAGGCATTGGAAATTCATTGGGGAGATTTCTAAAGATGGATCAAGAAAGAATGGACAAAGGTATCTTTACTTTTGCCCACATCTACGTGGAGATAGACCTAAGCAAAGGCCTACCAGATCGCATCCATCTGACTCATCAAGATTTCAAGTGGACACAGTGGCTAGACTTTGAAAATACTGCATTTAGGTGTTGGATCTGCCATCAAACAGGGCACCTGCAAAACTCATGCCCTCAAGCGAAAAAAAGGACAAAGAAAATATCGCAAAAGCAAAAGCCAAAGGGATGACAATTTTCAGATCCGCCTTCTTCAGATGACGAAGATGAAGAAATGGATGAGTCTTCAACAACCAGAAGCACAGAATCAACAAGGCTCCCAAGTGGAGGAGGGAGAAGAGAAGCAGAAGGATTCTGCTAAACATGCCGAAAAAGCCACTGATTTAGTAGTGATCCAAACTCCAAGAAATCAGCATGAGGAAAACAACAACATCCAAGGAGCAGCAGAGATCATAGTAGCAGAGCAGCAAAAGGCGGTCATACCCTTTCAAAAGGAAGTAGGGGGCATAAAGCGAACCCATACATCTGAGAGTTTGGATTCAGACAAAGAAGTTCCCCCAAAGGTGGAAGGAAGCCAATTGGAAATAGTATCAGCCGCTCCCGAGTCCCAATCAAGGAGTTTGGAGAAAGGTGGAAAAAAAGAAAGGAAAAAAGGGGAAACTAACTGATTATTATCACACTTAACCCAATTTTATGTAATTTTTGTTTTTTGTTTTTTTCACTTTTTGTGTATTGGCCAAAAGGCTGATCTGATCAAACCCCTTCAGGCATCTGCAAAATGTAATTTTGTTCCTTGGTTTTCAGGTTGAATAAAATTACGATTTTTCTTCGGAAAAAAAAAAAATAATAATAATAATAATAATAATACATAAAGTAGAAATGGATTTCACCAAATAGCATGGGTTACCAAAACCATGGGCTTGTAAGCCACCAACGATAAAAGTAACTAATGACCGTAAAAATAATAAATTAAAATATAATAATAAAGCAGAAGAATAATAAGCTATGACTTTTTGTTAAAAAGCACTATATGCTATATCTATAGCCAAGGTCCTCTCAATGTAAAGCATATGTAGCATATGTTAACATTCAGTTTGTTCACACACACACACATATATAATTAATTTTGATCTAAATAGAGTCAAATTAATAAGATTGGTATCAAAGTGAGGTTTTTGGACATCAAGTTAAATGGCGATACATTCTACCATTACCATTTTATAGATATTGATATGATGGATAGAAAGACTATGATTTCCATTCTTTATGAAGTAAGGAATACACTAAGTGATGCACTCATTGATACGATAAATAAAACATCTGAAAAATGCAAATATGAAAGACACATTGATCAGAAAGATGATGACCAAAGTGAGATCAATGTGTGCATTATTGACGTTTGTAGCATCGGACAAGAACTTCCACACAAGTTTAGCGTCAAATGTGTGGAAGTCATCCAAAAAAGGTCATTTCTACTTTGTAATTCACTTATTAAAGTGAGAAGTCTTTTATTAGTCAGTTGATTAATGTCTCATAAAATGTAAAGTATTTACATCAATGATTTAGATGTAATCTCCACCATCAATTTGGATTTAAATTTTAATGTCAATTGTCAAAATCATTCAGAAATTTAACATCGGAAACTTTTCCCAAGAAACCCCAACTGGGGAAAACCTGCAAACATGTGTGTTCTTACAATGCTAAGCAAAATCTTCAAAAATTGATTACAAGTATAAGGGAAAACTTTCCTTCACACTGCTAACCCACAACACAACTGGTCCACGCACTTCTCTCCTACTTGGCCTGCTTGTGTCCGCAAATGTACGGACTCCTACACAGTTGCATGTGACCCTGGCTGAAGTGTACGTTGGCTGGAAAATACTCTGAGGTTGCTTGGCCTCTCTTTTTGCCCTAGTGCATTGATCTAAAACCCCTAGGCGTTGAACTAAACACCCTTCTCTCTACTGCGCTGAACACACAAGTTGTCTAGTGCATAATGATCCAAGTCTACGTCCTTTTCCCTCCTTTGAAGTCGACCTGGGCCCGCCATCTCCACGAATCGCTGATATTAAATCTCAATGGATGGTTGGGGTCGTTTCACTTTTTGACTATAGGACAATTAAAATTTTCCTAAGTCAAATAAAGAATAAAGTATAAATTGCACCTTAGGCCCACCTGTTTCACTTTTTGACTATAGGACAATTAAAATTTTCCTAAGTCAAAATAAAGAATAAAGTATAAATTGCACCTTAGGCCCACCTGTGGGTCCCTCTGCCAAATTTAGTGCACCTCTAAATTTGGCTGAACCCTTCCTCCTCTAACTCCATTTAACACTCCCTCTTAGAGAGGAAGGTGTTTTGTACTACACCCAATTTATCTCTAAAGTAGACAAATTTGCCCCTTGCCAATGCCTTGGTCAGAATATCAGCGATCTGCTCCTTTGTAGGCATGTATTGGAGTCTGACTTTACCCCCTTGAACACAATATTTGATATGGTGGTATCAGATCTCGATGTGCTTGGAGTGGTCATGAAACACTGGATTTTCAAAGAGCTTGATGCAACTCTAATTATCACAGTGTATGACTGTGGGCTCCAACTTTTGACCAAACAACCCAACAAGTAGCTTACTCAACCATATGGCCTCGCAAGTTGTCAAGCTGGTAGCCATGTACTCGACCTCAATTGAGCTAGGTGCCATTGATCTCTGCTTCTTGCTGAACCAGAAAATACTTGTTGATCCAACACTGAAGGTACAACATGAAGTGCTCTTCCTGTCTATTGAACCCCCTACCCAATCTGCACCTATGAAGCCCTAAAGCCTCACACCATCAACCTATATGTACAACAACCCATAATCTATTGTGCCCTTGAGATAGCTCAACACGTGTTTGGTAGCAACCCAATGCACTCAACCATGAATTGGCTCAACTAGTTGACTGTGAAGAAAATGTTTGGTCGTGTGTGCACCAGATACATCAACAACTCTATGAGTTGCTTAAAGTGTGGGATCAACTCACTCTGCTCTGGTAGCATCCACCTTCCTCTAGTTTGTGACTAGAGACGTGGTCATGGGCCTGCACTCCTACATGTGGAACCTTTTCAAGATCTCCTGCATGTACCTTCCCTGTCCCAAGAAGATCTCCCCATCACCCTGCCATACCTCCAGCCCAAGGAAATAGTGCATCAGCCCTATATCCTTCATCTCAAACTCCTTTGCAAGATCTCTCTTGTAGCCACTAATGAGATTCTCATCCCCTATCAATATCAAATCATTAACATACAACACAAAAATGAGAGATTGCCCCTCAACCACAATATAATACAAGTTAGGATCGTTTCACTCTTAGGGGAGCCCAATCCTATAAGGGGTAGTTGTCTATCCGTACATACCATGCCCTCGATGCCTGCTTGAGCCCATAAAGACCTCTCTTCAGCCTGCAAACATGTATGTCTCTGTTAAAAGTCTCAAACCCCTCAAGTTACTCAACATATATCTCCTCCTCAACAACTTTGTTACAAAAGGCAATCTTCTTGTTCCATCTGGTGGACCTTCCACACCATCTGCAGAGACAGTATGGTCCTAATGGACGAATATCGAGCCACTGGTGTGAAAGTCTCAACATAGTCTATCCCTTCGACCTAAGAGAAACCTTTGGCCATGAATCTAGCCTTGCACTTCTCCACACTCCCATCAGCTGCATGCTTAATATTGTACACCCAACATGAACCAACCACTGATTTTCCAACCGGTCTTGGCACAATCTCCCAGATGTCATTCTGCATGATTGAGGAATAGTCCACCATGGCATCTCACCATGCCTGCTGAGAAGTTGTCTCCTTACAGCAAGAAGGTTCCGAGTCTATCACCTCAGTGATAAGTGCCTTGTACCCCGTATATCTCTGTGGTTGTTTAATCTGTCTGAATGTGGAGTTGTGGGCTTCAACTCTCTCCTGAGCCTTCCTAATCAATTGATATGCCCACCTGTCTCGTCCTCTCCCTCCACTGGGAGTCACTAGCTGAGTGGGCCCCTCTAGCTCTACTCTCTCCTCTTGTTCTTGCGCTTCTCCTCATCTGCGTGCTAGTTGGCCAACCCAATAACTAGATGGGATAAATTCTCAAGAGTTGTCTCAACTTCTGGCTTGGGAGCCTGTTGCTCCTCCTGTGTCACACCCTGCTCACGCTCCAAGGACTTCATATGAGCCCCTTCCTCCTCAAATCTCACATCACACCTAATCATTGTCTCCTTGAGTGTTGGAATATACACCCTACATGCCTTAGGTATCTCACTGTAGCCAATGAAAATGCCCTTCTCTATTATGGGCTCCAGCTTCTTCTGGTTATCAAAAGACACCTGGCAGTAAACAAGGTTGCCAAAGATCTAAAAGTGAGACACATCAAGCTTCTTTCAAGTGAAAGCCTCCTCTGGTGTGACTCTTCCCAGCACCTTGTGTGGACTCCTATTATGCAAAAAGAATGCAGTGTTGCATGCCTCTGCCCAAAGAAATATTGGCAGCCCCCGGTCATGCAACATGGCCCTAGCCACTCCAACAAAGCTCTGATTCTTGCACTCAACCACCCCATTCTGCTGAGGGTTATGAGGTGCAATGAGTTCTCTCCTAATGCCCTCCTTGGAACACAATTCCCTAAAGGCGTTGGAGATGTACTCCCCGCCATTGTTTGACCTCAGTGCCTTGATCTTCCTACCAGTCTGGTTTTCCACCAAGGCCTTGAACTCCATGAACATTAAGAAGACCTCATCTTTCTTCTCCATGAAGAAGATACGCGTCTTTCTCGAGTGGTCATCCATGAATGTGATATAGTATCTGTATCCCATAAGGGATGGAAAGCAAAATGGTCCACAGACATCCGAATGTACCAGAGCAAAAATACTCTTGACCTTGCTATCTCTTTTGGGGAAGGATGTCTCAGCATACTTGCCAAGTGCGCAACCCTTGCACACGTCATGTTGATCTACATTGCATTGTGGCATCCTTGTGGCAATCTCTCTCAAAATCTCCAACGCTCCATGGTGTAAGTGAGCCATACGCATATGCCATAGCTCCCCTAGGTCAAGGCTCTACTCACTAACTCCTCTGCTACTCAAGGCCATGTTTGTCTCAAACTGTAGCTTGTAGAGGTTCTTCACCCTAACTCCTATCTACTTAGATGCTTTGGAGTTGAAAGGCTTGATAAAGGCCTTTCCTCTATTTAAGATAACGTCACAACCCTTGCTCTCCAAGTTTGACACTGAAACAAGGTCTTTCTTCAACCCTGGGACGTAAATGATATCTTTAATGTAGCGAGGATTCTCGGTCACCGAACTCCATCTCAACTTAACAATAATCACGCCCTTGGCTAGGTACCTGCCATCATCTCCCCCCTCTATGTGAAACTGCATGTCCTTTTATGTCAACTGGCTGAAATATCCCTTGTTCTCAGTCATATGATAGGATGCTCCATTATCAATATACCATACACCACTGGCCAATGATCTTGCCATGCCAATTATGAGCAAGAACTCCCTCTTAAACTGGGAAGTACCTTTGTTGATGTTGCTACATGGTCCTTCTTGGACCCCTTCTTCCTGTTTGAAAACTTGGTGGAATAGTGCCCAAACTGATGACAAGAGAAGCACTTTATTTTGCTAAGATCTTTCTTCTTTTTGTCCCCTGAACTAGACTCTGCCCCACTTGCATTTTTCTTGCTCTTCGCCTCGCCCCCTTTGTCGACTACAGCAAAATTTTCCTCTTTCTTAGTCTTCGCATGGGACCCAAATTTGGCCTGCTTCTGGATCTCCTCTTGCACACAATCACTCCCATAGTCCCTCCCACTCTGGAAGTTTCTCTCTGCCACTCACTGCATCAATGAAGTTTTCCCATGACTTAGGAAAACCCAATAGTGCAAAGTTGACAAGGTCTTTGTCCGAGATTGTCTCCCCAACTCTAGCTAACTCATCCCTCACTTGGGCGAATCTGGTGAGATATGAGATCATAGAGTCAAATTTCGCCATTTTGATATTTTTGAGTTTATCTTCGAGTATCAGCGTCTTGGCCTCACTCAAACCCTGGTACAGCGCTAAAACAACTGTCTACATACCCTAAGTTGTCTTCTTTTTGAACAAGTGAGGTATGATGTGATCCTTGACTCCTTCAAGGATAATTCTTCTGGCCTTTATGTCCTTATTGTGTTGGGCCAGCTATTGAGGGTCTTGTGGTTGGGCTAGTGGATTGTCCAAAAACTCCCAAACTCCTTGCTCCTCCAACACTACACCAATCCTCTCCTTCCAAGAACAGAAATTTGAGGCCCCTTCAAGGTGGTCCTCAAATCTCAGCCCCAAATATGCCATTTTGTTGTTCGTGTTGCTCAAAAACCCTAGCGTAGAGCTTGCTAGGAGAAAACCCTTATGCAAAACTAGTTGTGGTCAACCCTAGCACATGTCCCCTTGATAAATTACGCCCCTTTCTATCTTTAAGCTGCTCCTGAGGAAATAAACACGCTTTCTGGTCTTCAATCAAAGACTTGCTCTAATACCATGTTAGATTTAAAACCAACAACTAATTCAATGAATAATTTGAAGTGAAAAGAACTACAACTGAACTTTCAACATACATTCATCAAATATACTAAGTTTACTAATTGAACTATTTGCAACGGAAAAACAAAATTGAAGACACAAGCACATTCAGAAATTTAACACTGGAAATTTTACCCAGGAAACCCCAACTAAGGAAAACCTGCAAACTTGTGTGTTCTTACTATGCTCAACAAAATATTCAAAAATTGGTTACAAGTACAAGGGAAAACTTCCCTTCACTCTCCTAACCCACAACACAACTAGTCTACGCACTTTTCTCCCACTCGGGCTACATGATTGCGCATTGTACGGACTTGTATAGGGCTGTAGAGCACTTCTACGCAGTCGAATGCAGCCCTGGTTGAAATGTATGTTAGATGGAAAATACTCTGAGGTTGTTCAGCCTCTCTTTTTGCCCTAGTGAGTTGATCTGAAACCCCTAGGCGCTAACCTGAACACCCTTCTCTCTGCTAAGTTGAACACACAAGCTATCTAGTGCATAACGATCCAAGTCTGTGCCCTTTTCCCTCCTTTAAAGTCGACTTGGGCCCACCATCTCCATGCAAGGCTGAGATTAAATCTCAATGGATGGCTAAGATTGTTTCACTTTTTGACTATAGTAAAATTAAATTTTTCCTAAGTCAAAATAAAGAGACACTCAGACAAAGTATAAATTGCATCTTAGGCCTACCTGTGCGTTTCTCTACCAAATTTAGTGCACCTCTAAATTTTAGTTGAGCCCTTCCTCCTCCAACTCCATTTAAGAGCACCGTCATGCATGTTCCACTACTCCTTGACAAACAATGTTCCACCATCACTTATATCAAGATCCTCATCACAAGTATCATCCTTCATTCTTCTCCTCTTTTGTACCTTTGTCTCTACCTCGATCCTCTAGGGACATCAATCAACACCGCCCAATTTTGATCAAACTGCATAATCCAAGCTTTAAAATATGATACAAAAGGCTTAACATGCCTAATCAATGATTTTGTTTCGAGTGAAGGGTACAATTTTGCTAAGTCCATAACAAAGGAGTTCAACAATCAACACCACCAACACTGGGTACATATAGGGCTTGGTGCTCTTGATTAAATGCCAATCGCATACCCTCATATGCGATAGAATCTAATGAAATGTTGTAATCTCATTGATCCTGAAATCTATTAAGTACATTGAATTTTGAATGGGATATGAAATTCTATTTTCTCCATATGAAGTCTAATGGGGATGGAACTGTTAAAGAATGTAACTAGTGTCGGTCTTCATAATTGTACTTGAGTCATAATGAAATGTATTTATCAAAAGAAAGAAAAAGAAATTTTATTATTAACGAAATTGACTTATTAAAGCATGAGTTTCATGCTTGGGTCGATTACTTTCAGGTCAAAGTCTCCATTGAAGACTTCTAGGGTTTACGTCAAGTGTCCTTGTCCATGTCATATTGTAAATAAACCTTCTTGGGATTTATTTGTCAAAGAAGAAATTTATTTTATTGTAAAATAGGTCAATTAGGCCTCCTCCACCAAGTCGCCCTAAACTGGGCAGCAGAATCACTATATAAAGGCCGCAACTCGACCTCATTTGTCAGTCACATACAACAATTTCGATCTGCAACTTTTGGGGCCAGAATAAGTGTGAATTTCGAGGAAGAAGAGGAAGAAGGATAGCGAAGGAGAAGGAGGTCTCTCACAAGCACAAGAAGTCGAAATTCTTTCTTTTTTTCCCACACGTGTGAATTTGTGAAGCTGTTGGAGGAGCCGAAATTCTGCAATTGCTGGGGAGGCTGAACTTTTGAAGTTGTTGGTGAAGTTGGGCCGAAATTTCTGGGTTGATGTTGGGTTGAAATTTTTGGACAAGATGAGACTATTGAAGGTTGTTAAATCTCATTGAAAGGTTGACTTGGCGAAGGAGGAAGGTTTGTTGGTTAAGGTCTTGGTTGTCTCACTATCATATGAATCTACTGAAGGAAAAGTTTTTGACTGGGTTTTCCCCTATACAAGGGTTTTGCCTTGGCTGTGCGCCTACATCTAGTGTCCCTAATCTTCGTGTTTTGGTTTTGGTAATTGCTTGATGAACTAAGATAAAAGAAGAACATAAAAAAGATAATAATAACTCAAAGAAATCACAAGTAATTATCAACAAGAGAAAATCTTTCTGCCTTTCCGATTTTCCAACATGGTATCAGAGCTAAGGTGAAGAAGGAAGAAAAAGGCAGCCTGAATATCGAATGAAAGGAGAATATGGGGTCTTAAGAAGTTGAATAAGGGTCATCAAGAAAAGGGATCATATAAGGGGACAAGCCTACTATCTACAAGAACTATGTCTATCTCAATGAAGGGAGAAAACAAAATAAAAGGAGCCTCCAACTACAAGGCATGGAAAAAGAGAATAGATCTCATCCTCGAGAAGAAAAATGTTTTGGAACTAGTTCGAGGAAATATCAAGAAGCCTACAGATGAATCAAGTGAAGCGGAAAAAGCAAAGTTTAGAGACACTGAAATATTGGCCATGAACCTAATAGTCGATGGAGTAAAAGACAACCTCATTCCATATATGTCCAACATAGGTTCCGCTCAAAAAATGTATGAGGCTCTATCCAAATTATTCACAATCAAGAACATTGGTCAAATTGCAAGCCTCAAGAATGAATTAAGAACTATGAAAATGACGAAAGACGATACTGTGGCATCCTTCTTTATAAGAATATCTAGAATCAAAGATGAACTCCAGGCAATATATGAAATTGTACCAGAAAAAGAGTTCGTGATTATTGCCCTTCTAGGACTACCAACATCATGGAGTGCCTCTGCATCAGGAATCAACAGTTGGAATGATACTCCAACGTTCGAACAAATGTGGAACGCATCTAGTCAAGAAGAAGCCAGGCTAACATTAGTAAGCAACAAGAAGGAGAATGAAGAGGAGAACATCTCAAATGCCTATTCCGCTCATCACAAGAAAAAGGGAACCTTCAAAAAGTACAAAGCACCAAAGAAGAAAGTAGACCTATCAAAGATCGAATGTTACAATTGTCACAAGATGGGTCACTACAAAAGTCATTGTCTAGAGAGTCCAAGGAATAAAAGGAGAGATAGGGATCAAGCAAATATTGTCGATGAAGCACCACCTAAGAAGAGCAAGATTGAAGAATGAGAAGTCCAAGAACTTACACTACTAAGTCCCCTCTCTCTTATCCCTCATCAGAAGTCAAGAACTTACATTACTAAGTCCTCTCTCTCTTATCCCTCTTAGTCTTTTGTTTAAGTTTTGAATTATTTTTCTTTTATGTTTTGATTTCTAGAACTTGTAGGTCTAACATGCCTTGTTAGAACATTTTTGAATTGTTTTGATAAAGTTATAGTTATCCCTCAAGATTGGATCAAGAGGGAGCCCTCAACATTTTACCAAAGATAAGTATCTTACTCCATGTATTATCTTTTATGTTTGGTTTCCTCTCTTATCAAGATGTGTTTGGATTATATGCTAATAACCTTTTATATTTTCTGTGTTAGGAAAGCTTGCTGAATACTCAAGGGTTATGGAGGAGACTTCAAAGGATAGACTTGAAGCATGGAAGAAGTTTTGCCCTTCAAGAATTGATGTCATACAAGGTTTGTTAAGGAACAACTCGAGGTATGTCTTAAACTATAAGCTTTGTTATAAAGTTCTCTTCATACAAAAGGTATGATCATTCTTTCTTTTAAAATTTGTTTTACATTACTAACATCAATATGTCTAGGGTTTTGAATCACAAAAATTCTTATTAGGGTGATTAATCATTAGATTGAATCTACCCTCATTATATTATCATTCTTGTGGAACCCTAAAAAGGTTCACTGTAAAACTCTAACCTAAGGGTATGCCAATGCAAGTATGGAAACCCTAGTCTACTTAGGGTTGTTGTTGAAATCTAGAATTCCTATTCTTTTGATGTTTTAGTATTGTTATGATAAAATCCCTAGTCCTTTAGTCTTTGCTATATAAAGTTATGTATTGAATCCCTAGATCTTTAGGGTTTGATGAATTAAGGTTTATGAGCAAAACCCTTATATATAGTAAGATCCTAGGAATGAAGCCCTAGGTGTATATTCATCCGTCTAATCAAGACCCTAGCCTGGTCAAAATTGTTGTATGTCTAACTTTAATGTATTGATATTTGTGTCTTGCGTTTGCCTAGTAGATATTGTTGTGATATGCTTGTGCATGATTATGAAATCCTAGATATGTATATATGCTAACCTAATTGTTGATGCTCATAGTTTGTAAATTCTAGGGTTTGTAACTAAGCCCTAGTAGAAGTTTGATATTCTAGGATATGATGATATTGTTTCCGATATGATGATTAAATCTAGGGTTTGCAACAAACCCTAGTAGAGTCTAAATTGTATAGTAGAATTGTTATTTGATTGAATTGTTGATATCTAAGGATTTGTGTCTCTAAGATGGAATCTAGGGTTTGTAATAGTAAAATCTGTCATATATCTCTATATTAAGGCTCTAGATAGAATGAGACCGATTTCTTGATTAAGTTGCCTTATGTTGTAGTGTAGGGTTTGTAACAAAACCACATCAAAAAGTTGAAGTTCAGAAGTATGTGTCTCTTTGTTAAAATTGGCAACTAGGGCCAAACTCCATGTGGGTCACCTCATTTATGGCAGCTGATATTTTTCCTGGATTCCTCTCATCGGGAGGTGTAGGATTGATCTAACGATCATCTGGTTCCAACATGTATTCATGGAGATATGAATTTATTTGTATTCTTGACAATTTGTCAAGGCCGGCCAGCAAGCAAAACAGTGTTTCTCACCCCCAATTTATCCTCACGTGGCATATAAAATGAGGAAACTTGTGGCATTATACCAATCATCTCATCTTCTCAACTCTTCTCTCTCCTAGCTTGATTGGGTATGCGTAGGAAGAGCAGGTCTCTCACACGTGGGAAGGAAGAGGATGCAGCACTAGGGTTTGTAATAGTAAAATCTGTCATATATCTCTATATTAAGGCTCTAGATAGAATGAGACCGATTTCTTGATTAAGTTGCCTTATGTTGTAGTGTAGGGTTTGTAACAAAACCCCAGCAAAAAGTTGAAGTTTAGAAGTATGTGCCTCTTTGTTAAAATTGGCAACTAGGGCCAAAGTCCATGTGGGTCACCTCATTTATGGCAGCTGATATTTTTCCTGGATTCCTCTCATCGGGAGGTGTAGGATTGATCTAACAATCATCTGGTTCCAACATGTATTCATGGAGATATGAATTTATTTGTATTCTTGACAATTTGTCAAGGTCGGCCAGCAAGCAAAACAGTGTTTCTCACCCCCAATTTATCCTCACGTGGCATATAAAATGAGGAAACTTGTGGCATTATACCAATCATCTCATCTTCTCAACTCTTCTCTCTCCTAGCTTGATTGGGTATGCGTAGGAAGAGCAGGTCTCTCACACGTGGGAAGGAAGAGGATGCAGCACTGTTGCAACAGCGTTGACTTAGGTTGACCGAGGAGCAGCAAGGTTGGGTTTGACTACGTTGACCAGCGAGGAGGTTAATTTCACTGTGGATTAGTGTGGGGAGCCTCTTCCAAGCAAGCCGCAGTTCTGGACAACAAAGCATTGAACTGTTTTGACCACGGATTTGACCAACATTGACTATTTAGAGTTGATCGGAGACTTGCACTTGTGTTGACCATTGTTTGACCATCTTTCTTGGATTGTTTTGGGCTGCCTAACATTGTTGTTGAAGGCCGAGTTGACTAAGGTTAACTAGAGGTCATTGTTGACCTGTTTGACCAGCTTTGACTTTGTTGGTTAGGGTTTAGTTGCTACTGTCATAAAATTACATAATTGTGTAATTGTACTATCTCTCTCTCTCTCTCTGTTGAATTATTGAAGAATATCAGAAGAATTGGTCAAAGGGTTTACCCGCATTGGGGTTTGTCCCTGGCTGGTGCCACATCTTGTGTCTCTTGTCTTGGCTTGTCTTCTACTGTTTGCATTTATGTTCTATTTGCATTTTACTATCATGTTGATGTGATTGCAATCCTGGAAATTGATATTGGGCTAATAAGAAGATTTGAAGTAAATTGCTCTTAAGCATAGAACATACCATAATTTAACATGGTATCAGAGCTGAGGTGAAGACAAAGCCCAAGCAAGAGTGAAAGAGCAATCACTGAAGACAGTTGGAAAGGTCAAAAAGGCTTCATGGGTTCCTCATCTCACTTCCCGGTCAAAGACAAGCTCCATGAGAAGTCTGACTATCACGGATGGAAGATGTCTCTTGATCTGACATTGGAAGAGCAAGAAGTGTTGGACTATGTGAGGGGCAGAATTACGGAACCTCCATCAAATGCACTGGCTGCTACAAAGAACAAGTACACTAAGGGTGAAGTCAAAGCGAAGAAGATTATCCGAGACTCAATTGACAAGCGTCTGGTGGCCTACATTTCCGAGTTGAACACCTCCAAGGAGATCTACGACAGACCGATAAGCTTGTTTAAATTTAGAGATGCAAATCAAGTTTTGTTCCTCAAAAATAAGTTTAAGTATATTAAGATGGGCAAGGACGAGGATATTCAATCCTACTTCTTAAGGATCACTGAGATCAAGAAAGATCTTCTATCGATTGGAGAAGTCATTCCTGATAGAGAACTAACTATCACTACCCTTGGAGGGATCCCATCCAAATGGTATATATTTAGAATCACTCTTCTCAACAATGATCGAATTCCGGGATTTGAAGAATTGATGTCGAGATGCATTCAAGAAGAGACAAGGATAGTGGAGCAAGAAATGCCCTCAAACAAAGGCAACCCCACTGCTTTCTCCTCTCATGCCAAAAGGAGAAATAATTCTGGGTCTAAAGGTCATTTCAAAGGAAAGCCCAGATCGAAGGGTGGAAGGAAGGGAAGATGCTTCGTTTGCAATAAATTTGGCCACTATGCGAGGGAGTGTCCAAATAGAAATGACACATCACATGATGATGATCAAAATCACTCCAGGGGCAACTCCAACTACAATCAAATAAATGGCAGGTTCTGTGGCAAAGGAAAGAGGAATGCAGGAAATCAAGGAAGTGGTCAACCCTCCAAGAAAGTAAGGAACCCCAAGTATGAATCAAATGTTGTTAACAATAAGCAAAATGAATATTATCTGATATCGAACCTCTCCACTACCTCTCCTCCGGACTCGTTGGGAAATTGGCTTATTGATAGTGGTGCCTCAAGGCACTTCACTGGTTACAAGGAAGCTCTCTCTAATCTGATAGAGAAGGAGACAAACTTGGAGATTATTCTTGGAGACAATTCCACCTATCCCGTAAAGGGTATAGGGAATGATACTCTTCAATTAAATCAGGGTAACACGATCCATTTGCAAGAAGTCTTATATGTACCTGATCTCAAGAAGAACCTGGAGTCCATTTCGGCAATGGAAGACAAAGGCTACAAGGTGGCCTTCATCGATGGCAAGGTACCTGTGTGGAAAAAGAATTTTAAAGATGCTTTCACTCTTGGGTTCCAGGTTGACTCTTTACATCAAGTTGGAGGAAGTCTGTTGGGAGTCATGTCTTGCGACACATCTCTACAGTCTAAACTATGGCACCGAAGGTTTGCCCACCTTCATTATAAGGCTCTACCCGATGTGAGACAGATGGTGCGGGGATGCCCGAGTTCAAAGTAGAGCATGAAGGTATATGTCCGGAATGTGCCAAAGGAAAGCTCAAAAGGTGACCATTCCCCTCAAGTGATAGCAAGACTTCCGACATTTTGCAATTGGTTCACTCCAACATATCTGGTATGATGCCCGTGAACTCTTTTGGGAGGATATCTATATTATCTCACTTTTACAGATGATTATTCTCGCAAGACTTGGATATACTTCTTGAAAAAGAAGGATGAAGCGTTCACTTGGTTCCGTCACTTCAAAGCCTTGATCAAGAATCAAACCGAGAAGAGAAAAAAGATTTTAAGAACTGATAATGGACCTGAGTATGAATCTAATGAGTTTCATTACTTTTGAAAAGAAGTTGGCATTAAGAAGGGGACCACAACACCATACAATCCTAAGAAGAATGGTGTGGCTGAAAGGAAGAATCGTACGATTGTGGAAGTCGTTCGTGCCATGCTCCATGTTCAAAGGCTTCTGAAGTTTCTATGGGCCGAAGCTACGAATACTGCCATATATGTTCAAAACGGATGCCCTCATCAAGCATTGGATTCCAAGACCCTCGAAGAAATGTTCACTGGTAAGAAACCTGATGTCTCTCATTTTAGAATTTTTGGAAGTCCCGTATATTTTCATGTGCTGAAAGAGAAAAGAAGAAAATTGGGTGCATATGGAAAGAAATGAATCTTTGTGGGCTATAGCGAAAATTCTAAGGGCTATAGAATCTATGTGGTTGGCCAAAGGGAAGTCGAGATAAGTCATGATGTCACCTTTGTCGAAGATATGGCTCTTAGCAAGGTTGACAATCTTCATATTCTAAGGAAAGATAAAGAAGCTGACACCAGGAAGTCAGATGAAAAGGAAGATGAAACGTTGCCCGATGTCGAAGAAACCATGGATCCTATTTATGCCCCTCCGAAAGAGCCTTCCTCTTCTAGGAAGAGGCCCTCATGGCTTAGGGGGATTCTTGAAGATGCTGAGAGACATATTGCACCTAGAGGGACTTTCCGTGAAGGCAAGAAGTCGACCAGGTATCAAGGATACTTGACCATTATGAGCACCATCATTCAAAACGAGCCTACATTGTTCGAAGAAGTCGTGAAGCATCAAGTACAGAAGGATGCTACGAATGAAGAATACGAGTCCATCATGAATAATTATGTCTGGGATGTGGTCCCCAGACCCCAAGAAAAATCAGTTGTCACCTCGAAATGGCTTTACAAAATCAAGCATGGAGCTGATGGGAGTGCTGAAAAGTACAAGGCTCGCTTTGTTGCTCGAGGTTTCTCTCAAAAGGAAGGTGTGGATTACGATGAGATATTTGCACCTATTGCCCGATACACCACCATTCGCTCGATCATAGCCCTCGCTGCTTCGCAAGGATGGACTGTACATCAAACGGATGTCAAGACTGCGTTCTTGCATGGTTCGATTAAAGAGGAAGTCTATGTGGAACAACCCGAGGGGTTTGAGATTCATAATCAGGAATCTCATGTATACAGGTTGAAGAAAGCTCTCTATGGGCTGAAGCAAGCACCCCGAGCTTGGTATGAGAGGATCGATAGCTATTTGATGAATGTGGGATTCACTAGGAGTGAAGCCAATCCGAACCTTTACTTTAAGGTTGAAGATGATAAGCCTCTCATATTGGTGCTATATGTTGATGACCTCTTTCTAACTGGCGCAGACACTCTCATTCACAAATGTAAAAGGGAGTTGGTTTCCAAATTTGAGATGAAGGACCTAGGACTAATGCACTATTTCCTAGAGCTGGAGGTTTGGCAAAAGCTAGGAGAAACTTTCCTATCTCAAGGAAAATACGTGGTGAAGATATTGGAGAGATTTGGTATGGTGGACTGCAAACCCGTGACTACCCTGATGGAGCTTAACTTAAAGAAGTTATGCAGTAGTGCTGGACTTGTTTTGGAAATGCTTCTAAGTATCGTCAACTCATAGGAGCATTGATGTTCTTGGTGAACTCCCGTCCAGATATAAGTTTCGCAGTCAACACGTTGAGCCAATATATGGTTGAGCCTCATCATTCACATTGAATTGGTGCCAAGTATCTTCTGAGATATCTTCGGGGCACAATCACTCATGGACTGAGATACACTGTCGGAGATGTGAGGTTGCATGGTTATTCCGACGCTGATTGGGCAGGCAGTGTGGTGGACTGAAAGAGCACTTTCAAGTGTTGTTTCTCTTTGGGTTCTGCTTCGATTTCCTAGATGAGCAGGAAGCAGAAGTCAGTGGCTTTGAGCATCGCTAAGGCCGAGTACATTGTTGCGAGTATGGCCTCCTATGAAGTTGTCTGGTTGTGCAAGCTCTTTAGTGAGCTGTTTGGTCATACGCTGGATACTACCGTAATCCTCTGCGACAACTAGAGTGGGATTCGTTTATCAAAGAATCATGTATTTCATGATCGCTCCAAGCACATTGATATCAGGTACGACTTTATCCGGGATATGGTACAACGAGTAGCGATAAAGCTCCATCATATCGGGACCCATGAGTAGGTCGCCGACATTCTGACGAAGCCCCTAGGAAAGGTCAAATTCTTGACTTTCCGAGAACGACTAGGAGTCATGGAGAGACCCTCTCATGAGGGTCCTGTATGATACATACATTGAGCTCTGGGAGCTCCGGGGGGCTTGGAATACTTATTGGAGCGATGAGCAACCATAGGACGAGTGGTTCAGCCTTCCCCTATTGGTCTGCTACGTACAAGGTGAGTGGTTCAGCCTTCCCCTATTGGTCTGCTACGTACAAGGTGAGTGGTTCAGCCTTCCCCTGTGATACCCCGTGGAGACATGTAGGCAAGATGAGTGGTTCATCCTTCTCCTCCTGAGACATCTTACCCATGCAGTTTGGGACTCATGGTAAGTACCTCTCATCTGGACAATGAGTAGGGAAATGAGGATTGGGACCATAGTAGTACCGATGGACGCGTCGTGCATCTACCGTACTCCCTATGCTAGGATGACATTGATCTGGGATCAATTGGAACTGACCTCGGGTCAGTAAGAGTGGTATGAGACACTCTCTTTATTTGGAACTGACTTCGGGTAAGTAAGAGTGATATCACTCACTCTCTTTTGGAACTGGTTTCAAATCAATAAGAGTGGTATGACACACTCTCTTCATCGGGACTGACTTCGGGTCAGTAAGAGTGCCATGAGACACTCTCTTTTATCTGGGACTGACTTCAGTAGAGGATGGTATGATACATTCTCGATCACTTCTTCTTCATAATTCAGTAGAGCAGAGCAGAGCAGTGCAGGGCAGTGCATTTGATGGCAGAGATAGTATCGATGGACAGATGGATTAGCATATGGAGTTCTCCCTAGTTACGAAGGAGTGTTAAAATTGGCAACTAGGGCCAAACTCCATGTGGGTCACCTCATTTATGGCAGCTGATATTTTTCTTGGATTCCTCTCATTGAGAGGTGTAGGATTGATCTAACGATCATCCGGTTCCGACATGTATTCACGGAGATATGAATTTATTGGTATTCTTGACAACTTGTCAAGGTCGGCCAGCAAGCAAAACAATATTTCTCACCCCCAGTTTATCCTCAACATGGCATATAAAAGGAGGAGACCTTGTGGCATTATACCACTCATCTCATCTTCTCTCTCCTAGCTTGATCGGGTATGCGTAGGAGGAGCAAGTCTCTCACACATGCGAAGGAGGACGACACAAGACTGTTGCAACAGTGTTGACTTAGGTTGACCGAGGAGCAGCAAGTTTGGGTTTGACCACGTTGACCAACAAGGAGGTTAGTTTGACTGCGGATTAGTGTGGGGAGCCTCTTCCAAGCAAGCTGAAATTCTGGACAACAAAGCATTGACCTGTTTTGACCATGGATTTGACCAGTGTTAACTATTGAGAGTTGACCGCAGGCCTGCACCTACGTTAACCACTATTTGACCATCTTTCTTGGACTATTTTGGGCTGCCTATCATTGTTGTTGAAGGCCGAGTTGACTGAGGTTGACTTGAGGTCATTGTTGACATGTTTGGCCAGCTTTGACCAGCGTTGCTAGTTAGGGTTTAGTTGTTGCTGTCATAAAATTACAGAATTGTGTAAATGTACTATCTCTCTCTCTCTCTTTGTTGAATTATTGAAGAATATAAGAAGAATTTATCAAAGGGTTTCCCCGCATTGGGGTTTGTCCCTCGCTGGTGCCACATCTTGTCTCTTGTCTTGGCTTGTCTTCTACTGTTTACATTTATGTTCTATCTGCATTTTACTATCATGTGATTGCAATTCTGGAAATTGATCTTGGGCTAATAAGAAGATTTGAAGTAATTACTCTTAAGCATAGAACATACCATAATTTAACACTCTTGCTATGATTCTGATATAGTTAACTTCAAGCTTCTATATATGGATTTGGTTGTACTTGCTATTAATAATTAAAGTTTTGCAGGTACACAATCTTCAAGATAATGAAGATGTTCGTATAAGCATGATGAAGAAAGCGATAAGGACTAATGCACTATTTCCTAGGGCTGGAGGTTTGGCAAAAGCTATGAAAAAATTTCCTATCTCAAGGAAAATATGTGGTGAAGATATTGGAGAGATTCGGTATGGTGGACTGCAAACCCGTGACTACCCCGATGGAGCTTAACTTCAAGAAGTTATGTGGTACTGCTGCCAGGCCTGTTTTGGGAAATGCTTCTGAGTATTGTCAACTCATAAGAGCATTGATGTTCTTAGTGAACTCCCGTCCAGATATATGTTTTGCAATCAACACATTGAGCCAATATATGGTTGAGCCACATCACTCGCATTTGATTGGTGCTAAGAATCTTCTGAGATATCTTCGGGGCACAATCACTCAAGGACTGAGATACACTGCCAAAGATGTGAGGCTGCATGGTTATTCCGATGCTGATTGGGCAGGCAGTGTGGTCCACTGAAAGAGCATTCCAATTGTTGTTTCTCTTTGGGTTCTGCTTTGATTTCCTGGATGAGCAGGAAGTAGAAGTCAGTGGCTTTGAGCACTGCTGAGGCCGAGTACATTGCTGCCAGTATGGCCTCCTGTGAAGTTGTCTGGTTGCAGAAGCTCTTTAGTGAGTTGTTTGGTCATACGTTGGATACTACCGTGATCCTCTGCGACAACTAGAGTGGGATTCGTTTATCAAAGAATCCCATATTTCATGATCGCTCCAAGCACATTGATATCAGGTACCACTTTATCCGAGATATGGTACAATGAGTAGCGATAAAGCTCCATCATATCGGGACTGATGAGCAGGTCGATACATTCTGATGAAGCCCCTGGGAAAGGTCAAATTCTTGACTTTCCGAGAACGACTAGGAGTCATGGAGAGACCCTCTTATGAGGGTCCTGTATGATACATACATTGAGCTATAGGAGCTCCGAGGGGCTTGGGGTACTCCTTGGAGCGATGAGCAACCATAGGGTGAGTGGTTCAGCCTTCCCCTATTGGTCTGCTATGTACAGGGTGAGTGGTTCATCCTTCCCCTGTGATACCCTGTGGCGACATGTCGGCAGGATGAGTGGTTCATCCTTCTCCTCCTGAGACATCCTACCCATGCAGTCTGGGACTCATGGGAAGTACCTCTCATCTGGCCAATGAGTAGGGAAATGAGGATAGGCGCCATAGTAGTACCGATGGACACGTCGTGTATCTATCGTACTCCCTATGCTAGGATGACATTGCTCTGGGATCAACTGTAACTGACTTTGGGTCAGTAAGAGTGTTATGAGACACTCTCTTTATTTGGAACTGACTTCGGGTCAGTAAGAGTGATATAAGTCACTCTCTTTTGGAACTGGCTTCGGATCAATAAGAGTGGTATGACACACTCTCTTCATCGGGACTAACTTCGGGTCAGTAAGAGCGCCACGAGACACTCTCTTTTATCTGGGACTGACTTCAGTAGAGGATGGTATGATACATTCTCGATCACTTCTTCTTCTTCATAGTTCAGCAGAGCAATGCAAGGCAGTGCATTTGATGGCAGAGATAGTACCGACAAACAAATGGATTAGCAGATGGAGTTCTCCCTAGTTGAGAGGGAGTGTTAAAATTGGAAACTAGGGCCAAACTCCATGTGGGTCACCTCATTTATGGCAGCTGATATTTTTCTTGGATTCCTCTCATCGAGAGGTGTAGGATTGATCTAACGATCATCCGATTCCGACATGTATTCATGGAGATATGAATTTATTTGTATTCTTGACAATTTGTCAAGGTCAGCCAGCAAGCAAAACAGTGTTTCTCACCCCCATTTTATCCTCAATGTGGCATATAAAAGGAGGAGACCTTGTGGCATTATACCACTCATCTCATCTTCTCATCTCTTCTCTCTCCTAGCTTGATTGGGTATGCGTAGGAGGTGCAAGTCTCTCACACATGGGAAGGAGGAGGACACAGGACAGTTGCAACAGTGTTGACTTAGGTTGACCGAGGATCATCAAGTTTGGGTTTGACTGCGTTGTCTAGCAAGGAGGTTAGTTTGACTACGGATCTCTTCCAAGCAAGCGCAATTCTGGACAGCAACGTGTTGACCTCTTTTGACCACAGATTTGACCAGCATTGACTATTGAGAGTTGACCGTAGACCTGCACGTACATTGACCACTGTTTGACCATCTTTATTGGACTGTTTTGGGCTGCCTATCATTGTTGTTGAAGGCCGAGTTGACTGAGGTTGACTTGAGGTCGTCGTTGACATGTTTGACTAGCTTTGACCAGCTTTGACTTTGTTGGTTAGAATTTAGTTGTCGTTGTCATAAACTTACAAAATTGTGTAATTGTACTATCTTTCTCTCTCTCTGCTGAATTATTGAAGAATATAAGAAGAATTGATCAAAGGGTTTCCCGGCATTGGGGTTTGTCCCTTGTTGGTGCCACATCTTGTCTCTTGTCTTAGCTTGTCTTCTACTGTTTACATTTATGTTCTATCTACGTTTTACTCTCATGTTGATGTGATTCCAATTCTGGAAATTGATATTGGGCTAATAAGAAGGTTTGAAGTAAATTACTCTTAAGCATAGAACATACCATAATTTAACACTCTTGCTATGAACCTAACTAGGCTTAGGTATTTGATGTCTAAAGTCTAATGCCTCCATTAACATGATTCTGATATAGTTAACTTCATGCTTCTATATATCTATTTGGTTGTACTTGCTATTAAAGTTTTGCAGGTACACAATCTTCAAGATAATGAAGATGTTGGTATAAGCATGATGAAGAAAGCGATAAGGACCAATGCACTATTTCCTAGGGTTGGAGGTTTGGCAAAAGCTAGGAGAAATTTTCCTATCTCAAGGAAAATACATGGTGAAGATATTGGAGAGATTTGGTATGGTGGACTGCAAGCCCGTGACTACCCCGATGGAGCTTAGCTTCAAGAAGTTATGTGGTAGTGTTGTCGCTACCTGTTTTGGGAAATGCTTCTGAGTATCGTCAACTCATAGGAGCATTGATGTCCGGATATATGTTTTGCAGTCAACATGTTGAGCCAATATATGGTTGAGCCTCATCACTCACATTGGATTGGTGCCAAGAATCTTCTGAGATATCTTCGGGGCACAATCACTCATGGACTGAGATACACTGTCGAAGATGTGAGGCTGCATGGTTATTCCGATGTTGATTGGGCAGGTAGTGTGGTGGACCGAAAGAACACTTCCGGGTGTTGTTTCTCTTTGGGTTCTGCTTCGATTTCCTGGATGATCAGAAAGCAGAAGTCGGTGGCTTTGAGCACGGCCGAGGCCGAGTACCTTGCTGCGAGTATGGCCTCCTGTGAAGTTCTCTGAATGCGGAAGCTCTTTAGTGAGTTGTTTGGTCATATGCAGAATCAGAGAATCCCGTATTTCATGATCGCTCCAAGCACATTGATATTAGGTACCACTTTATCCGAGATATGGTACAACGAGTAGCGATAAAGCTCCATCATAGGGGGACTGATGAGCAGGTTGTTGACATTCTGACGAAGCCCCTAGGAAAGATCCAATTCTTGACTTTCCGAGAATGACTAGGAGTCATGGAGAGACCCTCTTATGAGGGTCCTGTATGATACATGCATTGAGCTCTGGGAGCTTCGGGGGGCTTGGGGTACTTCTTGGAGCGATGAGCAACCATAGGGCGAGTGGCTCGACCTTCCCTTATTGGTCTGCTATGTACAAGGTGAGTGGTTCAGCCTTCCCCTGTGATACCCCATGGCGACATGTAGGCAAGATGAGTGGTTCATCCTTCTCCTTCTGAGACATCCTACCCATGCAATCTAGGACTCATGGGAAGTACCTCTCATCTGGCCAATGAGTAGGGAAATGAGGATAGGGACCATAGTAGTACCGATGGACGCGTCATGTATCTACCATACTCCCTATGCTAGGATGACATTAATCTGGGATCAATTGGAACTGACTTTGGGTCAGTAAGAGTGGTATGAGACACTCTCTTTATTTGGAACTGACTTCGAGTCAGTAAAAGTGATATCACTCACTCTCTTTTGGAGCTAGTTTCGGATCAATAAGAGTTGTATGACACACTCTCTTCATCGGGACTGACTTCAGGTTAGTAAGAGTGCCCTGAGACACTCTCTTTTATCTTGGGACTGACTTCAGTAGAGGATGGTATGATACATTCTCGATCACTTCTTCTTCTTCACAGTTCACTAGAGCAGAGCAAAGCAGTGTCGGGCAGTGCATTTGATGGCAGAGATAGTACCGACAGACAAATGGATTAGCATCAGGAGTTCTCCCTAGTTTAGAGGGAGTGTTAAAATTGGCAACTAGGGCCAAACTCCATGTGGGTCACCTCATTTATGGCAGCTGATATTTTTCTTGGATTCCTCTCATCGAGAGGTGTAGGATTGATCTAACGATCATCTGATTTCGACATGTACTCATGGAGATATGAATTTATTTGTATTCTTGACAATTTGTCAAGGTCGGCCAACAAGCAAAACAGTGTTTCTCACCCCCAGTTTATCCTCAACGTAGCATATAAAAGGAGGAGACCTTGTGGCATTACACCACTCATCTCATCTTCTCATCTCTTCTCTCTCCTAGCTTGATTGGGTATGCGTAGGAGGAGCAAGTCTCTCACACATGGGAAGCAGGAGGACATGGGACTGTTGCAACAGTGTTGACTTAGGTTGACCGAGGAGCAGCAAGTTTGGGTTTGACTGCGTTGACCAGCGAGGAGGTTAGTTTGACTGCGGATTAGTGTGGGGAGCTTCTTCCAAGCAAGCCGTAATTCTGGACAGCAAAGCGTTGACCTGTTTTGACCATGGATTTGACCAACGTTGACTATTGAGAGTTGACCGCAGACCTGCACCTACGTTGACCATCTTTCTTGGACTGTTTTGGGCTGCCTATCATTGTTATTGAAAGTCGAGTTGACTGAAGTTGACTTGAGGTCATTGTTGACATGTTTGACCAGCTTTGACTTTCCTGGTTAGGGTTTAGTTGTTGCTGTCATAAAATTACAGAATTTTGTAATTGTACTATCTTTGTCTCTCTCTCTGGTGAATTATTGAAGAATATAAGAAGAATTGATCAGAGGCTTTCCCCGCATTGGGGTTTGTCCCTCGCTGGTGCCACATCTTGTCTCTTGTCTTGGCTTGTCTTCTAATGTTTACATTTATGTTCTATCTACATTTTTATATCATGTTGATGTGATTCCAATTCTAGAAATTGATATTGGACTAATAAGAAGATTTGAAGTAAATTACTCTTAAGCATAGAACATACCATAAATTAACACTCTTGCTATGAACCTAACTAGGCTTAGGTATTTGATGTCTAAAGTCTAATGCTTCCATTAACATGATTCTGATATAGTTAACTTCATGCTTCTATATATGTATTTGGTTGTACTTGCAAGACGCTATTAAAGTTTTGCAAGTACACAATCTTCAAGATAATGAAGATGTTCGTATAAGCATGATGAAGAAAGCGATAAGGACTAATGCACTATTTCCTAGGGCTGGAGGTTTGGAAAAAGCTAGGAGAAATTTTCCTATCTCAAGGAAAATACGTGCTGAAGATATTGGAGAGATTTGGTATGGTGGACTGCAAACCCGTGACTACCCTGATGGAGCTTAACTTCAAGAAGTTATGCGGTAGTGCTGCCGGACCTATTTTGGGAAATGCTTCTAAGTATTGCCAACTCATAGGAGCATTGAAGTTCTTGGTGAACTCCCGTCCGGATATATGTTTTGCAGTCAACACGTTGAGCCAATACATGGTTGAGCCTCATCACTCACATTTGATAGGTGCCAAGAAGAATCTTCTGAGATATCTTCGAGGCACAATCACTCATGGACTGAGAATCGAGATACACTATTGGAGATGTCAGGCTGCATGGTTATTCTGATGTTGATTGGGAAGGCAGTGTGGTGGACCGAAAGAGCACTTCCGGGTGTTGTTTCTCTTTGGGTTCTGCTTCGATTTCCTAGATGAGCAAGAAGCAGAAGTCGATGGCTTTGAGCACCACTGAGGCTGAGTACATTGCTGCCACTATGGCCTCCTGTGAAGTTGTCTGGTTGTGGAAACTCTTTAGTGAGTTGTTTGGTCATACGCTGGATACTACCGTGATCCTCTGCGTCAACTAGAGTGGGATTCGTTTATCAGAGAATCTCGTATTTCAATTGCTCCAAGCACATTGATATCAGGTACCACTTTATCCACGATATGGTACAACGAGTAGCGATAAAGCTCCATCATATCGAGACTGATGAGCAAGTTGCCGACATTCTAACGAAGCCCCTGGGAAAAGTCAAATTCTTGACTTTCTGAGAACGACTAGGAGTCATGGAGAGACCCTCTTATGAGGGTCCTGTATCATACATACATTGAGCTCTAGGAGCTCCGAGGGGCTTGGGGTACTTCTTGGAGTGATGAGCAACCATAGGGTGAGTGGTTCAACCTTCCCCTATTGGTCTGCTATGTACAGGGTGAGTGGTTCAGCCTTCCCCTGTGATACCCCGTGGCGACATGTAGGCAGGATGAGTGGTTCTGCCTTCCCCTGTGATACCCCACGACGACTCATGGGAAGTACCTCTCATCTGACCAATGAGTAGGGAAATGAGGATAGGGACCATAGTAGTACCAATGGACGCGTCATGTATCTACCGTACTCCCTATGCTAGGATGACATTAATCTGGGATCAATTGGAACTGACTTCGGGTCAGTAAGAGTGGTATGAGACACTCTCTTTATTTGGACCTGACTTCAGGTCAGTAAGAGTGATATCACTCACTCTCTTTTGGAACTGGTTTCGGATCAATAAGAGTGGTATGACACACTCTCTTCATCGGCACTGACTTCGGGTCAGTAAGAGTGCCATGAGACACTCTCTTTTATCTTGGGACTGACTTCGGTAGAGGATGGTATGATACATTCTCGATCACTTCTTCTTCTTCATAGTTCAGTAGAGCAATGCAGGGTAGTGCATTTGATGGGAGAGATAGTACCGACAGACAGATGGATTAGCAGATTGAGTTCTCCCTAGTTGAGAGGGAGTGTTAAAATTGGCAACTAGGGCCAAACTCCATGTTGGTCACCTCATTTATGGCCGCTGATATTTTTCTTGGATTCCTCTCATCGAGAGGTGTAGGATTGATCTAACGATCATCCAATTCCGACATGTATTCATGTAGATATGAATTTATTTGTATTCTTGACAATTTGTCAAGGTCGGTCAGCAAGCAAAACAGTGTTTCTCACCCCCAGTTTATCCTCAACGTGGCATATAAAAGGAGGAGACCTTGTGGCATTATACCACTCATCTCATCTTCTCATCTCTTCTCTCTCCTAGCTTGATTGGGTATGCATAGGAGGAGCAAGTCTCTCACACATGGGAAGCAGGGGGACACAGAACTGTTGCAACAGTGTTGACTTAGGTTGACCGAGGAGCAGCAAGTTTGGGTTTGACTGCGTTGACCAGTGAGGAGGTTAGTTTCACTGCAGATTAGTGTGGGGAGCCTCTTCCAAGCAAGCCGCAATTTTGGACAGCAAAGCATTGACCTGTTTTGACCACGGATTTGACCAGCGTTGACTGTTGAGAGTTGACCGCAGACCTGCACCTACGTTGACCACTATTTGACCATCTTTCTTGCACTGTTTTGGGCTGCCTATCATTGTTGTTGAAGGCCGAGTTGACTTGAGGTCATTGTTGACATGTTTGACCAGCTTTGACTTTGCTGCTTACGGTTTAGTTGCTGCTGTCATAAAATTACAGAATTGTGTAATTGTAATCTCTCTCTCTCTCTCTCTATGTGCTGAATTAT
The DNA here is from genome assembly GCA_031772625.1 of Pinus tabuliformis. NCBI lineage: Eukaryota > Viridiplantae > Streptophyta > Pinopsida > Pinales > Pinaceae > Pinus > Pinus tabuliformis. The sequence continues at coordinate 633,467,317 of CM062804.1, read as the reverse complement.
TGAAGAATATAAGAAGAATTGATCAAAGAGTTTCCCCGCATTGGGGTTTGTCCCTGGCTGGTGCCACATCTTGTCTCTTGTCTTGGCTTGTCTTCTATTGTTTACATTTATGTTCTGCCTGCATTTTACTATCATGTTGATGTGATTGCAATTCTGGAAATTGATATTGGGCTAATAAGAAGATTTGAAGTAAATTACTCTCAAGCATAGAACAAACCATAATTTAACACTCTTGCTATGAACCTAACTAGGTTTAGGTATTTGATGTCTAAAGTCTAATGCTTCCATTCACATGATTTTGATATAGTTAACTTCATGCTTCTATATATGTATTTGGTTGTACTTGCTATTAAAGTTTTGCAGGTACACAATCTTCAAGATAATGAAGATGTTTGTATAAGCATGATGAAGAAAGCTATAAGGATGATGATGACCTTAATGAAGTCATGAAAGGTTGAAGCTTCTCTGATGTTATAGAAGAAGAAAATAGTTGATCTCCCTAAGTTAAGAGGGAGCCTGGATAGAAGAAAGGGTATATCCCCCCAATTGAGAGGGAGGGCACATTATGACAGTGAATACTACAGATGAATGTTCGTGAAAAAGACCTAAGAAGTACTGAGAATGTATTTGGTGTTGCTAAAGAAATGAAAGAAGAAGAAGAAAGCTTCCGACAAAATTGTATATGGATAACTTGATGATACAAACAACATTCGAATGAATGAGGACCCCGAAGGTTTGTGTTTACTTGTATATTTGAAAGTTTATTATTGATTGGGGTTGTGTTTGAACAGGTAAATCTCTCCATAAAGAAGGACGAACACTTGGGAAGCATGCTTGGACAAATGGATATATCTAGTTTATTAGGGAGAGTTGAAGCATCTAATGGCAGATGCTTGGGAGGACGTATGGCTAACCTATGTGTGTTTGATGTCTAGATCCCTGGGTTGATGGTTAGCTAGTAAGCCTGATGGTACCTAGACTAGCTGAAAGCTTTAGTCCATCTTAGTCCCTCCCAGATAGATTACACTGGTCAGGAATCTAGTCTGTGGCATTAAGTGTGCCAGAACTCTTCATAGTTCATTTTGGAGATCTTTCATGTACCTCTATAGATATAGGTAATTAAGAATACCTCCCTAGTTGATTGGGGTGTTGAAGAATGTAGCTAGTGTCGGTGTTCATAATTGTACTTGAGTCATAATGAAATGTATTTATCAAAAGAAAGAAAAACAAATTTTATTATTAAAGAGATTGACTTATTAAAGCATGGGTTTCGTGCTTGGGTCAATTGTTTTTAGGTCAAAGTCTCCATTGAAGACTTCTAGGGTTTATGTCAAGTGTCTTTGTCCATGTCATATTGTAAAGAACCCTTCTTGGGATTTATTTGTCAAAGAAGAAATTTATTTTATTGTAAAATATGTCAATTAGGCCTCCTCCACAAAGTCGGCCTCAAATTGGACAAGTCAACCTAAACTGGGTAGTAGAATCACTATATAAAGGCAGCAACTCGACCTCATTTGTCACTCACATACAAGAAGTTCAATCTGCAACTTTTGGGGCCAGAAAACGTGTGAATTTCAAGGAAGAAGAGGAAGAAGGATAGCGAAGGAGAGGAGGTCTCTCACAAGAAGTTGAAATTCTCTCTCTTTTTCCCACATATGTGATGCTGTGAAGCTGCTGGAGGGACCGAAAATCTGCAGTCACTAGGGAGGCCGAAATTCTTAAGTTATTGGTGAAGTTGGGCCGAAATTTCTAGGTTGATGTTGGGTTGAAGCTGTTGGACAAGAAGATACTATTGAAGTTGTTATATCTCAGTGAAAGGCTAACTTGGTGGAGGAGGAAGGTCTATTGGTTAAGGCCTTGTTGCCTCACTGTCATATGAATCTACTGAAAGAAAATTTCTTGACTGGGTTTTCCCCTATATAGGGCTTTGTCTCTGGCTGTGCACACACATCTGGTGTCCTTGATCTTCGTGTTTTGGTTCTTGTAATTGCTTGATGAACTAATATAAAAGAAGAACATAAGAATAACTCAAAGAAATCACAAGTAATTATCAACAAGAGAAAATCTTTCTGCCTTTCCAATTTTCCAAGTTCCAACAGGAACCACTCTTAAACATCCTGAAACAATTATGGTAACATTAAAAATATAAGTAAAAACAAAGAATTTAACAATACCATTAGCAAGCATCTCGGAAGCATCTAGGGAGCATCCCGGAAGCATGACAGGAGCACGATTCAGCATGTGGGCCCTGGGGGAACTGTTTAACATGTGGCATTTCCAAATTACAAGGAACTACGTAAATTAAGCTTAAAGCGCAGTTTCATTTTTTTGAAGCACGATTCTGAGGGTGATTCAGCCATGGTTCCACATCATTGACGATTCTAGGTTCAAATGTGAGGGCGGGAGGATTCCTACAACAATGTATTTCAGTAACCAACAGACAGTTCTAGTGCAAATTTGGGTATACAGCAAGCATATCTTCCAGATCTGAGTGACCAGTAGACAAATCTAGTGCAGAGTTAGGCGTACACTAAACAAATCTTGCAGATTTGTGTGACCGGCAGACAAATATAATGTAGATCTAGGTATACAACAGGGAAATCTAGTAGATTTGGCGACCAGCGAATCTTTCTTGTCGGACTGAGCACATTTGTAGGGCAATTGTGTTAGTTAGATCTGAAAGATCGCAACAGCTAGTCTCAGGTTTGAAGACAAATTTGATGGAACTTCAAAATTCCTACCCTGGAAGGCAAGAATTACTTTGCCCTTGAAGGAAAATAATCTTTGGGAGACTGTTGAAAAAATAATTCTTTCGCTAACAGATCCACGACAATTGGCAGCTCATGATCAGAAGAAGATCAGAGCCATGAGGGTAACCTTGGATGCAAAGAGGGATCATATGATTCCTCACTTGTCCAAGAAGAAGACGGTGAAGGAGATTTTTGATGCCCTGATAAGTCTCTACCAGAGCGAGAACATAAACAGGGAGATGCCATTAAGGAATAAGCTCAGATCTACGCAAATGTGAGGATCATATTCAGTTATTAGTTACCTCATGAAGAACACTCAAATTTGTGATCAACATGCAGTACTTGGGGAGAAGGTGATCGTTCCAGAATTGGTAAATACGGCACTAAATGGATTCTCAAACCCTTGGGAATCCCTTGTCAAGGGTATTTATGCATGGGAGAACCTTCCCACTTTTGAGAGGCTTTGGGATGATTGTATTCAAGAAGAGACTCAAGAGAAGTTTAAAGCTAGCAAGCATAGAAGGTGATAAGAACCTAACCCATGTTAGTCAAACAAGGAAGGGCAAAGGAAAGGGTTCCGATAAATGAAAGAGTGAGGAATCAGCCTCACAGTCATGGAAGAAAAAAGACTTGAGTAAAATCAAGCGTTTTGTATGTCTCATGCATGGTCATTATGCATCACAGTGTCCAGAGAGGAAGAAGAGCAAAGGTAAGACACAGCAGTAGGGGGTTGCAACCTCAGCAAAACTCGAATGAGTGAGTTTGCTACGAAATTTGAGAAGGATTTCTCATTTGTTCCCAAACTTTCTACCAACACAATTTCAAGGAGTGCATGGTACATGGACAATGGTGCATGTCGCCATATGACATCAGCACAAGAGTTATTTACCAATATAACAAAGCAATACTCAAGAGTACATGTGGAGCTTGGTAATAATGCCAAGTATGCAATAAAAGGAGTTGGGAGAATTTCATTTCTACTCAAGTTAGGTAGCTCGTTGGAAGTGAAGGACAGGTTGTATATCCCAAGGCTTAAGAAGAACCCACTTTTAGTCTCAACAAGAGTTTTGTCGTGGAGTTCCAAAAAGGGCGAGCACTAATCAAAACACAAAGGATCTAGACCTAACACAACCTAGGTTATTGGGATTAGAGAGGGTAATTTGTACAAGTTACGAGGTGAGACTATTCGAGCTTTGGTTCATAGCGATGATAACATGTGTGAGTTGCAGCCATACAAAGATGGGGCACCTGCATTACAAGGCGTTGTCGATTCTAAGGGAGATTGTCAATGGCCTTCTAGAATTCAATATTGAGAAACAAGGAGTTTGCAAAGGGTGGGCGCTCGGCAAGCATGCCAAAGTTGCTTTCCCAAGCATTGAGTCCAGATCCAAGGAGATTTTGGATCTAATATATTTGAATCTATGTGGGCCAATGTTAATAGCATCAATACAAGGAGGTAGGTATTACGTGCCTTTTGCATATGACTTCTCTAGGAAGACATGGATCTACTTCATGAAGACCAAGGATGATGTCTTCAATCAATTTCAGGATTTCAAGACTCTTGTGGAGAACTAGACAAGGAAGAAGATCAAGTCCTAAGGTCAAACAATGGGGATGAGTATACCTCTAATGACTTCAAGGATTTCTACAAGGAGCCAGAAATTAAGAGGGTGTTGATAGTATCTTACAACCCACAATAGAATGGGGTTGCAAAGAGAAAGAACAAGTCAATGCTAAGACGTTGAGCCAAAGAAGCGAGGGCATTAGCTTGATTAATGATGTGCCTAGAGGACCCAAAATGCCCCAAAAATTGGCTTTATACCTATTTGTTGGGCGTTGCCTTGTTCCAAAGCCCACATGATGATGGAGATCACTTTAGACGATATGGGAGGGCTAGCACACTCCCTTTTTAGGCTAACATTGTGCCCTAGGGCTGCCACATCACCCATGCATTCAAGGCGTGGTATGTGTCAATTAACAGTTATTTGCAAAAAGTGGACTTCACCAACAGTGACGCAGACCCAAACCTGTAGCCTCTCATATTGGTGTTATATGTTGATGACCTGTTTCTCACAAGGTATGAGAAGCTCATAACGAGCTGCAAATTGGACCTTGAAGGAGAGTTCGAGATGAAATATTTGGGGTCGATGCACTACGTTATGGGGTTGGAGGTGTGGCAGAAAGAGGGAAAGATCTTCCTTGGGCAAGGGAAGTACACAGTTGAGATCTTGAAGTGATCCAGGATGGAGGACTGCAAACCCATGGGCATGCTACTTGTGACCAACTAGAAGAAGATTGATACTTCCAGATCAGAGGCAGTGGACCCTACTTTGTATAGACAGTTGATTGGCTCCCTCGTGTATCTGGTCAACACCAGGGCAGACATTTGTTTCGTAATGAACACACTCAGTTTATGAGAGCCCACATGAATTCACTAGGTAGCTACAAAGCATGTTTTGAGATATCTCTTAGGCACAATCGAGTATGGGTTGAGGTATATTCAGTAGGATGGAATGAAGCTCAAGGGGTACACCGATGCAGATTGGGAAGGTAGTTCAGCTGAGAGGAAGAGCACTTCCTGGTGCAGTTTCAGTTTGGGATCAGAAGTAGTCTCCTGGTACAACAAGGAATAGAAGGCAATTGCATTGAGTTCTACAGATGTCAAGTACATGGCAGCCAATATGGTGACATGTTGCTGGAAAATTGGGAGGCTTAACGATTAAATTAGATTTCCCTTTCCTTGATAATTGTTTATGAAATTTGTTGGCTTCTTATTAATTTAGTTATGTGTTTCTTCATCAAACATTTATCAAACATAAAACATGAAGATCACAGTATACAAAAAAACACAAGATATAGGCGGGGCTCCAAGCCAGGGCAAAAACCCCTCCAAGGAGAAAACCCATAAAATCTATTATTATAGAATCAGATCAAATGTGATATCCAAGACCCATCACCACAGAAAACTTCACCCTCTAGATGCCAAGTCAGACCTTCCTTCTTTCCAATAGATCCATTAGCAAGAGACCAGCAACAAGAGATGTACCAAGGCAGATCTTCCACAGATTCTAGCTCAAGAAGATGTCCTCTCTCTCAGACTTCGGCTCTCCACTTCTTCTCTGCCCTTTCTGCGATATTTCATATCACAAATCATCAAGTGTGTGTCCAAATGAGCTCCATCTTCCCACTATTTATATATTTCAAAGGGGGTGTAAATAGACACATCCAATGGGGCAGGGTCGACTTGACATTCGAGGGGTTTCTATCACAAAATTACATTTAAAAAATCCTTTTTCTTTTTCTTTTACAATAGGTCCAAAATAGGACTTTGACTCCTTGACTCACAACCTAGAAGCATGAAGAACATGCTTTTTCTAAAATAATAATTGTCTTTTTCTTTTCATAAAATAGTACAAATTATGAAGACTGAAACTAGTCACATTCCCCAACACATGCGAGGCTATTTGGCTTCGGAAACTTCTTGTTGGCCCTTTTTATCAGGAGCTAGAGTTTACAGTGATTTACTTTGATAATCAAAATTGTATCGAACTCTCTAAGAATCCAGTGTTTCATGACAAGTCGAAGCTCATTGAGACTAAGTACCACTTCATCAGAGATTGTGTGTAAAAGGAGGCAGTGAAGTTGCAATATGTTCCTACGGGCAAGCAAATAGCAAACATCCCGACCAAGGCCTTGATAAAGGGCAAGTTTGTATTCTTCAAGGATAAGTTAGGTGTTGTGTAGAACACCTTCCTCGCTAAGAGGAAGTGTTGAGTTTGTAGCTTGGAAGGTGGTTCTACATGGATTAGGTGCCATGACATGCATTGAACCACCTCAATTATCTTCTACGGAAATTATTTCATGAATTTCCTAAGTCGAGACTTTAGACGGCATCTTAATTTAATTGTTGATTACCTTTTTGTAAAAAGGCAAAGTAAACGACAGATTAAGTCGTAGCTGTTGATCTCCGTGAGTAGAGATCTAATCTCAACCGTAGAGATTAGGGATTTTGATTGAGATTAGGGTTTAAGAGTTTTAAATAGGGAGATCAAGCTATAGGACACAAATATTGAGTGGCAAGAGTTGGGTATTCAATGTAGCGCAGTATTTGAGCAGTGAGAGTGAGGAAGAGCTAGGTCAAGCTAGCAAGAGGCGAGATCAGGGTAAGTTCGAATAGCAGAGGGTCGTTTTACTCTTGGGCCATGTCAGTCAAGTTCCTTGTGTGTAGAAGAGCTTCTGCTAGGCCGCACATGTGGGTTGTACAAGGGCCAAGTGAGTGTAGAGATCAATTTGATTTGCTATGTAAATTTCTGGAGCAATTTCTTGTAAGTCTGCTATAAAAAAAATATTTCTCCTGAAGCTGAATAAGAAGCCCAACGTTTGTTGGTTTTCCCCACACTGGGGTTTCCAGGGTAAATCTGTGTTATTTCATTGCATGTGATTGGTTTCGTGTGATTTTGCTTCCGTTATTTACTTGGTTAAATAACCCAGAGTATTTGTTGTTACAAATCAGACTAGAAAATATTGTTTGTTTCTGTTTTGTGAATATTTGTTGTACTGCAAATCTGTAACTGGCTTATAAGAAATTAACACATACAAGTAATAAAGTCATCCAAAACATTCCCCCAAAGAAGCATCTTCCATTGTAAGAATAGGGACATTTCAAGATATAGATCCCGATAAAATGATTATCCGCCACTTTCATAGCATACAAGGAAGTGACCATTGGAAAGTAAAAGATGACAATTTAAAGACATTTATCTAAAGGCATTGACATCCAATATTCCAAACCCATTCACTTAAAATTTTCTATTCTAATGCTTACAAGTCAATATCCATCCATATTATGAAACTTTGTGGAAAATGGCATTTAGGGTTACTATGATTCTTGCTCAACAAGACTATCCTCTACTTTGATCGTATCTTATGTTTTACCAAGGATCACAACATATGAATGCAAATCAAAACAACCATCAGTAGACTCTATGTTTTCCCTCCACCCTGTCCTAACCAAAGTGTGACCTGAAACATGGCCACAGGTTACCTAACCTGCCCTTCATGTATGTATGTGGAAAGAAACGTTTCATAAAATCTGTATCTGGGAAAACGCCATTAATGCTAATGATATTGTTACTCGAAGTTGACGAGCATCTAACTTCTCATTAAGTGGTGAAGAGAAGCAAAGATCAAAAGCTAAACAACGTCTGAGCCTTTTTTACAGTGCAAATAAATATATCATTGCACCCTCTTTTAAGAAATGCTTCATATATTAGTGCATGGAACAAACTATGGGGGGTGCTTCGGATATTTTCTGGATATGTCAATCTGCCAAAAAAATTGAGCATGGACAGTTTTCTGTGGAAGTCATGTCACTGCATTTCACAAAATTCAAACTGTCATTTGGCAACTCCAAGACACTAACTGCAACTACAGAAAATAAGTTAACAGAATATCTCTATGGCATGTGCAAATGATATACTTCTTAAAAAATTATCTTGGCCTTGAAATGAGAAAAGGGGCTTACTCTTACAAAAACTGTCAATATACCCTGGCCTCCAAGGCTCCACCTCTTATTGGAAGGTAAATGCAGTTAAACATGAAAGAAAAGGATTCCTGGGCTGCTCAGAGGCCACAACCTTATAGTAGTACTCTATCAGATTAAGAACCTTTAGTCGGTGCCCAAAACCTATTTTCTAATGCACTTGACACAGAACTATCTTCTATTACTAAAACTATGTCATAAAAAACAATCAACTAGGGTACACCTGTTAAGACCCTATTTATGCATGATTGAAATCCACATCAAAATGACATCAGGAATGGTTCACACTTGATCACTATAATTTTGGTGTGTTTTAATTATTTGCAAGTCCTTTATAAACTAATTAAATAACTATACATCTTGGTAAGAATTTTATCAATACATCTGTTTTTTATTCTGTGTCATTCAGTTTTAAATCCAACGAAAACGAAAACAAATAAACATTCCTACAGATTCTTCAATTTGGCCAGCAAAAAAAAATATTGATATAGACTTACATTGACAACCCGAACATCAAATGCAGGTCTGTTTGCTGGATCTTCCGCCAATTGCAATAGCCTTTTATGAGTGAGAACATCTTCAGCCCTCTCAGTATTTACATCCAATGCATACCTTTTGTAAACCAGAAAAACACAAGCAGATTCAACTACAGTGCATACCGAATGCTGTTTCAAGTTTCCATCTTAATATCATATGCTGTAACAAATATAACATCCAGAAATATATTCTTCAGAATCTCCACAGCAATCATGTATCTTTCACATTAAGCACAATGTTCCTTTGGCCTGAGAAAAAGTTCTTCAAGCATTTGTCTGAAACTATATTTTGGTCACCCTATTATGTTTGTAGTTTGTAGTTGCACCAAACATTTCCTAAGTAACAAGTTCCTATTGTCTAACACATTCTTTTTCATTTTTTGCAGCGCACATAATTGTAGCCTAAAATTAAGAGATTTAGATTTTCAGACATATGAAATGAAATAATGAGCACAGATATTTCCCAAATAATGACCACTTAGTGGAAAGGGAGCTCTGGCCCCTTGGTCAAACAAACTAGGCAATCAATCAAGCTTTTTTACAGGGATATGCTGATACACAGTAAGGGACAGTCTGTTATAGTCAGCATTCAGCACAATTCTGGGTAGAGCCCATCTCCTATTAAGGTAAGTTCTGTTACCCTTGCAATAACATGGTGACTCAGGCCCCATGGAAGTGAATGTGAAAATTCATTTTATTTCTTAAACACAATTCTAAATCTGTATATCAAATATGTCAGTATTTCAGAGATGTATAGGATTTATCACATGCAGGAGCATGCCTTTATTGAAAGGCTTAGAAAAAAAATAGGTTTAACTGCTTTTAAGTATTATTAGGGATCTGCTTTTGACATGCAGATAAAAGAGCATTTTATTTATTATCTATATTTCTGAAGCTAATTTCTGAGGGTTAGTGGGAAAAAAATAGGCAAAGTCACTATTTGAAGGGCTGAGAAGTATGTTTCTGGTTTCCTTGCATTAAGTGCTACTAGAGCAGGTTCTGATTTTAGTGGGCAGCAACAAGAGAACAAAATATTTGAGTTGTGAAAAGATTTTCTCTGAAAATAGCAAAAATATGCCCCAAAAGAAGACAGAAGATTTTACATAAGAAGTCATTGCTTTGAAGATATGTAAGATAATATTATTTTCTTGATGTCCAGTGAATGACCACAGCGGTAGATCAATGGGACTCAGACGTGGAACCAGTGTGAGTACATACTGGGAGTGCAAAAGCAACTCCTACACTTAATCTACAATATGTATTCTGCAAAATAGGATTGTGAGTTATGACTAGTTGGCAAAGTCTAGGCAGTTCAAGGCTTGAGCCAATCAACAGCTATGGGAGGGACCACAGGTTGCAAGGAAGAAACATAATCTGCAACAAACTCACCATCTGAGGGCTTTAGAGAATTATTAAAATGACCCAAATATGATGGTGATCATGTCCCCCTTTAAATATTCAATACTATTTCTGACAAATTCTTTCAAGAATTTTTCTTGTAAACCCTTGGCAAATTAAATTGCAAATAGAACAGATAATTTTCTGGAAATGTCCCTTTTTAAATTATGATAATTTCAGGACAATTTCTGCAACGAAAATACACCATAAAAATTCACCAGAAACAAAGAAAATTGTCAGCCTTTAAATTACCAATTCAGAAATTTGAAGAGAAAATAAGGCAAAAACCCCAATTTATTTATTAAATAATCTAGAGAGGGGATTACATCAATAATTCTCAGGAAAACCCGGTACCAAAAACTCTGTCAGTTTCTTCTGGATTCCATGCGATCTTCAAACCCCAGCAACTACCTCAATCCAATTCAGCCTTCATAAATTCGGCATCCTCCAGTGATGTACTATGATAGAACACGGCCTCCTCTTTTCTCCTGATGAAGAACCCGAAGTAGTTCTCCTTGTTAGAAAATGCAAATTGGCAGCAATTATAACTTATCTTCTTAACCTTGATACTTGCTTGTGAATCTTAGTTATCTTCTTCATGTTCTTTAGTTAGATTTGTTAATCAAACGATATCAAGAAACTGCAACAACAAAAGAGGACACAGATATAGGCTCTCAGCCAAGGAAAAACCCCCCCAAGGGGAAAATCCGGAAACTTTTCTCTTCTTAGAATCTGATTCAAATGAGATACAAAGACCCAATCCCTAGACCAAGTCCTTCTCCCAATACTAAGTCGGCCCTTCCTCAAGTCTTTTATTGATTTTGTACCAAATTGCTTCTTCCTTGCAACTTCGACCTACCAGCTTCAGCAACTTCAACTTCCCAGCTATTGCTACTCGACCTGCAACTTTGGCCCAGCTACTTATTCCTTACGGCCTCTTGGAAACCCTAATACAGCCTCCTTCTAAGACCTACTTAAAGCAAGACAGCTCTCCCAAGGTCAACGAGGTCTAGACAAGGGTTTTCCCTCTTCCAGCTACAGATTCTGCACTTCGTCCTCCAGCAACTCGAACCTGCAATTTCAGCCTTCTACTGCAGCCCGGCAACTCCAAAATTTCACATGTGTGAGAGAGATAGAGCCCAAACACTAGATATTATGGCCTCCCAACGTCTTCCAGAACTTCGCTCTCCTTTTCCCAGCGTCCCAACTATAGATCGAACTCTTTCCTTGATAGATCGAACTTGTGAGTGTGTATCTTCAAATGAGATCGAACTGCTTCCTTTTATAGCCTTCTCAAGGGGTCGAATTCCCTCTTTTAGGCCAACTTGTACTCTTGAAGATTCCAGGACTTTCTAGACTCAAAAATAATTCTTTTTACAAATACAAATTGCCCGAAAGGGTCTTATAATCATGATGTTGACTCCATTGACTCATGACAATAACGCCTAAGGCCTAACAAACCCTAGAAGCACAAAGAACATGCTTTTACCTAAAATCCCATCAATAATGAGCATGAACCCCATGCTTTCATAATAATAATTTTTCTTTTCTTTTTCTTGTTTGTTACATAGGATACATATTGAAATGAGTACAACAATTATGAAGACCGAAGCTAGTTACATTTCTCAACACTCCCTCTTAACTAGGGAGGTATTCATAATTGTACAATTAGTAAAACATCACATCTCAAACTAAAGAGTTCTCAAGAAGAGTCAGATTGATAAGCCATACTATAAGCAACATCATCATGACTGGCATTGTCCTTGAGGCCTAACTGGACAAGCTCTTTCTTAATCAAGAGCATTATGCAAGGAGATTTTATGTGTGATACCGCACTACCTCTCTAAGGTACATACCCCATCCGGATGTCCACAAGGTATGTCCTTTTAGGACTATTCTTATCATGGATCTCCATCCTTGAGTCCTCAGAGAATATCGGTCCTCTTCAACCACTCTTCTCTTGGATTCATGTCCAATCCTCAAAATGTGTCGATCCCGGGGACTACTGCCTCTCTTGGATTCAAATCCTCAAAGAGTATCGATCCCTTTTCCTTTCCTGGATGGTCTATCCTCAAGGAAACCACAAATGCTTATCCAATCCTTCGTCATTCTTTCTTCACCACCAAAAGAAGAGAATGCACATGTGATGTCCAACATCGCTCCCTCTCAAACCAAAGAGTACATCCCTATTCTCCTTTGATACTGAGAATAGGACCTTGCTCCTATTCAAGGAGACTCATTTGCTTCCTCTTAAACTAGAGGAGGTTCCTTCCTTTCACTAATGGAAGCCAGCACCACAAGCCAGACTGCTTGTCTTCATCAGAGTATCGGCTACCGGTTCTTCATAGTTACATGGTTCCTTCTTTCCTTTGCATTGAGTTTGCTTCTTTTCGAGGTATAATGGAACCATCTCCATTATTCGTTCTTGTGACAAGATCCAAATCATCTTCCTTGCTCATCACTTTCTTCTTCAATCATGAAGGCATTCCATTGGGCCTTCCCAATCTTCAATATGAAAGTGACCTTCAAGTTATCTTCTCGCACAGCTACCCTTCCAATCCCAAGATGGACTCATCTCGACTTCATAGTTGCCAGGTGACAAATATTGAGCTTCCCTCAATACTTTTCATCCATACAGTTGACTTTGCCTCAACTGTCATCATATATTCCTGCACCATTCTACCAAATAGCAAAATAATATGTTAACCAAATAACCAAACCAAAAATGAAATAGAATTACCTCACCATGGTGACCTTCGCATACCATCAACATCCTCATGGTGATTTCTAGAGTTTGCAAGTCTAACATGTCTTGTTAGAACATTTTTGAATTATTTTTGATAAGTTGTAGGTGTCCCTCAAAAAGATTCCACCATTTTACCAAAAGACAAGTATTTTGTTCTTTGTTTCATCTTTTCATGTTTGGTTTCCTCCTCACATCAAGATTTGCTTGTATTGTATGCTAATAACCTTTTCTTTATATTTTCCTTGGTAGGAAAGGTTGTAGAATACACAAAGGTTATGGAGGAGACTTAAAGCATGGAAGAATTTTTGTTGCAAAGGAAGCCTTTCAAGAACTAATGTCTTACAAAGTTTGTTAAAGAACAACAATTCAAGGTATGTCCTAAACTGCAAGTTTTGTTACAAGGTTCTCTTCATAGAAAAGGTATGTTCATTTTCTTTTGAAATTTCTTTTACATTACTAACATCATTATTTCTAGGGTTTTGAATCTTAAAGATTCTTGTTAGGGTGATTAATCATTAGACTGAATCTACCCTCCTTATACTATCACTTGTCATTAGATCATTCTTGTGAAACCCTAACCTTTAGGGTTCACTATGAACCCTATCCTCTTGATGATAAGAGTATGTCAATGTTGATTATGAAACGCTAGTCTTCTTCAAAGGTTTATTGATAAAGTCTATAACATATGATGAAATCCTATTCTTTTGAAGTTTAAGATTTTGATAATGTTATGGTAAAAACCCTAGTCCTTTAGGGTTTGTTGTTAATATCAAAATGAAACCCTAGATCTTTAGGGTTTGGTGGGTTAGGGTTTATGAACAAAACCCTTGTAAATAACTATAGTAAGATACTAGGAAAGAAGTCCTAGGTGTATATTCTTCCACATGATTGAAACCCTAGTCTAGTCAAAATCGTTGTATATCCAACTCTGATGTATTGATGTTTGTATCTTGGGTTAATCTAGTAGATATTGTTGTGAAATGTTAAATTATGAAATCCTAGATATGTATATGCAAGTATGCTAACTTAATTATTGATACTCATGTTTTAATTTGTGAAATCTAGGGTTTGTAGCAAAACCCTAGTAGAGATTGATATTCTAGGATATGATGATATTGTTTTCAATGTGATTTAGTCTTGATGTTAAAATCTAGGGTTTGCAACAAACCCTAGTAGAGTCTAACATGTAACTCTAAAAGGATATTACTAAAACCTTCGATGAATAGTAGGATTGTTATTGTTAATATCTAAGGCTTCGTGGATTTATGACAAAACCCTAGCAAGAAGTTGAAGTCTAGAATATAAAACTTATGACCTTTGTTGATTATGAACCTAACTAGATTTAGGTATTTGATATCTAAAGCTTGAATATTTTCATGCTTCCATTATAATGACATGATTTTGATATGGTTAACTTCATGCTTCTATATATTTATATTTGGTTGTACTTTCTATTAAATTTTTGTAGGAACATATTCTTCAAGATGTTGGAGATGTTAGTAATTGAAGATGATGATGAGCATAATGTAGGAAGCTATAACAATGATCATGATCAAGATGTTGAAGAATGTAACTAGTGTCGGTCTTCATAATTGTATTTGTCATAATGAAATATATTTGTCAAAATAAAGAAAAAGAAATTTTATTATTAAAGAAATTGACTTATTAAAGCATGGGCTTCATGCTTGGGTCAATTGTTTTTAGGTCAAAGCCTCCATTGAAGGCTTATAGGATTTTTGTCAAGTGTCCTTGTCCATGTCATATTGTAAAAGACCCTTCTTGGTCTTTATTTGTCGAAGAAGAATTTTATTTTATTATATAATAGGTCAATTAGGCCTCCTCCACGAAGTCGGCCTCAAACTGGACAAGTCAACCTAAACAGAGGGGAATAAACTCCTATATAAAGGTAGCAACTCGGCCTCATTTGACACTCACGCTCACAAGTTTGATCCGCAACTTTTGGGGCCAGAAAAAGTGTGAATTTCAAGGAAATAAGAAGAAAGGGCTACCAAAGAAGAAGGAGATCTCTCTCCAGCATAAGAAGTCTACATTCTTTCTCTCTCTCTCTCGTGTGAAGTTGTGAAGTTGTTGGAGGGGCCGAAAACTGCAGTGCTAAAGCTGGGCTGAAATTTTGAAGCTGGGGTCGAAATTTTGTAGCTGGGAAGTCAAATTTATGGATTGTTGTTGGGTTGAAGTTGTTGGATAAGAAGAGATTACTAAATCATCTTGGAAGGTTGACTTGGTGGATGAGGAAGGTCTTTTGGTCTAAGGTCTTGGTCTATCTCATTTTGAATCTATTAACGGAAGAGTTCTTTGACTGGGTTTTCCCTTATTTAAGGGTTTTAGCCCTAGCTGAGTGCCTACATCTGGTGTCCATGATCTTCATGTTTTTGTTTTGATAATTGCTTGATGAGAAGAAGATAGAGGAAGAACACAAAGAAGCTAATAAGAACATAATAATGTCACAAGTGATTATCAATATAAGAAAATATTTCAGTTTTTCTGATTTTCTAACATGGTATCAAAGCTAAGGTGAAAGAAAGAAGAAAAAGGCAACCTGAAAATCTATTGAAAGGAGAATAAGGTGTTTCAAGTTTAGGTCACAAGAAGTAGAAAATATCAATATGATAAAATCAATGAAGACATAAAACGAACTAGAAGGAGACTCCAACTACAAGGCATGGAAAAAGAGGATAGATCTTATCATCGAAAAGCACAAAGTATTGAATCTTGTTCAAGGGAAAATCAAGAAACCAACAAATGAAGCAGAGAAAGAGAAGTTTAGAGAATCTGAAATTGCAGCCATGAAACTATTAGTGGATGGACTAAAGGACAACTTAATTCCATACATTTCTGTTAAATTTTAGGTATGTTCTATGCTTAGAGCAATTTATTTCAATTTTCACAGTTAGCTCAATATCTTTTCCAGATTAGCAATCACATCAGCATTAAAGTAAACTACAGATAGAACATAAACATAAATCGCAGAAGACAAGCCAAGACAAGAGGGCACAAGATGTGGCGCTAGCCAAGGACAAACCCCAGTGTGGGGAAATCCTTGATCAATTCTTCTTATATTTTCTTCAATAGTTCAGCAGAGAGAGAGAGAGATAGTACATTTACAACAGAATTCAACACTTTGACTTATCTAGATAAGAGCATAAATCATCTCTTCAGAAGATGATACATGATATCAGTTGAAGACACGTTGCTTCAACTGATTCTCCAAGGTGACTCCTTCACCTATCATTGTGTTGCATCTCATCATCATCTTGCACCTCACCGTGTTGCGCCATGTTGCACCCATCATCACAATGCTAGACCTCATGAACATGTTGTACACTTCATACTGCTGCACCTGATGCTACATTGTTGTCCATTGTTGTACCATGCTAGTCACTATTGTCCTATGAGGCATACAGTTGTCCATTGTTCATTCCAAGTTTGCTTGTTGTCCCATGCATTTTTGCAGCGCTATGTAGCCTGTTGTCCCATGCATCTTTGTTGCACTAGTCACCTTGTTGTCCCATTTACTTTGCTGCACTAGTTAGCAACACCATGTAGCCAGCTCTCTTATTTAGCACAGTGTTGTCCCACTGTTAATGACATGGCCGTTCCATGTTTGCTTGCTTGCCTTAGCATACCTTTGTTGCTGTCTAATAGCCTTGCCATATTGTCGTCCATGACGCTGCACTACTGCGCTGCATCATTGGTTAGGGCATCACCCTACAACCCTTTATCTAGTTGTTGGCTACGGCCTCACACAGCAATTGTTGTAGCTTTCAGCGTCCCTCCAAACCTTCACCGCGCTGCCCTAAAACAGCGTCAATCTGCCCTTAAGCTTTGCGGCCTTACAGCCCTTCAATCCAGCGCTTAAAAAATACTTGTGAAGCCCTAAAACAGATCCGTTGCACCTACAGCAACTCGGCTTCTCTTCCAAAACTGCCACACTGCTCCTCAGCCTCCACACTCGTTGTTCCTCGGCCTAGTTTGCCCTGTTGTTCCTTGGCCTAATATGCCTAGCAATACACACTAGGAACAACCCTTAACTTACCCTCAAAACTGCCCTTTCTCACCATGCTGTCACCACAGCCCTTCACGCTGTCTAGGGCAGCCTCCACGCTGTCCCTTTGACCCTTCATACTGCGGCTAAGGCTCCACTATTCACACAGCTCTTCACGCTGTCTAGGGCAGCCTCTTTCTTCACTGCGTAGAGGCCAACGTATAGGTTAGGGCTTCTTCTTGATAGCATTATTGCTTAGGCAGCATATTTCTTCTTCTAGACTGCGTAGATACTAGGGTTGTCCTCCTTGTAGCATTAGGGCTTCTCACTTGACTATGTCATCTAGATTAGGGCAGTGTTCTTCTTCTTGACTGCGGCTAGGGTAGCCTCAATCCTCCAACGACTAGGGCTTCCACTCCTAGATTTCTCTTCCACTAGAAACCCAAAACAAGTGGAGAGAAATCAAGATAGAAGTGTGTGTGAGAAATGACTCTCAAGTCATCTCCTTTTATACTAAAACGTTGAGCACATGTGAGGTTTATTTGGTTGTTGGTCGACCTTGTCGAATTGTCTTATAACACAAATAAGTTCATAACTCCATAAATACTTATCGGAATCGGATGATCTTTAGATCAATCCCACACCTCTCAATGAGAGGGATCCAAGAAAAATATCAGTTGCCATAAATAAGATGACCCACAAGGAGTTTGGCCCTAGTTGCCAATTTTAACAATTTCCAACACAGATTTCATTCAAGAAATGTATGAGACTCTCTCCAAATTATTCATAATCATGAACATGGGTCAAATAGCAAACCTCAAGAATGAACCAAGAATTGTTAAGATGACGAATGATGATATCGTTTCATCATATTTTATAAGGATATCTAGAATCAGAGATGAACTCCAAGCAATAGATGAAGTTGTACCAGAAAAAGAGCTCGTAATCACTGCTCTTCTAGGACTACCGAAATCTTGGAGTGCTTTTGCATCAGGAATCAACAGTTGGAAGGATACACCAACATTTGAGCAAATGTGGAATGCATGCAGTCAAGAAGAAGCTTGAATATCGTTAATAATCAACAAGAAATAAGATGAAGAAGAAAACACCTCTAATGACTATTCTGCTCATCACAAGAAGGGAACCTTCAAGAAGTTCAAAGGACCAAAGAAGAAAGTTGACCTATCAAAAATTGAACGTTACAATTGCCATAAGATGGGTCATTATAAAGGTCAATGTCCCAAGAATCCAAGGAATGGGAAAAGAGAAACAGAACATGTGAATATTGTCGATGAAGCTCCACTAAAGAAGAACAAGATGGAAGAAGCTGAAGTCAAAGACTTATTTGCTAAGAACTCTTAGGGACACTATGTTAATTTTAGACAACAATGGTATGTTCTATGCTTTATAGCAATTTTACTTCAATTGCTATATTAGCCCAGTATCAATATTCAGATTAGCAATCACATCAACATAATAGTAAAATGCAAATAGAACATAAACACAAACAGTAGAAGACAAGCCAAGACAAGAGGACACAAGATGTGGCACCAGCCGGGACAAACCCCAATGTGGGGAAACCCTTGATCAAATCTTCTTTTAGTCTTCAATAGTTCATCAAAGGGAGATAGTACAATTTACAAATCTGATAATTTATAACAATAGCAAAAGAGCCCTAACTAGAAAAGTCAATGCTGGTCAACAGGGTAGATTTGACCCTCAACAAATCAGTCAACATCAGCCTCCAAACAACAAGATAAAGCAACCCTCAAAATAGTCAAATTCAACACAGTCAAAGTCTGGTCAAACAGCCCACTGCAGTCAACCCTAGCTGCAGTCAACGATGGTAAACACTTGGTCAAACTGTCTAGAAATTCGGTCTCCTGAAATTTTGGCCTCCTGAAATTTAACTCACCTAAAATTTCGGCCTCCTGAAATTTCGCTTCCCTGAAATTTCTCTCTCCTGAAATTTCAGACGTGTGGAGAGAGAGAGGCCCAAAAATCCTTACCTAATCAATGAGAGAGAGAGAAGTGTGTCTAAATGAGGCTAAGGCATCATGTATTTATATCAAACGTTGAGGATGAATAGATATGACTATTGGGCTTCTGAGCCTACATAAGTTTGTTGGCCGACCTTGACAATTTGACCATAATCAAAATAAATTCATAACTTCATTTGTACATGTCAGAATCGGATGATCTTTAGATCAATCCTACACCTTTCAAAGAGAGGAATGCAAGAAAAATATCCGCTGTCATAAATAAGATGACCCATGTGGAGTTTAACCCTAGTTGCCAATTTTAACACTCTCTCTCAACTAGGGAGAACTCCATCTGCTAATCCATCTGCCAATCTGTACTATCTCGGCCATCAATGCACTGCTCTGCTCTGCTAAACTATGAAGAAGTGATCGAGAATGTAACATACCATTATCTATTGACCCGAGGTTAGTCCCAATCAAAGGAGAGTGTGTCATACCACTCTTACTGACCCAAAGTCAGTTCCAATCAAAAGAGAGTGTCTCATACCACTCTTACTGACCCGAAGTCAATTCCAATTGATCCCAGATCAATATCAGTCATCCTAGCATAGGGAGTACGGTAGTACATGATGCGTCCATCGATAGTACTATGGTCCCTATCCTCATTTCCCTACTCATTATCCAGATGAGAGGTACTTCCCATGAGTCCCAGACTGCATGTCTCAGCGAGAGAAGGATGAACCACTCATCCTGCCTACATGTTGCCAAGGGATATCGCAGAGGAAGGCTGAACCACTCACCCTATACATAGCAAACCATTAGGGAAAGGTTGCACCACTCACCCTATGGTTGCTCATTGCTCCAAGAAGCACCCCAAGGCCCCCGGAGCTCCCAGAGCTCAATTTCCATCTCATACAGGACCCTCATAAGAGGGTCTCTCCACGACTACAAGTCGTTCTCGGAAGGCCAAGAACTTGACCTTCCCCAAGGGCTTTGTCAGAATATTGGCGACCTACTCATCAATCTCAATGTGATGGAGCTTTATTGCTCCTCGTTGGACCATATCCCAGATAAAGTGGTACCTTATATCTATATGCTTGGAGCGATCATGAAACATGGGATTCTCTGATAATCGGATCCCACTCTGGTTGTCGCAGAGGATAATGGTGGTATCCAGCGCATGTCCAAATAGCTCACTGAAGAGCTTCCTCAACAAGACAGCTTCACATGAGGCCACACTAGCAGTTATGTATTCGACCTCGGTGGTGCTCAAGGCAACCGATTTCTGCTTCCTGCTCATCCAGCATATCGAAGCAGAACCCAAAGAAAAACAACATCTAGAAGTGCTCTTGTGATCCACCACACTGCCAGCCCAATCAGCATCAGAATAACCATGTAGCCTCACATCTCCGGCAGTGTATCTCAGTTCATGAGTGATTGTGCCCCAAAGATATCTCAGAAGATTCTTGGCACCAATCCAATGTATATGATGAGGCTCAACCATATATTGGCTCAATGTGTTAACTACAAAACATATGTCCAGACAAGATTTCACCAAGAACATCAGTGCTCCTATGAGTTGACAATACTCAGAAGCATTTCCCAATTCAGGTCCAGTAGCACTACCACATAACTTCTTAAAGTTCCATTGGAGTAGTCACAGGCTTGCAATCCACCATCCCCAATCTTTCCAATATCTTCACAACATATTTTCCTTGAGAGAGGAAATTTTCACCTGGATTTTACCAGACCTCCAACCCTAGGAAATAGTGCATGGGTCCTAGGTCCTCCATCTCAAATTCGGAAGCCAACTCCCTCTTACATTTGTGAATGAGAGGGTCTGCACTTCCGTCAGCTCCATGCTTGATTTTGTAGAGCCACTTAGAGGTGATAACCGATTTGTCCTGAGGTCTAGGGACCACATCCCAGACATCATTCTTCATAATTGACTTGTATTCTTCATTCGTAGCATCCTTCCATACTTGATGCTCCACAGCTTCTTCGAATAATGAAGGCTTATTTTGAATGATAGTGCTCATGGCGGTCAAGTATCCTTGATACCTCGGCTTCTTGCTTTCACGAAAAGTCCCCCTTTGTGCAATATGTCTCTCGGCATCTTCAAGAGTCTCCCTAAGCCATGAGGGTCTCACTTTGGAGGAGGAAGGCTCATGAGGAGTAGGATCTATAGGATCCATAGGTTCATCAACATCAGGCATCATTTCGTCCTATTTTTCACCCTGATTTCTGGTGTTAATTTCTTTGTCTTTCCTTAGGATAGGAAGGTTGTTGATCTTCCTAAGGGCCATATCTTCGTCGAAGGTGACATCATGACTTATCTCAACTTCCTTTTGACCAGCCACATAAATTCTATATCTCTTAGAATTTTCACTATAGCCCACAAAGATTCCTTTCTTCCCAAATGCACCCAATTTGCTTCTTTTCTCTTTCGGCACATGAAAATATACGGGACTTCCAAAAATTCTAAAATTAGAGACATCGGGTTTCTTACCAGTGAACATTTCTTCGGGAGTCTTAGAGTCCAATGCTTGATGAGGGCATTGGCTTTGAACAAACACGGCGGTATTTGCACCTTCAGCTCATAGGAACTTCGGAAGGCCTTGATCATGAAGCATGGCACGAACTGCTTCTACAATAGAGCAATTCTTCCTTTCAGCCATGCCATTCTGCTCAGGAGTGTATGGCATTGTAGTCTCCCTCTTAATGCCAGCTTCTCTGCAATAATCTTGGAATTCATTGGATTCGTACTTGGTCCCATTATCAGTCCTCAATATCTTGATTTTCTTCTTGGATTGGTTTTCGATCAAGGATTTGAAGTGTCAAAACCAGGTGAACACTTCATCCTTCTTCTTCAAGAAGTACATCTAGGTCTTGTGAGAATAATCATCCGTAAAGGTGAGATAATATAAGTATCCTCCCAAAGAGTTTACGAGCATCATACCAGATATGTCGGAGTGGACCAATTGCAATATATCTGGGGTCTTGCTATTACTTGAGGGGAATGGTCCCGTTGTAAGTTTTCCTTCGGCACATCCGAACATACACCTTCATGTTGAAGTTTCTAAGTCTAACATTTAGAAACCCTCCATGTACTTTCTGATTTATTCCTTCCTACTTGTTCTGATTAATTAACAAGTTATTTACCATGTAAATACTGAAAATAAACACAAGTACATGCTCAACACATTACAGATCATCAACTGAAGGAAACAAAAACAAGCACACAAATGACACCGTTACTTTTGGACTAATGTCCCCGGAAAAACCCAATGCGGGAAAACCGGTGCAGCTATCTGAGGATTTGATTTATTAAGCAATTTCAGAATACAATATGGGTGCCAAATCCGGCATACCCAACAGAGAAAACTCTCGGCAATAGTACCTCTCCTTAGGAGACAGATGCTCCGGCTGAAACCCCGGATACTCCAGCAGCTCCTCAGCTCCAATCTGCCCCACGAAAAACCCCAGAGTCATCCTCTCCTGCCCTCTGCGTCAGCTTTCTCGGTTGTTCCTGCTTCTGCCCTCTACGTCAACTTTCCCGGCTGTTCTGACAATTCTCGGTTGTTCCGGCTGCTCTCGACAGTTCTGGCAACTGCCCTCTGTGTCAGCTTTCCCGGTTGTTCCGGCAGTTCTGGCTTCTACCCTCTGCATCAGCGTTCCCGGCTGTTCCGATGATCCTCCCGGCACTATCTCTGCCTCTCTGCTTCTGTATTCACTGCCCCTCAGCTACCACTCCAATCACTCTCTCAACTTTCTCAGCAAACCCAGCCCCAAAAAGTCGAAAACTTGATCTCTTGGTGTGTTCTCCAAGTGACTCTCAAGCCTCCTCTTATACTTTTCTCGTTGACATATCAACGACTGAGATTAAGTCCCTAATCGACGGCTAAGATTAGATTTGCCTTGATCCATGTCTTTTGGACCATTCTAAAACAGTTTTATATTAATTCACATTAATATTTTAATTTCCCTAAGTTTAGACTTAGGGACTCCATTAAAAATATTAATTATTTTAATATCTCCCAAACTCTTTAGAATCTGCCCAAACCCTTTCTGGGTATTGGAGATCTCATGTGCCTTAACCTCTCCACCAAATTTCATGGCTAGAGCACATCCGATGCTAACCCATATCAACACTTCATGCTCTACTTTGAACTCGGGCATACCTGTCACCATCTGTCTCACATCGGGTTGAGCAAACCTCTGGTGCCATAGTCTAGATTGTAGAGATGTGTCGCAAGACATGGCTCCCAATGGACTTCCTCCAACTTGATACAAAGTGTCAACCCTAACCCAAGAGTAAAAGCAACTTTAAAATTTATTTTCCAAACACGTACCTTTCCATCGATGAATGCCACCTTGAATCCTTTGTCCTCCATGGCTGAAATGGACACCAGGTTCTTCTTGAGATCAGGTACATATAGTATTTCTTGCAAATGAATAGTGTTACCTTAATTCAATTTAAGGGTAACATTTCCTACTCCCTTCACGGGATAGGTGGCATCATCTCCAAGGATGATCTCCAAGTTTGTCTCCTTTTCTATTAGATTAGAGAGGGATTCCTTCTATCCGGTGAAGTTCCTTGAGGCACCACTATCAATTAGCCAATTTTCCCAAAGTGTCCAGAGGAGAGGCAGTGGAGAGGACCGACATAAGATAGTACTCTTTTTGCTTATTGTTAACAACATTTGATTTTTCATACCTAGAGTTCCTTGATTTCTTGGAGGGTCGACCATTTCCTTGATGTCCCGCATTCCTTTTTCCTTTGCCATTGGACCTGCCATTGCTTTGATTGTTGTTGTTGAAGTTGCCCCTGGAATGATTGTGATCGTCATCATGCGACATGTCCCTTCTATTTGGACACTCCCTTGCATAGTGGCCAAACATATTGCAAACAAAGCACCTGCCCTTCCTTCCTCCCTTAGATCCAAGCCTTCCATGGAAATGACCTTTAGACCCTGCATTATTTCTCCTTTTGGCATGAGCGAAGAATGCAGTGGGGTTGCTTCTATTAGAATGCATTTCTTGCTCCACCATTCTTGTTTCTTCTTGAATGCATCTCAACGTCAATTCTTCAAACCCTGGAATTCGATCATTGTTGAGTATAGTGATTCTAAATACATACCACTGAGGTGGGAGTCCTCCAAGGGTGGTGAGAGTAAGTTCCCTATCAGGAATGACTTCTCCAATCGAGAGTAGATCATTCTTGATCTCAATAATCCTCAAGAAATAGGATTGAATGTCCTCGCCCTTGCCCTTCTTAATATCCTTCAACTTATTTTTGAGAAAATAGAATTTGATTAGCATTACTAACCTTGAACATGTCGACCAACTTGCTGTAGATCTCCTTAAAGGTCTTCAATTCGGAGATGTAGGCCACCAGATGCTTGTCAATGGAATCCCTGATAATCTTCTTTGCTTCAACTTCAGCCCTATTGTACTTGGTCTTTAGAGCAGTTGGTGCATTTGAAGGAGGTTCAAGGATTTTAACCTACACATAGTCGATCATTTATTTTTCTTCCAAGGTTAAATCAAGAGACATCTTCCATCCATGATAGTCAGATTTATCATGGAGCTTGTCTTTAGCCAGGAAGTAGGATGAGGAACCCATTGAGCCTTTTTTAAATTTTCCCTTGTACAACTGTCTTTGGTGATTGCTCTTTCACTCTTGCTTGGGCTTTGTCTTCACCTCAGCTCTGATACCATGTTGATTTTAGGCAACAATGGTATGTTCTATGCTTTAGAGCAATTTTACTTCAATTTCTTTATTAGCCCAGTGTCAATATTCAGATTAGCAATCACATCAAGATGATAGTAAAATGTAAATAGAACATAAACATAACAGTAGAAGACAAGCCAAGACAAGAGGACACAAGATGTGGCACCAGCCAGGGACAAACCCCAATGTGGGGAAACCCTAGATCAAATCTTCTTTTAGTCTTCAATAGTTTAGCAAAGAGAGATGGTACATTTTACAAATCTGATAATTTATAACAACGGCAAAAGAACCCTAACCAGAAAAGTCAACGCTAGACAACAGGGCAGATTTGACCCTCATCAAATCAGTCAACTTCAGCCTCCAAACAGCGAGATAAAACAGCCCTCAAAACAATGAAATTCAGCCTAGTCAAAGTCTAGTCAAACAACTCACGTGCAATCAGCGCTAGCTGCAGTCAACGCTGGTCAACACTTGGTCAAACTGTCCAAAAATTCGGTCTCCTGAAATTTTGGCCCGCTGAAATTTCTCTCTCTTGAAATTTCAGCCTCCTGAAATTTCTCTCCCCTGAAATTTCGCTCTACTGAAATTTCGGACGTGTGGAGAGAGAGATACCGAAAAATCCATACCCAATCAATGAGGAGAGAGAGAGAAGTGTGAAAATGACTGTGTCCAAATGAGGCTAAGGCATCATGTATTTATAGCAAATGTTGAGGATGAATAGACGTGATTGTTGGGCTTCTGAGCCTACATAAGTTTGTTGGTTGACCTTAACAATTTGACCATAATCAAAATAAATTCATAACTTCATTTGTACATGTCAGAATCGGATGATCTTTAGATCAATCCTACACCTCTCGGAGAGAGGAATCCAAGAAAAACATCAGTTGTCATAAATAAGATGACCCATGTGGAGTTTGGCCCCAGTTGCAATTTTTAACACATTATCCCTTGCATATCCTTCTACTTTAAGTTTTGCAATGTTTTTCCTTTATGTTTTGATTTCTAGAGTTTGTAGGTCTAGCATGTCTTGTTAGAACATTTTTTAATTAATTTGATAGGTTGTCATTTTACAAAAGATAAGTATTTTGTTCTTTATATCATCTTTTCATGTTTGGTTTCCTCCTCACATCAAGACTTGTTTATATTGTATACTAATAACCTTCTCTGTATATTTTCGTTGGATAAGAAAGTTTGCTAAATGCTCAAGGGTTATGGAGGAGACTTCAAAGGATAAACTTGAGGCATGGTAGAAGTTCTATTGCAAAGGAAGCCCTTCAACAATTGATGTCCTACAGGGTTTGTTAAGAAACAACTCAAGGTATGTCTTAGACTATAAACTTTGTTATAAAGTTATTTTTATGTAAAAGGTATGATCATTCTTCCTTTATTTGTTTTACATTACTGACATCGCTATGTCTAGGGTTTTGAATCTACCCTCATGATATTATTTGATCACTTATGTGTAACCCTAACCTTTAGGGTTCACTATAAAACCCTAGCCTCTTGTTGTTAAGTTTATGTCAATATTGATTATGAAACCCTAGTCTACTTAGGGTTGTTATTCTTTTGATGTTTAGGTTTTAGTATTGTTATGATAGAAACCCTAGTTCTTTAGGGTTTGTTGTTAATGTCTAAGTTATGTATTGAAACCCTAAATCTTTAGGGTTTGGTGAACTAGGGTTTATGAGCAAAACTTTGTAATGCTTATAATAAGATCCTAGGAATGAAACCCTGGGTGTGTATTCGTCCGATCGAAACCCTAGCCTGAATGAAATTGTTGTATACCTAATTTTGATGTATTAATGTTTGTGTCTTAGGTTTACCTAGTAGGTCTGGATATTGATATGAGATGCTAGTACATGATAATGTGATCCTAGATATGAATATGCAATGATGCTCATGTTTTAGTTTATGAATTCTATGGTATGTAGCAAAGCCCTAGTAGAAATTGATATTCTAAGGGATGATGATGTTTAGTTTTATGATAAAATCTAGGGTTTGCAACTAACCCTAGTAGAAGTCTGACAAAAAAAAGCATATTGTTCATGTAAAGACCTATGATTGGATTGTTATTTGTTTGAAATCTAAGGCTTTTTGTCTCGAAGATGAAGTCTAGGATTTGTGACAAAAACCTAGCAAGAAGTTGAAGTTTGGTATGTAAAGAGTTGTAACTTCAGGTGTTTAATGTCTAAAGTAAAAATACTTCCATTGTAGTAACATGATTTTGATATCGTTACCTTCAATGCGTCTATATGTTTTTTGTTGTACTTGGTATTAAATTTTTGTAGGTACATAATCTTCAAGATGTTGAAGATGTTCGTAAGTATAAGTGAGGATGACTTAATAATATTGATAAGCATGATGAAGGAAGTTATGATGATCAAGATAACCTTGATACCGTAAGAAGAAATGAATGCCATGAAAGGTTCTTCAATGTTATAAAAGAAGGAAGTGGTTGATCTCCCTAAGTTAAGAGGGAGTTTGGATAGAAGAAAGGGTATATCTCCAGAGTTAAGAGGGAGGGGCATATTATGACAGTGAATATACCTTGAAGTAAGCAAAAGTATCATAGATGAATGTTCATAAAGTTGCAAACAAAAGACTTGAGAAGATCTAAAGATGAATTTGATGTTGCTAAAGGAATGAAAGAAGAAGAAAAGCTTTCGACAAATTGCATATGGATAACTTGATGACGAAAGTAGCATCAGATTGATTGAAGACCCCGAAAGGTTTGTATTTACTTGTATGTATACTTGAAGGTTTATTATTGATTGGGGTTGTGATTGTCTAGGTAAATCTCTCCATAAAAAGGTTGAACACTCTGCAAGCATGCTTGGACAAATGGATATATCTAGTTTGTTAAGGAGAGTTGAAGCATCTAATGGTGGATGTTTGGGAGGACATCTAGCCAGCCTATGTGTTGATGTCCAAATCCCGAAGAGGGATAGTGGCGTTGGTCATGGAGCTCTGACCTTGGATACGCACCTAGATCCCTGAGTTGATGGTTAGCTATTAAGCCTAATGGTACCTAGAGTGGCTGAAAGCTTGAGTCCATCTTAGTCCCATCCAGATAGATACCATGGTCAGGTATCTAGTCCGCAGTACTGAGTGTGCTAGAACTCTTCATAGTTCATTTTGAGATCTTCCATGTACCTCTATATATATGTAATTATGAATACCTCCCTAGTTAAGAGGGAGTGTTGAAGAATGTAACTAGTGTCGGTCTTCATAATTGTATTTGAGTCATAATGAAATATATTTGTCAAAAGAAAGAAAAAGAAATTTTATTATTAAAGAAATTGACTTATTAAAGCATGGGTTTCATGCTTGGGTCAATTGTTTTTAGGTCAAAGCCTCCATTGAAGGCTTCTAGGATTTATGTCAAGTGTCCTTGTCCATGTCATATTGTAAAAGACCCTTCTTAATCTCTATTTGTCAAAGACGAAATTTATTTTATTGTAAAATAGGTCAATTAGGCCTCCTCCACCAAGTCGATCTCAAACTGAACAAGTCGGCCTAAACAAAGGGGCAAAACTCCTATATAAAGGCAGCAATGCAACCTCATTTGACACTCACACTCACAAGTTTGATCTGCAACTTTTGAGGCGAGAAAGAGTGTGAATTTCAAGGAAAGAAGAAGAAAGGGCTAGCGAAGAAGAAGGAGATCTCTCTCAAGCATAAGAAGTCGAAATTCTCTCTCTCTCTCTCCATGTGTGAAGCCGTGAAGCTGTTGTAGGGCCGAAAACTGCAGAGTTGAAGTTGGACCGAAAATTGCAACGTTGAAGCTGGGCTGAAATTTTGTAGTTGGGAAGTCAAATGTTTGGGTTGTTGTTGGGTTGAAGCTACTGGATAAGAAGAGACTACTAAACCATCTTAGAAGGTTGACTTGGTCGAGGAGGAAGGTCTGTTGGTCTAAGTTCTTCGTCTATCTCATTTTGAATCTACGGACAGATGAGTTCTTTGACTAGGTTTTCTCTCTTTCTCTCACACGTGTGAAGCTACTGAGCTACTGGAAGGGTTGAAACTGCAGTCCTAAAGCTGAGCCGAAATTTGTAGCTGGGGGTCGAAGTTCTAAAGTTGGGAAGTCGAAATTTTGGGTTGAAACTGCATTTGAGAAGCTGACACTTGATGACTTTGGAAGAGATCATCTATTGGAAGAAAGGGCTGACTTGGTGGAGGAGAAAGGTCTTTTGGTCTAGGGTCTTGGTCTATCTCAACTTGAATTTGCTAGTGGAAGAGTTTGACTGGGTTTTCCCCTATAGAGGAGTTTTATCCCTGGCTGAGTGCCTACATCTGGTGTCATTGATCTTTGTGTTTTGTTTTGATGATTGCTTGATGAAACAAACATAAAAGAAGAACATAAGAAAGTTAATAAGAACATAAAGATATCACAAGTAATTATCAACATAAGAAAAAAATTCTTCCTTTCTGATTTTCTAACACATGATAGCCCCTATGTCCATCTGAAACTCAATGCTATGATTGCCCTCTATCGTATACTTGGTGTTATCACTAAGCTCTACACGTATATATCTAGGCTCCTTGGTCATGTTGGTGAAAATGTCTCGAGATCCTGTCATATGATGAGATGCTCCACAGTCCACAAACCAAACACCTCTTGTGATAGTTCCAGAAAAGCATAATACCAAGGCGAAGTTCTTCTCAAACTTTTCAGCCAACTCATCCATTTGTGCAATAGTTGTTGTGGTTGTCTTTCCCTTGCCCTTATTCATGTTTGGACACTGACTGGCAAAATGCCCAAACTTGTGACATGCAAAGCACTTGAATTTTCTCATATCCTTCTCCTTTTTTACCTTGTGAAGACCCACCTCCACTCTGGTTCTATTTGGCCTTCCCTTTGCCCTTTTTCACTTGTGCAACAGAAGCGAGCTCCTCTTTCTCCTCACCACTTCTTTGTTGTCTTTCGGTTAATGAATTCTCTTAGATCTCCTTCTGGATGAAATCATCCCACAACCAGTTCCAATCAGGAAGTTGTTGCCTAGCCAATATCCCATCCACAAAGGTGGTCCAATGCTTTGCACGTCCCTTAGGAGCCACTTTAACAATCTTTGAATCATTCACAGCCTCCCCAATAGTTAAAATCTCATCATGAGCCTGTTGGATCGTTTTGAGGTAAGATGTTACGATCTCATACCTATTCATCCTAATGTTGTTCAATTTTTCCTGCAACACCATCTTCTTGTTTTTGCTTGTAATTTGATAAAGATCAATTAGGGCTACCCACATCTGACATGTTGCGTCCTTCCCTAATATGTGAGGAATTATGTGATCCCTCACACCATCCAAAATTATGCCCATAGCTTTCACATCCTTCTGTAGTGCTCAGTTGCTTGGTTTTGATCTGAAGGAACCTAAATATCTGTGGTATTCCACAATCCATTCATTTTTAAAACTATGGTTATCTGCTCCTTACAGGGACTGAAGTTAACGGCCCCGTCCAACCTGTTTTCATATCTCAAACGACTTAGCGATGCCATCTCACAAATCAACCTAGTAACTTGGCCACAAAAACCCTAGTTGCAAAATTAAAAGTAACTTTGTTGTTGTAAAAAGAAGAAATTTGTTGTTGCAAACCCTAGTGAGACTCAGATCTCTCTTTAGAGTTTTTCTAGTACTCTCATACCATGTTAAATCTTCTAATACCAACTCGGATTTACTTTCTCACAACAATTTTTATTCCCAACAACTTATTTATCTTACCAAATAATTTTTTAACTCTAGAAAATTATATATGCAATAGAAATGAAATGAGAGATCAATCACACATTACAACAAGTAAACACCCACAACAATTCCCCTTCATCTATTAATCTAGAAAATTAGGGTTTCGACCCATAGATAATTTACAAAGAAAAATACAGTGATTGGACCCTGCAACTCAACCCCACTGGAATAATTCAACCCAAGGAAATTCGGCCAACTAGAAACTAGCCACTAAAGAAATTCAGCCTAGAGAAAATCAACCCCTATGCCTTACCCTCACTCAACCTTTGCGCACTTACAAATTGACCCTAGCAAATCGGCCTCCCTAGCAACTACACCTCCTTTTAGCTTCAGCGATTAGACCTCTCCAATCTCTAGCAAATCGACCTCCTGGAACACTCACGAATTTATCCTTGTATTCTCCTTCCTTTTCCTCAGTCAAACTGAGCCTTTCGCTCCAGAGAATTCGCTCTCTCCTTCTTGAGAAAATTGTTTTTCCAAAAATGTTGTAGTTGCATCTCTTCTTTGTTTGTTGTCTTCACCTCTCCCTTAGGAGCCTCTCGCTCCAGAGAATTCACTCTCTCCTTCTTGAAAAAATCGTTTTTCCAAAAATGTTGTAGTTGCCTCTCTTCTTTGTCTGTTGTCTTCACCTCTCCCTTAGGTTTTCATTTATAATATTCATTAAGCCCAAATCCCTAACCCTAATCTCCCTTCCAGAAGATCTAGGAGATCAATGGTTGAGATTATTTCCAAGTCAAATAATTTTATTATTTATCCTTAGAAAAAGAATTAATAGTCCCACAAAAATTAATTGACTTTAATTATTGTACTTTTCCTAAGTTAAGACTTAGGAAAGAAGACATAAATACCTAACGAGGTAGTAAATCATCTCCTACATGCCAAGACACCAAGCCTATGCAAAAGACTTTCCGAAGCTACCACTAGCTTCAACACCCCTTTGTCTCTGTCTCTTGTTGATGGCATATGTGGCATAATCAATCCTCCTGTGATATCCAGTGTTTAGCCTCCACTCAAAGCTAATGTGAGCCCACCCAAAACTAGCCCAATGAGATCATGAGCCCATCCATCCAATGTTGAAATGTGCAAGGGGGCCACACCATGACATTATCTCTAAGCTCTAAGAAATGTTATGCATAGGAGGCCATCTTAGGTCTCAAACCCCCAAGCAGGGCAACCCAAGTGACCTAGATGCACTTTGTATAAATATCCTCCTTAGCAATCCCATTAATCTGTTATTAGGCAAGAGATGGTTTAGAGCATCCAAAGAGTATCTAAACGAGGTAAGGCAATCTATCAATATATTGGCTATCTAAAGGAAATATGAAACCTTTGAATACCAACACTACACTCTCCTAGTGGGGTGGGGCAACTAAGTAATGACCTTTAAATATCAATAAAACAAGTAAGGATACCAACCTCTAC
Organism: Pinus tabuliformis; assembly: GCA_031772625.1. Classification (NCBI taxonomy): domain Eukaryota; kingdom Viridiplantae; phylum Streptophyta; class Pinopsida; order Pinales; family Pinaceae; genus Pinus; species Pinus tabuliformis. Next base: position 633,435,459 of record CM062804.1, on the reverse strand, counting down.
CCACCGCAAAGTCGAAAAAACTCTTGAGAAGATGCAATAGCTCTACTAACTCAAAGACAATCTCGATCGAAAGGGTGTGCCACAAATTCTACCTAGATGATGGGTTGGGGAACTATCTTCTTGCATCTAATAATGCAACAAAGAAAGATGACATGAACTCTCTTGATATGTGCCCAATTAGACTCGGGTATACTCAATCCCCAAACCTTTAACAATACAAAACAATGGATCTAATTATGGAGTCAATAAGGTCTAGTTATAGAGACAATATATTCTAAAAATGGTGTTTGAAACATCGTCTCTCTATTACAGCAAGGGACCCAGACCCCTTATTCACTTAGGTTAGAGAGCCTAACTCTACTCAAATCTAAGCCCTGAAAATTGAACTCCCAAATATGTGTACACAGTGGTCACGTCAACATCTTCCCCCTTGAAGAAACGATGAAAATATGAAAGGGACTTCTTTAACCAATTGAAGTTCATCAACTTGGTTTTCCCAAGGTTGACCATCACGAAAGTTGCAAAACAACACGAAGGCGTCCAACTATCTCTACAAACACTTAAGAGTGGAGACCAACAGGACCACATCATTAATGAAAATTATATAGTTGTACAATCAACGACACTCGTCAATAAAATGTCATGAAACAAGAGCTTAAATGACACCATGATATATAATTCTATCCATAGTTAGTCTCAATAGTGGGTACCAGTCCAAAATTCTTCCATCTATGCTACTTAACTATCAATTGTAATATTATAATTCTAATAGGTGTGGCAACAAGTATGTTGATACCTAGGGGACAAGTGACCATGTCTTCAACCATTATTATTAATATATCGATATGGGTTAGATGCAGATGGTGAAGTATCTTACTCCAATTGATAAGAAGATGCAGAAAACATAGATGGTGTCAATTCTAGTTCCTACAAATTAATAGGAGAAGAAGCAATATGGTGATTTGCATCTTGCAATGAAGTCACAACATACCCAATTCTCAGTTTCACATGTCCCTTCTTCGACTTAATGGAAGCAATAATATCATGTCATGCTTACCAAGTACAAACCCTATATAACCCATCTGACAAAGTAACTTGGAACCAATAAATCTAGTATGCTTCTCAAAACAAGAGAACGCAACTTATGAGACGAAGTTGCATAAGGAGAGGATTGAATATCCTTTTGCAAGGGGTCAAGTATCTCTTCATTCTTTCCTAATTCATCCATGGTCTTTTAATAGACAAAATCCATTGTTTCTTTGATTTATTGTACAAGGCTCTAAGTGAGGATGCATATATTCTAAGAATCTAAATAGACTTATCAACTTTACCCGATTGCTAAAGCATGAGATCATGACCATTCTTGAAGTTTGGATACTCATCAAGAGGTCTAGTATTATCACCCCAAAGAAAAACAAACTCCATGCGGGGCAAGAAAGCCCTATGATGTATTAATATCATCACTAAGTTGAATTTTAGCTTCACACATTAGAACCTTGTTCATTACAATTGATATTAGATCCGTACAAAATAGAACCCTAATCCCAAACCCTTATATAAGAATTTTGTAATTGGCAAAAGTATTTTGTGGTGAAGCAGTGATACGATTCTAAATAAGCAAAGCTTTAGAATAGTTGCATAAAAGGACTTATCGACAACAAATGATAGATGATCTTCCATAGATTGAACCACCTAGTGGTGTCTATGAGGTGGGTGTAATGGCATAACAACATCAATAGTCCTTTCCTAGGGGCAATGCATGGCAATATTCTCAACCCCTTGCACCAATTCATAGCAATATATGTGGGCCTATGGCTGCATCTTCTATTAGTGAAGCTAAGCGCTTCTTCACCTTCATTAATTATTGTACCCACTCTCTTTGGTTATACACCATTAAATCTAAGGATGAGGTATTTGGAAGGTTAAAGGAATTCAAAACACTTGTGGAAAATCAAAGCAATGGGAACATCAAGTGTCTTAGCATTGATGGATGACGTGAATATATTAGTAGTGCCTTCTAGTGATTTCTCATATCTCATGGCATCTCTTCAAAAATAATTGTTTCTTATACTCCACAACAAAATCGAGTACCGGAATGGAAGAATAGGCCTATCATGGAGATGGCTCACCACATCCTCAACCAAGCAAATGAAGCTCTTACTCTAAGAAGAGGTGGTATTTTGTGCATCCCATATCATCAATAGAACACCTACTTGTATTGTCGTAGGGATGACCCCTTATGAGAAATGGTATGGAAAGAAACCTTCTATTTTTTATTTCAAATTTTTGGGATACCACCTTTATGATCTGACCACTCACAAGGTGGTCGAATATGGAGAGGTTATTTTTATCAAGATTCCTACTCATAGTTAGCTTGGATCTCTCCCATTACTTCTTCGAGAATATTTTTCAAATGGTTCTAAACATGCTTCCATGAATCATGCTTTTCCTCGTCATCTCTTCTGAAGGATTCTCGTTGCATTTTAATGGGACCCTTCTCCTTCACAACATGATGTTGGATCTCTCTGAACTTCTATGAGCACTCTCTCAAGTGCTCCTACAATATCTATTAGACTTATATGGTTGAGGAGGATCCTATTAATGACTCATCCAATGTTCCCATTGCATATGTCTCTTCACTTCCTTAATATACTCACGTCAGTGGCTCATCCAGTCCTCATGTTGTAAATTACTTCTCATATTATGGACGCTCATCACAATTCGACTCCATTATTCAATGATAAGATAGAGACGCCTTGCATGGCTCCCCTACACCAACTCATCTTCCTTCAGATACATCAAGGCCTATAACTAAGTGGGTTATCTTAACTCTCGTGGATGTAGTAGAGATTCTTTTTGGTCCATTCAAGCACTATCAAGAAGAATCTCCTCCACCTCAGGTCCTTCCTACTCAAATTGCTCGCTTTTTCAAGGAAAAATATAATGCCACTAAGTTTTTTTATGGCTTGTTTAAGGGCTATCAGTGTTAGACTTCACCACAAGGTATTATTACTCAAATTTTTTACCTGCCTGTCAAATTACAACATATCCCACATAAATCTCTCTAGAGCTCAATCTCAATCATTGATAATCTTGATGGCTTTGCAAAGAAGTATTATGAAGTTCAAAGGGAGTGACATGGTCCTCTGCTCAACATTAAAGGGGGAAGTAAATCTCGTAATTTAGTAAAGTAATGACTTCTCTTTGTGGCCCCTTGTGTTGAGAAATCTAGGGCAACTAGATTAGGTGATTACTCTATACTTTGATAACTGCTTGTAATGTATTTTACTTAATTAACTTCTTCTTTCACTTGATTAAATTTAGTGTTCTTTTCATCAAACAACTTCCAAACAATAAAGAACAAAAAGACAAGAGGACACAAGATATAGGCGATTAGCCAAGGCCAAAACCTCCCCTCTTGAGAGGAAAACCCACAAGAATTCTTCTCTTCTTATAGAACTTCAATTAACGAATTCCAAGGTCTATGACCCTTGACCAAGACCCCTCCAAGACCAGGTCAAATATTTCCTCCTTGTCGAGCTTTCCTTCCAGCAACTTTGACCTCAACAACTTTTGCAATTTTGACCCCTAGCAAATGCTTCTGCAAATTCGACCCCCAAACAAATTCTTCTACAACTTCGACCTCCAACAATTTATTCTACAAAAACCCTAGCCCTTGCACGTGTGGAAAAGAGAATGATTTCCTTCTCTTTTCACCTTCACTTGGATTAGTTCTTTCTTCTTGTGAACTCGGTTTGCAAAGAATAACAATTTATACCCCAACTTTACTTATGCAATTCGGCTTTAGCTGTTGCAATGGATGACCTAGTTTCTTCGAACATGTGAATAGTAGCCCAAAAATAGTCCAAAATTATTTTTCTTCTTTTCTTCTTCTTGTCCTTCTCTTCTTCACACCCTTTTCTTTTCTTGATCGAACTTGTGTGTAGTAAGTGAGTCCACCAAGTGAGGTCAAAGTCTCCCTTATATATAGGTCTTTCTCTAGGTCGAATTGCTAACTTTAGGTCGACTTGTCCTCTCATAGAGGTTGACCTATTCTTTGCACTATGAGGAGGTCTTGGAGGGTCTTTGACTCTAGATTTGACTCAAATAAATTTTCTTTACAACATGTAACATGCCCAAAAGGGTCTTCCATACATTACAATGACTCAATTAACTTGTAGACACGATGACAAGCCATAGAAGCACTCAATGGGTGCTTGACCTAAAATTAAATTTCTATGGCGCATGAAATCCATGCCTCAAGAATAACAATAATAAATTTATTTTTCTCTTTACATCAAACACATAAAATCGTGATTACATATGTCATTATGAAGACCAAAACTAGTTACATATTTCAACACTCCCTCTTAACTAGGGAGGTATTCATAATCCATACAAGGTACTTAGACATTCCCAAGCATTCTCATAAAAGAGTTAGATTGGTAAGCCATCTCATAAGCTATCAGTTTAGATTATCTCTTTGCATCATACCAACCAACATTGTCACATAGGAAGGCCTTGACTAACAGCTCTATCTCTCCGAAATATCAAAGCACAATGCTGGCGAGACCAATCACTGACAGACACCATCATCATTGTCTCTCAAGGCACATACCCCACCTGGGTGTTCACAAGATATGTCCTTTTAGGACAATTCCTATCTTGGAATGACACATCCTCAAGGAAATTCCTCTTCGACTGCTCTTATCTTGGATGCCCTACCTCATCCACAAAGTGTATCAAAATCAATATTAGATGCTTACCCAAGCTCCCTCTTATCCAGGGACTTGTCCAAGCTCCCTCTTTACCAAAGACTTGTTACCAACACTAGCTCTCAACTCTTTGGTGGAGATTAAGGTATTATCAGCTGCTTGTAGGGCTCCTCCTTTCGATGTCTTGAACTACATCCTCTCCATTATTGAGCCTTCATTTTTCATAGGCCATCGGCCATCCATCACTTTCCTTCACGAACCATATCAGTGATGTCATCCTTCTCTTCATCAGAAAGTGATCTTCTAGTCCACATTTGGCTTTTCTTCATACCGCTACCTCTTCCAGGTAATGTTTCCTTTAGGATCTTCCATCCAACCACATGGGTGCTAGTTACAGTGACATCTACAACTCTCTTTTAGTAGCCCTATATCAACCCTTCCAGATGTTGTTCAAAAATTAAAAATGAACATCAAATCAAATTTACCTTTTGTGATGGCCTTTCATCATAACATCTGCTTGCTTTCAACATCAACATCCTGCGCATTCATAAACACATCTCCAAGACTTTATTTGTCAAGGGTCTCCATTCTTTACACATCTTATCAGGGTCTTCATACCTTCTCTATGGAGAGGTCATGAACAATTATTCTAGTCACCAAATGTTGATTTCCTTTTCTTACATGACCATAGTTGCATCTTTCACGATCTCTTCTTTATTTCTTCACATATTGCTCCCCATAAGCTTCCATCCATGGTTCCTTCATCTTTGTCAACTACCTCATATTCCATATGAAGACATATTATGTTGATTTCATCTTGTCAATATGTGAACCATGCCTTCATGCATCTTTCCAAAGGAAAAGATTCCTTTTCTTTGATCATGCCCATGAGGTAGAGCATTTACCAATCTTGTCTACAACTATATGATGACATGACTTAATCTATCAAATATACATACCTCTTTTCTCCTTTTGGTCATCTAGACTTCCTTCGGTAGCTTCCTTTCCTTGATTGAAAGTACTTCAACCATCTTGACATGTTGCACTCCTTTGTCACCATACCATCATCCTTCTAAACAATGGATCCCACACAAGGTGGAAGGATCAACTATACACTTGTTTCTTCCAAGAGAGGTGAATCTTCTAATGAAGATTCCAACATAAGATCTTAATTATCCTTGTTCTGCAAATGCTCCTTCCTAATGATGATGATGTATGATAAAAAAAATTACCATGCTAGATGACTTTCTCCCGACCATGTATGCTACTCGTGCTTTTAGTGAGGTTACCAAGAGCTACTTCCTTTTTATGATGACTGCTATATTCATGTAGACTTCTACTTCAACTATTCTTTCAAGCTTTTGTCATGAGCTCTTACTTCAATTCTATGCTTCCAATATGATGCATCCTATCATACTTACAATGCTTCCTACCATGATAGCTATTATTTACAAAACTGAAAAGAACTAAGTGAAGGAGATTATCTTAGTCATAGTAGAGATCTTTCACTTCCTCCTTTGATTTCCTCTTTTCAGGTTCTTCCACTTCTTCGGTGATATGGGCTTCATTCCTTTCTTTTCTTTTCTTATTGTCCTTCTTGAATTTAGGACAATCTCTCTTAAAATGCCCATATTCCTAACAGCGATAACATTGGATCTTCAACATATCTATTTTTCTTTTTTTGAGGACCAAACTTCCCAACTTTCCTTTTCTCTTAGCCATGGTAGCAAATGCTTGAACTTGCTTGTTTGACCCAACATCGCTTTTTGCCTTCAACCTGGTTTCTTCAATCTTACACAAACACCAAAGTTCACTGAATAGGGTGGCTTCCTTCTTTCCATAGATGCTTGATACAAAGTTGCCCCATTCCTCCGGTAGCGCATTGAGCACAGCTATGGTCATCTCTCTATTAGACATTATTTCACCCAACTCTTGCAATTGATCCCGTATTTCTGACACCCTCATAAGATATGACGCTATTACTTCTTCTCTTGATACCTTCATCTTATATAGCTTGGTTCTCAAAGATATTACTTCTTCTGCAATGCTTACAGAGAATAATTCTACCAATTTTTCATAGATGTCTTTTGATTTTTCCAATTTTGCTACATAAGGGATGAGAGAATCCTTGATTGATTCTATAAGGATTCTTTGAGCCCTTATTTCCCCCTTCATATACTTTGCTAGAGCTTGAGCTTCTTCCTTTGGTGGTTCGACAATTAAACCCTTAACATGTCCAATGACTTCATTTTCTATGAGGATCAAATCTGTCCTCTTCTTCCATGCAAGGAAATTTGATGACCCAACCAATTTGTTGCTTTCCTTGCAAAATGAAGTCATTTTGATAGATTTAGACATAGATATAAAGATACTTACTTGTCAAGTGAAGATGCTTCTTTGATGATGATATCTTCAACTTGATGCCTTTGATGATAAAATATGTCTTCTTGATAAAGATGTCTTCCTTCAAAAGTGATCCTTGACTCAAGAAGAGGGAGATCACCTTGATTCCTTGATGATGATGACAACGCCTTTTCTTGCTTCCTCAGATGATAGTGTAGGATGTGGTGGCTTTTCCAAGGTGCTTCAAATGTAGAGTCTTTCTTTGATTGAGTGGATGTCGGGTCCTTGAGGTCTTCTTTTCTTTGTGATGGACATTGTTCAATGTGTAAGCTTCCCAAGAATGCTTCAATTGAAGAACCCTTCTTTGAATGAGTTAGGGTTTTGAGGTCTTCTTTGATGCTCCTTAATTACCTTTTTCAAGATGATGAGAGGGCTAGTCCTTCTTGATGATTGATGCTCTTGATGTTTCCTGGATGATCTTTTTGTGCTTTGGCCCTTAAGTATCCTTTTTTAAGTTGCCTTTCCTTAATGTAGTCACCTAACTCTAATACCATGTTGAGAAATATAGGGCATCTAGATTAGGTGATTTCTCTTTACTTTGATAACTGCTTGTAATGTATTTTACTTAACTTATTAGCTTCTTCTTTCACTTGATTATATTTAGTGTTTTTTTCATCAAATAGCTACCAAACCATAAAGAACAATAAGACAAGGGGACACAAGATATAGGCAATCAGTCAGGGCCAAAACCTCACCTCTTGAGAGGAAAACCCACAAGAATTCTTCTCTTGTTATAGAATTTCAATTGACGAATTCCAAGACCTATGACCCTTGACCAAGACCCCTCCAAGACCAAGTCAGATATTTCCTCCTTGACAAGCTTTCCTTCCAGCAGCTTTGACCTCAGCAAATTTTGCACTTTCGACCTCCAGCAAATTCTTCTGCAACTTCAACCCCTTAGTAGATTCTTTTGCTACTGCTACCTCCAACAATTTATCTTGTAGAAACCCTAGACCTTGAATGTGTGGAAGAGAGGATGATTTTCTTCTCTTTTCACCTTCGCTTGGATTAGTTATTTCTTCTTGTGAACTCAACTTGCAAAGAATAACAATTTTATACCCTAACTTTACTTCTGCAATTCGGCTTTACTTACTGCAATGGTTGACCTAGTTTCTTCGCACATGTGAAGAGTAGTATCCCAAAAACAGTCCAAAAATCTCTTTCGTCTTTTCTTCTTCTTGTCCTTCTCTTCTTCACACCCTTTTCTTTTCTTGATCGAACTCGTGTGTAGTGAGTGAGTCCAAGTGAGGTCGAAGTCTCCCTTATATATAGGTCTTTCTCTAGGTCGAATTGCTAACTTTAGTTTGACTTGTCCTCTCATAGAGGTCGACTTGTTCTTTGCACTATGACGAGGTCTTGAAGGGTCTTTGGCTCAAGATTTGACTCAAATAAATTTTCTTTAACATGCCCAAAAGGGTCTTCCATACATGACAATGACTCAATTGACTTGTAGACTCAATGACAAGCCCTAGAAGCACTCAATTGGTGCTTGACCTAAAAATAAATTCCCCTTGAGCATGAAACCCATGCCTCAAGAATAACAATAATAAACTTATTATTCTCTTTACATCAAATACATAAAATCATAATTACATATGCCATTATGAAGACCGAACATAGTTACATAATTCAACACCGTGTTCAGCTTGAGGTAGAGTTTTGGAATTATTGTTGCAATCTATACATGTAATGATGGCCCATTCATATGTTTGTAGTTATAATTATCGTTAACGCCATATTTATTTCCTTTGTTGTACACTAGGTTTATGGTTAAAGTTGACTTTGCCAAACTAGATATGTAGGCTTTATGACCCTCTCTTTAGGAGTGTGCCCCTATTATGTGGGCCCATGACCATGTCTTAGAAGGATGCCTCACTTGAGTGGTGTATAGATACACCAACCAAACTCTCATTTGTATCATTTCATCTTGTGATCTTCTTGATCTAATATACAAAGTGTGATAAGCCTAAAAGCACTTATACTTGGTGTTTTTCTTTTGTGATTAGCACAACCCATAGGGCACACTTGTGCTTGAATTTTGCACTCTCTATAGCACATTAGACCTATCTCTCTTTGGCACAATTGTGAGGACGTTGTTTTGGAATCTGGATGACATTTGGTTCCATAGATTCTCTTGTTGACCCTTGGAAATCTCAACAAGAATCTCTACCAAAATAGTGTATGATGCAAAATGTAACTCCCATAATGAACATGCCTCACACCTCTTCATAAATATGCATGCGCACGAGTCTCTCTAATGAGGTGCACCCCACATGTGCTCACAATCATTGGAATGCATGTATTCATATTTGAGCATCACTGCATCAGAATCTCTCTCGTGACATGCACCCACATGTACTAAAAATTGCTAGAATGCATCTCCTTAAGTGCACCCTCCATGCAAGAGAATATATCCTCAATTAGTGCACCCCAAATTGTGTAACTCCTCCATGAATGGCGTCTTCTTTAGCACTTGCCATACTTGAGAATCTCATTGATTGATATGCCTTCTCTCTTGTAGTAACCAAGCAATCAATAGCTCAACTTGGTAAATAGAAAGGAGAATGTGCTCAAAGCAATGCAATAAACTAACAATGGTGTGCCAATTACATCACATGACAATTTCAAAAGAAAAAAAGGAACCATTGAGTGTTAGGCTTTGAATGAGTAATTTGAATGTGTGTTGTAAAGTGTGACTGCATTTTGTGCACTAGGCCTTTGTTACCCTTTATTAATTACTTTGACTACAAATCCCAAGGTGACATTTTTGAACCATTGAATGCATGTCATTTGTGTCAGATTTAAAAGTAGTAATTAGAGTTGGTCAATGTGATGGGGATGCAGTGATTGCAGGAATGCCTTGTGCGCCTTGGAGAAAAAGACAATGTTGCCCAAGTTGGATGAGAAATTGAAAAACACATTAAATACAAATGCAAATAGCAATGGGAATGTAAATGGTGGATTGTAAGCAACAGCAATGGCAACACTATGAGAGATGTTCATATTTCAAGTCCATGCAAAGTCTCTCTATAAAGGTCGTGAAGGACTAGATAATGGATTGAATTGGTTTTCAAACCAAAACCATGATGGCCAGATTGCTAAGGTTTAAAACAAGAAGTGAGAAGGCCAATATTGATTTTTTTCTAAGAAGATATGAGAAGTAGAAAATGAGCACAAGTGATGACAAAAAAGCAAGAAGCTCTGAACATGTGAAAAAGGTATTGTCACCACTATGCTACAATCACCTAACCTATACATTTAATCTTGAATGCATTCAAGAAAGTCTTATTTAAAAGTTATATGCATGAACACTAATGATTTCGGACATGGTCCTAAGGATTTGAGGTATGGGAAAATGAGCTAGATTAGTCGAGATGAAAAAATATTTGAAAATAATGGAAATTTGTTGTTTGTATTTAGTCAAGAATAATGATGATGTAATTGAGCATATAACTATAAGCCCTATAATATGCATGCATACCCCATCTTTTGGTCCTAGTGAGTTGTTTTCATAAGACCTATGCATAGGCATGGCATACCCCACATTAGGCAATAGGATTTGTTAAATGTTCTTCATGCATGCATACTATACTACAATGGTTCACGATTGGCCAAGTGGCCACAACAAGGTAATTATCCTAGAGAGGATGTGATATCAAGTTGTTGAATAAGCCATAGGGTTATTCGGTGTGCATATATTCTAATTTGATCATGGATCAGAGCTTAATGATGTTAAAAAGAATCTTTCATTAAGGGGGGAAGATATGTAATCTTGAAGTTTGAGATAAGTAATATTTGAGACTAAGTTATAATTACGGGGAAGTTAAATTTATGTGATCTACAAGTTGTTGACTAACCATGTACAATAAAAAGTGTTCTATAGAACTGGTGGGTATAGCGGTTGGCAACCCAATTCGAAGGTAATGATGTATACATTTTGTAGGTACAAGTTGTAGTTGCAAAAGAACCCACACTGAACCAAATGAAGACCAAAGTAAAAGGAAAACAAGTAATAGTTATGGGGGAGTTTTGGAATATAACACATACTTGTTATGTGACATTGTAAATATGGAATGTTGCTTGTAAGAATAGGTCAATGTGTGCATGACTTGTTAGTCTAGGGTACTGTTTCATCCTCCATGTGATATGTGCAAGTAGATATGTAGTAAACATATACAATGAATTACTGTATTCTCACCCATGTGAGGAAATGAACTTAGGCACATGCATAGTGAAAAGTCAATATTGTGGATTAAGGTGTGATGTTTAGAAGCTATGTAGGAACGGCTCATTATTAAGGTCCATGAGATCAATCATATACCATATATATGTATATTGTAACAGGTGGAAGATGTAAAATAAATGAAATAATTTTAAGTGTTATTAAACTCCCCACCTCCCTCTCTCAATAGTTTTCTAATAAGCGCTGGGATTCTAGAAAGCAAAAGCAAACAAACTTCATTAAAGGACAACAGAAGTGAACTCAAGGTTCCATGTGATACTTACGAAATGAAGGCCCTTTAAGTCAATAGTTTTCTAGTACAGAGTTTCCAGATGATTACTAACGAAGAAATGGCAGGAGGAGGGGGCAAAAGAGAGAATGGTTAAAGGTTGTTGGGAAAGACATAGAGATAAGAGGCATGACTTGACACATGGAGGGATAAATATCAAAGGGAGAGTAATTTTGAGCAATGTTATCGCAACCGTACCAAAAGCGGCAAAATCGGTTGGTCCAATTGGTTTGGGCCCAAAACCATTCTGGATTGGGCTTCAGAACCGGAATAGGTCATTTCAAGACCAATTTCGTGCAATCCATATACCTAAACAAGCCAACTTAAAAATTTTGCCTTCTTTTATTTTTATTTTCTTCATTTGGTTGGCCCACTTCTAATTTTCCCCTAGGCAAGCCTAATATTCAAGCCTATAGCCCTAGTATTGCTATGCAATTCATGGTAATATTAAATTCCTACAATAAAAGTGACATTCTCCTTTATCTTTCATTTTCATCCTTTTACTTAAATTTTTAACATTACCAGGAAATGACTCGGGATGTTTGAGAGTGGTTCCAACCTCATAGGATTTCATATGGAGAAAATAGTATTTTAAATCTCACTCAAAATCTAGCAGACCTAACAATTTTTCAAAATTTCAGGATTGGGGGATTGCAACGTTTCCATTGGATTTTGTCACGCACTGTTGAAAAATGTGTAACTAGGTTCGGTCTTCATAAATACGAAATGTAATTTTGATTCTTGTAAATTGTAAAAAAGAAAAATTATTATTATTATCTTTGGAGCATAGGTTTCATGCTCAAGGTCTTTTATTTTATAAGTCAAGCACCCATTGAGTGCTTCTAGGGTTGGTCCTAGGTCAAGAAGTCAAAAGAGTCATTGTCATAAGTTGAAGACCCCATCGGGCACATTGTAACTTGTAAAGAAAATTATTTTTGTCCTTAAAAGTGTCAAAATACCCTTCAAGACCAAGTCGGCCTAGTTTGAGGAGCAATGTCTACCTTGAGAAGCATATATAAAGGTGGAAACTCGACCTCCTTGGATCACACAAATCACTCACTCATTCAAGCAAAGGAGGAAGAAGAAGAAGGCAATAAAGAAGGAAGAGGACAAAGAAGACTTGTCTTTGGGTTGTTTCTCTCTCACACGTGTGAAGGAAGGCTAGGGTTTCTACAGTTGATCTAGGGTTTCCTTCTACAAGTTCAATCTTGAAGAAGGAAAGGAAAGAAGGTCAAGCAAAGGTCGCAAGAAGCCATCCTCAAGCTCTAGAAGGAAGAGAAATCCAAGCGAATATCTGAGGAAGCCTTAGGAGGCTAAAAGAAGCTCACACGTGTGGCAACAGCATCTGCAGGAGGGCCGAAATTTTCAGGTCTGCGATGAAGGCCGAAATTCTGCAACTCGGGATCGAAGTTGTGATATTGGAAGAGATTTGATTGGGTTTGACTTGAACAAGGAAATCACATCATCCAGAAGGGTTGGATTTGGTCTTGGAGGGTATTGGTCTTAGTCTAGAGGTCTTGGAATTCGTCAATTGAAGAATCTATAAGGAAGAGAAGAGATTTGTGTGTTTTCCTCTCAAGTGGAGAGGTTTTGGCCCTGGCTTAAAGCCTATATTCTGTGTTCTTGTTCTTCTTGTTTTTGGTAGTTATTTGATGATATACAAACATAATAATAAGTAAAGAAGCTAATAAGTAAGAAAAAGTAAAAATACATCACAAGCAGTTATCAAGAAAAGAGAAATCACTCTAATCATTGCCCTATAGATTTCTCAACATGGTATCAGAGATTGACAGAGGGCATTATGAAGATCTCTACTACATTGAAGAAGTTTCTAAAGAAGTGTTCAAAGGTAGCAAGTCATCTCAAGAAGGGTATCAAAGAAGCATGGAATCTCCTATTTACTCCAAAGAAGAAAGTAACCAAGACAAAGGACGAAGGACTCTTCTCAGCACTCATTGGCACATTTCAAGATGAGAACATTTGGGTAATCGATAGTGGAGCATCAAGGCACATGACCGAGCATCACAAGCAACTAAAAACATTGTCAAAAGGAAAGTATTCTTACTCCGTAGAGCTTGGAGATAGTAATATTTATCTTATGTGAGGAATTGGATCAACCTCAATAGAGCTGGAAAATGGAGGAAATATTCATCTCAACAACATCCTCTTTGTTCCAAGTTTGCAGAAGAACTTACTCTCCATTTCAAGTGTAGAAGATAAAGGTGATAGAGTGGCTTTCATTGGTGGAAAAGTTGTGGTATGGGGTACAAACTCAAGCATAGAAAATGTTAGAGTAATTGGGGTTCATGAAGGAAGACTTCACAGGTTGTTATCCCCTCTTTCTCAAGCTTTAGTTCACATTTAAATCAGCCCATGTGAACTTTGACATAGAAGATTTGGTCATCTCCATTTCAAAATTCTTCCAACTCTAAGTTCTATAGTAGATGGAATCCCCGAACTGAAAGAAGATCACGAAGGAGTATGCAAGGGATGTGCATTGGGTAAGAACACCAAGAGACCATTTGGAAGCAGTGCTTCACGGTCAAAAGAAACCTTGGATCTTATTCATTCCGATGTTTGTGGTTATGTGACTCATAAATCACTTGGAGGTTATCTATATTATGTCACATTTATATATGATCATTCAAGGAAGACTTGGGTTTACTTAATGAAATCCAAGGATGAAGTATTTACTAAATTTCAAGAATTCAAAGTTGAAGTAGAGTACCTTACAAAAAGAAGAATCAAGATATTAAGATCTGATAATGAGGAGAATATGCATCCAAAGAAACCATAGCTTTCTATAAGGAGTCTGGGATTAAGAGGGAACTAATAGTCCCATATAATCTGGAACAAAATGGATTTGCGGAACGAAACAATCGATCCATTGAAGAAAGTATAAAAGCAATGTTACATGATCAAGATTTACTGAAAATTTTGTGGGGTGAAGCTACAAAGACAGTTGTATACATACAAAATCAAAGTCACCACAAGTCTCTAGGTAACAAGACTCCCGAAGAGGTGTTCACTGGGAAGAAACCAATCGTAGATCATTTCTGAATTTTCGGTTGCCCTGTCTATATACATATACCTAAGGAAAAAATAAAGAAGTTGGATCCATTTGGCATGAAGGGAACATTTGTGGGCTACAGTAACTCTTCTAAGGCAAATAGGATCTACATAAAGGAAGGACACCGAATAGAAGTCAGTCGAGATGTGATATTTGATGAAAGAATTGGATTCAAAAAATCAAAGGATCTCCCTATGGACTCTGATGACGAAGAACTTCCGGTATTCGAAGAAGAAGTTACCAGGAAAGAAGAAGAATCAAACCATGAAAAGGAAGGTCCTTGTGAACCAATACAATTTGTGGTAATTCCCGAAACTAGAAAAAGACCTAACTAGTTGAAGTCTACACTTCTAAATGCAGAAGGTCATGGACCATTTCAAGGTACATTTGGGGAAAGCAAGAAGCCCAAACGATAATCTGGGTATGCAACCTACATGACAAAACTAATTGAAGCAGAGCCATCCACTTTTGAAGAAGTTGTCAATCACCAAGAGTGGAAGGATGCTATGAATGAAGAATATCAATCTATAATGAAGAATGAAGTTTGGGAGATCGTACCTAGGCCTGAAGACAAATCTGTGGTAACTTCCAAGTGGCTCTACAAGATCAAACATGCAGCAGATGGAAGCAGATGGAAGTATTGATAAATATAAGGCAAGATTTGTGGCTAGGGGCTTCTCTCAACAAGAAGGCATCGATTATGAAGAGACATTTTCTCCAACAACAAGGTATACAACTATTTGTTCGTTGGTCTCTTTGGCAGCATCGATGGGATGGAACATCCACCAAATGGATGTCAAGATTGCATTCCTAAATGGCACAATTGATGAGGAAGTCTATATAGAGCAACCCTTGGGATTTGAAGTTAAAGACAGAAAGGCATATGTTTGCAGATTGAAGAAGGAATTATACAGCCTCAAGCAAGCACCAAGGGCATGGTATGCAAGGATGGATGCATACCTACAAAGATTAGGCTTCACAAAGAGTTTTGTTGATCCAAACCTTTATATTAAGGTTGTGAAGGGAGAGTCAATAATCATTCTTCTGTATGTAGATGATCTTCTCTTGACAGGTGTGGAAGGTCGAATTGAAGAATGTAAAAAGCAACCAGGAGCAGAATTTGACATAAATGATCTAGGGTTGATGCACTACTATTTGGGACTGGAAGTCTGGCAAGGACCTGATGAGATATATCTAGGTCAAG
The DNA here is from genome assembly GCA_031772625.1 of Pinus tabuliformis. Classification (NCBI taxonomy): domain Eukaryota; kingdom Viridiplantae; phylum Streptophyta; class Pinopsida; order Pinales; family Pinaceae; genus Pinus; species Pinus tabuliformis. The sequence continues at coordinate 633,419,556 of CM062804.1, read as the reverse complement.
GGAAGTATGTGATCAAGATGTTGAAGAGGTTTGACATGATGGATTGCAAACCAATGACAACCCCGATGATCACAAACTTGAAATTACTAAGGAGTTCTGAATCAAGCTTTGTGGATCCTTCTAGGTATAGGCAATTGATTGGCTCACTGATGTACTTGGTGAATACTCGACCAAACATATGTTTTGAAGTAAATATTCTCAGTGAATTCCAAGTGGAGACGAAGCATGATGATTGGATAGCAGCGAAACATACACTAAGATATCTGCAAGGAACAATCCACTACTGCCTAAAATATGATAGGAGGAATGATGTCCACTTGATTGGATATACAAAGTTCGACTGGGGAGGCAATGAGCAGGATAGAAGGAGCACTACAAGAGGCTGTTTTAGTTTGGGATCCTCCATGATCTCATGGATGAGTGCCTGTGAAGTAAGCAAAGAAGTTGTCTGGTTAAAACTTTAAAAGAGTTGCTAACAGACCTATTTGAAGGACCAATGGACCTTACAGTGATACATTGTGATAACACCAATTGTATACGATTATCTGAAGGCCCGGTGTTTCATGGAAAGACAAAGCATATCAACAACAAGTATCACTACATTCGGAAGCTAGTACAAGATGGTGTGTTGCAGCTACAATATATCTCCACTGATGAGCAAGTAGCTGACATATTGACAAAATCTCTTCCTAATAAGAAGCTTGTATATCTGAGAGACAAGCTTGGTTTGGTTGATGTATCCTCCTTGATTGAGAGGGAGAGATAGGCACATCATTCTTGTCTTCACTTGGGAAGACAGAATGGAGGATTGGGTAAACATCTAGCATCTGATACTCTTTGAGGATGTGGTAGGGCATCCAAGATAAGAGTAGTCGTGGACCGATATTCTTTGAGGACTAGCTATCCAAGATAAGAATAGTCCAAAGAAGGTCATACTCTGTGAACACCCGGGTGGGGTATGTACCTTGAGAGACAATGATGATGGTGTCTATAAATCATTGGTCTCGCCAACATTGTGCTCTGATCTTGTGGAGAGATAGAGTTGTTAGTCAAGGCCTTGCTATATGACAATGTTGGTTGATATGATGCTAAACAAATGGGTTACCAATCCAACTCTTCTTATGAGATCTCTTCAGATTGAGAATGTCCATGTACCATTTATGAATACCTCCCTAATTAAGAGGGAGTGTTGAAAAATGTGTAACTAGGTTTGATCTTCATAAATATGAAATGTACTTTTGATTCTTGTAAATTGTAAAATGAAAGAATAATTATTATCATTATTTTTGGAGCAAGGGTTTCATGCTCAATGTATTTTATTTTATAGGACAAGCACCCATTGAGTGCTTCTAGGGTTGGTCCTAGGTCAAGAAGTCAAAAGAGTCATTGTCGTAAGTTGAAGACCTCATCGGGCACATTGTAACTTGTAAAGAAAAATATTTATGTCCTTAAGAGTGTCAAAATACCCTTCAAGACCAAGTCGACCTAGCAGCTGGCAAGTCAGCCTAATTTGAGGAGAAACGTTGTTGGAAAAATAACTAGGTTCGATCTTCATTATTGTACTTGAAGTCAAAATGTAATATATTTGTCAAAAGAAAATGAAAAAAAAAATATTATTATTTTATTTGACTTATTAAAGCATGGGTTTCATGCTTGGGTCAAATGTATAGGTGGAGCCTCCATTGTAGGCTTTAGGATTATGTATATGGGTCAAAGACAGTTTGTTTATTGGTCAAAGCATCCTCCATCAAGTCTCCTTCTATTGGCTTCAATAAGATCATCATCAAGTCGGCTACATCTAACTGAATTCAAGTCGGGTCAACATAAATATTGACACAGTTGTTCATAGAGTAATATCGGCTCATTTGTTATGGACAAACTACTATATATACAAACCTGAGAACTTCGCATTACACTATTTTTTAGAACCTCGCATTTCAGAGAAGTTTGGACAAACATTCAAAGGGATATTTTCGGTGATGAACTCGAATTTCAGAGATGTACTTTAGTAATCTCAGACGGAACTTCAGTGATCTCAGACAAAACTTTTCAGTGATCACAGAGAGACCAATTTGGATTTTAGAGAGACAAGTTCAGATTGCAGAGACACGGGTTCGGATTTCAGAGAAAAGGTTTCGATATCATTATTGTGAGACAAGATGATTTCGGTGCAATGACAAGGTCTAAATGCAGTGAAGAAAGTTTTCAATGCTCACACAGTTTCAAGGATGACTTGATGGAGAATGTCTTGGGTCTAGATTGTATGGGTCTTGGTCGTCTCATCTTGAATCTAATGAAGGAAGAATTTGTGATTGGCTTTTCCCCTAGAGGGGGGTTTTGCCTTGCCAGCATGCCTATATCTTGTGTTCTTCTATTTGTTGCTTGGCATTAATCTTGAACATAAGAAAAGATAAGTAAGAGATCTAATACTAATAATGAAAAACATCACAAGTTAATGTCATTAATAAGAAAAATTATTTAACTGCCAACTCTATGAATTTCCCAACATGGTTTCAAAGCTATGGTCATGGTCAAAGGCAGTTTTGGGCTAATGAAACTAATGGAACTCACTAAAGGAGCTTGGATGATCTCGGTGTTTCCATAGAAGGTCGGATCTCTAAGATTATCAAGGACTACAGTGAATTGGTTTCACTACTATTTCACAGTGAGAAAATTCGGACTACCTCTGAGATGAAGTTTGGATATAACAGTAAGGAAGTAACAATATTTCGATACCACAGCAGTAAGAAGGGTCAACATTAATCATTCGATTCGAGGATAAGGATAGAACAACAGTGATAAGGGCTTGGTATTACAACAACAAAGATATCGGTGCAATCTCTATGATCAGTGAAAAATGTTGATGTCTTCACGAGAACTCGGACTTGGTGCCATTGAAGTAATATGATCTCGTGAAGAAGAATAACAGAAATTTCGATAAGAATTACAAAGATAAGTTTCGGTATCACTTAAGGAGTTCAGATGAGTAGACTCAGTTTGATGCTATGGTAGATATACTTCGGTGATAGTATAGTGGATAAGGTTCGGATGAATTATAGTAATTAATTCATAAACAAGCTCGACATACCTCTTTGAAATGATGAGGATTACAGTGAAGATCTCCAGTGATATATCACGGTGAGGAATTCGATGCTAACACACAATTAATGATTCGGTGTTGTCACCACCATGAGAAAAAAACATTGTCAACGCAATGAGAATATCTTGATGCTATTACAAAGTTTGGGCGCCATTCCAATTCAATGCCACTACAGTGACCTCACTGCCTGTGGAGATATATCAAGGATCCAAATACAAGCTCAAGGGACCAGCATAAGGTAAATCTAGTAAGACTGCACATGCAAGTCTAATAAGGTGTCAAATTAGAGGTATGCGATTCACATGGTATGTATGTTCATAAGCATTTAAATTTCTATCATCTCTAATGGTTAGTATGATCCTTGATTATAACTAGATTAGGATAAAGATAGTACTCCCTATATTAGAACCTTAATACTTGCTTCCTAGAGTTTACAAATAATCTAGGATGTCAAATAAAAGGTCCTATTGTTGATTGAAAGAATGAACAATGTGTCATAGGATTCCATCCTCCATGATTATGTAAAAGATTTAACTTAAGAAATTAAATCATGTCCTTGGTATCATATGTTGTGCTTGTAAGTATATACTACAGGTATAAAGGATGATGGCTTAATACAAAGAGAACACTTCAAGAAATCCTTATCAGGTTTGCCAAAGAACATCTCCAAGTATGTTTCAAACTATACACATTACAAGATTCTCTTAAAGGTATGATCATCTTATTTTTGAAGTTTGCATTACATTACTATCATCGTTATGTCTAACTATCTTGAATCAAAAAAGATTTTTGTTTTGGGTGATTCATCACTTGATAAATCTACCCCACTCCTATTCTTAACTGATTTTATAGAACCCTAGACAAGTTCTATAGAAAACCCTAACCTAAGGGTATGCTAATGTGAATGTCTAAACCCTAAACTACTTAGGGTTATTGGGAAATACTACTTGAAGTTTTTGTTGATGATGTCACGTTTGGGATTTTGACATGATCATGAAAATCTAACTTGTTAGGGTTGATTGATGTTTGTCTGAGATCCCAAACCTTTGAAAGTTTTGAATAGTAGGGTTTGGTTGATAAGCAAAACCCTTGTTCTGTATTTAGAGATCCTAGAAATGAAACCCTATATATATATCCATTTGATCGAAACCCTAGCTTGGTCTAGGTCGGTATATGTCTAACATTTTAATATTTCCTGACATACGATGTGCTTATGATATGTTGATGAATTCCCAGATATATGTGTTGACCTAAGTGTTAATGGTCATGAGTCCTAGGGTTTGGAAATAATCCCTAGTTGAAGTTTGATGGTCTAGGATGATGTTTTGAAAATCTAGGGTCTTGCAACTAAACCCTAGTAGTAGTTAAATTCTCTAAGTATGTGTGATAAGACAATCTGGAATCTATGAATCTACATAGTGATTGTTGAGATTGTGTAAATGAGAAAAATCTAGGGCAAATATCAAACCCTAGTAGATGCTTGTCATGATGTTGATTAAGCTATGATTGGAATCGAGGATATGTATGGAATCTTAGTGAGGAGTCTAACATATGAATTCTAAAAGTTGTTAGTTTTATTGATTTGATTTGTTTCTAGGGTTTGTTATATGAGGGAAATTGTCATTGAAAGAATATTAAAATCCTAGATATAATAAGTGTGATATCTTATGAGCTATGAATGTGATTTAGGGTTTGTAACTAAACCTGGGCAAGAAGTTGAAGTATTGAAATATAGTCTCTTGTTGATTATGTTTGTAAAGTCTAAATGCTTTGTTGTTATAAGATTTTGATATGGCTAACTTCATGCTTCTATAATTGTTGGTTGTACTTGTTATCTAAGTTGCGCAGGTACATGATCGTAAGTAAAATTGATGTGATAAGCATAATATATGAATGACTCTGATAAGAAGGATGGAAGCCATGAAAGATTCTCCGATACCATAAAGAAGAAGTAGAACTCCCTAAGTTAAGAGGGAGTCTGGATGAAATCTCCCTAGGATAAGAAGGAGCTTGAATGAAAGGAATCTCCCTAGGATAAAAGGATGGTTGAAAATATTCCTTGTATAGGAATGATTAGATCCTCTTTGTTTAAGAGGGAGTGACAGATATGATTCTCTGCTTCATGTGTCATGCACTAGACCAGGACTAACAGTCGTAAGTTTTAGTGAAGGCCATGAGTAGAAAGAAATTGGAGAAAACATTTTGAGGTATTGCTAAAAGAAGGAAAGCGGGATCCGATTGAAAAATATGTTGTTGCATATGAAGTAGGAAGGAAAGTGTTTGATTGAGGAACCTTCTGTCAAATATCCGGTTGATAGTCTTACTATGGAAAGTTGAGAAGCAACATCAAGTTGTCTGGAAGACCCCGGAGGTTTGTATTTGATTATGTACATGTAAAAGTATATTATTGATTGGGGTTGTGTTTGTACAGGTGAATCTCTCGAAGGTTTTGATAGAATGTTGGTTACCAATTAGTTTGATTGGGAGAGATTGGTTATCCTTGATCTGTTGGATCAAGGAGCATTTCCTGGGAGGACATCTGGTCGGCACTTTGTGTTGATGTCTAGGTCCCAAAGTTGGAAGGGTGGCGTTGGTCATTGTGTCATGTCCCTTCTCAAATGTATTAGTCACGGGGTGCAGTTACACAATTTTGGCATCATTTTTGGCTTAGGAGGACCCCACACGCAAAACTTAAGAACTATAGGCAATTCGACTTTATTTTTGGCAGCTAGTGGAATGTGGGGGCCACCCACATGAATAATTCAACTTGGCCAAGAAATACGTTAGAGGGAATTCGAACTAGTGGAAGGAGGGGCCCACAAGAGGCTAAGGGGGGGTCCAAAGTGATAAAAGGGGAAGGAGCTCTCATTTTGCAGGATTATGATCATTTGACAAAAAAACTTACCTTTGTATGCTCTGCTGCTTAGCGAGTCTACCGGCTGTTTAGCCACGAGTCTTCCGCAAGGAAGATTCAACCTCTACTTCGGGGGACTATCCATGCCTGCCCTAAGGAGGTTGTTCCACTGAGATTGCAAGAGTTCCCAGCATCGATTTACAATTCACACAGGCACGCAAAGGAGGACACTGCGTACTTTCTGGGCAGCCAAAAATACACAGAAGAGGATTGAGACAATTAGGAGGTCCCTAACTTGTTGGGGGTTCCAGGAGCAAGAAAGGTAGAGGGTTGAGGACATTTTCTCAGAGTTTTGCAACCATCCAATCAGTGATTACAGCAGTGCGCATTTCTGGGCAGAGGGACTGCGCAGTGGCCTTTGGCGACAATTTCACGGGGCGTAGGAGAGCAACCATCCGGGCCAAGGATCATCCGAGGGAGCAAGGAATCAGCTATCACAGGTGAAAGCAGCATTTGAGGGGTGTTTCCAGGAGGATTTGCAGGCTGTTTCCTGCAAATCGAATTTGGCAACAGTAGTCAGAAAGGGGCTCCAAGGAGGCCGAAAATCCAAAGTCAAAATCAGAGAAATTCCCTTCTGGGTTTTTCTAGGTTTTGTCCAAGGAGTCTAAGGCATAAATGACAGAATTTTTTGGGCAGTTTTTTGGCACATTCCAACGGGTCGAAGTCAACAAATCAGCAGTTTTACTGGGACAGCACAGTGCAGAGTGGTGTAGCAACTGAACAGCCATCATCTCAGCTATTGCATCACCTGGGTTTGGTCCAGCTTGTCCTTGAGACAAGCCCAAGAGCACCACTTCATTTATATATTGTACTTATGCTCTCATATTTCATAATATATGTCTCAGCAGTTGCAAATTTACAGTGTTTCATGGGTGTTTAATGTTTGTTTTTAATTTTATGTTGTTGCACTGTTTATTTATTTGGAATATCACTTAAATCCCCACTTGGGAACATTACAGATTGAGCTCTAAAACGCACCTGAATCGGGTTGATGGTTAGCAAGTAAGCCTGATGGTACCTAGAGAGGTTGAAAGCTTGAGTCCATCTTAGTCCCACCCAGATAGATTGCCCTGGTCAGGAATCTAGTCTGTGGCATTGCGTTGCCTAAATTATTGAGAGACTAATGGATAGATTGCCCTGGTCAGGAATCTAGTCCATGGCATTGTGGTGCCTAAACTTCTTCGTAGATGATTTGGTTTGAGATCTTCCATGTACCTCTTTGAATATATGAATACCTCCCTAGTTAAGAGGGAGTGTTGGAAAATGCAACTAGGTTCGGTCTTCATTATTGTACTTGAAGTCAAAATGTAATATATTTGTCAAAAGAAAGTGAAAAAAAAAAGTGTATATATATATATATAATTTTATTTGACTTATTAAAGCATGGGTTTCATGCTCGAGTCAAATGTATAGGTCAAGCCTCCATTGTAGGCTTTAGGATTATTTATATGGGTCAAAGACAATTTGTTTATTGGTCAAAGCATCCTCCATCAAGTCTCCTTCTATTGGCTTCAATAAGATCATCATCAAGTCAGCTACATCTAACTGAATTCAAGTCGGCCTCAACATAAATATTAGCGCAATTGTTCATGGAGTAATGTTAGCTCATTTGTTATGGACAAACTACTATATATACAAACCTGGGAACTTCGCATTACACTATTTTTCAGAACCTCGAATTTCAGAGAAGCTCAAACAAACATTCAGAGGGATATTTTCGAGGATGAACGCGGATTTCAAAGATGTACTTCAGTAAATCTCAGACAAAACTTCGGTGATCTTAGACAGAACTTTTCGGTGATCTCAGACAGAACCTTTCAGTGATCACAGAAGGACCAGTTCGTATTTCGGAAAGACAAGTTCAGATTGCAGAGAGACAAGTTCAAATTGCAGAGAAAAGGTTTTGGTACCATTACTGTGAGACAAGATGATTTCGGTGCAGTGACAAGGTCTAAATGCAGTGAAGAAAGTTTTCAATGCTCACAAAATTTCAAGGATGACTTGATGGAAAATGTCTTGGGTCTAGATAGAAGGGTCTTGGTCGTCTCATCTTGAATCTAATGAAGGAAGAAACTGTGACTGGGTTTTCCCCTCGAGGCGAGTTTTGCCCTGTCAGCGTGCCTGTATCTTGTGTTCTTCTTTTTGTTGCTTGGCATTAATCTTGATGATAAGAAAAGATAAGTAAGAGATCTAATACTAATAATGAAAAACATCACAAGTTGATGTAATTAATAAGCAAAATTATTTAACTACCAACTCTATGAATTTCCCAACAAACATGCACCTTGAGAAGCATATATAAAGGAGAAAACTAAACCTCCTTGGATCACACACATCACTCACTCATTCAAGTCAAGGAGGAAGAATAAGAATGTTGCAAAGAAGGAGGAGGACGAAGGAGACTCGTCTTTGGGCTATTTCTCTCTCACACGTGTGAAGGAAGGCTAGGGTTTTTGTTGCTGATCTAGGGTTTCCTTCTACAAGTTTGATCTTGAAGAAGGAAAGGAAAGAAGGTCAAGCAAAGGTCACAAGAAGCCATCCTCAAGCTCCAAAAGGAAGAGAAAGCCAAGCGAAGATCTAAGGAAGCCTTTGGAGGCTAAAAGAAGCTCACACATGTGGTAGCAACATATGCAAGAGGGCTGAAAATTTCAGGTTTGCAATGAAGGCCGAAATTCTGCAGTTGGGGTCAAAATTGTGTTATTGGAAGAGATTTGACTGGGTTTTACTTGAACACGGAAAGCACATCATCCAAAAGGGTTGGACTTGGTCTTGGAGAGTGTTGGTTTTGGTTTAGATGTCTTGGAATTCGTCAATTGAAGAATCTATAAGGAAGAGAAGATATTTGTGGGTTTTCCTCTCAAGTGGAGAGGTTTTGGCCCTGGCTTGCAGCCTATATTTTGTGTTCTTGTTCTTCTTGTTTTTGGTTATTGTTTGATGATATACAAACATAATAATAAGTAAAGAAACTAATAAGTAAAAATAAATAAAAAGACATCACAAGTAGTTATCAAGAAAAGAGAAATCACTCTAATCATTGCCCTATAGATTTCTCAACACATACAAGGGTATGGAACTAGTATTTAATCAAGAGCACCAAGCCCTCTATGTACTTTGATGTTAATGGCATTGGTTGTCAAACTCCTCTATTATGACTCTGTTAAAAATGTACCCATCAATCAAACAAAATCTTGACTTGAGATGCTATGTTTTTTCTATCTAATTTTAAATTTTAATGCTTAGAGGGTTATATTGATGATGAAGATCCCAAGGGCCAATATAAGAAATGATTTTGATATATGTAGATATTTGTTGTAGCACGATTTTTTTGGATGCTAGAGGCCATCTATAGCCTATTTGTTGATGTATTCTCTGTTCAAAGATCGATTGCACTCGATGCTATTTTGGTTATGTGCACCCTTGCATGCTATATAAATGAGAACTTTTGTTTATTTGTATAAATGGTTTGGATTCATATGGATGCACATAAATATATATGTTTTTCTTTAAATTTTGAATATTTTATGTGCTTTTGGTCAACCAGTTTTTTGGTCTGGTTTTTTTACCAGTTCCGACTAGTTCCCAGTCCACAAGGTTTTTTGGTTTGGTCACCGGTTTGGTTCCCAAAACATTGACTTTGAGATGGAAGGGTTTGCCATAAGGTCTTGGGGGAGGTGTGAGGGAAGAAAGAAGTTTGTTCCTTCAAAGAAACAAGAATCTTTATTTCTTACATTTTAGAAGACAACGGAAGTCTGTTTGAGTGTTTGGGACTAGATCAGAATGATGAGCAAGATTAGGCTTAAGCTTCTTCTGCGTGGGATTGTAATCTGGATTCTGCACTAAACCATTTATTCATGGGACAAGACTCGGGCCAACGATTGGACTTGGGATAGTGGTTTATGTGCAGAAATAAGTCCTAAGCAACCTCCCAAATAATGTCAGTTAGAAAAATAAATTTGAAAGCTGCTGTGGGGAGAGAGTAGAAACCAGGAAGACAGATCTTGTAAGTTGAGGCAAAAGATTTATAACATGCTTTTTAGGGAGCAAAATTTTGGGGAGTGTAGGAAAAAGTTGAGAAAGCCCTTATTGAAAGGGTTCAGATGGATTCTTTTTGGGTGTAGGATGCATGGAATACGGTTGGGATTTATGGAAGAGGCATGTCTCAAATTTTTACTGTATATGACTGCAAGAACCCGAAGAGGCATGTCTCAAATTTTTACTGTATATGACTGCAAGAACCTGAAGAGGCATGTTTCAAATTTTTACTGTATATGACTGCAAGAACCCCGACACATCTGAAATGTTCTTGCCTAATTTATTTCTTTTCCTTCAGGTTTTTGTTTATCCCCTCATTACTATTCCTTCGCAGTCCAGAACTTTAATACTTTTAAATGAAAACTGTTATAAAACAGAATATCTAGTCTCTGCAGTTTCTGTCTTCCAGTCGGAAACTCCAACATTATAATTTAGTATATAGACTCCTAACTGGTCAAGATTGATATTACTTTGGCTAAGTTGAGATACTCGCTGACTAATTCATTGAGGAAGGTTATAATTTTGTTGCACGTATACTATTTCAATCAACAGTTTTAAATTAACAACAATGTATTTAATACCTAAAGTTATAATTGTCATCACCTAACTGCTTCTCTAATACCCACACTATCTGTTCATGGTCTGCAGTTTACCCAAAGAACCCTAGACCAACTGTAATTGAGTTTCACGTTCCGATCTATTCCCACCCAGCTCAGTGAGTACTTAGCCCTTATTAATGGCAATTGCCAATCATGCAATTTCCAATTCCTGGGACTTATTTCCATTGCACTTCACATGCTTTAGCTACTGACCATCACATCACCCCTTTCTTGATTATCTTAGCTTTGTTCGGGAGTGGGTACTAGCTGTGAAACCATCCATTTGCTAATTTGCACCCTTAATAAGTTAGATATCTATAAAGGTAGCTGATATTTCTTTAAATGTAAGCCTAGGTTCGATTCCAACAACTGATTATTATGTTAAAGGCGAATCTCAAAAGGAAAACAACAGTTGATAAGATGAAGTTTGATATTTCATTGATGGGCCTTATAATTTATTTTCCAAGAATACCGAAGCCAAGCCAATCTCATTACCCCAGTCCAAAACGAAGGCATTCACGTAAATTCTAACTAGAAGCCCGAATCAGCTGCGTATAGCAAATGACAAGAAACCAAAACCGGCATAAGCATACACACGGTTGAGTCGATATGTTTTTTTTTCATGGAAGAAATATCGCCAAGGGTGGCAACTAACAAAAAGATGAAATTTAATGAAAAAACTTAGACAAAGGAAACGGATGGTTTGGCTTGATCAGAGCTAATCTGAAGTACTTGAGCAGTAATTAAATACCTGGGAGGAAGACGATTGAAGTGGGAAAGAAGTTCGTCTTCGAACCCTGGGGCATTAACGGCTTCGCTGCCGCACTCCTTAAGCCGCCTGAGAATTTCATTATAGGCCTCCAGCTTCCGCCGTTGGTGCCTCGGATGTGTCGGAGACGACTCACCCCCACGGTGTTGCCTGCTGCTGGCCCTGCTGTTGCTGCTGCTACATGACCTCTCGTAGTAGCAATCTGCCATAGCCATGTGTATAATTTGCCCTACCCCTACCTATTCCCTTGAAATCATATCATGAGATCCACCGAATCTACCTTGGATCTACCAAAGCTAGCCTTTGCCTTTCCTTTTGCCTTTGCCTTTGCCTTTGCCTTTGCCTTTGAGCTTGAGCAGGCAGATCGATCGATCGATCACAGTGCATAACAGATTACATTTTATTTCTTGCCGAGAGATATATATATAGACTGCTTTTTTCCGTATTTAGTTCTGTTTCTTCTGCAGTGCAGGCAAGGTGAATGGACAGATGATGATATTTTACGACGTGTAATAGCAACTTCACGTGTAGCTCAGGAAAAGCCCTCCCTCCTTTCTTTCCTCCCTAGTAGGCTGTGTATGAGTGTCTGTAACTGTTCCCGTGACTCCACAAACAATGAAAATGAAAGGGAAAGTGGGGTTAAAAACAGTTGGGATACTAGCAGCCGTGGTCTCCACGTGTCTATTTCATGTATTGCTGGTCATTCATAATTGGTCCCTACATACACACCCACCATCACCATCCATATGCAAATGGATATGTCTTTGTGCTTCTCCAGCTTCTCCACCTTACTTTCCCACTTTTTCATTTTTGTATTTTCTCATTCCGTTCCCCTCCCCATAACTTCGCTTTAGACCCACATCGGATCCTTTCCTTTTTTTTCCACAACTGCGAGGCTTTAGAGCTATTAGCGTATCCTTTTTTTCCCTACAACTGGGAGACTTTAGAGCTACTATTCTATCTTTTTTACCTATTTTGGAAAAATATGTGGACACCGATCACCACGGTACCCTCACTTTTTTCTAACACAATAAAGTGCTCTTTCTTGTCCTCCCCTCCTATGCCATGCCATAGAAATCAGCCGTCCCAATACATTTATTCCTCCTTTTGCTCCACCTTTCCTTTATTTTATTTTTATTTTATTTTATTTTTGAGGGAAGAAATGGCGTTATTTTATTTTATTTTTCAAGGAAGAAATGGACCACACTCTCAAAACTTAACCCTCCTTTACTTATCAACCTCAATTTCAAAAATATCTCACACTTTCATATATATATATATATATATATTTACAATTTACATGTCCATCTCAACCGCAATTTCAAAAAATATGATCCCAGATATTTTATTATTTTTCCCTGGTTCTATTTATGATATACATGTCCATCCCGATCTCGATAGATGTGTCTAGAGATGGATTATTATAGTAGATAAATATATCATAGATTTTTTTCAGAGAAGATAAATATATCATAGATAGATAAACATCATGATGTGGAAGGATGGATGAGGCCAAAAACACATGGCCCTACGTTGAGTGACCTGTAATAAAGGCCAAAATAGACATTCGCACTTGCAACTTCTCTCCTCCTATTAATTTAATTTAACCGATGCACTTGACTTGAATTGTTATCCTCATTCTTAATTTATAAATTTCGGCGTCTCATGCCCTCTATTGCCCCTTCATGAATAAAATGAATATGTTTAGTCACCTTGTATGTTCATAAGTAAGTTGGCATAAGGAATCATAAAACAAATATTCCCTGCCCCTCCATGAATAAAATGAATATGGTAGGTCAACTTGTAAGTTGGCATTAGGAATCATAAAACAAATATTCTCTTTATTGACCTACTTAACACCTACTAACTTCACATTCACGTGGGTCTCGCCAATTTCCAATTTAGGTAGTTTGTCAATAGTCCAACGTATGTAAACGTTTTTTTTCAGAGAAAAAATCATCCTACCAACACGTATGTAAACGGTTTTTTTTTTCCACAGAGAAAATCATCATGCCAACGTATGTAAACGTAAACACACAAAACTCGAAAATCTTCCAATTTAAAAAATCTTTCAATTCGACAAAGGAGGAGGAATATTTTAAGAGCATGTTATGTGCATGTAAATTTTTATATCGTATGTATAATATGTATTAAAGTTAAAGAGAAGTTGGATTGACTATGAGCTTTATATTTTGGTGATTGTGTAGGATTTCAATTTTTTAATAATAACTTTTAAAATATTTTTTTAATTGATTAAGTTAATTTGTTGAATTAAATATTTATAACAAAAGTCGTTTAAATATGGTTGATATGTTTTTATTTTTATTCAATTTTATTTAAACTTTAATAAAAATCCTTGAAAGTTGTATTTGAATTTTTGAATGTGTATGGTCTAAATATTTTTTAATATTAAATTTATTATAATTTAAATAATATGTATTTTAAATTTTATTGCAAATTATATTATTAAATTTTAATAAAAAATCAAAATATAAAATTTTTATTTTCACAAATATGATTAAAAAATGGAAACATAAAATTTTTAAATGACTTAGTCTAATTTATAAATGAAAATTTTTTTCATAGAAATTGGTTAATACAATTTGAAGTAAAAATGTAAATTTTTATTATTTAAAACACATTTTATTTATAGACAAAATAAATTTTTCACCAAAATTAAGTGATATAATTTCAAATAAAATAGTGAATTTGTATTGTTTAAACACACATTTTTAATAAAAAAAACCTAACATTCTAAATTTACAAACTAAAGAATTTAAACTCAACTTTTTAAAATCTCTACCAAATTTTAATTAAAATTAACTAAAAAAGAAATTTAAATTCCATAAAATACCTCAGACTTAAATATATTAAAACGTCATCACAATGAATATTGAATTTCACACTTAAATATATTAAAACATCATCGCAATCAAGATTGAATTTCACGATTACAAATCAAGAAGTATATCCTCAACATATACGGCGACCGCGTATCTAAAACATCATCGCAATCAAGATTGAATTTCACGATTATAAATCAAAAAGTATATGCTCGACATATACCGCGGTCTCGCGGTTTAGGAAAGAACCATATCCTAATTAAATCTCGCGGTTTAGGAAAGAACCATATCCTCATTAAATCTCGCGGTTATGGACGTGACTCAGTCTTCATTTAAAAAAATTGGAGTTTGTTAAATCTCGCGGTTATGGACGTGAGTCATTCTTAAGTTTAAAAATTTAGAGTTTGTTTTGTCACCCATCATAACAATTATGGTCGGGTCCACCTGTACCAGGAATAGTTTACGAGCGAGTGTGTACGTTGTCAATTCGGATAAGGTACTATAAAAATAATTATCAATCTCATTTGGAAGGCCTTGGATGTGTATCAATCTCATTTGGAAGGCCTTGGATGTGCATTACACACAATTTATTAATGCTTCACATGGTACTGACGTGAGAATTTATGTAACTATTTTTGACAAAGGGTACAGAATGTATGAAAAAAATCATTTTATTTAAATAGAGGAGATAACTTTTTTGTTAAAAAAAAAAAAAATGTTCACTAGGGTTGGTTTTTAAAAAAGTTAAAGAATTATTGGGATTGTTTAAAATTTTATTTTTATGTTTGATTTGATGTGATATGCATTACACACCATTTATTAATGTTTCACATGGTACTGACATGTATTCAAGGTTGAGAATTTATGTAAATATTTTTGACAAAGGGTACAGAATGTATGAAGAAAAATCATTTGATTTAAATAGAAGAGATAACTTTTTTGTTTAAAAAAAAAAGAAAGAAGTAAAAAGATGTTCATTATGGTTGGTTTTTAAAAAAGTTAAGAATTATTGGGATTGTTTAAAAATTTATTTTTATGCTGAAGTGATGTGATATAGGTTTTTTTTTTAATTTCATAATTGTGATGATTTTAAAAAAAGTATTATTAAAAATATTTAGAGATTAAAATTTAATGTGGGTATATAAAAGATATTTTAAGAGAATAAATTTTATTTTTCACATTTTTTATTTTCATAAGGATTTATAATAATTTTTTTCATCTCATAGTATTTTAGGAATTGTCAAATATTTTATTTCATTTTATAATGGAGTTTGAGTTTTGTTAGAATTTGTTTTTATTGCATTATGCGCTTAGTCTAGTGTGATAGAGATGTTGTAATGTCCTCTAAACATTTTGACTATATCAAAATAAAATTAAAATAAAAATAAAAACAATCCCATGTTAAATAAAGTTCACTTCAAACTAAAATAATAAAAATAAAAATCCTATCTTATTATTATTATTATTATTGTTTGTTGGATAGTTAAGGTAACTTGACTTGGTCAAGTTAGTGGTGGTTTTTAAGCTCCAAGTTTATGAGAACCCATGGTATTCATGTAGAATATAACCTCTCTTTAAAGGGGGAAATTAAATCATCCTACATTCATCTTAACTCCTAATCTACCAAGCCCCCAGAGGGATCAAATCTCTTAAGATGCAAACCTCTTTTAGAGTGGAAAATGATTTGATCCAAATTTAAGATGGGTATAGGCTAGTTTTGTTGAAAATAGCAACAAGAAATGTTAAATATAGAAGTGTTAAAAATAGCATTGCTATAAATAGCATTTCGGGATACATTCCAATTTTAGTTAGTCCCTGAACTAAAATTGAGAATTAAAATTCGAATTTGATCTTAGCAGCTATTTGAAAAATAATTAATTAATTCATCTTGAGCTAATTAGTTGGAGAAAACCAAACATGAAGTCTATGTGAAGACATGCAACAATTATCCCTTTGATTGAGGAAGTTATCCCTTAATTAAGGAGATCAGGATGAGTTGCACTTTGAGTTGTAATTAGTTAGCTCAGTTAACTGAGTTAAGTCCAGTTAGATTAGTTCCAACAGTTTGTGGAACTGATTGTGAATTCAGTTAGTTAATGCATGCATGCATGTAACTAGTGTACTTCAGATAACTGAATATTCTCTCATAAATAACTCATGCATCTTAGTTCAGTCAGAGACCGAATTGAGATCAGAGGATGGCATAGTGTACTATCAGTTGCAGGAATATTCCATTGAGGATATCTCTTGCATGCAAAAGGAATTCATTCCTTGAGGATTGTGCAGTTATTTCTGAGTTTGGTGAGTTGTGTGAGAGGTGAATTCACACAGGTGGCAACCAGAGGACCCAGGAGAAACTGCGCAAGGAAATAGGAGGCTTGGAGGACTGAAGGAAGGCATATGTTGTGTCTATTCAATCTATGAGCAATAATGGGGGATTGTACTGAGAGCTGGATAGCCTGTGAGCTAAAGCTTTGTGTAATCCGGAGATATTTCCACTTTTATGATAATACAGATAGCGGGGTTTTTAGCTGAGGCTTTCCCCAGAGTATTCTTTTGTGTTCATGTGTGATTGATTTCTCATTCTCTATTGTATGTGTTTTGTTTGATCTTGCTTAAAATCGATTAAGCTTCCGCAAGTTTGTTTGTAGAAGTAGACCAAGTATTTTGCTTTATTATATTGCATTATCAGGTGATTTACAATGAGAATTTTTACATGGTATCAGAGCAAAGGCGATCAAAGCGGAGAACAGTATACAAATAAGGTTGAAGGTTGAAGTTCTTGACTATAGAAATCGAATTCTTATCACATCTCAAATTTCACCAATGGCGTTCAACGGTTTGAGACTCGAGTATGCCCTAGATGGCAGCTCGAATTATATAGCCTAGAAGGATCGCATGGAAGCAATATTAGAGGACAACGGTTTGAAGGACTTCATTGATCAAGAAGTCCCCAAGCTAGTAGCAGCTAATGCCCAAGAATTGGCGGAATGGAAGAAATGTGTGGCTATAGCGAGGAGGATTCTTCTGGAGGGAGTTCGAGACCACATTGTCTCGAGTCTCCATGGGAAGGAGACACCATTTTCATTGTGGAAAACATTAAAGGATCTATATCAGAACAGCAGCAATCAGAGGAAGTTGGCGCTGAAAGACAAGCTTCGGAAAATCAAGTGTGAAAAGGGCGACACAATCTCTACATATCTGAACAAGCTCACCACCTGCAGGGATGAGCTTGGAAGTGTAGGAATCACGACAATCGATGATGACATGGTGAGTCTTGCTCTCCTCGATCTTCTTAAGAGCTGGCATAGCTACCAAGACTCGGTAAATGGAAGAGAGAAACTGCCAGATTAGGAACGACTGTGGTCGGATCTGATGCGGGAGGAGATAAGGAGAAGCACCAGAGATAAATCTTCATCAAAGCATGATGATGAAGAAAATCTAGCCTTAGCGAGTAAGGTGAGGAAAGGGAAAGGGAAGGCTTCCCATTCCAAATCGAGTTCTTCCCATGGTGGGAAAAAGATTGACAAATCGAAAGTGCGATGCTTTCATTGTCATGAGGTGGGCCATTATGCTACGAATTGTCCACAGAAGAAATCCAAGAAGGGATCCTCGAAAGGATCAGATGGTGAGGCACTGGCCTCACAGTTCGAATTGGATTTCACCCTCATCGCATGCATGGTTTCATCGATGGTGGGTTGTGTTTGGTACCTGGACAGTGGAGCCTCATTCCACATGACTGACGACAAGAGTTTATTCAGTACCTTTGAGGAGAAGGACCTCCAGATGCGCATAAAGATGGGCGATGATGGAAAGTATCATGTTTCAGGTGAAGGCACGGTTGTGTTTCAGAGGGAGCATGGAGCTCCTCTCACCCTGACTGATGTAAAATATGTGTCTAGACTAAAGAAGAACCTGGTGTCCGTCACAATGTTGGAAGACAAAGGCTATGATGTAGTCTTTAGTAAAGGAAAGGCATTCCTAAGGCACATCGGCACTGGACAGACCAAGAGGATTGGGATTCGAGTAAAGAATCTCTACAAGCTGGAGGTAGATGACTGTGCTACATTGAGTTCCAAAGCAGAGTTAGTGCAAAGCCAAGATATTGGCGAGCTATGGCATAGAAGATTGGGCCACTTGCACCATGGGGCCTTGAAGATCATGCAGCAAATTTCTACCAGAATTCCCAAGGGTAAACTGGAGCAAGTGGATACATGCAAAGGTTGTACCTTGGGTAAGTATGCAAAATCTTCCTTTCAGGATTGAGATAGTCGAGCTGGAGCAATCCTGGAGCAAGTTCATATAGATGTGTGTGGACCATTCTCGATAGCCTCCATCACTAAACAAAGGTACTATGTTATTTTTATTAATGATTTTTCTCGTAGATGTTGGATCTACTTCATGCAGAAGAAGGATTGAACCTTCTCAAGGTTTTGTGAGTTCAAAGCCTTGGTTGAGAAAGAATCTGGAAAGAAAATAAGGGCCTTGCGAAGCAACAATGGTGGAGAGTATGTCTCTCAACAGTTTAAGGACTTTTGTGCAACAGAAGGAATTAAATGGGAGTTGACGGTACCCCATAACCCACAGCAGAATGGGGTGGCCGAAAGGAAGAACAGAACGATTGTGGGAGCAGCTCGGGCAATGTTGCATGACCAAGGCCTACCACTTCATTTGTGGGCTGAGGCATGCAATGCAACAATATACTTACAAAATATAAGCCCGCATCGTATACTGGGGATGAAGACACCAGAGGAGGCTTTCTTCGAGAAGAGACCGGATGTGAGTCACTTCAGGATCTTTAGGTCACCGGTATTTTTCCATGTGACCAAAGATGCCCGGAAGAAGCTAGAGCCAACAACTGAGTTGGGGATACTTGTGGGGTACATTGATACACCCCACAACTATCGGGTGTTCTTGCCTACCAGTCAGAGGACAGTGGTATGCAGAGATCTGAAGTTTGCCGAGCAGAAGGCCATGTGAGTTTCCCTTGAGAGGGAGCTCAAGTTGCATGCAGAGGAGGAACTTCTAGTTCCTAAGGAGGAGGAGCCTTAGACTGATGCGGAGCAGCCGCATGTAGAGGATCTAGGAGTGGAGACATCCACTCATTGATCGAAAATGGATCTAGACTTCTAAGTTTATGAATTTTCCTTACAGAGGAAAAATGAAAGTCAAAGGATGCTCCTGGAAATAGTCTCATTGCATAGATCTCTTCAATTTGAATCTAACGCAATTTGAATGGGCTAAACAAACTTTGGATGAAGAAGTTATTGTAAAAAGAAAATTGTTCATTGTCCTTTGAAAATGAGGCATTTTCTTATTAAATGGGACTTAGGAGAAATAAAGGCTTTCTATATAAATATCGCATCGGAAGGGCTCAAAGGGAGGACTTAACCGCAGGCCTTAAGGACCCCCAATCAGCGATCTCCGATATATCGCATCGGAGGAAGGCCTTAGTGTGATATCGGGACCCCAGGCAGAGCCGATTACAATATGCGATGATCAGCCGATCGGCACACCCAAAAGGGAAGGACCTATGGCACTGCAATATGCCAATATGCGATCAGTGATGGCGCCGATATGCGACAGTGCCGACTTGCGACTGCGATGATCGAATCGACACGTCGACATCGGCGATATGAAATTGCATCGTAATGTTCCATGGTATATGGAAAGAACCCCCGAGTCGTAGCGATAGAGATATGTCGATATCGGCGATCAGTGATCCCCGATACAAAGGGCCAATACACATCGCGATTGCGACTTGTGATAAAGTGCAAACCCGATAGAATTATGGATGAGATTTCATAAATTTTGAAATCTAGAATTACGGGATTTCTATGTATTTCCCATGTATTGGGTTTTTGGCCTATGCAATGCAATTGCAATATTGCGATAAAGGAACGGACCCGAAAGGGTTTATAAATGTGGCTACATATTATTTGAAGTCTAGTTTTTGCACCCGATAGTGTATTTTACGTATATCTCTATGTATTGGAATTTTGTTCCGTTTTCGGGAATTTGCCCGAAGAAAGGCCGCTTGTGTATTTTTTTTGTAACGGCTCCCATTCTCCTTGCCATGTTGTAAGCAGGCGTTTGTAACAATGACGTAGGAATGCATTATACCCAGAGAGCCACAGAGCCATAGAACCAGATGGCCAAGCGCAGAGCCATAGAGCCAAAGAGCCAGAGGGCCAGACACAGAGCCACAGAGAGCAGAGTAAACGCAAAGGCAGAGGAATGATTGCATAGAGAGGAACAGATGGAAGCCGTAGAGTCAGAGGATTCCTCACAAAAGCCAGAGAGCACGATTGACAAGGCAACTGAAGGTTGTTGAGATTCATGCAGAGGCTGAGAGATAACACAGAGAGGCAGAGTTATGCTCAGGAGAAGTGAAGAGAAGACTGAGAGGCTCAGAGATGCTTGAATGCTGAGTGTCAGCCCAGAGGAGGTAGTCTGCAAAGTTAGGGTGACTCAGAAGCTTGGAATTGCTTGGAGGTCAAGCGAAACTAGAAGCTCGTAAGAGCCAAGAGCCGGAGCAAGAGTCGAAGCCGAGAGCCAGAGCCAAAGCCAGAGCCAGAGAGCTCACAGCAGACTTCTAAGAGCCATGGAGCTGTAAGGAAGCTGCAAAATAGCGAAGAGATCAAATGATCAAGTTGTTGCTAGTGTCCAGATTGTGTTGAAGACAGAAGAAGGAGTTCCAGAGACAATACAAAATTCTGAGGGAGTCAGAGAAGCCAAAAGCTCAAGAAGCTTAGAGCATTGACTGAAGAGTCAAGTCCAGAGAAGCCTAGATTTGTCTACAGCTAAAGGACAGCCAGTAGGATAAGATGTTATGTTAAACCCATAGGTTTAGTTGTAAACCAATGGAGTTAAGTGTGGAACTTGTAAAAGAAGCATTACCATAATCCCAAAGAGCCTAGTCGAGTTGATTAGAGCTCAAGGAGACGTAGCCCAAGATATCAGGGTGAACTCCATATTATATTGTTGTTATGTGTTTGCTTATTTGTTGCATTGCATTTGTTGTTGTGTGTGTTTAAATATCAACAAGGCAAATAAACTTAAAGCACTTAAGAAGTTAAGGAAAAACACAAGCATACACCTATTTCAAGCACTTTTAATTCCGCAATTGGTTAATCATAAGCTAGATCTTGGGAATATATAAGCTTTGGAGTGGGAGAGGTTATTGTAAGCTGACAAGAAGCCTTTAGTGCCCCATTTCATATCAGGTAGTATCAGAGCCTAAAGTTGATTAACCCCACCTTCAAAGAAGGTTATATCAGAACTAGTTATACCATGAAGTAGGTGGTATCATGATGCAAGTGGTACTAGTATATGCTTGTTTGACTTGAAAGGTGTTCAAACAGTAGCAAGGATTTTGCTGTTTGATTGTTTGTAAACTGAATGTTGTTTGAGTTTGCAAAGGTTTAGGGAAAACTGTTGTTAGCTAAGTCCAAGAGAGGACAAGAAGGAAGAACGTTGAAGACATTCTTCTTATCCCAAAGGACCTTAAAGCAATCCTTGAAGCACAAGAGGTTTGTTGCAAAATTTTTCTTGAATAAGTTCTTTGTTAATCTTTTTTGAAGTTCTTTTGTTCATTTTGATAATGGCAACTTCTACAAGTGAGTTCTCAAATCCTCCTTTCTTCACAAGAGTCTTTGATGAAGATATGAAGCAAGACTTGTTCATCATGATGGATATGGTGAGAGAAATGTATGAGGATGAAAGGAAGAGCACCAGACTTAGAGAGCAGTTGAATTCCATGAAGGAAGAGAAGCAGTTGCTTTCTAACAAATTGCAGGAAATGGAGAGGCAACTTCATATTGCAAATATGAACCTGAAAAGGATGCATGAGTTGGAGACACAGCTCTCTGTTGCAAAGGAAGCCTTAGTCAAGTATCAGCTTGAAGAAGAGGCAAATAATTCCAGTTTGCCTTCAATTTCCTCTAAGAATGTTTATGTTGGTTCTTTTGAAAAACATACCAGAGGCATAGGTTCCAAGTTAATGTCCAAGATGGGCTATGAAGGAAAAGGCTTGGGCAAACATGCACAAGGTATTATTGAGCCAACAATGATTGAGGAAAGGCCTAAGTATTTGGGTCTTGGCTATGGACAGTCTTATGGAGGAATTTCCAAAGCTGCCATGAAGGCCATTGAAACAGCTCCAAGAAGGAGTTTCATTGGTCTTCTACCTCAAGATTATGAAGATTGTATTCTTGGGGAATGCAATAGTGTGAAGCATACTTTGCAGAAAGAAGGTGTATATCAGCATACACTTGAACCAGAGAGTTGTGGAAACTCTGAAACCATTGAAGAGGTTGATGGTGTTCCAAAGGGAGACACTTCTTCATTCAATTCACCTCCTCATGAAGGCAATAAGGGTGAAAGAGAAAGGTATAAATTTGGTTCTAATCATATTCCTTTTGATTATGTTCAACATGGTAAATTTCCATATAAGCATTGGAAAAGCATTGCATGTTCCTTTTGTGGTTTGGATAACCATAATGTTTCTAGATGTTGGAAGAGAATGGCCACATACAGGAAACTTTTGAAGGAAAGGAAGCAAGAAGCCAAAGGTACACTAGACAAGGCAAATCATGTTGTCAAGAGGAT
Organism: Pinus tabuliformis; assembly: GCA_031772625.1. Taxonomy (NCBI): domain Eukaryota; kingdom Viridiplantae; phylum Streptophyta; class Pinopsida; order Pinales; family Pinaceae; genus Pinus; species Pinus tabuliformis. The sequence goes on along the minus strand of CM062804.1, from coordinate 633,396,689 downwards.
GCACATGTGTTGTACTTACTGCCATAAGCAAGGACACATTGCTAAAAAGTGTTGGAATCTGAATCCAATAATGCCTCCACAAAACTTGAAGAAGGTGGAAAGAGAAAATGGCAGGAATGGAAAGGAAGTTTCCATGAATGATGTGTTTCAGGATGATTCACATGTTGATGCTGATGTGCAAATAAAGGTCCTACCTTTGAAATGGATTGGTAAGAAATGGTTAGAATTCTTATCCAATTAAGGTTGCATGTCTTTTTGAAAATGCATCAAATCAATAGAATGCATTTATTTGTTAATGAGATGCAAGTTTCAGGTTTTTTTTACCAAAAAGGTGAATGGAAAACTTGAGTAGGAGACTCACTTTATTGCTTCAACATTATATTTCATTTTAGCTTCGAAAATACAGTGTGCTTAAGCGAAAGTTGATGGAGGAAATGCATGCATGAGAATGGTGTGCATGAACACAGGATGTTGATGATTTCCTTGTATTTAAACATGTACGTGTGATTAACTTGAAGGGTTGATTACTTTGTTGTAAACATGCATGTAATGCAATATTGATTTGGAAAAAGTTGATTTGGTCTCCAAGATGGAGATAATGATGAAGTGTTTCATCTTTGGAAAAGCATGTAGAAAAAGATGTAAAGACATGCTTGACTTGAAGGGTTAGTTGTTTTTAAAGGCATGTTTTTTTGGCTTGTTATCTATTCAATAATTTGTATGCAAATGTAAAGACATGGAGGTGTTCACAAGATGTGAAATCTATTTCTTTTGTTGAAGCAGGGATTTAGGCCATCAAGCTGTTGTCTGTAAACCTGTTGTTGTTGACAGTATGTCAAACAGGTACAAATGAAAATTTTGTGACGCAGATGTAACTTCACATTGGTTTGAGCCACCTTGGATCAATGATCAAGGCAGAGACGTTCAAACTACCTTTGTAACCTTCTCAGCAGGAGTTCTGCATGAAATCAAGGAGGACAATGTTAACAAGAGGAAGACAGTTCTTTGTAGGAGGACAAGCACATCCAGGAAGGGAGTGTTCAAAGGTTTTGGTTCAGAGGCACTAGCCATGAAGGAAAGTGTAGGAAGGCTGAAAGAAGAGAGTGTTGTACTCTCATCTACTGTTCAGATCAATATATCAGACTTTTGGAGACCAAAATCTTTTTAGTGGGGAGGTGTGATCCAAAATGGATCTAACATAGACTTCTAAGTCTATGAATTTTCCTCACAGAGGAAAAATGAAAGTCAAAGGATGCTCCTGGAAATAGTCCCATTGCATAGATCTCTTCAATCTGAATCTAATGTAACTTGAATGGGCTAAAATGGACTTCGAATGAAGAAGTTATTGTAAAAAGAAAATTGCTCATTGTCCTTTGAAAAGGAGGCATTTTCTTATTAAATGAGACTTAGGAGAAATAAAGGATTTCTATATAAATATCACATCGGAAGGGTTCAAAGGGAGGACTTAACCGCAGGCCTTAAGGGCCCTCGATCAGCGATCTCTGATATATCGCATCGGAGGAAGGCCTTAGTGCGATATCGGGACCCCAGGCGGACCCGATTGTGATATGCAATGATTGGCGGATCGACGATCGGCACACCCAAAAGGGAAGGACCCGTGGCACTGCGATATGCCGATATGTGATCATCGATGGCACCAATATGCGACAATGTCAAATTGCGATTGTGATGATCAGATCGGCGAATTAGCGTCGGTGATATGAAATCGCATCGCAATGTTCCATAGTATATGGAAAGAACCCCCGGGCAGTAGCAATAGCGATACGATGATATTGACGATTAGTGATCGGTGATCCCCGATACAAAGGGCCAATACACATCGCGATTGCGACTTGAGATAAAGTGCAGACGTGATAGAATTATGGACGCGATTTCATAAATTTTGAAATCCAGAATTACGGGATTTCTATGTATTTCCCGTGTATTGGGTTTTTGGCCTACGCAATGCAATATTGATATTGCGATAAAGGGACGGACCCGAAAGTGTTTATAAATGCGGCTGCATATTATTTGAAGTCTGGTTTTTGCGCCGATAGTGTATTTTGTGTATATCTCTGTGTATTGGAATTTTGTTCCATTTTCGGGAATTTGCTCGAAGAAAGGCCACCTATGTATTTTCTTTGTAACGACTCCCATTCTCCTTGCCACGATGTAAGCAGGCGTTTGTAACAATGATGCAGGAATGTGTTATACGCAGAGAGCCACAGAGCCACAGAGACAGATGGCCAAACGCAGAGCCATAGAACTAGAGAGCCAGAGGGCCAGACGCAGAGCCAAAAGGAGCAAAGGAAACGCAGAGGTAGAGGAATGATTGCACATAGAGGAACAGATGGAAGCCGTAGAGTCGGAGGATTCCTCACAAAATCCAGAGAGCACGATTAACAAGGTAGTTGAAGGTTGTTGAGATTCGCGCAGAGGCCGAGAGATAGCACAGAGAGGCAGATTTATGCTTGGGAGAAGCGAAGAGAAGCCCGAGAGGCTCAAAGATGCTTGAATGTTGAGTGTAAGCCCAAAGGAGGCAGTCTAGGAGTTGGGGTGACTCACAAGATTGGAATCGCTTGGAGGTCAAGCGAAACCAGAAACTCGTAAGAGCCAAGAGCCAGACCAAGACCCGAAGCCGAGAGCCAGAGCCAAAGCCAGAGCCAGAGAGCTCACAACAGACTTCTAAGAGCCATGGAGCTGTAAGGAAGTTGCAGAACAACAAAGAGATCAAATGATCAAGTTGTTACTGGTGTCCAGAGTGTGCTGAAGAAAGAAGAAGGAGTTCCAGAGACAATACAGAATTCTAAGGGAGTCAAAGAAGCCAGAAGCTCAAGAAGCTCAGAGTACTGACTGAAGGAGTCAAGTCTAGAGAAGCCTAGATCTGTCTACAGCTAAAGGACAACCAGCAGGATAAGATGGTATGCTAAACCCATAGGTTCAGTTGTAAACCAATGGAGTTAAGTGTGGAACTTGTAAAAGAAGCATTACCATAATCCCAAAGAGCTTAGTCGAGTTGATTAGAGCTCAAGGAGACGTAGCCCAAGATATCAGGGTGAACTCCATATTATATTGTTGTTATGTGTTTGCTTATTTGATGCATTGCATTTAATGTTGTGTGTGTTTAAATATCAGCAAGGCAAATAAACTTAAAGCACTTAAGCAGTTAGGGACAAACATAAGCATACACCTATTTCAAGCACTTCTAATTCCGTGATTGGTTAATCATAAGCTAGATCTTGGGAATATATAAGCTTTGGAGTGGGAGAGGTTCTTGTAAGGTGACAAGAATCCTTTAGTGCCCCATTTTAGATCACTCATGCAGAGTCTTCCAAAGATGGGGGGAAACGCTCAAGGGAAGCTAGCAGATTGATGATGGATGCGAAAGAGAATGTGGGACAACCATCTTCTCAGCGCAGACAGAGGAGGTCACCGAGCGGTACACTGGTTACATGGCCCTGGTTGGGGAGTGTGTAGAGACCGAACCATCTTCCTTTGAGGAAGCAGTGCAACAGCCAGTCTGGGTTGATGCTATGGTGGAGGAGTACGACCCATAGTTCAGAACAGTGTTTGGGATGTTGTCCCAAGGCCGGAGGAGAAGTCAGTGGTGAGTTTTTGATGGCTTTACAAGATAAAGCAAGCAGCTAATAGGAGTGTGGAGAAACATAAGGCAAGGTTCGTTGCCCGTGGTTTCTCACAGGTCGAGGGGATCGACTATGATGAGACTTTTGCTCCTGTAACAAGGTACTCGTCTATCAGATCGATGTTGTCACTATCAACATAGATGGGTTGGAAGATCCATCAAATGGATGTGAAGATTATGTTCCTCAATGGCAAGATTGAGGAAGAGGTGTACATAGAGCAGCTGGAAGGTTTTTATACCTTCGATCATGAGTCACATATGTGTCGACTCAAGAGAGCTTTGTACGGGTTGAAGCAAGCACCTCGTGCTTGGTGCACCATGATCGATAGCTATTTCATCGGGTTGGGCTTCACAAAGAGTGAAGCAGATGCGAACCATTACCACATCATGGTAGAAGGTAAGCCATTGATCATTGTTCTTTATGTTGATGATCTGATATTGACATGTGATGATCAGTTGATCAAGTCTTGCAAGGAGGACCTTGCAAGAGAGTTCGAGATGAAAGACATGGGTCTCATGCACTACTTTCTAGGCATGGAAGTGTGGCAAAAGGATGGGGAAGTGTTTGTGTCTCAAGGCAAGTATGCCAATGAGATACTCAGGAGATTCCACATGGAGAAATGCAAGCCCATGTAGACTCCTCTAGCAGATAACTAGAGGAAGGAGGATGCTACTTCAAGTGAGGTAGTAGCTGCTACTGTTTATCGGCAGCTTGTGGGTTCATTGATGTCTTTAGTGAACACATGACCAGATTTGTGCTTTGCAATGAACTAGCTGAGTCAAGCTATGGTTCAGCCTACCAAGCTGTTTTGGAAGGCAACGAAGCATGTGCTGAGATACCTCAGAGGCACATCTCAGTATCAATTATGGTACAAACAGACAGAGGGAGTGAAGCTTCAAGGCTTCACAGATGCAGATTGGGTAGGGAGTCAATCAGATCGGAAGAACACTTCAGGAGGAATTTTCAACCTTGGTTCAGTTGCAGTTTCTTGGTACAGCAGGAAACAGAGGTTAGTTTCACTTAGCTCAACAGTGCCAGTCAGGCAGCATGTGAGGCCATTTGGATGCAGAAAATTCTAGTTGGATTGTTTGATTATAGGATGGATCCAATTGTGATCTATTGTGATAATCAGAGTTGTATCAAACTCTCTGAGAATCCAGTATTTCATGACAGGTCTAAGCACATCGATATCCGATATCATCATCTTCGAGACTGTGTGGTGAAGACAATCATGTTGTTGTTGTATATTTCGACCGAGGAGCAGGATGCAGATATTTTGATTAAGGCATTTTCAAAATGCAAATTCGAGTTCCACAGAGACAGGATTGGGGTGACAAATAATCCCTTTCTTGTTGAGAGGGATTGTTGAAAATAACAACAAGAAATGATAAATATAGAAGTGCTAAAAATAACATTGTTATAAATATCATTTCATGATACATTCCAATTTTAGTTAGTCCCTGAACTAAAATTGAGATTTACAATTCGAATTTGATCTTAGCAGCTGTTTGAAAAATAATTAATTAATCCATTTTGAGTTAATTAGTTGGAGAAAATCAAACATGAAGTCTATGTGAAGACATGCAACAATTATCCCTTTAATTAAGGAAGTTATCCCTTAATTAAGGAGATTAGGATGAGTTGTACTTTGAGTTGTAATTAGTTAGCTCAGTTAACTGAGTTAAGTCCGGTTAGATTAGTTCCAACAGTTTGTGGAACTGATTGTGAGTTCAGTTAGTTAATGCATGCATGCATGTAACTAGTGTACTTCAGATAACTGAATATTCTATCATAAATAATGCATGGATGTTAGTTCATTCAGAGACCCAGTTGAGATCAGAGGACGGGACAATGTACTATCAGTTGCAGGAATATTCCATTGAGAATATCTCTTGCATGCAGAAGGAATTCATTCCTTGAGGATTGCATAGTTATTTTTGAGTTTGGTGAGTTGTGTGAGAGGTGAATTCACACAGGTGGCAACCAGAGGACCCAGGAGAAACTGTGCAAGGAAATAGGAGGCTTGGAGGACTGAAGGAAGGCATATGTTGTGTCTTTTCAGTCTATGAGTAGCATTGAGGGATTGTACTGAGAGATGGATAGCTTGTGAGCTAAAGCTTTGTGTAATCCAGAGATATTTCTACTTGTGTGATAATACAGATAGCGGGGTTTTTAGCTGAGACATTCCCCAGAGTATTCTTCTGTGTTCATGTGTGATTGATTTCTCATTCTCTGTTATATGTGTTCTGTTTGATCCTGCTCAAAATCGATTAAGCTTCTGCAAGTTTGTTTGTAGAAGTAGATCAAGTATTTTGCTTTATTATATTGCATTATCAGGTGATCTACAGTGAGAATTTTTACAAGTTTTAATAATGATGTTTTTATTCTTTTTGTTAGTTATAGTAAAAATATACTTTTGATTTTCTATTTTGGCGTTATGACATCTTTTTAGTATCTTAATTTTCTCTTATCATTTACTTCTTTGCTACACCACAATCTCTCTTGATATTTAGATCTAATAGTATTTTCAACAGCATCAATATTTTGCAAGTGACCTCCTCATCTACTTTCTAATGATTTAACCTAGGTTCGATATCTTTATGCCAACCTCTCTTGAGTGAGAGGTTGTTTTAGCTAGAGTTCGAAGCAATATTAAGATCCCTCTTCTTTTTCATGTTAATTATCTTGTGCTTGTACATTATGCATCTAGCCACTTCCATATTCTCAATTGGAGAAATGCTCACTTATATGAGGAGGATAAAATAGTGCATATTACTTTTAATTTTAAGCTTGTAAATTATAAAAAACTTTTGGGATTGCTCAATATTCCTCCAAGATTCTCTAGAAGATATTGTAGCCCCAAATCTCACATCCATGTAAGATAATAAGACTAATGAGGGTCTCAAAGAGGGGTTTCATTCCACATCTAGAATTCAAAATATTTAAAATTGTTTTAAAGACCAAAATTGGCTTTTCACCCTCCATTAATCATGTTCTCAATGTTATAGTTCCAGTTAAGCTTATGACGAAGGTTAACTAGAAGATATTCATATAAAGTGACTTCTTCTAACGTGTTATTGTCATATACAAAATCAGTATAACTCACTTTTTTCAATTTGAAAATCAAAATCTTTGTTGTGTCCATGTTTATTGTCATGCCTATGCTAGAATAAGAATTTGTGATCATTCTTTGTTGCTTGTCAAGATCAAGGTTACACCTTGTCATCAAAACATTATCATCAATGTGAAGAAGAAGGATGGTGAGTATTCCAACTAAATTAGTACTAGCATAACCTACTTCTTCTGAACATGCCTCCAACTTGTCAATGTGAATGCCATAAAAGGTAGGGGACAATGTACATCCTTGATTAACTCATATATCATAATTAATTTCTTCGAACCAGCCCTTGGTGTTCGTAGACTTAGTAATAACATTCTTCTACAACCTTATCACATCAACTCCTGAATCAAACAAAACCTTTAACTCTTCTATTCTATTCCAAAGGTTAATTCTAAATACTATGTAAAAGACTTTCTCAATGTCAATGAAACATATAAGAGATTGACTTTGTTATTACAACATTCCTCTACAATGATTCTATGTGTAACTAGGTGTTGCATGGTTGAATGATAGATTTTAAACCTAACTTGGTATTTAACCCTTTTTCCTTGACTTTCTGGACAAATATTCTTTTCCAAAAGACTATATAACTTGGTTAAAAGAGGGATTATAATGATGGTCCTCTATATGGCTAAAAGAGGGATTACCATGATGGTCCTCTGTATTTATAAAATAAGAACAAATCCTCACAAGCTTCATAATGAAAATGGGCATTGGACAATTTCCCAAAGGCTTTGGATAAAACAATTTGTCATATTTGTGACACTAAGATGGTTGGAGATGAAAGGAACTTTCTCTTAAAATGTTATGCATATACTTGAATTCAATATAAATTCCAAAAGATATGTCAAAATATCAACATTTTTAACATTCTAACCGACTAAAATTATGGTGCTCTTGGAAGGTTTCTCTCAATGTTTTTCAAGCACATAAATAAAATATTTTAAAATCCAAGTAATCTCTTATCTTTCTTAAGGCCTAATAACTAATTTTGGTCTTAGTGGACATTAACTATCATCATCATCCATTAGATGGATTGTTTGTATCCTTGCTTTTAAAGTAGAAATAATGAGGCTTTGAGTAGAGAGTTTAGGGAAACCATGTTTGATTGCCAAATTAAAGAGATTGTAAATGTGAGGGATGAGGACATGTCCTCCAACTTTTAGGATTATATTTGATAACCTTCAATGTTCTTAGTTTTCCCTTTTGAGAGTCATTTCATCCCAAATTCCATGCCTTCCCAAGTAAAAGCCTCTTCCTTCGTAATAAGGATTTGAATGTTGTCCATGATATTAGGGGATTCATAAATCTTCTCAAGATATGAGTCCAATCTCTCAAGAAAGTCATATTATTTTCTTTAATTTTACGAGATAGAATTTACCTCTAGCAATTTTTGGCATCAAATTTGGAAAGGTATAAAAGCTTCTCTTGCTTTTGATATATATATATATATATATATATATATATATATATATATATATATACACCATTTTTCTTTTAATTAGCACTTTATAACATTTATCTTTTCGAAACTCATTAATGGTTTTTGTAGTAGCCATTTTAATTATTTTACACTCTTTATGACAAGGGTTGGTCATTATATTTTTCTTTTTACATGAATCTTCAAAAGAATATGTGTTTATACATGTTGAGAATGTTGCTGTGAAAATATGATAGAGATCTTCAATTTTCATAATTGAAGAACATATCTTGTGAATAGTCTAAAAATCTTATGAATTGGTCCCTTTCCAACTACTCACAAATTATAGGAAGGGGAACTGGTATTTTGGCCTAAAATGAAACAATAATCATTTGGATTTATAGAACTGCATATATTAGATGTTGATATTGCACAATATACGTGTAGTGGGTACATTAGCGGATGTTGAATCCATGTTTACATTAAAAGCAACAATTTCATCAATCCAAAATTATAATTTTGGAAAGATTACTTACACAAATTCCTGTTATAAAAAAATTTAGAAGAAAAGAAAATAAAATCATATCATGTTTATTCTTCTTGTTTTTCTATTATTAAATAATTTTTCTATAAAAGTATTATATACAACAAAATCTAAACTTAAGATTAAGAACCTCTAATCCAAATATGATTATCTAACTCTATCTGTAGACTGGATTACATAGCAACATATCTATCCATAGTGAAGTTGATGTGAGCCTTAAAAAAAACCAAAATAAATAAATAAATAATGTCAAAACAACCTTAATTTCTAACTTGATTTATCCCATCCTAACTTAGTTTACCCCGCCCTAATAGGCCCATTAGCAACAACAAAACTATTGCTCTCATTACCAAGTATCCCTTCCCCTTACTTCTTATCGACAATGTGTTTAAATAACACATTATCTAGGTTGAGCCCACTTCATCATCTCGGGTTCTTTTCTAATCGATCTAAACGGATAATGGATCAATATGTATTACCATGTATAAATTACAATTGTTACGGGGATTTAAAGATTTAACCCCACCCACAATTGGTATAGGTGTCTCAAGAAGAGGTATCCGATGGACCAGGTCGCATAGCAAGAGAAAATGAGGAGCTTTTTAAGTAGTATTAGCAGCGACTACTTAGGTGTGCTCTTACCAGTATAGATGAATAAGGAAGTAAAGGAGGAGATTTTCAAATAGTATTAGTAGGAACTACTTAGCTATGTTGTTCCAGATATAGATTAATAGGGAAGTAATGAAAGTTGGGCATTAAAATTCATTAGTGATCGATTCCCTCAGCCTTGGAAGACTAAGAAGGCACTCCCTAAAGGAATTGAAATGGTAGTATAACATTTGCCTTAGGTACCACAGGCACTTCCCACTTGTGCTAAGTTTCAACCCTAACTATTCATAGACACCATGACAAACAACATTTTAATCATAGTACCATAAAGTCTCAGCCCATGCAACTAGATATGGAAGAGAAGCAGAGGTAAGTATGTAAAGAGGATCTTATTAAGGGGACTGTACTAGTAAAAATGTTTCATATTCCTAAATATTCGAAGTATTTCTCTCCTCTCAACTCTCCCTTAAAAGTGTAAATAGTTGAGGTATCTATCCCCTCCCAACTCTCCCTTAAACATGTAAATCACTTGTATGTGGAAGTATTCCCTCCATACATACACACTTATCTACCCATGTATCTTCCCTTCAAATATTGATCGAATTGAGGAAAGAAAGGAGTCTCATGATTATTGTTTAAGAATAAATAATATGTAAAACCATTCATATCATTATTGTGGGGTTTTAGTCTCATTGGGAAAATCAAAATCCCTGTACATGATTTTTTTTTTTAATAATGGTGCTTAGAATTATGTATTAATTACATGTACTATAAAAATATGGCTTTCTCGAAGAGAAGTGGCTTTTTTTTTTGTTATCTTTGAGGTAATTTTTTATTAACTTAATTTTAATGTAAGAAATTTTTTAATTTGGGAAAGAAGATCTCTGGATCAAGGGTTATAAAATGTTTTGGTGCTTGAGTTTGTCATGTGGTGGGTAAAGGTAGAGAGTTGAAGCATGATTTGTTTGCTTTGGTGGGTAAAGGTAGATAGTTAAAGCATTATTTGTTTGTTTTGGGTGTGGGTGCATGGAGGAAGGATTCATGTATTCATGGATTCTTATGGGATGGAGGATAAAGGTTTGTGCTAAGTAATGGACTAGGAAGGTGCTAGTACTAGAGGACTAGCATTTTTTTAAAACAATGAAACTAGCAACATGTTGACTCATAACCATGGATGGTAATGCTTCGTTTTGTGTTGTAATGATGATGGGAGTGAATGGGGATATGTATGGCACCTCTTTAGGTAGTTGTAGTCATGAGGCACATTTTTTAGTGCTAGCCTCCATGTTTGCTGTTGGATAAATTTTCTTGTCCTTGGGACATTATAGTCCTCCTTATTGCTTATTTGTCAACAACTAGAGTTTATCCTTGCTTGATTTTAACTAGTATTTGTGGGTAATGGTTTGTTTAGGTCCCCATAGCCTAGCCAGTTATCCTAGGGATCTTCTTATTTATTGTCTCCATCCAGTCACAACACCAATGAAGCCCTCCTATGTTCGAGTGGTGGTGGGTATTTAGGAGCCAAGTGTGTTTTACAAGGCCTTTGATTAGGGAATAACATTGTCAAATTGGTGCATAATCAGGCCAATAATGATGGTCAAGTTTGGAATTATGGAATCTAGTCATAGGGGTGATGCTAGGAGAGGTAAAGGTCATGCTCAACTCTACAGGTGTGCCTCTCCCTGTCCATATGGAAGTGGTGCAATGAGAGTTGGCATGTAGTTGCAACAATTGTTTCAACAATGCATTGCTCCAAAAAATCAATAAGTGATTAGGGACCTGGTTAATTTGGTGAATTAGAGACACCAATAGACTTCCACTTAGTAAATCAGGGTCAAATTTCATAATTGGTTATCATTGCCTTAGAAAACCAAAAACTATATGAATCAAAATTTGAGAATAGACTTAGAAAATTGGAGGCCAAATTCATTATACTTTGTAGAGTTGCCTTCAAACTCAAAAAAGTTTGTGGTGAAGGATCAAGTAAGGAGGAGGAAATGGTGGAGCTTATAAGCACTTCTACTTCCTAAGGTACTAAGTCCAACCCAGTAATAAGTGAAGATCAACAAGAGAAGTAGAAACTGAGCAAAGGAAAAGAATTGGAGGCTTCATCTAACTGAGATCCCTCTCAACCTACCTCATCTTGTTCATGTTTATGTTATCTACTGATCTATTTCTTAAGTGTTTTCTAGGTGTTCCTTTGATTTTAATCCTAGGTCTCTATGAAGTTTAATTGTTATAATTTTGGATATCAAGATGTATTTATTGGCGACAATCTCAAAAAAAATTTGAATGGTTGGTTGAGGCCAAATTTCCTTTTTGGCATGCTTTAGACCACCAAAGTTGTACAACTTTTTGCTTTATGTAAAATTTATAGAAGTAGAATAATTTACAAAAAAAAGGTTTGGGGGTGGGGGAGATGAAGACAGCAACATGTTTGACAAACTTGGACTTTTTTGGTCCATTGCTACCAAAATCTAGATAGACAATCTTTGCCAAAATTACAGTTTTAGATTGTTGAAATTGTTCTTGTTGTTGCAAAAATGGATTCAACACCATCTAATATCCCTAACAACTAGATTATGTTGATACTTAAATTGTTAACAACCCAAATCAATTTTTACTAAATTTCAAATTTCAAATATAAATTTCCCTTCGTGTTATTTTAAATAACAAGAAAATATTTAAACTACAATATTTGAGAAAACAAATTATAAACTTATTTTATAAGGCAAAGTCTAACTATTAGATGTTTTGTTATTTTGGGTAGAATCCAACAATATAATTTTTGGCCAGATTATGATTTTGCATCATTTAATGCATAAATGGATTCAACGCCCTTAAAAACCATTGGAGCACTTGGATTGTGCAGATTACATAGCTCAAAATTACAATTTCAACAAATTCCTAATCAATTTTGGACAAAATTAACCAGAAATTATACTTAGAAAATGAAAAATCTAATAATTAAACTATATTTTATTTTAAATATTAACCTCTAAAAGTTTTCTCATTTAATTTTATTAATCTATTTATAATAATGAAAATTCTATTATTATCTATGTGTATTTATAATTTTTTTGAATTTATTAATTTTACTCATTTATTATAGGCATGGTATTAGGCATTCAGTTTCTCTTTTACTGCCTATCAATTTGTCTTTGACCCAAAATTTATGGAGTTTACCATAATCCAACATTGGGAATTCAATTTTTGTTATTTTATTATTATTATTATTTAAATGTATTTATTTGTGAGGTGATTGATTGAAGCCTTATTATAAGCTCTTTAGTAACTTCCATTTCTATTATTTACTATTTTTTTGTTTTTAGTTTTGTTTTTATTTTTATTTTTCTATTATTTCCATTTTCATGAATTATAGTATTTTCAATTTAAAATAACTTATTATTATATTAAAAACATATTTTAATAAATTTAATTATATAAATTAAAGTGTATATTTATTATTTATTAGTTAATCATATTTTTAAATTTTTTTTGTAATAATATTCAATAATATAATATTTTATTACTTTTTAATTTTTTAATAAAATCTTTATATTTTTATTATGTGTAGTTTAATTAAATTTTATTTAAACTAAACATCACATACTAACTATCATATAACCCTTATTTCTTTATAATATTGAAAATTATATTATTATTCCTAATGTGGTATTTTATCCCTTTTGTTTAAATATGTCCCTTATCCTTTAAGCTTAAACACATTTTTCATGCTTTGACTTGTTTCCTTTCCGGATATTTCGCCTTCCTCACCTATCATCTTTTGTGATTATGTAGATAATGTTTGTTTCGCATTTTATTTAGGTGTAAATACCGTGACTGAATACGAGTTTAATTTAGGAATGTTAATTAAATGGTGACTTAGACTTGGTGTCACGAGACATTGTATGTAATCCCTACATCTGAATACATTGTATCTAATCTATTGTCGTGATACATTGAATTTAGACTACTTTTCATATATGTTAAAAAATTATTGTATTTATTTTATTTTTTCAAGATACATTGTATTTGGACTCTGCTAAAGACGCGTTGTATCTAGACGACTACTTATCTAGAAATACATTAATATATCTAATCCACTCTTTTGTTATGATATATTGTGCAATGATCCCTTTAACATGAAGATTACCATAAACTTTTGTTATGATATATTGTGCAATGATCCCTTTAACATGAAGATTACCATAAACTTTATTTTGCTTATTTCAAATGTGACATCATCAAGTGCCATGTGATATGGATGTAGGTGTGCATTTATGATATTTATGGAGATTAGCACATTATGAGTAGATGCAGTTGATATATGCGGATATTTTTATAAATGAGATTAATTAGCACAATTTAATATTATTTATATTAATAAATTTAATGCGGCTGATAATAATAATAATAATATTTGAATATTATTTATATTAATAAATTTAATGCGACTGATAATAATAATAATAATAATATTTGATTTAAAATTTTTGTGATTCATACTAATTTAACACCACAATTATAATATCATTAGTCCCAAAAACATTATTAAAATTAATAATAATAATAATTAAATAATATTAATATCAAACATTTATTTTTTCGAAGAAAAAATCTGTAACTTTTTATTAAAAAAATGAAAAGTTACAATTGCAGATGCATGATGCATTTCCATAAGCTGCCCAATGGGCTCGAGTGCCACGGCACCCTTCGCAACGTTACATAACTAACGTGCAAAAAATGATGATAAAGGAAGAGAGAGAGATAGAGAAGGAAGAGGAGTGAAGGCAAAGAAAAAACTGAATTACATATGTGAGTGAGACTCACGCTTCAGGTTTTTCTTCCTTTTTTCTTTTCGACCTTGCGCCACTCTCCTTGAGTGGGCTCGATCGAGGCGATGACTAATTGTGTTTCTGCATTCTGCGAACCTAGTTCCTTGTCTGAGTCTGATGTGTCTGATTGGTGATGCCGCTTAATCCCTCCCATGTTCAGGTCATCATTTGTCTTCTCTGCCTGATTTGGGTGTAGCTGTGATGCCTTGGTGTCTGGTATGGTTTCCTTCTGAATTCCCGTTTCATGGGAACCCTCAGCTTTCTCTGTTGTAGTATCTTCCTCTTCAGCTTCTGATTCTTCATCTTCTGAGACTGGAGGGGAAAAGAACCATCCTTTCTTCTGCTTTCCTTTCTGCTTTCTTTTGCTGTTTACTTTTTTAGCTTCTGGGCATGTGCTTTGTAAGTGTCCTGTTTGTCTGCAGAGCCTGCACCTGAAAGCAGTATTTTCATAGTCTAGTGCTTGCAACCAATTTTGTTGTTTATAGATCAGCCTTATGTTGTCAGGCAGCCCTTTACTTAGATCCACTTCCACACAGATTCGTGCGAAAGTGAATATCCTTTCGTCGATCCTTTCCTTATCTGTTTTGATGTATTTCCCTATGCTGTTCCCGATTCCTTCCAAAACTCGTTCACTCCAGAAGTGTAGAGGAAGGTTGTATAGACGAACCCAGACCGGCATTTTGGAGACTGTCATTTTGTTTGGATCGAAGTCTGTGAACCATGGGGTCATGAACAGGCCCGCCGTTCCCCAGAACCAAGGCCCAGCGTTGATGATTGTTTCTCTGGCTTCCCTGGATGCAAAAAAGACTATGAAGAAACCTTTGGAGCATAAGTGTATGTCGCATTCCATGGTCCAGTTGGAAAAGATCCAATGAAATAGATTCGTTGGTGTTGGCCAGAAGCTGTTGAATCGGCATATTAGGGCCTGCGATTCATATGACTTAACATAATCATCCAGCCCTGATGAATCAAAATTAAGGGCTGGAGTTTGCCCTAGCTGGTCTACTATGTAAGGCCTAGGTGTATATCCGCCTTGATCTGGAGAGGGCCCTGGGTCTCTGCTACCTTGAAGGATGTTTTTGTAGGAGGGACCTCCCTTAGGTTGTTGCTGAGAAGCTGATTTTTTCCCTTTGTCTCCTCCTGAGCTGCTAGGCTGGCCCTGAGGAAGAGCACCTCCTCTCAGTCTGAGGTTCACAAAAATGGTTTCTCCAGAGTTAATCTCATAACTTGCCAAAGTTCTGTTATCCTGGAGAGATCTTCTGCCATTTACTAAATGTTGGATCTGACCCGGATATCCGGTCAGAGCCCAGATTTGCTGCTTCAGCTGCAGAACGCTACTTTCTGCATGTACCCATACTAGAGAGGATTGCTTATTTGGGGTTTTAATGAAAATCTGAAAACATGCTTTGTTTACCTGATGGCTGCATTTTAGCTGAGATCCTGATCCTGAGCCAGTGTCGTTGTTGATTGCCTTGTGAACTGGCTGTAGACAGTCTTCCAGATCTGGGCTCTTGTTGGGATGTTCCTTCATTTGCATGTCGCGATCTGCGTTCCCTCTGTTGAATCGATGTGTAGATCCTCCGATCTGCAACCTGGGTTCTTGGGAGTCTTGAAAGCTGCTCGTATCGTATAGATCCGGCCTGGATCTGCAGGGATGGGGCCATGCATTTGGGTGAAGAGGCAGATCTGCCTCATGCGATCCCCTGTCTTTGCATGCAGTAGGCGCCTGAGGAGATATCCACCTGACGCACAACAGACTGGCCGATCCCTTGAAGAACAGGCCGATCTCTAACTGTTTCCAGCCCCCAGGGCGGGTTCTGAGCCCCAAAACAAATAGTATCTGCAGATCTCTGACCTCGGACAACTCTACTAGCTTCTCCGTCAGATCGGTTTTATTTTGCCCATCGGACAGTAGCTGATTTGGGCGGGGGGTGTCTGCTGCGTCGAGGAGATCCGATTCTGCCCAGGCATTGGGCCGCTTGAGCAGGGCGTCATAGCATACCAGCACCGCGTTCTGAAAAGCGATCCTGTAAGGAGCGAGGGCTGCATCCTTCCCTCCCGCGTCGCCTCCGACGACCGCAGTGACGATGGTTCCCTCCCCTGCGCAGAAAAAAATCTCAGCTGTGGCCATCTCTCCTTCGGCTCGTTCGGCTCTCGTTCTCACCAATAGCCTAAAAGGGTCTAATATCAAACATTTATATTAATACTAATATTATATTTAAATATTATTAATATTAAACATTTTATTAATCATTACCTACGACCATTGCTCACGGCGTGTATAAATAAATAAATGTAAAAGCTTTGTATAATCTGTCTATTTGTTCCATTTCTAATGAAGGTGTGTTTCGGGTTTATTTCTTTTTATAAAAATTATTGCACACTAACACTATTTTTAAAGCAGCTTCAAATCTAAAACACCAATAGTCAAAAATACAAAAGTTGTTTTCAATTTTTTTATTTTTTTTTAAGGAAGAGAGTATGAAGTATATTGCTAAAAATACCTTGAAATTATTAAAAATATAGATTTATTTTTTTATTTATTTAGATATTAGAAGCAAATACATATTTTTTACAATAACATTTTATCCAGAAATCTTTAGGGTTTTGGATAATATATTCATCATAATAATTAATATTATGTTCAACTCCAAGTCTTTAAACACTAAACCTATATAAATTGTTTATGTAAAATCCAAACAACTCTAAATCATTTAAAACATTAAATGGTTGTCACAATTAAATAGGGTTTAACATCAAAATCTCCCAAATGGAAACATTTAAAAAACGAACATATGAATTTAACTGTAAATGTATATTTTGGTGTATGCAAAAGAAACTGAGAAGTTGCACATGGATGGTCTCTTTAACATTGCTGGGAAGAGTAGGTTTCCATGGATTCATAACCATTCACAATTGCAGCTTGAGAAAGAAGAAATATACAAATATAATTTATTTTAGAGGAACTACTATTCCAAAATTAGTTTTTTTTGGAACGAGATATTTGTAAAAACAAAATAATTCCAAAGAAACAGATGCACTCGTGAGAGTTCCAATGGGTCTCCCAATTTTATCTAGTGTGTATGCAATATATCCAATTTTATAATGGTTGAATGTTCACCTTGTTCCTGGAAAATGATGCATGGTTTGGTTAACTTTCTCTCAGCATAGACACATCAATCAAGATTCACCCAATATGCTAGTTTTTTAAAGAATCAAAATCATTGTCAAAATCTACCTAACCTATTCTCTAACAAACATATTAATTTGTAAACATGATTACAAACTTATAGCTTTGAAAATAAAAATGAAAGTTCCAACATGAATCTAATTTCATTAAGAGATTGGGTTGCACCTTCTTGCAATATCTTTGATCTTGGGCGCATCTCTGAAACTGTTAAAACCCTGGCACAATTTTAAACATCAAACAGATGGACCTGGGTATTAATGAAACAAAGGTCCTCAGTATTAATGAAACATGGGTTTAATATCAAACTAACGGATGGGGGACCAATGGAATGCCATATATCTAACCGTCGTGCTTGAAGAGAATGGAAGCGTCAGGCTTAAAAGGTGGCTATATAAATTTATTAACATATTCCACATAGTAGGTGAATGTCAGTCACATTCCATTAATCATTTTTTAAAAAATTAAAGAGAGTAGCAAAACAAAGAAACTGATAACCATTCACATATCTTCTATATTATTCAATGGATCATGTATTAGACAAAGAATATTCTCAAATTATCAAATCTTGGCCATACATAATTTAAAATTTTGGAATTCCTCAAGGCCAATTCCTATATAAACCATGCCTTCGGCATAACAAATTTTCTGCAAATTTGTTGATATAGTATAATCAAAGTTTTCAAAAATAAATAAATAAATTGATTGTATATTTGTATACACTTCAAGGTCTTGTTTTGTCATTTTATTGTTGTTTTCATTGATGGTTTCAAGCCAACTTAAATATTCTAATTTTGCGAATTTCTTGGTTCTTTTTCTTTAAAAAATAATTAAGATTAAAAACTTAGTATAAATTTTAGAATAATTTTTAATTTAAATATTTTATGGTAGTTTGAATGTACATCTATATATATATATATATATAGAGAGAGAGAGAGAGAGAGAGAGAGTTTTTCTAGTAAATTGACTTGGTTTGAAGGCCATAACCTTTTACATCTTGAACAAAAATTCTTCCACCATATTCAAAGGATTCTAAAAATAACTGCCACTGATTTCTCCACGTCTATATACATGAAGACTAACTTGGATTCTCTTATAAAACCTCCAAAAAACTCCTAAGATGGTTACATATTTGCATATCATATTATAACCATAGAAAATATCTAACCTACATCATAATTCACTTCATTTCCAGTATTCTCAGGCCCTATCTGAAAACAAGAAGAGAACAAGCCTTCATTCTCCTTAGCGGTTTCTACCTCCTGTAGATTTGGTGTCTTGTCTTGCTACACCACGAAATCTCGAGTCTCTATAATGCGCCCCATTTGCCCCAACGTCTGATAAAATAGCCAAATTACCCATCCTAAAATTCAACACGTCCATTGACACTTGCAACATCTCCAACTTGGATTCCAAGAAATTGAGCCTTTGAGAAAGTAGGGCGAATAGGTATGAGACTTAGTTACCACCATTTGTCCATGCCTAGAGACCAAGTTCATTATGAAATCCACAAAAACCAACAAGTAGGTAAGGTGATAGGTGGTTTCCTCATGCCCATTGTAAGATTGATGCTCCATTACGAAATTCATGCCACAACTTATTTAACTTGCAAAGTGAAGTCCACACTAGACCTAAATCCTTGAGATATCAAATATGACCATATTCCTCTTACAACCCTCATGACTGCCTGTCTTGAGTTGGCAAACTTCGGATCACTCTCAATACAACATTTATGGTCATGCATTCGCTGGAACTTGGGATTCATTGCCTTCAAATTAACTTGGCAAGATTGGGCCTGCTCAATTAAAAGATGGGATTGCGAGCGTGTCTGCTACAAAAAGAGGGAAGATATGTTAATTCTAATCGTCCTTCTAAATTTAATAATTATTGGAATCCTCCTCCACCTCCACTTGAAATGCATGATTTAGCCAGTTGTGAGCATAGTCACCAACCTCAACGTATGTTAGGAGCCGCCATAACAAATAAAATTCAAGGAGAGTTAACGAATGTTCGTGACGAGGCTTGTCAGTGGGGCTTCAAATGTCCCATCCTTTTGATTTGTCCTTATCTCTATCTTATGATCTCATATTCTAAGCTACAATTGCAACTTTCATGGCAATGACTTGTTAAAAGGCCTCCCATTGTCCACCATTAACATCCCTTGTTCTAACTATACACCTTTGTTTTCTAAGGAATCTTGTTAATTTTTCTTAGGGCTATATTGTTCTTTCCTTTAGATAATTGCATTTCTTCATTTACATAAAGAATTCACCCAATAACATCATAACATTATTCAAATTTACAACATTATTCAATAACATATGCAATTATACAGAAAGAACAACATCATCATCAATGCAACAGAACATAAAATGAACAATAGAATAAAAGCATTCACACGTAGAGATACCGGGATTGGTCGAAGACCAGGGAAAAACTCACTATGGAGAAAACCATTTCAAATTCTTCTTCATATTAGATTGTCATTGAATGATTCAACAAAGAGAGAGTACAATTATCCATATCTCGAACCATTAACATATCAGTAAAATCAATTAAACAACATCCATGAGATGAACCCAACAATGCTAATAATCAAAACCATAATTCAGAAGCCTACAATCAACTCTCACTGCCTGCGTTCAACTGTCGAACTTTGCAGTTAATTAACAAAATCTTTGATCAACTGTAAAATTCAAACCCTAGGTCTCAATCACACGGAGAGAGAGAGTTAGGCATGCGGTTGAAACCCTTCAACGACATACATAAGCCTGCATGCCCGAGGTTACAATCGAAATTTCCCTGTAGCATGCCTGTGGCTGGGAATAAAAAACCCTAGGACACATGTGCAAGCTTTAGACCTCGCAATTTCAAACCTATGCAAGCTAATCTTCGTGAACTACCTCAGACATGTGTGATCCAAAACCAAAGAAGATAATAAAAAATGCTTCATCATAATTGTCCAAATGAGGGTCACTTGACATTTATTTATAACCTTCCAAGCCTGTCCAATTTGCTTTAGGGCCAACCTGACCAATGTGCACATGTGGGCTTTAATTCAAAAATACACTTTCCCTTGTCCAAATTGAGTGCTTCAATAGTCAAAATTGTTCCTCTTGAAAAATAAGAATCTCATCCCATGATTAGAATTTGTCATTGAGTTATAAAAGAAAATTAACACTCCCTCTTAGCAGGGAGAAATTCCAATCTTGTTATCATAACATGTCCCATCTCAAGTATCTCGACATCAAATGTCATCACTAATCATCTCGGATCATCTCTACTTATCCATGTTTATCTATTTCTTGTCTCTACTCATATGCTGAACATTCTAAAATCTAAAAGAAGAAGAGTTTGACATCATAAGAGAGCTCAACCTACCACCCTCTATCCATCGGGAAGCCACTACTACCACCCAGAATCACTGCTAGTAGGGAGCCAATGCTACAACCGAGAAACCCCGGCTAATGGGGTACCAATACTATGACCTGGGAAACTCTGCCAACGTGGAGCCAATGCTACGACCCATGAAACTATGCCAACAGGGAGCCAATGCTATGACTCGAGAAACTCTGCTAGCAGGGAGCCAGTGCTCCAACTTGGGAAACTTTACTAGTGGGGAGCGAATGCTACGACCCGGGAAACTCTGATAATGGGAAGCCAATTCTACGACCCGGGAAACTATGCCAGTGAGGAGCCAGTGCTACGACCTAGGAAACTTTGCCAGTGGGGAGCCAATGCTACAACCCAGGAAACTATGCCAACATGGAGCCAATGCTATGACCCGGGAAACTCTTCCAACGCTGAGCCAATGCTATGACCCAGGAAAACTCTACCAGTGGGGAGCCAATGCTACAACTCGTAAAACCTTTGCCAGTGGGTGCCAATGCTACAACCCGGGAAACCTCTACCAGCATGGAGTTAATGATACAACCTGTGAAATCTCTATCGATCTTCCCAACATGAACTTTAAGAGTCAGTGGTAGAACACTTGCATCTCTAGCTTGAGTGAGATGCCACTTACCATAAACAGTAAGGATCACGCCTAACTCAAACAACCAACACCCGTTGGCCAGATGGGTGGGAAAGACAGATGCCAACTGGGGTATACTCTACATAAACCAAGATATGGGAGCAACATCTCTGACCCTATGGGTAACAAATAGGGGTGCGACCCTATTGTCCAAAGATCCCTCAACCCCAAGAGCCTTACATCTCAATTCCTCACCCTAGGAGCTTAGACAATGGGAAAGAGTTGACTCAATGTCCTTGATCAGCCAAAACCATTACCTCAGAGGGTCACATCTATCAATCCACGTTGCTCTCTATAGATAAAAAAACATATCAACCTACTCACATCCGGTACCAACTTAACTAACTCACTGAAGAGATGCCTCAAACATCACCAAGAGAAGCAGTCTTATGTTTTCCTGTTCATGTAGGACATCAAAATCAAACATTATGTTAGAGCAAAAAAATATGTCACACAAAGGATACCTTATCCATCCTTCCTCTCACAAAGGAAACAACCACAAGCCTAAGCTTTTCTCATACAGCACCATCGACTTGATCTAGGAAGATATCTTTGTCCCAGCTACATACAATATTCTTTACCAGTCAAATCCCACTCTTGTTATCACAATATATCTTTGTCATATCTAGAACCTGCTCAAACAACTCTCCACAAAGAATCCTTAACCAAACTGCCCCATGGCTATCCCTGCTAGCAATAATGTACTCAATGTGCTCTTCTGATTATTAGTGTATCCAAGCAGATTTATATCTTCGAAAGATATTTTATCTCGAACTTAGTGGCCAACTCCCTCTTACACTTTATTTTCAGAGGCTCACTACCTATCAATAATAGATCGCCAACATATAAAACCAAAATCAAAGGCATACCTTGGATAAAATTGGATCGTTATTGCTTCCAGGGTTCACCATGAAAATATCAATGTGAACATGCCAGGTTTAGGGAGCTTGCTACAAACCATATAGTGCTTTCATAGAAACTTCCTTGCTCATAGATTTATTTCATCATTTGCTTCATGTCTGTAGGTATGTCATACTCCCGGTGTGCTCTTGATCTTGTGCATAAGACTTTAGTTTTTGTGACCTACAGGCACAACCACACCCACAGGCCTTCTTCCATGTAGTTGTGAGGCTTATACATGCATTCTTAAGCCTTCCTCCCAACAGTTGTGGATTGGACTAGGAGAACCCTTCTTTGCTCATATCAGAACTTGCCAAAACTCCTTCAAAAACATCAGATGGTTATTCATGACTAGAATCCTTCAACAATCAAGTACTAGGTGTTAAAATTTCATGAAGTGTTTCTCCCTTTGAATTAGAAGCCTCTTCAATCATCAATATTAACCTGTCAATCATAATATTGTCACGCTACAATAAAAATGTTAGATCACAAACTATATCAGGTTCTTAGCCATTTATCATAACAAGTCATCATCATCATGTTATCAAACATTCATCAAGGGTTAGTGTCATATAAGAGTATCTTCATACTTCAAAGATAATAATAATCAAGTCAGGGCTTTCAATTTTACCACACATCAGATTTTATTTTACAAAGATCAATAAGAGAATCATTCTTATTGTCACACTTTCATAATGCTTATCTCAAGCATTAACAACAACATCAAACTACCATATAAAAAAACAACATGCTATCCTTTTTTAAGAAATCTATCATGTCTAAAATGAAATATGCTTGTCAAATATCAAGAGAACCAATATATATCTCATGTACCATAAATCAAACTTACTTTCATATTCTTTTCATACCTCAAGGCTTACCTTTCCATCCAATATTACATGTTACATACCTTGTAGTATTCATGTACCTTTGCATCTTGTAACACTTATTTGTCATTGGCAGTTGTAGCTCTTCATCAACTTTCCACTAGCTCTTCTCTTCCTACACTAGCTTCGTTTTCTTGCACATTAGATGATCCTTAAGAGGGATCTACTTTTCACATCTCATCTAGAGGTCAGAGGTATACATATACTCAACTATACATGTAGGAAGTATAATTAACGATCATATTAATAAATATAGCTAAAAGTAAAGACATAAAGGAGTAACATAAATGGAAAAGCACTTATCTTCAATGAGAGGTGACCATCTTCCTTTTGAATTAGACTTCAAGAGTTAATATTGTCCATAACAATGTTGCCTGCCATATCTCAAACAACCAAGGCCATCAACCTTGACACAAAGCTAGAACATATTCACTCCGATCATGTTTCAAAACTGCAAAACTCAATCCATGATTTTATCCCAGGGTTTCTTCCAAACCCTAACCACATGTCATCCATCGAACCCTAATAACCAAATTGCCTAGGGTTTCCATCAAACCCTAGCATTATTTTAGGTCTCCTTCATCTTCTCTTGATTCCATCAATGTTGTCTCTTCAGGGGTGACCTTAATGACTTTTCTTCAGCCCATCTTTGACACCATGTTAATTTTCTTAGGGCTATATTTTTCATTTCTTTAGATAGTTACATTTCTTCATTTACATAAAGAATTCACCCCATAGCATCATAACATTATTCATATTTACAACATTATTAAACAAAATATGCAATTATATAGAAATAAAAACATCATCATCAATGCAGTGGAACATGAAAGGAACAATAGAAGAAAATAATTCACACATAGAGACACCGGGATTGGTCGGAGACTGGGAAAAACCCACTACGGGGAAAACACTTTCAAATTATTCTTCTTATTAGATTGCCATTTAATGATTCAACAAAGAGAGAGTACAATGATCCATATCTTCAACCATTAAGCTATCAACAAAATCAAGTAAACAACATCCATGAGATGAACCCAAAAATTCTAATAATCAAAACCCTGATTCAGAAGCTTGTAGTCAACTATCACTGTTTGCGGTCAACTGTCGAACTATGTGGCCAACTAACGAAATATTTGGCCAACTGTAAAATTCAAACTCTAGGTCTAAACCATAGAGAGAGAGAGAGTATTGTGTGTGGCTGAAACCCTTCAATGACATGCATAACCCTGCATCCCTGCCGTTACAACTGAAATTTCCCAGCAGCATGCCTGCAGCTGGGAATAAAAAACCCTACGACACACATGCGAGCTTCAAACCCTATAATTTCGAACCTATGCAAGCCAATCTCCGCAAACTGCCTCAGACCTTTGTGAGCCACAACCAAAGAAGATAATAGAAGAATGCTTCATCATAATTTTCTAAATGAGGGTCACTTTACTTCTATTTATAGCCTTCCAAGGGTGTCCAATTTTCTTTAGGGCCAACCTGATCAATTGTGCACATGTGGGATTTAATTCAAAAATACACTTTCCCTTGTCCAAATTGAGTGCTTCAATAGTCAAAATTTGTCCTCTTGAAAAGAGGAATTTCGTCCCATAATTGGAATTTGTCACTGAGCTTCCAAAAAATAAATAACAAATATGCCACCGTATTGAGGTGCCTTTTGACATGAAAGAAATCAATAGTTTCAAATTTTTATAGTTGAAGAATTATTTGATGTACACCAGGAGCTTGTTTTGTATTTGAGTGGGATCTGAGCTTGCATATCTTTTGAATTACAATAATTGAGTCTCCATAGACCAATAAATGTCATATTTTCTTTGATATTGTTAAGTTTAATCCCTATCACAATGTTGGGAATTCAGCTTGGCTGTTGATTGAAATCCCCAATCTCTAAGCATACTAAATCTCCCTTTCTTTATTGGGGTGACCCCTCCTACTCCTGCCTCCTCGGGTTATCTTTCAAAGTTCCATTAACAAAGAGGGCATATTGTTTCTTCTTTCTTATCCAACTTTGAAATTCATCAAACTCCATTCTTATTATATGTTATTTGAATGCAGGAGTCTTGGAAAAGAAGATACCAACCTGATTTGAGGTATGACCAAGAATGATCATCTCCCTTTCACTCAAAGAAAAGTCATTAATTTTCTTCGGATCATATCCCCGTGCTATAATTGTCTCAAACATTATTTTTTGTGCTTTAACGATAGATATGATTGTTTTAGGGTGGATGCTGTTAAAAATAGCTTGATTATGAGCTATCCATATCATCCAACAAAGATACTTTGGGAGAGCCATCCAACTTCTCATTACTACTGATTTTTCTTTCCATTGTCAGGGGATTTTTTGATTCCATTGCACAAACATTTCTTGCCAGACCCTAGGGATATTTGTCGTTTCCACAACTTTTTTTAACGTTACTTTCCATACCTCCATGATAAAGGGTCATTGGCCGAAGACATGTGGGATATCTTGTTTTGTCTTCTCACACAAAACACATCTAGAAGGTCCTTGCATGTTTCTTTTTTTAAGGTTTTATGTTGTCAAAACTTTCCCATGGACCACTTCCTAGTAAAAAAGATTGATTTTAGCCATTCCATGTTTGTTCTAGATTCTTCCCCAAAGTCGATCCGAAGTAGAGTTCGGTGAATTTTTAATTAGTAATTCATACCCCTCCTTTACTGAATATGCATTGTTCTTACAGCCTTAGATCCATATTCGATTGTACAATTGAGAGGTGGCAATAGGTGCAAATCTCCTTAAAGCTTTGAGCATGGTATACAAATGAGGGAGAAGAAACATAGGAATGTACAAGTAGTGCCAACTAATCCATTGTCCCTCGCGATCCCACTGCTAGATGTCAACAATCTTATAGAACCCCTTGGATTCCATAAATTGATACCCACTCCATTACCATCTTTCCATCCCAATTTATATAGGATGATGAGTGCTTCTTTACATAATTTCCAAATTTGAGATCCTTGGTCTGGCCAATTTTCCCTTTTAGGTCAAAGCAACTTGTTTTTATGAAAGTATTTGTGGATGGATGTCGTCTTCCACCATTCTTTAGAATCTGCCACATAATATTGGCACCCAATGCTAAATTCATTAGTTCGAGATCCTTGATTGCTAGTCCCCAAAAGACTTTGAGTAAATGAACAATTTTTTGATTCACTAGATGGAATTTGCTTTCGTTATTCTTTCGTCCTTGCCACATAAACTTCTGCAAGAGACCACGTATTTTATTAATGATTCCCTTAGGCGCAAGCAATCCAGAACAAATATAAATTGGAAGAGAGGACAATACAGATTTTATTAAAACTACCTTTCCTGCCACATTTAACCATTTTGCCCCCCAAGATTGTATTTGTTTCCTTAATTTTTACAAGACCTCCTCCCAATCGTCTATGGTAGATTCCCCCAAAGAGATGGGAATTCAAATATACTTAAAGGTCATCCATTCTAAAGCAATATGGAGTTATATAATCAAAGACATCTCAATCATAGTGGATTTAGAACAACTCCACCCGTATACCTGACATTTCTTTTTATTAATAATTCCCTCAGATAGATCTAAATATGAATCCAAGATCTTTTTGAAGCAGCCTACAATTATTTTGGAGGCACCCCAAAACAACAAGGTATCATCTAAAAATTGGGAGTGGTTCACCCCCTTAACATTTCTTGTTATACTAAACCCCACTAGTTTTCCTTCCTGTCTTGCTTTCTCCAAATTCTTGGTCAGGATTTCAACCATAATGATATAAAGAAGGGGAAACAATGGGATACCCTATCTTAAGCCTTGAGATGCAACAAAAAAAGAGTAGGTCAACCATTAACCAACATAGCTATCCAAGGTGAACCAATGCACGCTTTGATCCATTGAATAAACTCATTACAAAATCCTAATTTTCAAGCATTAAATAAAGAAATGAATGTCTTACTTGATCAAAGGAGTTTTCCATGTCCAATTTGATCACCATGCTTGACTTTCCATATTCCTTGATTGAATGAATTTCTTCCTAGACAAGAACGATATTATCCAATATTTACCTATGTTGCATGAAAAACTGCTCAGGTTCTCTGAAGAGAATTCTGGTAATAGCTTTTTCAATCTAGTTGAAATGATATTCGTTAAAATTTTATAGGCCAAGTCGCATAGCGAGATGGGATGGGAGCATGTGAAATTCACCAGATTCAAATCTTTGGGAATGAGAGAAAGAAAGGAGGAATTAGTGTTCCCACCTATCTTCTAATTTCTTCTTGTGTTGTTCAACATCCGCAAGAGGTTATTTTATAACATTATCCAAAAATCCCTATAGAAAATTATAGTGAAACTGTTTGGACTAGGGGCCTTATCTAGATCCAAATTGCAAATTGAATCAAGGATTTATACCCCCTCTCTACCTTTAGTCAAGAGACAAATTAGCAAAGTCCAACACAATAGGAGGAACACATTGAAGAAAATCCTGAGCTTGGAACATGTCAACCTCTCTATTCTCACTATAGAGAGTCTGGAAATGACGAAAAGATTATTGCTTAATGTCTTTAAAGGAAGTTACTTTCGGTCTCCCTTTAGAGGCTATCTCTTTAACTATATTCCTTAATTCTTGAGCTTTTTCCTTCTTATGAAAAAATGATGTATTTTAATCTCCTGCTTGTAGCCACAAACTTCGGGATTTTAATTGCCATAATCCTTCCTTTTGTTTGCGCGCTGTATAAATTTCCTTTGTAAGCTCTCACTATTTTTCAATATGCCATGGCTTTATAATATTATCCTCAATCAAGATTTGGTGCCACTCTAATTGTTTTATTAATTCTTGATGCTTCTATCCATAGGGTTGGGAAGATTCCTTAATCCATTTCTGTAAAGCTTGTTTTACAAATTTTAGCTTTTCCTCCCATACATATGTAGGAGAAACCAATACATGAATTCTCCATGCTTGTCTAATTAAATCTATAACGCCTTCTTCCTTCAACTAGCTGTAATTATATCTAAACATAATTGGAGCTAAGTCCTCCCTATGATCCAACAATAAGGATATCGAATAGTGATCTGATGCTCCATGTGTCAAGATTGAGGAACTACATACTAGTCCCTTTAATAACCAACTAATGTGAATTAAGAATCAATCCAGGCGAGCTGTTATTTGACTGTCACTTCTTTGATGATTTTTCCATGTGTATTTCCCAATTTTGGGAGGGATATCCACTAAGTTCCATTCTCTTATCATATCTTCCAAACACTCTCATAATGGATCTCAAACATGACATCCTCCACGCTTCTCTACAGATCTTAGTTTATTGAAATCTCCTCCCATTAGGAAATTATGGTGCTAGTCCTTCTCTTTGATGATATTTAAGGAATCCCAAAATTTGGCTTTATAGCCGTATTGAACTAGAGCATAGATATTAATGATAAGAATGTTCTCACTAGAGTCCCTTCATTCTGGTAGAACTGCTATCCAAAATTGTGTTTTTAGACTGTCAATTAATTTGAAATTAATTTTAGACCAATACATATCTAAGCCACCTAAAGCTCCACTTAAATCTTGCGATAATCCATTGCTCTCTCTCCAAAATGTTGTAGATACCTTATTGACTTCCTTTTCCTCAAGTTTGGTCTCCTATAGAAGGAGTATCCACGACTTCTCCTGTTTCACCAAATCCTTGACCGCTAGGTATTTTATAGGGCTTCCCCAACCCCTTATATTCCAGGACAAAACTTTCATCATCTCTTAAGAGGGTTTTGAATAGAACTACCTCCTTCTGGGATTTCTTAATCTTTGGAAGTATTTATCCTTAATATTTATGTGATTATCAGTTGGTTACCCATTTTCTTATTGTGTTTCTCATATCTTTGTCAAATTATCTTCATTTGTGGCATTCCTTGCTTTTTTTTGCTGCATTTTTCTCATGAATTTTGCCTTCATTTTCCCATACTAAAGGTTGATCCATATTTTTGGTGATTACACCTAATATGAATGGACCACTTTCAACATTCCTAGATTTGAGGGGAGAAGGCACAACTAGTGTTGGAACAATTTGTAAATTAGTGACATAGGCTTACCCCTGCTTTACCCACAATATGCATATAGACCTATGCATGAACCATTTTCCCCAGGAATTTATAATGACCTACTGGGTGAAATCTTCAATAATGGTGATGGTTAAGGCCCTTTTCTTTAGAACTCATGCGGAAACATATTAATAGACTTAACCAAAGTCTAAACCCTCGTTTACTTTACCCCTCATAGAACCTTTGTTAAATCCTTATTCCACACATATATAAAAAACCCCCTTTTAAACTTTGGGTTATAATTGGACTTAACCGTAAAACCCTTCTACCGACATTTTAATCCATTATAAACCCTTTATAATAGATGACACACAAAAACCACATAAATCATACCTTTTCCGCCGATCCTCGGCTTTTGCACAGTTACCGAGAATTACCTTTATCGCAATCGCTCATCGCAGTTACCATGGTCATACCACATATATGCCTTTATCAACCCTCCGACTCCGATATGCGACTATCGGCGCATTGAAATAACATTTTTTTGATTAAAAGACTCAGGCACAACACTTTATGGAATACAAAGGAAATACATGAAATCTCGACCCGAAACACACAAGGCTAGACTTCAAATATTTTACACCCGTGTTCATAAATATCGTTGGGTCTGCTTTTCCATTTCAAACCTTCTGCTACGTTGTTCCTCCTCCAATTTTCGATCGCCGATGCCTCCGATCAAATCTTGATTGTCGATCTAAACTTGATCCGATGGTTGTTGATTCACCCGATTAATAAACTTACGCGACAATCCTCCACCGTCGATCTGTACCCAATGGATATGACGGCTGTCATTGATATCAGGTGGACAAGTAGCACGAGGATTAATTGCATGATAAGCGGTTTCCTCTCTCCTCCTCGCGGCTAGATGTTGAACGTTTAATGGGATCGGTTGCTCACCCTTCAATACTGCTTACAGTTTTGGTGTCGCCCGAAATGCGCTTTCACTATTTAAGCCCGCTCTTCGCCGATTAAGTTGCGACTTAATCCTGGCAATTGATCTTCAAGATCAAATGACTACCGTGCATCGTTTTTTCACTTTTCGTTTTTCTCTTTACTTAGTTTTTACACTATTTCCTCAAGGTTTCTGTGGTTTTCGGTTTTCTTCTAGGATCTTGACACTCCACTATGCGACTCCTTCTGAGCTTAACTCTACAAGTTTCTTTAGTTCCTGTTCCTTCAAAACATTACTGGGGCTCTTCGAATGGATTCAACGCTCCATTCCCTTCCACTGTATTTCTTATCCTTTGTGTATTCGCCTCGACCCCGGCTGCATACATATATCTATGTAACTCTCTGATTTACTATAATTTATCAGTCAAATCTTGAAAAACACATTTATATGGGCTTGGAATTAAACCTATGAATTGATAACCAAATAATTACACAGTTTATCTATCTTGAGCCTGATCTTCTAATGTCAGTGGCCTCCGATTTACAAGCTTCTCGTAGGCTTACAATCACACTCCAATCTGCTATCTATCTAACCTATTCAACCTCTCCAACCTCTGTCTATGCCTTTTTGGCTTGCATTTATACAAAGGGATTCTAAAACCAATTTTTGGTTTAGATCCATAAACTCCTCAACAAAATTCCTAAAATCTCTTCCTCATCCCTAAGGATTCTCTCAAATCCACAAAATCATGAACTGACTCCTAATCTAAGATTTACAATCAATTCTCAATCCTCTCATCACTCAACTATCCTAAATCTCTCATGTTCTCCTACATTCGAGAATATTTACAATTATGCCTCACAATATTCAATTAATTCCTATTCTCATTAAAATCACTCAAAACATTAAATAATTACATTAATTCAATACTTAGGAAACCAACTTCCTTGAAACACAAGACCCCCTATGTCTACTAGAATACAATAAGGATGTTGAGCTGAATGCTCCTACATCAGACTCCCCAAGTAAGAAAATTTATGACCTCCTGGTCATAAGTCTAGATAATTGATTCCTCCTGGATCCCAGACTTTATTTTGTAACTTGTCTTTGCTTGTCAATTGTTCTATTGCTGTTGTTGTCTACTGTTGTTCTCCAGGTCTCCATACCTTATGTTGTAATGCTCCACTTGCCCTGCTTTCATAGTCTACTACTGTCTTCCTCTTGTTGTCACTCCTCTCCTTTCTTGATGTTATCTTCTTCTGAGACACTTTCATCATTAAATTTCTTATCAGTTCAATCTCTTTGTCCAGTATATCCTCTGTTTGCTGATTGTCTTCAACTCTTAATTGTTGAACTCTCATTCTTGCTTGTTCTTCACTTATTATGATCGCCTCCTTTTCATCCTCACCTTCTTCTTTACCATTATCTTGCACCTTTTCAGCTGATGCTATATTGGCTTTCAGAACAATTTCCCGCTTCTGTTTTTTGCACTTGTCAACGTCTTCTTGATTATTATTTATGACAACTGCTTTGTCATCCTTCTTCAGCTATTTATCCTGAACATTTATCCTCTGCTCTTCTAACTTCCTCCTTTGAAAGTCTAATTCTCTATATAACTCAATGATTTTACTTGGAGTAAACTTTGGAAATTTTACACAATCTCCTATTTCTTCATTTGCTATTGACCCATCATCACATGGTCCTTCTTCCTCTGCTAAATCTTTATTAACATCCTTCAGTAGATGTTCTTCCTCTTCTTCTTTCATTTGGCTGTCCTCCTGTGCCAAATATGTTCCAGTTTCTGCAACAAAATCTTCAATTATAATACAATCATTATAATAAAAAATATAAGGCTTCTGTACCTCTTCTTCTGTTGGAAACACTTCAGTATGCTGCTCTGGTCTCTCTCCTTCTGTCAGCATATCAATATGCTGATTCAAACTCAAAGAACTCTTGAGACTGTCAGCTAGTGTCTCCTTCTCATCATCTATTTCAATGATGTCTTTTAGCACTTGTCCACTGTAGCGAACTGATTCTTTTCCAGTCTCCTTGTCGTATCTGCTTCAAAACTTTCATCTTCTGGAAGGTATTATTCCACATTTTTGACAGATTTAATAACTGCCTATCTTCTTCCAAACTTGCAATCATACACAAATCTTTAATTTTAAAAATACAAGACCTTTCAGCCTCATTAGATGCTTCAGTCATCAAGTCTTATGACTGCTTTGAATCATTCATATGATCCAACTCCTTTGGCTTTTCATCACTTTCAAAAAGTAATGGTCCACGTTTTGGTTCACATATCGAAACTTCAACATTTTCTTCAGCATCTTCCTTTTGATGTAGCTCAACTCTTTCGAGCTTCTCTGTCTTCAATTTGACATCTATAATCTGTTCAAGTTCCCTTAGCTCCTTTATTAACTGCATATTCACCTGTTGTTTCCTCTTCTCTTGTAGCCTTCGCCACTTCACTTTCTTTCTCATGACATAACCATATTTCTGGTCTGTATCATTTCTCTATAACATTTCCTTTAATACTTCAAGCTGAACTGCTATCTCAACCTTCTCCCTCTCATATTCTTCTTTACTTAACTGTCTCTGTATGCCATTTGCCTTGGCATCTCCTTTCTTCTGTCCTTGGCTATGGTTTCTTTTAGAACCTCTGTTATGACTGTCACTAGTCATCATCCTCTCCATCTCTATGAGTTCCTCACTCACTCACTATGAGCTACACTAAAGCCTCTACAACAGCAAGTCTGCCCTGCTGCCACTTACCTCACCAAGCTCTCCTGTGTACTTGGTCTTTTGGCAAGCAATTGGCTCTCTATCTCTGGAACCTCCTTTGAGCAATTCTCTTTGCTCCTTCTAGGCTTCAACTCATCTGCACCTTCTCAAGAACACAATTGTCCTCTTTATCCAATCTCTGTTGGAATTCCTCAAAGTTCTGCCACATTTTGCTTTCACTTAGAAACTCTTACCAACTTCTTTTATCTCTTAGCAATTCTAGCCACATCCTTTGTGGAAATGCCTTTGGGAGTTTCAACAATACTTTTGCATCAATGCAAAGACTACAACTTTCCAATCTTAAAATCCAATTAAAATAAAACTATATCATCTTACCTTCAAGATCTCTGTCTGATCTTGTCCTCCCATTCACCTGCACTTTTGAATGGATTGTTCTTTTCACTAGCTTTCAGTTGTATCTTCAAATTCCGCTACTTCAAAAACTGACAAACATCCTTGTTATAGTTTAACTACTGTAATCCTGCTCTAAAATTTCACTCATTCAATATCTGCTAATCATTAGACAAATTTGCATACCTTCACCTACCTTCAGGTTCTCACCACTCTTGCAAATTTGTTTCAGCAGATCTTCATGCTTCCACTATACAAATTGTCAATATTCAGCTACTGTCAATTAGATTTAGAATTTGATTCTTTCTTCCAATCTTCTAGCTTTATCTTGGCAAAGCTTAGCTATCAGAAACAATTTCTCCTTTGCTGAGTTTTCTTCTACTCAGAAATCCTTACCAGTTTCTTCCATTACTGCTTCTTAAGACTTGATCTTCTTTTGCTGAGATACTTCGTTAGTTGCAACTATCAATCTTCCATCTATTTATTTATCCAGTAAAACTCAAATCAGATTTAAATAAAACATTACCTACATGATTTCTCAAGCAGTGCCATCCACTCTTCAGATTTGAATGAATCTCCATTCTCCAAAACATCACTGTGGATTCTTTATGTTTCTGTAATCTCTTCTTAATTCTGACTCACCTGCCTCTAAGAACTTAAAGGTTCTTATCTAATTTCAATTTCAAACATTTCACAATTCCAATTATACAGATTCATTGGCCATAAATCATTTGCTCTACTTTTCTCAAAATCTGAACATTCTATCGAAATGCAGAAATATCAAGATTAGTGTTCCTCTTACCAATCTCCCAACTTTACTCTGGTTGCTTCGCTGTCAGATTAGAATCTGATCTCCCTTGCCTGCATACACATCTTTCCACATGTCTATGTTCTAAATTCTTCCAAAGAATCTTTCACACATAATTTCCTTGTTCTGCTCTGATACCAAATGATGCAGGGTTACCCCTTCTTTACCCACAGTATGCATATAGACCTATGCATGAATCATTTTCCCCAGGAATTTATAATGACCTACCAGGTCAAATCTTCAATAATGGTGATGGTTAAGGCCCTTTTCTTTAGAACTCATGTGGAAACATATTAATAGACTTAACCAAAATCTAAACCCTCGTTTACTTTACCCCTCATAAAACCTTTGTTAAATCCTTATTTCACACATATATAAAAAACCCCCTTTTTAACTTTGGGTTATAATTGGACTTAACTGTAAAACCCTTCTATCGGTGTTTTAATCCATTATAAACCCTTTATAATAGATGACACACAAAAACCACATAAATCATACCTTTTCTGCCGATCCTCAACTTTTACACAATTACCGAGAATTACCTTTATCGCAATCGCTCATCGCAGTTACCATGGTCATACCACATATATGCCTTTATCAACCCTCCGACTCCGATATGTGACTATCGGTGCGTTGAAATAACGTTTTTTTCATTAAAATACTCAGGCACATCACTTTATGGAATACAAAGGAAATACATGAAATCCCGGCCCGAAACACGCAAGGCTGGACTTCAAATATTTTACACCCACATTCATAAATATCATCGGGTCCACTTTTCCATATCAAACCTTCAGCTGCGCTGTTCCTCCTCTTATTTCTGATCGTCGATGCCTCCGATCAAATCTTTACCGTCAATCTAAACTTGATCCAATGGTCGTTGATTCACCCGATTAATAAACTTACGCGACAATCCTCCACCGTCAATCTATACCCAATGGATCCGACGGCTTTCGTTGATATCGAGTGGACAAGTAGCATGAGGATTAACTACCTGATAAGTGGTTTACTCTCTCCTCCTCGTGGCCACGTGTTGAACGTTTAATGGGATCGGTTGCTCGGCCTTCAATACCGCTTACGGTTTTGGTGCCACTCGAAATCCGCTTTCACTATTTAAGCCCGCTCTTCGCTGATTAAGTTGCGACTTAATCCTGGCTGTTGATCTTCAAGATCCGACGACTACCGTGCATTGTTTCTTCACTTTTCGTTTTTCTCTTTACTTAGTTTTTACGCTATTTCCTCAAGGTTTCTGTGGTTTTCGGTTTTCTTCTGGGATCTTGACACTCCACTGCGCGACTCCTTCTGAGCTTAACTCTACGAGTTTCTTTAGTTCCCATTCCTTGAAAACATTACTGGGGCTCTTCGAATGGATTCAACGCTCCATTCCCTTCCACTGTATTTCTTCTCCTTTGTGTATTCGCCTCGACCCCGCCTGCATACATATATCTATGCGACTCTCTAATTTACTATAATTTATCAGTCAAATATCAAAACACATTTATATGGGCTTGGAATTAAGCCTCTGTATTGATAACCAAATAATTACATAGTTTCTCTATCTTCGGCCTGATCTTGCAATGTCAGTGGCCTCTGATTTACAAGATGCCTGTAGGCTTACAATCACACTCCAATCTGCTGTCTATCTAACCTATTCAACCTCTCCAACCTCTGTCTATGCCTTTTTGGCTTGCATTTATACAAAGTGATTCTAAAACCAATTTCTGGTTTAGATCCATAAACTCCTCAACAAAATTCCTAAAATCTCTTCCTCATCCCCAAGGATTCTCTCAAATCCACAAAATCATGAACTAACTCCTAATCTAAGATTTACAATCAATTCTCAATCCTCTCATCACTCAACTATCCTAAATCTCTCATGTTCTCCTACATTCGAGAACATTTACAATTATGCCTCACAATATTCAATTAATTCCTATTCTCATTAAAATCACTCAAAACATTAAATAATTACATTAATTCAATACTTAGGAAACCAACTTCCTTGAAACACAAGACCCCCTATGTCTACTAGAATACAATAAGGATGTTGAGCTGAATGCTCTTGCATCAATTAGTAGGGATTAGCTCTGATTGATGTTGTTCAACATTTTCCTCAATATTTGGAATCTCTTATGTCTCTTTTAGCTCTCCTTCTTCATGCTCTATTACTAATTCTCCCTCTCTTGAGATCCCTTGATTTAGATTAGGGTTTGTATCCACTAATTTGTTTTATTCAAGATTTTGCAAATGCTCAAATTTATTTGATGACGAGGAAGCCTCATTTTTGTTTTGATTCTTATCCCCTAAAGATCTGCCTCGATTCCCTCCTTATTTTTGTGCCTGTCATCGTTCTCCTTGATCTGAAGGGGGAATAGGCCCTTTATTAGCGGGATATTTCTTGGAATCCCTTTCAAAATGACCAGACTCATGAAAATATCGACATTTGAACGTGATATACTCATAATCTAAAGTCCAGGCAATGCGACCATCCCCATAATGTGAGATGGATTTATGAAGGAAAACCCTTTTCCATATCTACCTCCATAAAAATCTTAGCACATGGAAACTAGGATCCCTTAGGTTTGGCCCTATCAAAATATTTCCATACACCATTTCCTATTTCTCTTAAGCAACCATCACTCCAGCAGAAGAGAGGAAGTCAAGGAAGTTTAACCCAAACAGGGATCGTGGTCGAAATATCCTCATCCTGATTAAAATCCATATACCACTTATTTAAATACATCTCTCGAGATTTGAAAAAATAAGGACTATTTATGAAAACTATATCTTTTTCCTCCTTGAGTTCAAAGAGAAAAGCAAAGAAACCATTTCCACATGCATAAAGCATGATATTACCTTTCATCTTCAACTTCCATATGTTGTCTATCCACGCCTCCATTGAATGAGGGGATGGACACATCCCTGTGAACTTTCTAATGAGAGTTCGTTTAGAGAAAGCCAATGTTTTCCTTCGAACACCTGGTTGAAGAGCCACCGAGGGAATGGAGTCTGATTTCTTCACAAACTCAGACCATG
This sequence comes from Pinus tabuliformis, assembly GCA_031772625.1. NCBI lineage: Eukaryota > Viridiplantae > Streptophyta > Pinopsida > Pinales > Pinaceae > Pinus > Pinus tabuliformis. Next base: position 633,359,552 of record CM062804.1, on the reverse strand, counting down.
GTTCCTTGCTACAGGGCCTGTTCGAAAGGGAAATCACTAAATCCTGAAAGGTTGCAACCTCATCATTAGGAGGTGGGGAGCCCCCTCTGGTGAAGCCATTGTACCGCAAGTAGAGAGCTAGGGTTTAAACAAAAATCGAGAGTGCAGAGAAGTACAAGAAAAATGCTAAATATATGTAAATATTAATACATAATAAATGATAAATTATTGATATAAACAATTATAATTTTCTTGTGGTTTTGTAACTTTAGTAAGAACAATTTTATGTATAATGAAATAGTAAAATAAAAACAAATATAAAAGATCGTAAACTAAAGAAAAAGAATCCAAAATAAAGCTGGAGAGGAGATAAAAAATATATATAAAAAGCAATAATAACACTTTTTCATCCACTTGGATATATTATTAGTATTATAATGGTTTTTGGAAGATTTGATCTTAAGTGTTGCCCAAATTACTTCAATATGCTATCGATTCACATCCCAAAGAAAGAAATTAAATTCAACCCCAAAGAAATAAATTTGATTACAACTATTGGCTTTGCACAATAAGTTATGCACAACCCTCTATAAAGAACAAATTTTATAGTGTAGCAGGAGCTCAAGGTCATTTTGTTAAGTTCCTTCCACATGGCTTTCTCAAGTCCCTTGATATACTCTACATTTTCACCGATGTCATTTTGTGGTGTAATTAGTTCACTAGGAGGATCACCCTTAAAATTCAAACTTATTTCCTATAAGTTGAAACTCTAACATAAGTGTGTTTTTGCATTGATTTAGTTTGGTTGGTAGGAAGTAAATATAGGATAGGGAGAATTAGATGCATTCTCCATATGATAATTGAGGCGCAATGAGGAAAACAAAGAAGGAGAGGTCATTTAGTTCATTTCCTCATTTACCCACACACTCACACTCATGTATATCTATGAAGATTAATCGCTCTTTGCATTCATGAATGAATTCTTACACACATTTTCACAGTTTCAAAGTTGTAGATCCACATAGAATAATCCACAAAGAATATTTGGAAAAAAAAAATGCTTCTTTAGAAAAAAAATAGAACTTCTTTTGAAAACTCCAACCTAATGATAACTATAGCAAAAAAAACCATTAAGAAAAAAAATGATTATTATAAGTTAAATAAATATATGTTTATCATTTCTTAACATGTACGAAACATGTAAAGTCATTTAGCTGACTACCCAATTCACTCACACTTATGTATATCTAAGGATGAAGAAAGAGAGGTCATTTAGGTTACTTCCTCATTCACCCACACATTCATGCTCATGTATACATATGAAGCTTAATCACTCTTGCATTCATGAGTGAATTCTTGCACACATTTTTGTAATTCTAAAGTTGTAGATCCATAGAGAATAATTCACCGTAATTTTGAAAAAACAACTTTGTCTGTTTCAGAAAAAGAAGAGATTTCTTTTGAAAACTCCAACATGATGATAGCTACGGAGAAAAAATATTAATAAATATAAAAAATAACTCCTATGAGTTAAATAAATCTCTCCTTATCATTTCTTAACATGTCTAAAACATATGAGGTCACTTATCCTATGGAATTGTGAACATAATGTTGAATTGAGGTTTCTGTGATCCATATCAAATTTATGAGAGATTTTTTGGCGTAAATCACATGAAATTTCATTTGTCGACGCGTTTCGAACCAACCAGTGTGGTTCATCATCAGGACAAGTTGAAGAATCAGATCTAGCTTTGCATATTAAATAGTCAGAGCAGAACATCCAACGGCTATATTTCTTGACCAAGCAACGGCTATATTGACTAACGGCTAAATTTGACCAGGAGACGGTTAGTTGGACAGGATTAAGGGCATGACCTTTATTTTAATAATTAAGTTAATTCAAATAAATATCAAATTGTTAGTTAGTTATATTCTTATTAAAATCGAGGTTAAAGGGACTATAAACGAATATATCATAAAATAAATAAATTAATTTAAATTAATAGTTAGTTAAAAAGTTATTAAATAGAGTAATGAATATACATAGTTAGTTTTATATATATATATATATTAAAGATAAAGGGATTTATTTTATATCTTAAAATGAATTAACTATAAAATAAAATCATTTTTAAATTAGTAGTTATTGATAGATATTATAGAAAATTTTAGGGGGTTAGAAAGAATATTAATTTTATTTTATTTTATTTATTTATTATTATTATTATTATATATATATTTTTAAATTAACTAAAAGTTTAATTAAGGGTTGAACTAGCATATTATCATAGATTGATTTCAAGGTATATAATTATTATTAGAGTTTTGAAAGGATTAATTGTATTGTTATTATCAATATCATAGTGTTATAATAATAATATTTAATAAATTTATTAATAAAGACGTATACTTATAACCTAAATATCCTATTTAAATATCTTATAATAAATAACATAACCCTGAAGAGTGACTAAGAGGTGAGGGCCGAGACCCATAACTAATACAAAATCTCATCAAATACTAAAGGCCCATGAGAGAAGGATACATGATAACAAGCTAAAAAAGGAGGGAGGGGAGGAATGGACGAAAACGACTAGGAAGAGAGGGCTAGGATCCAGCAACTACTGATCTTCCATCCGTCTTCTCTATTGAGATTGTTCGGTCTTTTCTCAATCTCAAGGGCTTCCCTAAATTTGCGGTGATGGAATTGCGAAACCTTAGCAATAACACTCGCCTCCTTGATACATACATGATGTTTGGTACTCTTCGCATGCTCAGCTAAAGCAGAAGACTTGGTTCTCCTATGCTTGAGGTCAGCTGCGTGCTCACTAATCCTTTGATTAATGGAGCGACCAGTCTCACCAATATAGGGGGTCCCACAAGAACAAGGAATAATATAAACCCCTTTCATGTCCTTAGGGTCAATAGGATCCTTCACAGATCTGAGGGATTTACGAATGGTGTTGAGGGGTCTAAAGGTCGAGGGGACATTATGTTTCTTAAGAATCCTAGCAATCTTATCAGTAGTCCCCTGCACAAACGGAAGATGGACACCTGGGACCCGCTCTTTCGGTTCTCTTTTAGTTAATGAATTTTTGGCAGCTTTGAGGAAAGCTTTCTGACCCTGGTACTTACTATAACCATTCTCAACAAAGACCTTAAGGAGGTGGGATTTCTCTTTCTCGAAGCTTTTTTCATCAGAGATCCTAAGGGCACGAGTAGCAAGGGTGTTGAGAACACCCAACTTCTGAGCCGGGAAATGGTGGGAATTGGCATGAAGATACTGCTTCGTATGTGTTTTCTTTCGAAACACTTGGTTGGAGAGGGAACCATCACTATTCTTAGAAATAAGAATATTAAGGAACTGGAGGAAACCATTGACTTCTTATTCCTTGGTGAACTTAATGGCTGAGGATTGACTGTTGAGATGATCGAAGAAGAGATCTAACTCCTCTTAGCCATGAGACCAGATGGCATTAGTGTCATCTACATATCTTTTCCAAAGCTTCGACAGGAGGCGGGCCGAGTTTAGAGCCTTGGATTCAAAATCTTCCATAAAAAGATTCGCTACGACAGGGGATAGGGGGGAACCCATGGCAACACCACAGGTTTTCTCAAAAAAAAAATAAAATTAATAATAATAATAATATTCTTTCTAACCCCTAAAATTTTCTATAATATCTATCAATAACTACTAATTTAAAAATGATTTTATTTTATAATTAATTTATTTTAATATATAAAATAAATCCCTTTATCTTTAATTTTCCACTGGAAAAATCCGTAAACTTTTCATTAAAGATGAAAGGTTACATATGTAGATGCATGCCGCATATGCCAATTGTTCTTTGGTATCTCTGTACATTTACAAAATAAATACATATATCTGCTGTTGCAATATATTGCTGTATGGTCGGTATAGTTCAAAGAGTTGATGCCTTTATGGCATCCATCTGTTTACAAAAATTTACAAAAAAACACAGTTCTGTGTACTGCTGCTGACATTCTGCTGATTTGAGATTAAATCTCATGCAGACCCACAGTAGGATATTGTGGGTCTATATATGGGCGGTGGTAAAACTTTTGTTCTTGTTGATCCAAAATCTCGGTTATCTCCCAATGTCCTTTCTCCATCAACGCGGCCTCCTTGGAAAGTTTATCAGCATCCTGGTTATGTTCCCTGTAGATATGAGAAACGGAGATGTGATTAAAAGCTGCCTTGAACTGTAGTACTTCATCAAGTATGTTATTGAGTGAGTGAATATGACATGTAGTGATACTGTTGAACCAATTTATAATGATCTGTGAATCCCCGAAGATGTTTATGCTGTTACATTGATGACTTAAAGCAAAATGAAGCAGATGTCGAAGAGATATAAGTTCAGCGAAGTTGTTGGTCCCGGCCCCCAAACCAGCCTTGATGAAGTAGGAGTGATTTTCAGATTTGTGCAATATGAACCCACCCCCGCTGCTTTGGACATTGGCAGCCCCGTCGAAATAAGCCCAAGGAGTTCCCCGATCAATGGAGGGGGGAGGGTTTGGTCTGCGGGATTTTGGAGGAGGCGGATCAGGTAATTCGTTGTATGCACATATGATCCGGGCTTCAATAAGTGGCCATTGTATGGCCTTCTCTTCGAAAATCAGTTGGTTCCTTGCTTTCCAGATGGACCAATTTATGATAATAGGCAGGTTTACAAATTTAGTGCCTTTATGACTGTTGCCCCAATCAATCCATGCATTAATAAGGTCGATTCCTCTCCATTCTCCCGTGTATTTTATAACCTGTTTTATGTTGTTCCATATTTGTAGTACAACGTTACAATGCAGGAAGAGGTGCTCTGTGGATTCACTGGCACCCTTGCACAGAGCGCATCTCGACGGTCCAAATTGTGCTCTTCGCATGAGATGCTCACCCGTGGGTACCCTGTTTCTGAGAACGCACCAAGTGAACAATTTTGAGCGAGGGGAAGCAGATAGCTTCCATAAGCTATGCCACCATCGTTCAAGTACTTCGGGTTTTCTCTGCCATATGATGTGAACGTATCCCTCTTTTGGTGTATATCTCCCACTATCCGCCAGGTGCCAAATGATTTCATCCGATCCCTCAGATATTCTGACATGAGATTCCATCAGGGCCGCACAGTATTCACTCCATGCATCGTGCCATCTCTGTGGGAGGTTGAGTTGAGCGGCATTCTTCCAAGCCTGATGGAAAAGGTCAGTTTGCTCTTGGTCCGCGATTTGTGAGATGACTTTAATTCCTTGGGCAGATAGATATTGCACCAGTTCTTGTGGGAGCCTGTGTCTCCCTCCACATCCGCTCCAAGGATCTAATCCAATGCGGACTCTGCTTCCGTTTCTTATTCTCCATACTATGTTGTTCCTGATCAGAGGGAGAGAATGAAGGAGGGCTTTCCAGATTGAGGAAATGCCTGTCTTGTTCCAAGTTGGGAGCCTCGCCCAATCCAAGATGTTGAGAGGCCAAATGTACTTATGATATGTAATGTTTGACCATAAACTTTGAGAGGTGAGCAGTGCCCATCCCATCTTGGCCGCCAGCGCACTAGCAAAGGAAGGTAGATCCTTCAAACCCCAGCCTCCCCATTTCTTGGGCAGGGCAATCGCTTTCCATCCGATCCAGGCAAATGTGCGCTTTTCTTTGTTGCCAGCCCAGAGGTATCTGGAGCAGAGCTGCTTGAGTTTAGATAGGATGTTCCGAGGAATCCAGGCGAGGGCCATCCAGAAAACTGGTGTGGCTTCTAGTACAGATTTGATCAAGGTAAGTCTTCCCGCTCTGGATAGATATCTGAAGCTCCAACAAGTAATCCTTTTTTCCACTTTGGTAATCAGCCAGGTCCAATCCGCCACCTTCTGTGTGGTGGGCTTTAGCCAGTAACCCAGATATTTTAATCCCCTGTCCAAGGGCTGTGTGGTGTAAGGGAATGCTTGGCGAGCAGCATATGATTCATTGACCGAGGTATTTACCAAAGTGATAGAAGATTTGGTTCGGTTAACCTCCATTCCAGTGGCATGTGCAAATAGCTTTAGAATCCTGTTGAATGTCGAGGTGTCTTGTATACTGCCATCGAGTAAGATAAGAACATCATCTACAAACAGCAGGTGAGTAATGAAGCAGTCCTCTGATATTTTCAGGCCCCTGATAGTTCCTTCCCTTTTGGCCGAGATGATCAGTCGACTCAAGGCTTCCATTACCAGAAGAAAAAGAAGTGGGGATAAAGGACAGCCTTGTCTCAGACCTCGCTCAGAATGGAAGAAATGGGAGGCTGCACCATTTATCAGAATAATCCCTTTATCTTTAATATATATATAACTAACTATGTATATTATTTTTCTCGTGGAGAAAATTCGTAATATTCATTTAAGAAGATTACATATTGTAGATGCTTAAAGCATATGCAGAAACCTGGGCAGTGCCACTTACAATATACTTCAAAAGAAGTATCCTGAAAAGCCCTCAAGCAGGGCAACAAACAAAAAGGTACGTAAACCCCAGCAAATCTGCTACAAAAAACAGACTTATAGAGGATACCCAAACCCAATACAAAAATACAACAAAAAAGAGCAGAGGTGCAGCACCCAAAAGACCAGCGCCAATGCACCACAAGCAGAAAAAAGCTCCCGTGGAGGCAATAAAGAAACAGAAGGTGCTAAAACTGGCCGCAGAAACAAGAAGGAGAGGCACGAAATGAGGAAGAGAGCAGCCAGGATAGCCACTCCTTCCTCGCCCCCTCAAAACTCTCCATCCAAAGCAGACGAAACCAATGGTAGAAACAAACTGCCCCAAACATCCACAACAGCCTGCAGAAACCCCACGAAATCAGCCATTGTTGCGGCACGAAACAATGCTGAGTCAGAACTCAACGCCCATGTTCCCTCAATGCATCAAAAGGATAACCTCGCGAGTGGCCAAAACAACACCAATTTCCTCCGCGAAGGAGAAGCACCAATCGGAGCAGAGGCCAGTCTAGGGGCAGAGGTGGAAAGGGCAGCCACCTCGCCCCCGCTCAGAGGAAAGACAAAAAACCAGGAACGAGATATTTCTGCACCCGCGCCGCTGCCAAGCTACTTTGCCTGCGGGTTGTGAACAGAGGAAGCTTTGCGGCGATGTCTGGTGGAAACCCTAGGTCCTGTGGCGTCTTCCTTGCCGCTCCTCCAAATTCTCCTTTTGATATTATCTTGTTCTTGTGGGCAGAGCTAAAATGTAACTATTTCCTTCACTATGTATATTCATTACTCTATTTAATAACTTTTTAACTAACTATTAATTTAAATTAATTAATTTATTTTATGATATATTCATTTATAGTCCCTTTAACCTCAATTATAATAAGAATATAACTAACTAACAATTTGATATTTATTTGAATTAGCTTAATTATTAAAATAAAGGTCATGCCCTTAATCCTATCCAACTAACCATCTCCTGGTCAAATTTAGCCGTTAGTCAATATAGCCGTTGCTTGGTCAAGAAATATAGCCGTTGGATGTTCTGCTTTGACTATTTAATATGCAAAGCTAGATCTGATTCTTCAACTTTTCCTGACGATGAACCACACTGGTTGGTTCAAAACGTGTTGACAAATGAAATTTCATGTGATTTATGCCGAAAAATCTCTCATAAACATATTATTTATTAATTGAAAATTAGAGAGGAAGTTTGGAATTTAATTTACTTTCTTATTCATATAATCAATTACATATTCTCTCGTCCTGAGTTGACTAGGGAGGAAATAAAATTCGATTACAATAATTGTCGTTATTGATACACAATAAAAATACTTTCTCTAATTTTGTGGAGATGGATTTTTTCCTTCCCTGAATAAAACAACAATTTTTGTTTTCTTCTTTAAATTGCATGTGTCATTTTCATGCTTTTTTATTTGGGGTTGCTATGATTCATAATCAAATTCGTATTTCTAATTTTAAGAGATTAAAATAATTCCATGTGATGCTCTTCGGCGTGAAGTTTGAGCACTAAAATTTTATTGACTTTTTGATGATGTGCACGTTATCAATCTTTTTTTTTTTTTTTTTAACACAGTCGGTTACTTTTTATATATTGCAAAAAAGAGGGAAAGGAATAAGTTTCTTGTACAATCAAGGGAGGGTAGGTTCAAAAGTAGTGCGTAAATGGGAGTCCAGTCCCCGCAACTACTTTTGCCGCCTAGAATCCATAAACTTCAAAACAAATGAGCTGGTTTCGTGGTTCTAAGTTGTGGGTTAACTTTCCAAAAGATGACTTGAACACCAAAAAATGACTTAACTTTTGAAAAGGCGGATAGAGTCAAAGACCATTATCCTCGAAAAATCGGCATATACACAATACACGGTAATTAATGATTTCTGCTTTTCGGAAGCCTTGGCGCGATCTTCAAAGCTTACCTTTATAAGACTCGATCTCCATCGTATAAAATCCTCCGTTAGATCTGACCGGTCAAACAACTTGCATGTCCCACTTCCACCATTGATCCACACACGATAGATCCAACTGTTGGCAAGAATATCGGGCGAGCAAATCGCGCGGAGAGTACCCGCCCGAAAAGGTGGTAATATCACACCACCTCATGATACGTGTCCATCAATGAGTGGAATCGGGTGGTTCCCTCCCAAAACCACTTACCACTGAAACTCTGCCAGAAATACCATTCTGGTTTACAATCTCGCCTTTTCTTATTGTTTAACTCTCGTGCAAGAAAGTGCCTGATGGCTGTTGATCTACCACCATCGAGAGCTGTGACGAAATTTCCAAGATCCTCTTCCGTTGCAACTGAAGTTAGACCTCGGCCATTGATCTCCAGAATCCCATGATACCTGTGCGATGAATCTTCATCAGTCACCGCACTCCTACTTTGCAGCCTTTCTTCATTGATTTGTGGTTTCTGGTCCTGAATTATTAGTCTCTGTTGTGAAGAAACCTGCTGCTGTTGATTGCCAAACTGTCTCAGGTCGCCTGGGAGCCTACACTGATACTTGTGGATCATGGTAAACATTCTTGTTCTTTATAGTGGGAGAGGGGGTCAAGGGATACTTTCGTCATAGTCTTCATTGTTCTCTTTGACTATGCCCACTGGTTTGTCAATTTCTTTGTTGGCATGACTATCCGCGTCCTTATTTTGGTTTCTCAGGACGTGCTTTAATGTTTGATCAATCTTTATTTAGTATGTTATGTTCTTTCAGTTTTTTGAAGGTATGTTTTTATACTCATAGTTGAAGGTAGTTATTGGAGGGTTTAGTCGACTTTGTCGATTAAACTTACTATTTGAATAAGAGCAAAGCTAATTAACTAAGAAAGAGAGTTTAACATGTAAAAAGGTCAATTATTGGGTGAGTGAATTGACTAAGGTAGTTAAAGTAGTTGTAACTAACTAATTATTGAACTAAAGTATAATTATGAGATCATGAATGTAACAATGTACTAGTGGTATTGATATAATATAAAACACTTATTATTGGTCTTTCTATTACTCTTTTCTTCCTTCTTCTCTTCTATGTGTGTGCTTGTATAACGCTATATGATGCTTGTATAATGCATCACCTGAAGGACTTTTGAGAACCTTTTTTTACCATTCCCTATATTACAATAGTTGTCAACCACACATTTAATTGAGGAGAAGTCTAAGGAACTGGGAATTTTCGAGTCATAACCCATTTTTTTTTAGTAATATAATGTGGCTTGAATATAATCAAGGGTTCATGTCCTATTGTACTTTGGGTTCCCATGAGTAGTTTAAGCATCCTAATACTAACATTAGATTGTTTTTTGTTTTAGTCTATAAGAGTAGTTCTAGGTTGTTGTGGATTGCCACAATATTTTATCAACAAAGCTTCAAAGTAGTCCAAGCTACCCCTTTTATTTATGCAAAGCCAAATTAATACTATAAAACCTAGGATCAATTCAAGTGACTAAAAAACGACTCATGACAAAATTTGAGCATGAAACCTTTAGGATATTTCCCTTTGATACATTTTTTAAAAATCTAAATACTTCTCCATCGAAGTTGAACTTTGAGACATGGTTGCAATTGAACCTTGATTTTTGTGTGCTTCTAGATACAAAGAATAATGAGCTCTTCTTGCCTTGATTGTTCTTGGTGACATTATAATTCTAAGTGCTATAGTAGTCTTATTGATACTTATGGGTGCCTTAATATTCTAGGCCTGTGAGTCCCACTTGATTTGTCTTGGAATAGTTGAACAATGGATGTTTTGCATTAATGTGGATGTATGGCATGACTGGATAAGTTGCTTGCTATTTTGTGCATGAATAATTTATTTATTATTATTATTTTTTAACCAAAATGAGTAGATTTTTTATATAAATAAAACGTTCCCATTTGCGGACAAAACCGAGACTTTACAAGGTGTTTTCAAGCTTGCTAAGGGCTGCTGATTCATCATTTATTCCACATTCCTTCTATAAGAGTATTCACTGTGCTTTTCACAAAAATTCCTCATTCCAGAGCTCCTATAACTATATATTCGACAAAATTGGAGCAATAAATATTTACATTTGTATTATGCCATTCAAAAATAGTAAATAAAACTAGAGAGACTAAACATCCATTGGCGTTGGACTGTTCAGATCTAGGCCCATGGAAACTTCTTCAGTTCTCCTATTTAGATCCATCCCGGCGGAATCTTCATCATTACTTCTGCTTCTCTCCTCCACCTCATCCTCCAACCAGCAAATAGGTTCCTTCTTTTCCAACTATCTCTCCTGCATAGTCAGGTTCTCCTGCTGTTGTTGGTGGATGCTACGTTGTAGAACAACCAATTCTTCATGTAACTACAAGTGGTCCTACACACAATTGATTCAGGTTTGTCGATTTCTACTTCCAACCAGAGAATTTCCCACCCCCGCCCCCCCTGTCCTTGTCTTGCAATGAACCCATGAGCCCGACATGGAGCTATTCTTAGCACTTTTCACACTCGTATCCATCTTCAAACTTCCCTTGGCTAGCTTCTCCAAAATAGTACAAACCCCTCTATTGTGCCTGCCTGACTCAATAATACCCTTGACCCACCTCTCTAGGAACCCACTATCCTCCAAACCATCCTCCACACTGGCCTCCAACGAAGCCCCGAGGTTCTATTCCAGAACCCCCTCCCAGTCCAGCAGATTATCAACACTCCCACCAACAACTTTCTCAATTGCAGCCACTCTCAGACAAACATATCTATGTGGATCAACACTCGAATTATCCCCGAGGTTCTGTTCCATAACCCCCTCCCAATGAAGCAAACTAACGACACATAACCCAACAGGCCTCACTCAAGCAACTACACTCAGTCTGACAACCCCCTGAAGATTACCACTCGAATACTCAGGCACATCAGACGCCTTGAGATTCTTCCCTTCAACCCAGACCCAACCATTGACGCGCAATGACCTCAGCTTCAGTTGTCAGGCCTTTGCAGAGGCCACCTTTGCAGAAAATAACCTTAAACCATAAAACTAAACATACCTTTATTCATTAAATAACAGATGCAAGACTAAGTGACAATGCAGTACCATCGGGAGGAACTGTTGGAGCTGTAATCCAAATGTCCCTCCATAAATTCCCAACAGTTCGCCATTATTTCCCATCTCTTCTCCTGGACCGTCATTCCCATCCTAAGCTTCCTCCCATGAGCTATCGGGGTGTTTCTGAGCATGGGAATTAATTTTTGCTAAGAATTCCCCGTTATCTTTCAATCACCTGAGATGGTGCGCCGAACTTTACACCATGATCCAGGGCGTGGGAGTTGGATGCAGACACATTGAACTCTTCCATGCCCAAGTGTTGTACCAGGGTGACGAACACAAACACGTCGTGACCGCAAGCAGAGGAAGCCCATGCCACAAGGCTATAGGACAGGTCAGGACTTGCATGGAATGATGCGACAGGGCCCAAGGTGCAGGGGGATGAAGTGGATTGGAGAGGGGAACATGACAGAAAGGATGGGAGATAGAATGAAACAGAAGAGGGGAACAACAAGGAGAGATATAGGAGAATGGCAGAGGATAGGGACGAGGGTGTTAAAAAGGAAAGAGGTGAAAAGGGCGGAGGGGAAGGGGGGGAGGAAGAGAAACCAATAAGCTAATTTTAGAAACCAAATTGCAAAGTCCCCATTTCTGATGTTAGCTAACTTCCTTGCTAGACCAAGAGTAACATTCTCAGCCTAGAACTTGAATCTCATAAACACAATTAGGGGATGCTAGTCATGCCATCGACCTCGTTTACAATACTCCTTTCTTCTCTCAACTAGCAAGCTTGGTTTGCCTGTTTGTCAGCTTCTTTGTTGTTTCCTCTGAGAATATGGAAAAAGGACACCAAATCGAAGGAGGGGATCAACCCTTGGGATCTCTTGATAATTTGGTTTAAGATAATGTTTTTAGCTGATGAAGTATAAATCATTTGCCTAATGATTATCATGGAGTCCCCTAAGACCTGCATTTAATTAATGCCCTTATTTTGAGCCAATGTGAGGCCTAGGAACAAGCCATATGCTTCTACTTGGATGTTTTTCTCCCTTCCAAGCCCCTAAGCATATCTATCTTCAATGATTGCTTCTGGATTAATGAGAATCCCTCCCCCTCCTGTCACCCCACATAAATAACTTATTAGATAATAAACATATAGTATTTAATTTTGGTTTATATTCCATGTTGCACTAATAAGCATAAATTGGCCTTTAGAAATAAGGATCTCAATGCATGAATAAGATTGGAATTGAGCACTAAGTCCTAGTAGGAAAATAGTAATTGGGTGTCGAGCAACCAAAAAAATTGGTAGTTACATCCCATATTAGAGACAAAGACCAAGTCTAGTGAGAATAAAGTCATAAAAGTTCATAGGTTGTATCCATCAAATTGATCAAATTCCAAAAAAACACATTATTGAAATAAAATACCATGTGAATTAGTCATCGCTTTTCTTTTGATCATCGATACCTAAAAAACGAAATAAAAAAACAAAGCATTAGTGATAGCAACTTTAATTTTGGTCATTCATAAGCTTGAATTTCTCTTATGTTCATGATCTTGCACATCAATGTTATCCTAAACGATGCCAATTATTATAGTTAATAGGTTATTCTCCCCACTAGTGTTCAAATCCCATTACAATATGATCTCCTTGTGGAATGCTTGTGTTAGTGTTTATGAATGTAGTGCAAATCTTGGGTGACTTTGGAAAAATGACCCCCTTTCACATATTATTAGTCTAAGAATAGATCTCATAGCATGTTGAGATATTACATTTGCCTATGGTCAATATAATTAAGCAACATCTTTCCTACATGAGATATAATAATAATTATATGCATTTCAACATGATACGACACCTATTCTTAGACAAAGAAGATGTGAGTGGGCGTCGTTTTGCTAAAATTACACAAGACTTGCAAAAAAATCTTGTGCGGATACCTAAAGGATTTTTCCCCACATTCATAGATTCCATCACTCGTAAATTCATTAGTGTGCACCAATGCACCTGAACTAAGGGGATTATAACCGGGTATCTATTGGCAGAGGACAAATCAAATGCTTAACATCATTCGTAATAAACTAGTTGAGTTAATCTCTTTGGCTTTAAATGTTTGGAATCATTGCCAACCACCTCATGCACTTAAGTGAGTGATATTATTGGTATCTTACAAACCTGAGTTAGTCCATAAGGGCTTGGCATGTCACAGGCTAGAATTGAACTTGGGTGAGGAGGATCACAACTTCTCCTATTATCCACCCAAGCTAGACCTAATTAACACACATACATATGTATATGTATATTGATAAGTAGGCTAAAACATATTAAAAACATCATCTCAAAGTGACCAACTTACTCAAAAGCTACTACAAGTTTGTGAAACATACAAGATCCCTTAGTTTGAAAATTAGAGCTCTTAGCTCCTTGCACACATTTAATGTTGGAATTGTGACAACTATTAAAAGGAATTTTTATTGTAAAAAACAAATTTACTTTAAGTATTTGGTAATTTGTGTAACGTTGGAAATTTATATAATGGTGTTAGTTCACATAACACATGCAACAATGCCAAGGTAATTACATAGATATGTATCTTGAGAGACAAGTGTTAGTTATGCAAGAATGGTGTTAGAATATTGTAATATTTTTTCTTGAGCAATAAAAATATTGATACCTTGCCTCATGGATGTTTCCTTGACATATTATCAAGCTTTACCATGTAAATCAATGTTATCTTGTTTGAACATTGTTATATTATCTTGTTTTACATTTTATTATTTCTTCACATTCATATTACACAACAACATATAGTTTTGTCTCACATTTCCAACAAGTGGTATCAAATCCTAGAGGTTGAATGCAAGCCCTAAAATTGGTGAAGGCCACAAAGATTCATTCATGCCCAATTTAATGGAGGCCACAGAGTTTGGTATGTCATGTGTGTGTGTCTATGTGGCAAGTTCAATTTGGAGGAGATATGCTCAATTTGGTGGAGGTCTCTCTCTCTTAGGTCTGTGATGTTTGTATGTGCCAAAGTCAAATTGGAGGAGTCTCTCTCTCTCTCTCTCTCTCTCTCTATTAAAAAAGAAAAATCAATTTGGTGGAGCCCTCCCCACCCCCTCTCTCACACTAAGAAGATCTAGATGTAAGAGCTCTCAAAACTATTTAGTTATGATTGGTGGATGATGCTATTTTCAATATTATTGGAGAGGAAACAACAATAGGCTTATGGAGAAAAATGGAGAGAATTTATATGAAAAAATCCATGAAAAACATAATCTACTTGAAGAGGTAACTATACAATCTATAGATGAAAGAATGTACCGAAATTGTTGATATTTCAAATGTGTTCCATGTTCTTGTATGCTAGTTAACTAGTACGGATGTAATAATCGATGATGAAGGTAAGTAGTCTTGTTATTGTGTTCATTTCTTGAATCTCAAGACCACTTAGTCACTTCTATTAACTTTAACACAATTGACCCTCTTGATTATGATTGCATTATGGGAGGATTATTGTCTAAGGAGGTGTAGAGGAAATCCAATACATAAATCTCCACATTAGAAGCAATGGTGGCTAGGGGTCCATCCAAAGAAAAAGGGGAGAATTGAAGAGATACATCAAGATCTAAGTCAAAAGGGAAAAAAAAGGTAAATTAAAATATTGGTACTACAATAAATTAGGGCATCTCAAGAAAGATTGTTCGAAGAGATAGGAATTCAAGGAAGACTTTGAAAAGGAAGGAATTCTAGTTAAGACAAGTCTAGGTATAGTTGATGGAGTTTTATCTGTGTAATATCACACAACATAATGAAGAATTGTTATTAGATTCTATTGCTTAACATCGCATGTTTCTACATAGGAGTTTGTTTTCATTTGATCAAGTTGTTGACGACGGTATTATTCTTATGGGAAACAATGTTACATGTAAGATTGTTGGGGTTGGGAGAATTAAGATTAAAATGTTTAATGGTATTGTAAGTTAATTGACATAAGTAAGATCTGTATCTGAACTCAAAAATAATTTAATTTTCTTGGTAGTTTTGGATTCTCGAGATTATAAATTTGTAGGTCAAGTTAGAGCATTAAAAGTGTCCGAGAGTGTTTCGGTGGCTATAGAAGCTACAAAGATTGGGTACCTCTATAATTTGGAAGGTAGAACTCAAATAAATGAATTAACAATGGTATTTGAGGAAGCAAATGAATCCACTCATTTACGACATCAATGACTCATTCATATGAGAAAGAAAGGGATAAAGGTATTGGTAAACCATAAATTACATGCAAATTTAAATTCTTTGTATTTGAGTTTCTACAAGCATTGTATGTTTGAGAGTAGTGTAGAAAAAACTTTAAAATAGACATTCATATAAGAAAAGGTACTTTATATCATATCCATTCAGATGTTTTGGGGTCATTCCCTACAATTTCTTTCGGTGGATCATCATATTTTGTAACAACTATACATGATTAGTCCAAAAAGGTGCGGGTTTATGTCCTCAAAAGAAAAGATGACATATTTAATATATTTAAGCAATTTAGAGTTTTGGTTGGAAATAGAATTGGTAAGTCAATCATGAAAGTGATTTCACATCTTCAAATTTGGAAAATATTGCAAGAAATCTAGGGTTAAAAGGCACAAAACCACAATACGCACTCCCTAGCAAAATGGCATGGAAAAACACATGAACTCAACTCTTCTAGAGAAAGCAAGGATCATGCTCAATAATGCCAATTTGCAACAAGAATTGTGGGTAGAAGCAATCACTACAATTTTCTATGTAGTAAATCAATCACATTCGTCTGCAATACATTGTAAGATTCCTAAAGAGGTATGAACAGGTCATTTTGTGATCACTCAAATTAAAAAAAAAATTGGTTGTGAAGTTTATGCTCTTATTCCTAAAATCACTTTTTTAAGTTATACCCCATGTTAAAGAAGTATGCGTGTGTTGGTTATTATGATGTAGTTACTAGATATAGATTATGAGATCCTGTTGCCCAGAAAACACATCATTGGAAAAGATGTAGTATTTGATGAATTCCCCCTCATAAAATCAAACATTGTAAAAGTTGAATTGAAATGAGAACAAGCACCACAAGATCAACAAATTTAGCTTGAGAATCAACCATCTACTTAAACTAGGGAGTAGGAAGAACATTCTAAAGAAGTTATGGATGCAAAAAATATACAAGAAAACATCGAAATGCCACAATCAACACTAAGGAGATACACATGGGACCAAAATCCTCCTAAGAGGTATCGAGAGTATGTTTCATCCATTACATTGACAATTAAATATGGGGAGCCTTCATTCTATAGTTAGTCGCGCTCAAACTGCAAGGCACTTCACTCTAGATCTGATTTAGGCGAGCCTTCCAATAAAAGAAAAATCTGATTCTGAATCAAGAAAAGATGGATGATATTAAAAGTGCTAAATAGAAAATGACAATCAAAGAAGAAATGGATGTGTTAGAGAAGAAAAAACATGGGACTTGGTAGAACTTCAAAAGGGCAAAAAGATTGTTGGGTGCAAGTAGGTCTACAAACTAAACAAGTGTGTTGATGGAAAGTTGAAAGGTACAAAGAGAGACTATTAGCAAAAGGGCATTCTCAAATGGAAGGTATTGATTTCCATGAAATGTTTCTAGTTTTTAAGCTTGTTTCTATTCACGTATTATTAGCACTAGTTGTTTTACTTGATCATTAGAGCAATTGGATGCTAAAATAATAATTTACATGGAGATTTGGATGAGGAAATATATATGGAACAACAATAAGGATTTTTTCAAGATCACAAAAGAAGATTTGTAGACTCAAGAAATCATGATATGATCCAACATAGTCTCCAAGGAAATGGTACATGAAGTTTGATTCATTCATTATGAGCCAAATTTTGTTTAGAAGCTAGTATGACCATTGTGTTTACTTCAAAATTTAAAATGTTATTTCATTATCTTGGTGTTATATGTTGATTATATGTTTTCTATAAGCAAAAGCATGGTTGAGGTTAGTTGGTTAAAGGCTAATTTAGCTAGGAATTTTGATATGAAGGACCTAGGAGTACAAAAACAAACTTTGGGCATAGAAATACACAAAGACAGGGAAAATAGTAAGCTTTGGTTATCACAACAAAGGAACGCGAAGAAAATACTAGTGAAATTTGGTATGAATAATGTGAAACTTGTATATATCCCTATTGTTTTGATTTTAAGATTTCTTTAAGTTTATGTCCTATCAGTAAAGAAGAAAATGATTATATGTCTTATGTATTATATGCTAGTGCAGTGGGAAGTTTAATGTATGTGATGGTATATCTTATACTAGATATTTCACATGTAGTTGGTGTTGTTCGTAGATACGTGGAAAATATATGTAGAGAGAATTGGGTAACATTGTAATGGGTGCTTCGATTTCTTAGAGGCACAATTGATTATTACATGTTGTAGTGATCTAGTTTGTGGTTACGTTGATTCAGATTTCGTAAGTGATTTAAACAAGAGGAGATCTACTTCAGGTTATGTATTTACTTTTGCAACAATATCTATTAGTCGGATGTCAAAGCTTCAAGAAACAACTGGTTTATCCACTATCGAGGTAGAGTATATAGCTATCTCACATGCATGTAGGGAAGCAATTTGGTTAAAGGTTCTATTGGGTGAGTTTGGAAAAGTATAAGATATAGTGAGTGCATTTTGTTATAGGCAAAGTGTTATTAGTTTGGCTACCAATCTAACTTATCATAGTAAGACCAAGCATATTGATATTAATTACCATTTTTTTGGATAGGTTATTGATGGGAGTGGAGTAGCTCTTAATAAATTCTATACTCAAGAAAACCATGTAGACATGATTATAAAACCAATATTGTTAGAGAAACTATAATGGTGGTTGGTGATGGGCCTCCAAATTAGACATAAATTAGGGGCCATCTGATCATCCTTCAACACATTAAACCTCTCTTTTTGCATTAGATAATGTATTTTTAACTTTAATATGTTCATTATGAAGGTTTATGGATAATTGCATATTTGTGCCTAATATTATTTATTTTTGTGGAATATTGTGAGAATATTGGGCAGATTATGAAGATTTGGAGGAGGAGATAATTTAGGGACTTTCTCCCTACTACAGGAGGATCAATATTAAATAATAAATCAAGAATATATTATGAAATTATTGCACAGATTTTGGAGCTCCAATGATTGAGAAAATCTAGGAATGTGTTCCTTATCATTTAATGCAGATTCATAGTATTGGGAACCAGATCCACTATTTGAGGGATTTTGGTGGGGAAAGCTTCCTCCTTTCATGGGGAATGATTCCTAATCATTTTGTATAAGTACCAAGTCGAATTTTCCTCTAGGGGTTTATTTTTCTTAGTCTTCTTGTGGAGAGAACTCATATTTTTGCAGTTTCACTTTTATTTCTTACAAAGATGTAATTGTATTGATGGAAATAATGCAGATTGGTGCCATGTATTGGTCTCCTTCATAGGACTCTGAGTTTCCTTGGGCTTGTCCATCCTAGGACCCTTAAAGCCCTTTTGTATCATTTAATTTTCTTCCTTTCACTTCTTATTCACATGCATCTCTTGTTCTTGTCTTTTTCTATTGTTGCATTTAGTATTAATGATTAATTGTTGTAGGATTGGGTTAAATGGTTGAAGTAAGTTATTTTGCAGGATCACAACCATCATTTTATCATTGGAACAACTTTGGAAAGTCACAACAATCATCGAGCTACTTGGATTAGTTTGCTTATTCCCAAATCCAGATTTATGGAAGTTCCTTATGGCAAATAATAATAAATTTCTGCTATTTTTTAGAGCATGCTAACGAGCTTCAATGAATTGAATCTACTTGCATTAGTTCAAAAAAAAATTATAGTTAATGAAAAAAATTACCCCATTGCATTTTCACTTGATTAGGTTAGGCATTTGATAGATTTCTAGCTCACTAGTTCTCAAATTTCTAGATTTTAGATTAGTAATTTTCTGCTATTTTTTTAGCATGGGTTAACAGAGGTCTTTTTGAGTGATTCCACTTAGAATGGAGACCTAATACATCCTAGTCAATTACAAAATTTGTCCCATCCAATTTGGATTTGATTTGCTTGGTCATTCAATGAATTATAACTTCCTGTAGTAAATCTGTAACATCCTGTAGTTTCCTGTAGTACTCTTCCAGTGTGTATATACTTGCCCAGATTTGCTCAAAAAGATTGGTTTTGGTCCCTTAGGGTTGAATCATGACCCCTAGGCTCTAAATAAATGGTTGAGGAAGAATAAACACCAATTAGGACATGCCTTTTTACAATGTATATTAGGCCTATTTATTTGAATTCATGCTCTTAGGATTTCAATTACAATTTGTTGTTCTTGCCTAGGATTAATTTATTTTCCAAAGTAAAATTTCCATTTATGAAATTAGTTTAGGATTTGATTTCCTTACATTCACTCCATTACATCATGACATCAAAGGAAGGACACATTGTATGCTGCACATATAGTGTCGATACCTCTTAAGTTTGTATGAACCCCAAGTTGATAATTAAAGTTGGTAGCCTTGGGAGTTGCAACATTCTTGTTGCAATATTGAGGCTCATCACTTTTTGGCGTCATTGCCGGGGAGGTGTCAAAGTATGCATTGTTTTCTTCCTTAGTTGATTCATTTCTTTTACTTTCTGCATAAACAAAACATTTGCATTAGGCATATTTCATTTCAAAAACAAAAAATTGCATTACATTAGAATTATTATTCATTTTTTTTTTTTTAAATACTTCTGCAACACCAACCCCCCCATTTGATCACATGGTGCAGTAAGAGCCACATCACCATTCATTTTTGCAGGTAGAAGAAGAAGAGGTGGCAGAGAAGGAAGAAGAAATTGATGGAAATGATGACAATGAAGAAGATCCTCTTGGATTTCCCATTTAAGATATTGATGTCAGTGTGCATATGAAGAACATCCCTCCATATTTTCTTCCAAACTTTCATGGTCTAAGGTCAGATGATCATGAAATCTTTCTCTTTGAATTTCAAATTGTTTGTAGATCTTATGATTACTTATTAAATACTCAAAAATTGAGATTGTATCTGACAACATTGAAGGATAGAGCTCTTAAATGGTTCATGAGTTTAAGGACTAATTCAATATGATTATGGAATGATATGAAAAAGATATTTCTAGAAAAATATAAAGATCATGATCTTAAAGAAGAAATATTTAGAACGAATAAAAAAGAAGATGAGAGCCTTGAGGATCTAATAGAGAGGTTCATGTATAATGTTAAGAGGGTAAAATTACATCATTTAGGATCTCACACAGTAAAAACCCTCTTACTTAGAACAATTAGGGATGAGTGGATCAATCTCCTTGATCTCATGAGTAGAGGTGATGTATACCAATTATCATTTGAAAAAAATTGTGAAACATGAAAACACATATCAATAGGAAGGGAAAGAGTAAGTAAATCAACATCAAGATCGGTTAGTCAAGCTAAACTTGGAAATTTGTTTAATGAATTTAAAACATAAATTCTTAGCAATCTAACCAAACAATTAGAAATGATAAGAATGCAAGACGAGGAAAAACAAGATGCTGTTATTTGTGTTGCCCATGCATTATCACATGCTATTAAATATTTCCCCTCATTACCAAGGTTGAAGGAAGTTTACCAAGAGGACAATGGAGCAAGTCAATTGCCAATGCAACTATGTTATGTAGCTCCAAGAGGACCATGGCAGCCTATTCAACTTGATATGATGCAAAATCCTAATTCAAAATTTCAAGCTTATGCACATCCATCTCAAAGTAATTGGAACACCCCCTTTCTTTGGTAACCTTGGCCATATCAACCCCAAAACCAATCTTGGCAACAAGGTTGGCAAGGAACTTATGGGAGCCATCCACAATATCCTCAATATTTTCCTCATTATCCTCCATACCCAACTCCATGTTATCCCTACCATTCACCTCTGCCACAACCACAACCCCAACCACATCCATCTCAAATATCCACTCCCACTCAACTACCTGTACCACCATTTCCGAACCCACACAGTGAAGTAGCTCAGCCCACTTAAAATGATGAGGTACAACACTTCCAAACATCTCCTCTTGATCTAAATGGTATTCATCTTAGCTCAGGAAGAGTATCACAAAAAAAAGATTCTCTTGATATCATTGAAGGACAACATGCAGAAAAAGAAGATTCAAATGAGAAGACAAAAGAATCATGGGCTACACTTGACGAAGAGCAGACATCAGAATTAGAGATTGGGAAAGTGCCATCATGTTTACCATTAGATCCTCTATGTGTTCAAGAGAATAATCAACAAAAAGAAGAAGATCTGAATTTCATGGAAGAAGAAGACATCCAAGATGATCCAAATCAGCAAGTGGACTAGGGGCATCACAACTATATTGAAATATGGTTCCAGACAGTCACTAAGTTGCAACAATACTCTCTTCTTCAACTGTGCTTGATATCATGAAATTCAAAGAATTTGGTCTCTTACATTCAGGTACATGTCAAAGAATATGTTTCAAGCCTACACATGATTTTATATGTCATCCAATTATGCAAGTGGCTCCATTGGAAGTATTCCTACACTTGAAAATGATTTTGTTTTTTCAAGTAGAGTAGGATAAAAAAAAAAAAAAATAAGAGAAAAAAATAAAATTTTAGGTGAAAACTTCCTTTGAGGTGCTTGAGATTGGCTCAACGATTGAAAACCTCCATGAGGCAGTCAATGGGTTGGAAAAAAGAGAAAATAAAAGATCCTAGGTGAAAGCCTCCTTTGAGGCACCTAGGCAGACCTACTAGTTAAAAACCTCATTGAGGCAGCTAGTAGGCCTAAAAGAAAAAAAGAATAAAAAAATAAAAAACTTTGCTCCATGTATCTCTCTCTCATGAATGCATGTGTTCCCCAACCTCTGCAAGCAACAAAAACAAGTTAGCCACCAAAAGAAAAGTTGATCAAGAGCCTAGTCAAAGTAAGTCAAAATTGGACTTTCTCCTCCTTTGCTCAGATGATCCAGAAGGACCAAGGCCATGCCAATCCATCACCCTCATATATTTCTGCCATCCACTCTTCATTCCCAAGATTTTACCACTCGTTTTCCTTCTTGTCCTAAAATGCTACAGGAAGATCCTGTAGTTACAATAGGAGACAAAAATACATAGAGAAGAAAATTATTTTTGTCATATCTTGAAAACCATGCATCCGTTTTCCAAGTTGTTTCAGGGGGAGATGCATATGCATAATAGTAACATGCCCAAGCAATTTCAACAAATTCCGGTGCACACTTTTCGAGAAATTGACCTCCATCACCTACAACTATTTTTGAATTTTATTGATATTTGTGTATCCATTTGAAAATTTGTTTCATGGGGAGATACATATGGATTATGGTAACATGCCCAAGCAATTTCAGGAAATTCCACTGCACATGTTTCAATAAATTTTCCTCCATCACCTATAACCATTTTTAAAATTTCTGTAGATTCGTGCATCCATTGGCCAAGATTTTTTATGGGGAGGTGCATAAGGATGACGAAAACATTCTCAGAAAATTCTAGGTCAATCCATTCTACCGTTTGGGAGATATGGAAAAAACAAGTCTGTTGCCGGAGGTTGTCCTGAATTACTATAAGAAGATCCTGTAGTATTACAGGATGGCCGAGAAGAAGCTACAAGAGGCAAGATTATTGGCGAAAGGGATCAAAAGGTAATTTATTCTTTAAGGAAGGTTGATATAGGTCCCCTACATAACTCATCCACTCCATATAACCAAAATCCATCTTCAAATTCCACTCAGCCTTGCATGAAAAAAATAAGAAAAAACTTTTTCATTAACTTTTCCACCACCTACACCACCTCTTTATGATTTTAACCCTATGCTTATACCTCCTATGACTTTCCATCAATCCCACATGCATCAATGAGGTCTCGAAGAGGAATTAAATGACTACTATAGGAAGATGATTCCTCTTGTAAGAAGCCTGCACAGTTACAACATAACTCAACATCAATTCTTTTTTCACTCACACAACAGAAGATATAGCGACCCTTAACAACATGAAGCCATTTCTAAAGATTGAAAAGGGGACACACCTTCCTTAGGAAGCAGTCCATCCACTCCACTAGCAAAAGATTGAACACTGGAAAAAAATTTGCACATAACAACCTTATCAATCAAAGAATCAGCAAGCTATGAAGACATGTGTAGAGACAAGCAAAGAAAATTAACACCTCCAGGGAAGCATGGATTGATCATCAACTCAACAGCAACATGCATGCCTCTCCAACAACCATCAGGTAGGTACAGGTATGCAATATTCTTGACCTCTTCTCTTGAGCATATTATAGTTATAAATTTGTTGTCAATGCATGAGAGGTGAGGTTTTATAAAGCTAAGGATGGGTCAGCAGTCTCAGCCACCCTCAACTAGTTAATTGCAACTAACTCCCTCACTCATGCAATGTGGAAAAGCCAAATTAGGAAGGGTGATGATTTTGAGGAGTGGGGACAACAGTTAAAAGAGGAAATTTGTGCAAAGGCCAAGTCACCAAAGCACTCCAAGCCCTCCATCCACTTCATATCCACTATCTATCCATCATTCATCCATCCCATTTCATAAGAAAAAATTAACATTTTTCAAGAACAAACCCTACACTCTATCTCACCCTGAAAATTTCTTGAAAAAAACACATAGAGCACATCCTCTCCATTTTCACAAACCTACACTACTCCCTCTGAGCCCTAGCATCATCCTCCAAACCCTCTACATCATTTCTCATCACTCTCATACAGTTAGAAGACCCTGAAAGAGAACGAATGGCTGTTACAAGAAGGCAAAATGCTGCTACAAGAAGGCAAAATGCTGCTACAAGAAGGTAGAAATGAACAAATTGTGCTAAAAACCAAAATGGCAGTGCCTAAGAGATACCTAATAAAAATAGATAACTTCAAATCCCATTAGGCAATCATCTAGGCCACAAAAGAGAAGAAGAAGGCAACAAAAGGCAAGAATGCATTCACCATCAAAATAGAACTCAAATTACAGTGATGAAAAGAGGCTTTCTAAGGGGTCTTTAATCTCTTTCTAGCTTTTGTCCAAGACCCAAAAGATGTTATAGAAAGGGAAGAAATGCATGGAAAATTCGGCCCAAAATGGCATTGAGGGGCATGGAAGTCAAGTTGAGGGCCTACCCTAGGCGCAAACTATGATTTCTACTCAAAACAGGTTTAAACAGTTTGCTACAGGGTTTCCTGTAGTTACTATAAGAATTACTACAAGATGTCATAGTTTACTATTGGATCTCATCTAAGGGCATTTTGAGGGGTGGTGGAAAAAGGTAGCAGAAGATTGGAAAAGGATGTGGAATACCTTTCCAAACCGAAAAATATTAAAGAACCCATATTGCATAAGGGGAAAAAGGTAGGAATGTACAAATCAGGGAGGCCACCGGGGCCATGAATGACGCACAAGGAGGTCACTAAGTTGCTCAGAGGATGAGCAACACTTTCAACAAGGGGGTATGATGGGCCTCAAAATTAGACATAAATTAAGGCCCATCTGACCATCCTTCAGCACATTAAACCTCTCTTTTCGCATCATATAATGTGTTTTTAACTCTAATATGTTCATTAGGAAGGTTTATGGATAATTGCATATTTGTGCCTAATATTATTTATTTTTGTGGAATATTGTGAGAATATTGGGAAGATTATGAAGATTTGGAGGAGGAGATAATTTAGGGACTTTTTCCCTACTACAGGAGGGTCAATATTAAAAAATAAATCAAGAATATATTCTGAAATTATTTCACAGATTTTGGAGCTCCAATGAATGAGAAAATCTAGGAATGTGTTCCATGTCATTTAATGCATATTCCTAGTATTGGGAACCAGATCCACTATTTGAGGGATTTTGGTGGGGAAAGCTTCCTAATCATTTTGTATAAGTACCAAGTCGAATTTGCCTCTAGGGGTTGATATTTCTTAGTCTTCTTGTGGAGAGAACTCGTATTTTTGCAGTTCCACTTTCATTTCTTACATGGATGTAATTGTATTAATGGAAATAATGAAGATTGGTGCCATGTTCAGCTTCCGAATCTTGGTCTCCTTCATAAGACTCTGAGTTTCCTTGAGCTTGGCCATCCTAGGAGCCTCAGAGCCCTTTTATATGATGTACGTTTCTTCCTTTCACTTCTTATTCACATGCATATCTTGTTCTTGTCTTTTTCTATTTTTTGCATTTAGTATTAATGATTTATTGTTGTAGGATTGAGTTAAATGGTTGAAGTAAGTTATTTTGCAGGATCATAACCATCATTTCATCATTGGAACAACTTTGGAAGGTCATAGTAATCATTGAGATACTTGGATTAATTTGTTTATTCCCAAATCTAGATTTATGGAAGTCCCTTGTGGGAAATAATAGTAAATTTATGCTATTTTTTAGAGCATGCTAACGAGATTCAATCGAGTTGATTCTAATTGCATTAGATCAAAAAAACATTATATTTAAGAAAAAAATTTTACCCCGTTGCATTTGCACTTGATTAGATTAGGCATTTGATAGATTTACTAGCACATTAGTTCTCGAATTTCGAGATTTTAGACTAGTGTTTTTCTGCTATTTTTTTAGCATGGGTCAACAAAGGTCTTTTTGAGAGATTCCACTTGGAATGGAGACCTAATACATCCTATTCAATAACAAAATTTGTCCCATCCAATTTTGATTTGATTTGCTTGGTCATTCAAAGAATTATAACTTCCTCTAGTAAATCTGTAACATCCTGTAGTTTCCTGTAGTACTCTCCCAATGTGTATATACTTGGCCATATTTGCTCAAAAATATTGGTTTTGGTCCCTTAGGGTTGAATCATGATCCCTAGGCTCTAAATAAATGGCTGAGGAAGAATAAACACCAATTAGGACATGCCTTTTTACAATGTAGATTAGGCCTATTTATTTGAATTCATGCTTTTAGGATTTCAATTACAATTTGTTGTTCTTGCCTAGGATTAATTTCTTTTCCAAAGTAAAATTTCCATTTATGAAATAATTTTAGGATTTTATTTCCTTACATCCACTCTGTTACATCATGACATCAAAGGAAGGACACATTGTATGCTGCACATATAGTGCCAATACCTCTTAAGTTTGTACGAACCCAGGGTTGATAATTAAAGTCAGTAGCCTTGGGAGTTGCAACATTATTGTTGCAATATTGAGGCTCATCACTTGTATTCTCTTCTCTTGTAGACAAGGTGATGAATGGGCTTGGGAAAGGTATCAGGTAAATTATTGTCGAAGTGGAAATTGTTGGAATTGTGACAACAATTAAAACAAAAATATAATGTAAAAATCAAATTTAATTCAAGTAAATATTCGGTAGTTTTTGTAATGGCGGTGGTTTACATAACTATGGCAGTTCATGTAATGCATGTAATAATGCCAATATACTTATATATCTATGTAGCTTGAGAGACATAAGTGTTAGTTTTATAAGCCTCGTGTGAGAATATTGTAATATTTGTTTTTGAGGAATAAGAATACCAAAACCTTGCCCTGTGGATGTTTCCTTAACATATTGCCAATATTTTACTAGGAAAATTTGTGTTATCTTGTTTGAATGTTATTTTCTTATCTTGTTTTTCTTTACACTATTACTTCATATTTGTCTTGCATAGCAATATATACTTTTGGATCACATTTCAAACATATAAGTTGTTGTAAAAACTTGACCAATGTCTATTAGCATAATGCACTAGAAAATATCCAAATAAGCTATGAATCCTACTACATGACCTCTTCATCACCAAAACCACCTTACTCAAAAGAAAAAAAAAGGTTTGAGAATCATACAAAATCCCTAAGTTAAGAGTAGAGTTCTTCGTTCCTTGCACATAACTAAGTTCTAGCAAAAATGTGACTAGTCCCTTATAATAATATTCCATTGACAAATATATGTGTAGCCATCACTCCTACTAGATGGCCTCTTCCTTTATGGGTTTTTACACACAAAGGCTAATAATTTAGGCCAATAGATTTAAGATTGACATTAGTATTATCTCAATACTAAGATAAATTCATTAAGTAATATAACTTGATGTAAGTATAATATGTCCTCATTTCATTACATTGACATACGCAATGGGGCAAGGAACTAATAATCAAGTTGAACTTTTTTCTTTGTGGTTAGTCATGAAATGTATAGTAGATAGAGGCATAAACAAATGCATGTTTTGGGAGACTCTAAGCTATTGATGGGTCAAACAAAAAGCAAATATCAAATTGAGAATTTGTTTCTCAATACAATTATAAATATGGTCTTGGAGGTAAAAATTAAGTTTTCATAAATTACTTTGTGAATAACTTTATCCTTGTAATAAGGGATACTTTAAGAATAAGAATAAGGGATATTTTTTATGGTTGGAGAATGGCCTACAAAAGAATTATCTATTTTTTTAATGTGAAAAAGCATATTCATGTTAGTTTTTGTAGCATCAGATGGTGTTATAGTCTCAAAGTATGTGGAGAGGCTAAAACACATGAGATCTTTAGAACCCAAAAATCATTTATGGAAATTCCACCTAGAGATAATTAAATTAAATTAATTGATTGATAATGTAAAAATGCCTAAGTCTAGCTCAGGGAAATCGATTAATTAATAGGAAATAATTGAGAAAGGTGAAAATTCTCTAGAAACTCACATGGATCAATTTAGAGATGATCTTAGCAATCGTTAAGGATTTAATCATGGTCGTTGAAGTCTCAACTAGAGACTATAAGAGGTAGTCGATGGGGTAGATGGAGACAACACCAATGTAGATACTTAGTGATCTAGACAGTTCGATTTTCCAGTAGCATAGTGATTCAATGGGAGCATTCGAGCTATAGATCGAGTAGTAGGTGGCAAAGGGGTAGAGTAGCAAATTTTCAGAGGAGACTTCGAGTTTGATAAGAGTCAGCTAAGAGGGATGATTTTTTCTCAAGGAATTGCACAAAGGGCTTTTGGGGAGAGTTTGATTCAACAGAGGAGGATTCAATTCATTTGCTAGAGGCTAGGATAGATTCTAGGAGGCCAAGCGAGTCACTTACAGGGGAAAAGATAGGCAGAGTTGCAAGATTCTATTAGAAAATTATATATATCTTTCTGACAAATTCGGGTACTGATATATTATAAAAACTTCAAAGGACTGAGTCCTATTACATGAGTATGAAATACTAAGGCATTAAGGATCCAAAACAGGTTCGTAGACCCTTGATCCTTATTGCTACATAAACGATAACTAGAATGAAAGAGGTAACGGCTATATTGCCGGGTGAAAGAGCCTGCTAGCCAGCAAAATTTACAGTTCATGAGTCCTAGGGGTATTTCTGGTTGACTGAGTCATCCGGGAGAGGTTCCTTCCCTGCACTGGCTCTGGTTGAAGCTTCTGCTTGCATACTTTGAGTAAGAGTCCTGATATGAGCTATAGCTTCCTCTATGTGGGAGCATCTGTCCTTCAAAGCCTCGATCTCAGCCTTTTGTTTTTCTAGCTTCTTCCTTTTTGATCTGCTGTCTGCCTGGTAATCGTCTTTGAGGTCATTGAATCGCTTGATGAATCTGCCGATCATGAAGGTGTGCGCTTTGCAGAGAGTGCACTCGCTGTTGGTGATGACATTTTCTAAGGGGTTGATGGCGGGCGCCTGAGCTTCCTGCTGTTCCTGTGGATCCGCCATATCTCCTGGGTGGAAAAGAGAATCAAAGAGCTGTTGATGCAGAAAGGGGCGGATTCTGGGGGTGGGGGCGCAATAGGGGAAGAGCAGAAAGGGGAAGAGCGGGCCTTTGCGCAAGGAGGGACAGGATGGCGGAGGAGCAACAGAGGGAAAGATGGAGCGTGTTGAGGGACTTGCACTGAGCTCCAGATAACTTCGCTCGGCTTCTTGAGAGAGACTGAGCTGAGAGGAGAAAATTATATATTAGAGAGCAATGGAACACATAAAATATTGCAGAAACACAAACAAAAAAAATGAATAAAATAAAAGAGACATAAATATACGTGGTTCACCCAGTTTGGCCTATGTCCACGGAGAAACAACTAACCCTTCCTTTTATATTATCCAACGAAATGAAGAGATACAACCTACAATAGATCCATTGTAATTTCCTCTTCGCTCTCACATAGTCTCCTCTTTCTTTCTCGCTTAGAATACACATATACACAACCACAATACAATTCCCTCATATATAGCGAGGGCTTGCCTTCTAGCCAAAAACCCCTAAGTTAAACATAACTTCTACCATTAGATCATCTGCCTAATGAATGGCTCAGATTGACTACGAAATTACAATATTTTACAAGGCAATTTTACATCCACTTTTAGCTTCAGGGTTGCTGCCCCTAAACCCCCGCCAGGGTGAGAGGGGGCTCATAAAATCCCCCTTTCCCTGCCCTGGACCCTCGCCCCGATGACGATTAAACGGGTGGCGTTGCCTCCCCATTATGAATTGGGGTCCAAAATGACGATACCTATGAATAAAGAAGATAATAAGGCTCCACACCCAATGGATTCAATGAGTTCCGAAGGTAGCGCATATAGAGCTTGCTTAAGCACTACATAGAGGTTCACGTAGGGGCATTTCATACAACCCAGTTTGGCTAAATTTCAGTGTATAATCAGTTGTGGTATTAAGGTATTTGCCTCACATATATTTTGCTAGTGTTTATCTTAGATTGGATTACCATTTGGGCATCCATATATAGTACTCAAATTTTTTGCTGCTTTATAATAATAAAACCCTCAAATCCTGCACCGATTTTCCCACACTGGGTTTTTTCTGGGGACAATTTTCGTAAAATAACCTTGTCAATTTGTGTGTGTGATTGCTCTAAATTTTTTAGTTCCACAGGTTAATTTTTATTTGTGAAGAATTGCAGTGTGAATTATTCGTTGTTTGCCGCAACAAATAAACTGCTTAATAATTAACGAGTTAGAAGAATAATTTCTAGTTGTTGTATTTCAAGGAATTTTCACATGGTATCAAAGAAATTTTTATTGGATTAGTAGCTTAGAGATGAAGAGGGATGAATTCGTTGTTCAGAGCAAGCAACAACATAATTTCTCTAGGGTATGCACAGGGCCTAGCCAAACAATGAAAGTAGGAGAGCAGAAGTCCAATTTTGAGTTGCAGAGTGGTAGGAAAAGTTATGATTACTCAAAGAATAGCTCCAATAGGCAAAGGTAGAGTCAGAAAGTAATTTCTAAGATTAGCGCAACAAAATCGTTGAACAAATTTGAGTGGAAGAGGAAAATAAATTGCACACACTAAGGGAGTTTCTCTCATAGAGTTTCTAGTTTCTGAAATCCATAATTTCCAGTTGCAATGTAAGTAGTAGTATGCATATTTTCTCACTCCAAGAAGGAGTGTGAGTATCAGTGCTAGCAGCCGAGCAGGTGAAAGAGTTAGATTTCTATCCTGGGTCGAGGTTTTGCAGTGTTGGATTCAATAGGACTTCGAGATTAGGATAGATTAGAGGGTGCATAAAACTATTGTATCTGGAAGACTAGGATGGCATTTATGCTAGTAGAATATGGTTTGAAGTAGTACATAGAAAACGTTGTTGTTGTATCTACAAATCCATATCAGCTAGCGAATTAAAATAAGGAGATGGCCAAGGCAAAGTAGATGATCCTCGATGGAGTTTGAGATCATGTAGTCTCACACATTGTGGCCAAGAATACAAGCAAAGAAATGTGGTATATTATTGCCACACTATATCAGAATCCTTCCAAGCAACTGAAGACGCTCTTGAAGGAAAAACTGAGGAATATTTGAATGCAAAAGGGTGAAGGTATCGACCCCTATCTCACCAAAATTCAAGATATCCGAGATGAACTTGCAGTCATGGGAGAGTTAATTCGACCTAGAGAACTTGTTCGTTTGACCCCCAACAATGTCACTGAGGAGTGGGATAAAATTTTCTAGGGAATTCTGGGATGATATCAATTACCTGTGTGGGATCGAATGTGGGAAAATCTCACACAAGAGGAGATGAAGTGAGATCTAGTAAAGAGATCCATCATTGCGCGTAGCATAAAGGATTTAAGGGTGTGAAGGAGGAAGAAAATGTGGCCCTTGCATCGAAAGGGAAAGCAAAAGGTCTCAGTCAGGGACAAGGCTCGTAAGGAGAGAAGAAGAAGAAGAAGAAGAAGAAGGATTTGTCCAAGATCAAGTGCTTTAGGTGTGGTGAGGTTGGCCACTACAATACCTAGTGTCGTAAGAGGAAGAAGGACAAGAAGGAGAAGCAGGATCAGGAAACAACATCGCTAGATAGTGATAATAATTCTTTTAGGCTAGAGGAAGATTTCACCATGTATGCATCTATACCTGCAGGAGAGAGGTGGGGCAATGTAGAGCTCTAGTCTCAGAGTTGCAGATATCTAGGAAACATCCAAGGAAAATATGAGAAGGATATCAACTCCAAATTGTTGTAGTAATACCATACCTTTGCTACAGGGGCACACAATATTCAATAGTAGGAGGATCATTGTCAGTTGGTGCAGTCAGTTCTAGAGTGACAGTTGTAGACTAGTTGCAGTCAGATGTTGAGCGGCGTAGAGCAGTGTTGATAGCAGTACATGAGGCACATTGGACAGTCAATAACAACACAAATTTTCCAGTCGACAATGCAAAGGATAGTAGCATATAGAGACTCAGGAGACAATTGCAACACATAGACATAGTTGATTTAGATACTTCTGATTTGTAGCAACAATGACATTAGTGAGAGGGAGAGTTAGTTGGTTTGCAGTGCAGATGCAGAGTTGGCATCAATATATGTTGTATAGTGCAGTGTCAACAACAACACATATGCAACATGGTTCAACTACAGTCACTAGCAGATGAATCAGAGTTAGCACAATGGTTGATGGACAATGGAAGGCAACTAAAGTTGTTAGACATTAATAGCGTGTATAGGAGGATGATGCAGAGAAATGGTGTTGTAGTAGTGTAACACTTGAACACCTTCATTGCTAATAGGGAGCGTTAGTTTTTGTAGCATCAGATGGTGTTTTAGTCTCAAATTTTGTGGAGAGGCTAAAACACATGAGACCTCCAAAACCCAAAAAACATTTCTAGAAATTCCACCTAGAGATAGCTCAATTAAATTAATTGATCGATAATTAAAAATGCCTAAGTCTAACTTAGGAAAATCGATTAATTAATAGGAATGAATTGAGAAAGGTGAGAATTATCTAGAAACTCACATGTATCAATGTAGAGATGATCTCAACCATTGATAAAGATTTAATCATGGTCATTGAAGTCTCAATTGGAGATTATAAGAGGAGGTTGATGGGGTAAATGGAGACAACACCAGTTCAGATACTCAGTGATCTAGGTAGTTTGATTTTCTAGTAGCAGAGTGATTTAGTAGGAGGATTTGATCCATAGATTGAGTAGCAGGTGGCAGAGGGGCAAAGTAGAAAATTTTCGAAGGAGATTTCCAGTTTCAGAAGAGTCAACTGAAAGAGAAGCAAGTTTTTCTCAAGGAACCACGCAAGGCCTGTGCAGAGGGTGTCTAGGGAGAGTTCGATTAAGCCAAAGGAGTTGATTCAGTTGCTGGAGGTCGGGATAAATTCTAGGAGGCCAATTGAGTCACTTCCAGGGGCAGATACAAAGATAATTGTAGGAATCAATGAGTTCTAAAGGAAAAGCAGATAGATCCTGTAGAAGCACTACTCATAGGGTCATGCAAGGGTAGTTCATACAACCCAGTTTGGCCATATTTCATAGCAGAATCAGTTGTGGTGTTGAGATATTTACCTCACAAATATTTTGCTAGTATTTCTCTCATATTGGATTGCAATCGGGCATGCATATATAGTACTCAAAAGTTTTGATGTTGCATAATAATAAAACCCTCATATGCAGCATAGGTTTTCCCACTCTGGGTTTTTCTGGGGACAATTGTCCAAAAATAACAGTGTCAGTTTGTGTGTGTGATTTCTCTAAATTTCTCAGTTTCGCATATTTTATTTCCGTAATGTATTTTTTCTTTGTGAAGAATTTCAGTGTGAATTATTCGTTTATTGTTGTAGAAAATAAACTACTTAATAATTAACCAATTAGAAGAATATTTTTCAGTTGCTGCATTTCAAGGAAATTTCACAATTCAAGCCATTGAAGATTGTAATAAGTAGGCATCTGCTAAAATGGATATCTTTTTAGTTTCTCTCTTTCTTTTCTAAGCCAAAAGATTGGTTGACATATATTTTTTATTTAAATCTCATAAATGTCAAACATAATGATTTTTTTCCTAAAAAAAAACATATAGTGTACCTTCTCTCTCTATCTCTCCCTCACACACAAAGAGAGAGAGAGGGAGAGAGCTAGCATGAGTGAGGTTGGGTGCTTTGACCTTTATGCATGAGGTTTTAGATTCCACCCCATAGGTTGTATATCATTGTTGTGTGTCTCATATCTAACAAGTCAAACATCATAATTAACTCTGACAAGTTTACACTAAGTACTATCATAAAACGTGGGGAAGAGATTAGAATTTTTCCCTATGAGGTTTCCTTTATATATATATATATATATATAAACTTAATTTTTTTTTACTTAATATTAACATTAGCATTAAGTTATATATAATAATTTGATATTAATTTATGTTGATATTATTATATAACTAGAATAATTATTATTTTATACCTTAATATAAGTAACAATATATGTAAGTGGTAGTAGTATATATGATATATGATAAGAAATTAGCCTAATGGATTAGATCAATTGGTTGGCATCAATGTTGTTGGGCACTTGGCTAGTTTCATGCCAGTGGGTCCCTACTTAGAACCAAAATAGGTGGCACACACTAGCATATTTGATGCATTTACTAAGTTTGCAATCCTTTAATGTGGAGAAACATATCTTAGGTTTCCCCTTGTTGAAAAATGCAACAATAAATTCTCAGTTTGATTTTACCTTGATTAAATTGAGAAAAAATGATTTTCCACATTAACAGACAACTTGGATGCAGTTAACTTGTGTTACGTGGCTTGTGTCACCCAATTTACTCAGTAAATTCGAGTTGTAGGAGTTATAGTTTAGTTAAGCATGTGTGATTGCTAATTTATAGCAATCCAGTTAAGTTAGTTTCAATTGTACTTAGTTAACCTAATTCCAACAGTAAACAAAACTAGTGCATGGTCAATTGAGTAGTGGGACAACAATCTAACTCACAAATTATCCAGTTAAATGATGCATGCAACTAAATTAGCTCATGCATGCAGATAATTCAAGTTCCCTAGTCGTGGTGGAGATTCCAAGGCAGTGTATAATTAATTATATACTATATTGAGAGTATAGTTTATTGTATTGGTTAGGTGATCAACCTTGAGGAATTGCACAAGCATTTTGGAGGAAATTCTTAAATAACAGGGGCCTATTTCTTTAGGAATTACGCAAGGAAATAGGGGCTCAAGCAGATGCATAAATTAACTAAGTTTGAGTCAGAGCTTCTCAATGAACATAGAGATAGGTTATTCACTTGCAGGTCGTACTAAGTCAAGCAAAGCAATTGTATTACATCTCTATTCATCAGATTAACACAAGCACGCATTGGGGCTTTTAGCAGATTTATTTCCCCAAGAAAAATATTATGTGTATGTGTGTTATTTTTTTTTTTTTTTAACAGGAACGGTTATGGTGCTTTATATTAATCTTAGGCAAAATGCCAAATTATGATTACACTTTGAGCTTCTTTGTCCTGCTGCATTTCTTTGCTGAAAATGTAGCTGCAGCTTACAGTTTTCTTCCTAAGATAGACCCCTACTGAGATGATTTCAACAATTTTCCCCCACTTGAAAATACAAACAAATTGGTTTAGGAGCAGACAATAAATCATGACAGCAGATTAATTACAGAATGGGCTCCCATGATTCTTCATCCTCTTTCTTTTTGGTCCCAGCAGAAAGGAGGACAGCTTTATTGGCTTCGATGTCCGCATTTTTATTGTGGATTTTTAGCACGTGGTAGTATTTCAGATCCTGAAAGCTTTTTTCCATATCTTTGGTCCTGATGATCAGCCTTGCAAGGTTGAGGTCCTGTACAGGGGTGTTGGAAATCATTGCATTTATAATGACTTGTGAGTCACCTATGACGATTGCTTCCTTTATGTCCAGATCTTTGAGGATCTTGAGACCTTGGAATAGGGCCAAGGCTTTAGCTTGAATGCTGGTAGTGTAATCTAGTCCCCAGGCGTAGGAGTGAATTTTTTCCCCGGATTGGTTTAGGACGACGCCTCCTGCACCTGCTTTGCCCGGATTTCCCTTAGCAGCTCCGTCAAAGAAAAGGAAGTGTCTTGCTTGCGATTTTAGCCACTCTTGAAAGTCATTCTCAGATTTTCTTATTTGCCATTCTTTGAGGGTGGGGAATTTTTTGTCTGCTGGCTGAAATGGTAGTTCAAGCTGTGATCCCCATGCTATGTCCTGCTGTCTGAGGTTGCTGTCATCTTTTATATCCGTTAGGCATTCCTTTATATGGCTTTTTATCTTGGCTTCCAGGGCTTTGTGTCTCTAAAGATTCTTTTGTTTCGCTCTATCCACAGCTGCCAACAGATGATTTTTGGGAGGACAGCCCATGTTGCTTTGATAATCAGATTTTTGGGGGGAGGACCTGGGAATCTGTTTGACCATTCAGCGAAAAGATCGTAAGAGGAACCAGGGACAGCGAAATTTGGATCTAGCTCGTGAGTGAATTGGGACCAAATTTGCCTGGAGAAGTTACATTCAAGCAGCAGGTGATTTGCAGTCTCAACGCTTTCATTACACAGTGGGCACATGGAAGGACCATGGAAGCCTTTTTTCTGCAGATTGTCATACGTTAGTATTTTCCCGTGACAGACTACCCAGGCAAAGAAATCGACCTTGGGCCATGAGGGCTGATGCCAAACGCTTTGCCACAGGGCTGGATTCTGAGGGACGTGGGGTTTCTCAATCACTTTGGCGTACCCCTGAGCAACTGCATAGCCTTTGATGTTTGATCCCCAGCCCATCTCGTCTCTCTTCTTCAAATGCGTGGGAGCCAGTCCTTGGAGGGTGTCTAGCAGCGTGCTCCACTCAGCTTTCAGGTTGTTCGACACATTTAATTGCTTCCAGCCTGCCCAATTCAGATTGCTCCAGCAAGAAATATCCCACAGAGATTTCATTCCTTCTTTGTCCATCCAACAACGCAGCGAGCTAATGGAGGCTCTGGCTTCAATTGGCTCTTTATTCATGATTCAGGCAGACCATATATTGATTTTTT
This sequence comes from Pinus tabuliformis, assembly GCA_031772625.1. Classification (NCBI taxonomy): domain Eukaryota; kingdom Viridiplantae; phylum Streptophyta; class Pinopsida; order Pinales; family Pinaceae; genus Pinus; species Pinus tabuliformis. The sequence continues at coordinate 633,322,762 of CM062804.1, read as the reverse complement.
TACCGTTGCCTGGAATCCAGAAGGAATGGTCGATGATTAGAGATGCGACTCTGTCATAAATTTTGAGAAAAGTCGAGTTAGCCAGGCGGATCACATTTTTTAGGCATCTTAGTCTTGGTCTGAAATATTTTTTCCAGATCACCTTTTGAGCCCAGCCAGGATTAGGGGTGATGATCCTGCACACTATTTTTGCAGCCATTGCTACATTTTGTTGACGAGGGCTCTTAAAATTTAGGCCACCTTCCCATAGAGGCTTGGATATGGTATCCCAGCTGACAAGAGGAATTTTTTTTTCATTTTGTTTCCCTCCTTTCAAAAAAATCTCCTTATGTATTCCTCCATTTTGTTTAAGATAGATGCCGGAGCGAGGAGACCTGCAAACTGGAATAAGGGCAAGCTGTTAAGAACTGATTTGATTAGAACTGTTTTGCCTGCAGCATTCAGCCAGGAGTAACCCCAGGCTTGGATCTTTGCCTTCAACTTTTCTAACTGAGGAAGCCAATCTTTGCTGGTAGATCTCTTTTGAGATATTGGAAGTCCCAGATATTTGAAGGTTGACCATGTGGAGGAAGCTTCGAAACCCAAACATCTTGATATGGCAGATAGCAGCCTAGGCGGAGTGTTCCAACTGAAAATATGGCATTTGATTTTGTTGACCACACTGCCTGAAGCTTCACTAAATTCGTCCAACACCTCTTTAAACTTTGTAGCAGAAGGAACAGAGGCAGGACCTAGCAACAATGTGTCATCTGCAAATAAAGCATGATTGATATTTTTGATTCCTCTATCAATGCGCAGTCCATTGATCTCTTGGTCCTGCAGCTTTTTATCAAGCAGGAAGCTGAGGGCTGAGGCCTATATGACAAAGAGCAGGGGGGATAGAGGGCATCCCTGCCTAAGTCCTCTCGTGGCCTTAAAGAAGTCAGTGGCTCTTCCGTTAACAAGAGGAGCTATCCATGGCTCCAAAATGCAAGCCCGTATCCAATTAATGAAATTTGTGCCAAAACCTAGCTTACACATGACATTCAATAGAAAGCTATGATTGACTCGATCAAAAGCATTTGCTAAATCAAGTTTGATCACCATACCTTGTTCTTTACGGAGTTGACTCGAATGAATTGCTTCCTGGACCAGAAGAAAATTGTCCACGATCTGCCCCCCATAGATGAAACCTCCTTGATTCTCTGGGATTATTTTGGGAAGGATAAACTTCAATCTATTTGCAATTACTTTGGTGATCAGCTTGTACCCTGTATTGCATAGAGAGATTGGCTGGAATCTTTTGAAGTTGTTGGCCCCTTTTTCTTTGGGCATGAGTGCTAAAAAAGCAGAGTTTGTACTGCCTCCGATTTTCTGAATGTTTTGGGATTTTTGGACCATTTTGAGAAGATATTTTTCAATAATTGGCCAGCACGCTTGGAGGAATCTAGCTGAGAAACCATCCGGTCCTGGGGCCTTGTCCAGATCCATGTCGAAGAGCACCTTTTTCACCTCCTCTTTTGTGACTTTGGTCTCCAGCAATTCATTGATTCGCTGAGAAATTACAAAGGGTATATTATGCAATATCTCCGGAGAATGACTTGGGTCCTTGTCTTCACTATATAAGATCTGGAAGTGAGTAAACGCAACTCTCTTTATGTGCTCGAAGTCCTTGTGGATATCTCCCTCCTCTTTAATTTCTGAGATAGTGTTGAAACATTTCCTTGCCTGGGCTTGCTTATGAAAATAGGCAGTGTTCCTATCCCCTGCTTTGAGCCAGAGGTTCCGAGATTTCAATCTCCAATACTCTTCTTCAGCTAAACTGGCCTTGTGATATTGCTGTTGTAGATGGGTTTCTTTTTCTACTGAGTCCTTAGTAAGTACTGCATTTTCCATACCCGTTTGGTGAGAAATGAGAGCTGCTTTAATGGATTTCCTTGTTGTGGTTGGGCTAGGCAGCGTTTTGGCCCATGTTTTTAGGACTCTTTTCATTCTTCTGAGTTTTTCCTCCCAAATGTAGAATGGCGATCCATTGACTGGATAATTCCAACATTCTTTGACTATTTGCATGAAATCATTCTCCTTTACCCAAAGAGGACTGAACCTAAAAGGGATGGGGCCCAGATCATGGTGAGCTAAAAATTCTAACATAATGGGCTTATGGTCAGAGGTGCTGTTGGCAAGGATATTCATTCTAGGCTCTAATCCTAGCAGCAGGAAGGAGCTTTGAATTATAAATCTATCTAGCCTGGTGGCAATGTGGCCAGGGCCCAATATTTTATTAGTCCAAGAGTACTTACCTGAGGAGGGTTTAATGTCCAGCATATCCCAATCTTGCACTATGTCCTCGACCCATTCTCTAGCCGGATCTCTGACTATGCTGCCTCCCCTTTTCTCTGAAGGATGAAGGGTGAGATTGAAATCGCCAGCAACTATTATGTTCTCCAAGTCTGTCTGATCTGCTTGCTGTCTTAGAGAGTCCCAGCATACTTTTTTTTCCCCAACGTTGACTGGAGAATAAACGTTGAAGAGGCAGAACGTTAGCTTAGTGTCCAGGTTCTGCATTTTTAGCATCAACCAATGGGTTTCCCTGGTCTCTAATAGGACTGTAAACTTATTGGGGTTCCAGAGAGTACCTATTCCTCCTGAGGCGCCCCGGGCGGAGATTGCTCTTGCTTCAATTTTATTCCAAACTTTCTTGCTTGTTTGGAGGAAGACTATGTCTTCCAGTTTTGTCTCCTGGACGAGAAGTAGATCTGGGGATTCAGTCCTAATTAGGCTTCTGATGGCTTCTTCTTTCATTTTACTCCCCATCCCTCTGCAGTTCCAGGAGATGACCTTCATTATTTATATTTCGGATGAGCTCCCTTGGAGCCTTGGGGCGGGTTTTTCAATATCTTTGGCTTTGAAGCTAACATTTTTTCCAAGGTTGGCTGGCTTCCCTAGAGTTTTTCTTTGTAAGTCTCATGTTCCCTTTTTTCTCTATCTGTTTTCCGGCCTCTTGTTGATCTTCTTACCGGGGTGTGGGATTCTCCTATTTCTTCTTCCTCTTTTGATTCCTCCGTTTGCTGCTCTTCTTCTTCTTCTTCCATGAACATGCCTTTTGGGCTTGGTATTTTGAGAGAGGCCGGTGGATCTTCTTCTTCGTCCTCTTGAGCTGCGACTTTGAGGTTTTCCACTTCTCTGGGGGAAGCTGGGGTTGAGCTTTTCCTTGAGGATTCTGGCTTTTGGTTCTCTCCCTCTGGAGTGCCTTCTGACGGTTGGCTTAAGAGGATGAATTTGTTTTCTTGCACCTTTTTGGTAGGAGGCTTTTGGACATTACCCTGAAAGTTTCCTTTGCCTGATGGTCCACCCTGTTTCTGTCCCCTATGATTGGCTCTGGCTCTTTTTACTTGATTCCATCCCTCTTCGTTTCCTTTCTCTGGCTCTGGATTAGTCGGGCAGTTTCTAGCGAAGTGCCCGTACACGTGGAATTTCCTGCATTTGAATGGCAGCTGTTCATAATCCAAGATCTGCACATGGGACCAGCTACCGACTCTGAGTTTGATTGCTTTTGGTAGACCTTCCTTTAGATCTACCTCCACACAGATCCTGGCACAATCGTACTGATCCTTGTTGCTTGCCCGATCTATGAATTTCCCTAGGGAGTTACCGATGTGTTTCAAAGATTCCCAGTTCCAACAGTGAACCGGCAGATTTGGTAGTCGAACCCATACTGGGACAGCCTTGGGGACATCTACCGCTGGGTCAAAATCCAGGGTCCATTTGTTCAGGTAGAGACCCTGAGGACCCATGAAATACGGTCCATTTCGAAAGATCAGGTCTTTGTCTTCTTTGAAGGTAAATTCAAAAAGAAAAAACCCTCTTCCTAGAAAATAAGAGGTAACACTTTGGCTGATCAGAGGCGCCAAGTTCCTGTTCACCCATTGTTCTGTAGTTTTTGGGGAGGGCCAAAGTCCTGTGAATTGGCCAATAAGACCCTGATCCGCCAATGACAAAGCAACTTGCATGGGAGTCTCCGGAGGCAAGGAGATCTCTGGAATTTCATCTAGCTTCTTGACGAATTTGGAGGCATCGATTCTCTTTTTCGGAGGTAGACCTGCCAGGAGGTGATTGAATGCGTCTTCAGCAGGACTGGAGGGCGGATCATGGCCCTGAGCCTCCATCAGGATTGATGCCGGCCGCCACACGGGCAGCACAGTACAGGTCGCACTTCAGCCAGAAGCGGAGCTGAAAGCTTAAGATCCGATCAGATCTGGATCAAGAAGGCCCGCAAGAAGCAGGATCGGCGAGCAACAGGGTCTCAGGCTTTGGGCCCGCAGGGGGCGGGGCTCGAGAGGAGCCGAGGCTCGCAGCAGACTAGGTCAAGGACGCCCAGCGCTCTAAGGTACCTTTCGTATGTGTGTTATTTCTTATTGCATGTCTGAAATTTTTATTCTAAATTGTGAATTAACTTCCACAGAGCAATAGAGTAGGTTTGCATATTATGATTTTGACTAAGAGTTCATGAGAAGTTGCAAATATACACCATAATTTCTACCTGGTATTAGAGCAGGATTCACATTAGAATAGGAATTTAAAAGTTGTTTCTTAAGAGGTTGGAATTTGCATTTCAGTGTATCGGGATCTCTTAAGAGTTGGGAAGATGATCTTCAATGTGCCGAGACTAGAGTATGCCTTGTAAGGAAACTCTAATTTCATTGCATGGAAATATCGCATGGAGGTAGTGATGAATGACAACGAATTGCTAGAATATGTCAAGACAAACATTGCAAAACCAAGATCAAATGACGCCCATAACCTTGCTCAGTGGAAGAATGATGTAGCTAGAGCTAGGAGGATCATCTTGGAGGGTGTGAGAGAACACATAGTCTCAAAATTATAAGGAAAAGAGACACCCTTTGCTATGTAGAAGACCCTCAATGAGTTATTCATAAATAGCAATGAAGCCAGGAAACTTGATATGATGAACAAATTGAGGATTGAAGACAAAGGGTATGAGGTAGACTTTAGAGATGGGAAGGCATAACTCAAGGATCTTGCTTCATTTCAAATCAAGCAATTTGCTGTCAGGATCGAGAGCCTCTACACATTAGATGAAGATGCATTCACAACCTTGAGGGGAAAGGCAAGGATTAGAGATGTTGTAGTTAAGAGGGAGCATGATTTAGCTCTCGAGATGGAGCCTCAACCTGTTGTCAGTTGGGGTGATGAGGAGGATGATGATGAAGAGGACCAGTCAGAGACCTCCAATAAGAGGAGAGTTCGAGCTATGTGGATAGAGGGAGAACATTCAACCATACCTCCAGGTGTGAGGTGGGGTGATGTAGAGCCCCAGTCCCAAGATTGCAAAAGTTTAGGTAAGGTCCATTGAGGTGTTTTCCTCATGGACCATTACCTTGCTACAAGGGCCCACAATATTTAGTAGCAGGAGGATCAATTTCAGTCAGATATTGAGGAGTGCAAAAGAGTGTTGACAATAGAGCATGAGGCTTAGGAGCAGAGTCAACAATAACACAATTTTCCTAGTAGACAGTTGCAGACACAATTGATTCAATGTTTTTGTTTTGTTTTGTTTTTATGGATGATTTTCACTTGCAGATGTTGCTATAACAACAACAATGTCGAGAGGTGTTGCATGCATTAAATTCCATAGGTGCAGGATAGGGGTGGTTGATAATCCGTTTCTTGCTGAGAGGGAGTGTTGAAAAATGCGGAAAGACATTGTCAATTTGATTTTGCCTTGATTAAATTGAAAAAATTCAAATTTCCACATCAACATACAAATTGGATGCAGTTAAATTATGTGACATTTCTCGTGTCACCCAATTTACTCAGTAAATTCGAGTTGGAGGAGTTAGAGTTCAGTTAAGCATGTGTGATTGCTAACTTTTAGCAATCCAGTTCAGTTAGTTTCAGTTGTACTCAGTTCAACTAGTTTCGACAGTTAATAGAACTAGTGCATTAGTCAGTTGAGTAATGGGACAACGATGTAACTCAGAGATCATCTAGTTAACTGATGCATGCAACTAAATTAGCTCATGCATGCAGAGAATTCAAGTTCCCCAGCTGTGGTGGATATTCCAAGGCAGTGTACAATTAATTAAATACTAGATTGAGTTTATAGTTTATTCTATTGGTTAGGTGATCAAAACTGTGGAATTGCGCAAGCATTTTAGAGGAAATTCCTAAACAATAGGGGCATATTTCCTCAAGACTTACACAAGGAAATGGGGTTTCAAGCAGAGGAAGAAATTGACTAAGTCTGAGTCAGAGCTTCTTAGTGAGTAGAGAGATAGGTTATTCACTTGTAGGTTGTGCTCAGTTGAGCAAAGCTATTATAACACATCTCTGTTCATCAGATTAATTCAAGCAGGCATTGGGGATTTTATTAGATTGCTTCAACAAGAAAAATATTTCATGCATGTGTGTTATTTCTTATTGCATGCTTGAAATTTTTGTTCTAAATTGTGAATTAACTTTTGCAGAGTAGTAGAGTAGGTTTGTGTCTTGTGATTTTGATTAAAACTCCATGATACGTTGCAAATATACACTATAATTTCTACACCCCTCAAGTTTTCTTAGAAATATATATATATATATCTCTCTAGTGTGTGTGTGTGTGTGTCTCTCTCTCTCTCTCTCTCTCTCTCTCTCTATATATATATATATATATATATATGCTCAAGAAGGAATCCGTCAATCAAGTAGAGAATCAATGATCAATGGTGGTCAAAGTGGATCTTTCCAAAGCATGTACATATATACATATATGGGATTACTCAAGGGCTCAACTCAATCAAACTAGGGAATCAAAGATAGATGGTGGTCAAAGTGGACCTATCCAAAGCGTATGATAGGGTAGTTTAGTTATACCTAGACTAATCCTCGTTCATCTAGTTTTTTGTCATCAATTTGTAGTATGGGTAATGAACTACATTAATTCTACCTTTTGCTATTTTAATAAATGGGGCAACATCTCCCTTCTTTAGGCTAGGAAGAGGTCTTAGATAGGGGTTCCCTTTATCCCCTCTCCTTTTCCCTTTAATTATTGAATGTTCAAGTACGTTGTTAAAGGAGCCTTCTAAAAATGGTAGTCTCAAAGGGGTTAATATAAGTACATCCTATAATATTATGCACTTGTTATTTATTGATGACATAATAATTTTCTACAAGGGCTCTAGAAGAAGTGTTGAGAAGTTTAGAGGTATCATTGATTTACATGTAAGGTGGCTAGTATGAAAATAAACCTACAAAAAATCAACGATCTCTCTATAGGGTATCTCTGGGTGAGAAGGACTTCATTCCTCAAATATTTCTCTACCAATTGGTAGACCTATTTCTTGGCCTGGAATACTTAGGTTTCATTTTAGGCCAAACTTGTATAAAAAATGGTGATTGGAAATGATTTGTTATCACCTGTCATAACATCTTATATTTACTCCAAATGGTCTTATTTTCCATCCCTAGTGAAGAGAAGGACCAATGCATTCTTGGCCGACTAAAGGAAGAGCCGAAGTTTGAAAACCAAAGGGAAATGAGAAGGAAGGCTGATATTTAATCGGGAGTTGAAATCAAATGGTAGGGTCAAAATTTGGAACCCGATATCAGAAGGACCGACAGAAAACATATCAAGACTTCAGAATATCAAGGGTCAGAGAATAAGGGACCTCGTTGGTCTATCTAAAAGGTGGACTCGAAATTTAATATCGGCGTAGGTAATCAGAAGGAGAGGACCTCAGAGCAGAGTGGTCTTGGAATATCATATTTTCGTAACTCCATAAAAATTAGATTTCCTTAGAAGTGTCGAAGTAGCGAGGAGCAAAGGAAATACTAAGGAATTCATCATGAAACCAAGGACCCTTTCTCTCTCCTAAGGGGAGACACATGGTAGCAAGTGATTGGCCTGAGGGAGTAGAGGTGGACCTAAGACGGAAAATTTGGGTGACACGTGTCACCATCCAGGGGGCGCCATGTGGCAATGATGATGTTAGTATGAATTCATTTTAGAGTTTTGTCTTTTAGAGGATGGGGTTTTCGTAACTCCTATCAAATTTGTTTTATGAAGAGTTCTAATCCGATGAAGGGGGCTTGGATGTGGAGTACCATTTAGTTATGAGGACTCAAAGGACCAAGGACGTAGAGAGGGCATAACATTTGGGTGATATAAAGTATTTTAGAGGCAGGGGAGATCGAAACTCCATCATAAAAGACTTTTGAGAAAAGTTATGATGAAAGGGTCTCTGATCTGCTGTTGGCGCTTGGTTATTGGTATAGTTGAAGACCAAAATTGACCATTTTTGACACCTTCCTTAAACCCCATTCGCTCCATTTCCTTCCTTTTTTATCATAATAATCTCAATAAGGTGTCAACTTGCAAGGCTATTGACAAAAGCAAGTACTATATAATATTTTATTCATAATTTCATTGTTTCCTTATTTTTTGATTTAATATTTGCATAAGCTACCGAATTGCATCAATTCTGCAACTAATGATCGATTATGAAACTTACTTGAAGAATTTGTAGGTTCAAAAATACCAGTTGAGGAATTAAATGTATGGACAGGTAGCTAAAAACCGACATAATGATATCCACCTATCTCCATGATCCAACAAGATGATAAGGATGCCATATGAGCAAGTCAACGTGGAAGTCAACCCAATGGAAAAGGAGCCAAAGACTAATCATGTGAGCGAGATCGATGATAAGGATGAAGTTGATATTTTGCCTCATGATCTGCTTCTCTGATAGAAAATCATGAATAATTGTTATTTTATGTTATTTTTAGAATTTATGTCAAGTAGGATTGGCTTAGAAATCTCTAAGCAGTTTAATGAAGGAGGTTATGAAACCTACCTCTCGGCACAAGAATGACACAGATTGGTTATTATTTTGAAATACTCTTTGCAAATTATTAAAGCGAGCTTATTATTCCTCGGTGTGTTGTGTTTAAATGCGTGTTTAATCTCTATTGATTACTGCGTACCTACAAATCACATGAGGCCCCCCTCAAAGCTGTAAGGTTTCCTTTCACTTCTAGTTAATATTTCAGTTTTGTAGCATTAGATTATCATAGCTAATATTTCAGTTTTGATTTTTCAGAGAATGCTTATGACAGTGTGAACAAAGTTTGTAACAAAATTTGCTGAAGCTTTCTTTCATAGTTCTAATCATTTAATTTTGTGTAGGATGAAGAAAATAAATCAAAAGGGATGTATTATGCACATGTAAATTTTGAAGAGTAGAATCATTTAATTTCGAATTGCAATTAGGAGTATAATTCTTCCAAGGCTTTATTAGTGTGATTCAGATTTTCCAGTGTGATATTTTATTTATGTACTTAAGATTAGTTTCATTTTTGTGAGTGAGAAGTAGATCTAATTTTGTTGTTGTGATATTTATTTCTGCAATGTTAGATTAGCTTTCATTCCTGCAAGCGTAAAGAGAATTTGGATTTGATTTTGCTATTTACTTCTGCATTTCAATTTATCTTTATTTCTGTTAGTGTGTTATTTTCCTTTCTTGCAAGAGTGACAATTTCTTAGATAAAACATGTGCATGAAAACATCCTAATTTAATTTGAAAATTTACTCACCTAATAAAGAATTCTAGCACAACTGGTGCACATACACTTCATCAGTTTACAAGCCCTGGTCGATAATTTACGCAATAATTTAAGCTCAATTAAATTACTTGGCGCTGTTGCCGGGGAAGTGTATATAGGATTCATATTTTTTTTAGGAGTCTTTTCATTAAAAAAAATGATAAAAACATATTTATGCATAGGGAAAGAGATTCTAGGGATAGGTTTATAAGTAGAGGTAGGAGTTCCATTCCAACATCGCCACTCACCACACCACGACCTCGTAGTGCCACACCATCCACTAAAACTCATACTCCATCATTTGCAGATAGACTTAAACTTCCTAGGTACAAAGATATGAAATCCAACAAAAAGATTCGCCAACTTCTTCTACTGGAGCTATAGTAGATGAACCTATATCCTCAACAGAAGGAGTAATATTTCTATCTTCAATTGGAGAACCAATTCTAGGACAAGAATTGGAAGTCCCTAGTGTAGAGGAAGAGGAAACCTACTGTATTCCATTGATAGAAGAACTAGAAGAGGAGCCAGAAAACCCAATTGAAGAACCCTATATTAGCTCTGAGGAATCTACAATGGTAGGGGAAGGAGAAGGAGAAGTACATAATGTGAATGGTGAATTTAGGATTTGAGGTGGAAGAGTTAGAGGGGGAAATGGAGGAGGAGGTGGAGGAAGAGGTGGTAGAGGAGAACCAAAAACTTTTGGGTTTCCCATCTTAGATGAAGTACCATAGTTATAATGAAGAATATCTCACCCTACATCCTCCCTAATTTCCATGGACTAAGACATGAGGATCCTAAAACATTTCTTTTTTAGTTTGAAATCTTGTGTAGATCTTATGACTACTTGCTTGATTCTTATAAATTGAAATTGTTTCTAGCCACTCTTAAAGATGGAGCACTTAAATGGTTTGTGGCATTAGTGATCCGGATTTAAACAGGAACGCAATAAAATACAGAGATAACCATAAAGACAGATATGCAGTGGAAATAATACCTCAATTCATTACTGTAAAATACTGAAATATGCTTACAAACAGAAATGGAAATGAACCAGCTAGGGCGATGGTAGCTTATCTCTGAGAAGAGATGTGGTGGCTACATGCCTCTGAACTCTCTTACAATGAGGCTCGAAGGCCTATTTATTGTTGAGAAACAATGGAAAACCCTTCACATTCCAAAACCTAACCCTAGAAGATGAAACGCCAAATTGTGGGCCTCGTTTTTGGGTAAGTTGGTACATCAACTTCCCGGGGTCGCGAATTGGTCGTACTATCTCCGTTTGACGTGTATGATAGCCCGTTGGAAAGATCTCTCCGAGGAATACGACGGAAAAGACGATTTTTAAAAAAAAATCGTTGGCGGTGGATTTCCCAAAAAACGTCGTTTAGGGCCTCAAAACGGCTCTGGAAGTTTAGGACCCGAAAAACTGCTAAAAATAGTAAACTGTGCTATAATTAAGGAAACTGAAAAAAACTGTAACAAGCATTAGAGGGGATCCAAGTGGAATTAGCGGGTGGCCACCAATATCCACCTGGATCAATTAGGAACCCATACCATAAGAACATGGGAAGAAACGATAAATGTGTTCTTAGATAAATACAAAGATTATTGTATGCCTCATAATCTTGAAGATGAAGTATTTAAAATGATGCAAAAAGAGGATGAAAATCTTGAAGATTTTGTTGAAAGATTTGCTTATAATGTTAAAAGGGTGGGTAGATCTTCTTAATTTAATGGGAAAAGGAGATGTTTCTCAGTTATCATTTAGAGAAATTTGTGAATTGTGTGTACACATTTCAAGAGGGAAGGCTAGAACTCGGAAAAATCCAAGGGACCCTGTTATGTCTAGGATTGATAAATATGAAATTGGGACAATAAGTAGAGAATAAATGGGTACTTTTCTTTATAAATTCAAAACAAATATCTTAGGGAGTATAAGTGAACAAATAGATACCCTTAAGATTCAAAACAAGCAAAAAGCTGAGAATGTTGCATTATCAATTTTTGTCCTAAATGTAAAAATAAACATGCTCTAAGAGAATGTCCTCTTGATAGTGTATAAAAATGTGTTATCTATGCAGAAAGTCATATCACAAAGGATTGCCCTTCAATTCCTGGACTTAAAGTAGTCTTGCAAAATGAAGTTGAAGCAAGCCAAGTTGAGTCACTCTGTTTTGTTGGTAAAAGACCATGGCCACCACAACAACCAATTATGGTACGAGGTCTTAATCCTTAATACCAATCATATGCAAAACCTCAGAACAATTGGAGTACTCCAATTCCTTGGAAAAATAGGCCACCTCAAAATCCATTATGGACACAAGTTTGGCAGTATCCTCCTAGGAATCCTTATATAATCAATTTCAATAGCCATTTATTCCATATGAACCTTCATATTGCCCTCCTTAATCAAACACTTTCCACAATTTCAAAATCAAACTCAGCGTTCTAATTAACCACTTCAATTTCCATCCACATCATACCCCCCAAAAATTAATCAACTAGCTACTCAGCCACTTCCAAAGCCGAATAATAAAAATTCACAACATGTTTACAATATACAAGGTCATAATTTCCAAGCTTGCATGATAACTCCATTGGATCCAAACAATGTCAAACTTAGATATGGTAGAGTTTTGGAAAATAAGTTACCATATCTTGTTATTCGGGAATATGGAGAGGATGAATAGCTTGAAAAGGAAACATCCCTTAATCAAGAAGAAATTCCTCAGAAAGAGAGCACTTGTATGCATGATGCCTCAATAAATTCAACTCCCATTGTAGAACAACTATCTTCCTCTATTCAAAATCCACCCTTTCCTGAAAGGCTAAAAATTGACAAACGATTAGAAAAATAAATTGTGTTGCCTGAATATGATATGTTAGATGAACTGAAGAATGTTTGCATCAAAATTCCTTTGTTACAAGCTATAAGGGAAATACCAATATTTGCAAAGACAATTAGGGAGTTAAGCATTAAAAAACTAGGAAGAAGAAGAAAATAAGTTAAAAAAAATTAGTTAGTTGGAAAATTTGTAGATATTATGATGGGAAAACCAACAGTTCAAAAATATCTAGATCCAGGTAGTCACATTGTAAAAACACACATTAATGGTGTCGAGATTCCAAACACATTAATTGATTTAGGAGCAACTATCAATATCACGAGTAAACAAACTATGGATCAATTAAAACTTTCTAATCTTGAATACACAGTAGCATTCCTACAGTTAGCAGATAGATCTGTTATGGAATCAGATGGTGTATTAGAAGATGTATTTGTCTCCTTATATTCTTGTGAGATTTTATTTTTTTAAATCCCAAGAATAATTTAGGAGGACACCCATTGATTCTAGGTAGACCATGGTTAGCTACAACTGATGCTTTTATAAGTTGTAGATCTGGTGATATGTTTATCTTTGATGGAAGCTCTACTAAGAAATTCACACTATATCCTCCTGCATAAATAGAAGTAGAAAGCCAATTTTGGATAGATGATGATAACGAAGATTTTGATATACAACCAATATTTTCTATTTCGCAAATAGATGAAGAAGATCAAATTTTAAATTTAACAAATAATAATGATTCTTCCTCATATTGTGAACAAGACCAAAATTTTCAAGAAAAACACAATGTTGAATATTTATCATCTCATCAAATGGCTTTACATTCGATGGAAAATTTTGGCAATTATTTAATAGAAATATTTCAAGGGAAAACTTTGAACATTAATGATAATCCGGAAGAATCCCAAAAGAAAGAATTGATAAAGATGTTACAAGAACATTCCTTTGCTTATACATGGGAAAACACTGATACGAAAGGAATTGATCCTAATATTTGTATGCATCATTTCTATATTGAAGAAAATGCTAGACCAGTTCGACAACCCCAAAGGAGGAAGAATCCAAATTTAAGGGAAATTGTTAAAGAGGAGTTACAGAAAATCTTGAATGTGAATTTCATTTACCCAATATTAGATAGTCAGTGGGTCTCACCATTAGTGATTGTTGCAAAGAAAAATTGAAAATTGAGAGTATGCATTGATTATAGGGAATTTAATAAAGCTACCTTGAAGGATCATTTTCCACTTCCCTTTATAGATCAAGTCCTTGATACATTGGCAGGGAAAAGATATTTTTCATTCTTGGATGGTTTTAGTGGATATAACCAAATCCATGTAGCTCCAGAAGATCAATACAAAACAAATTTTACATGTCCATGGGTAACCTATGCTTATTGAGTACTTCCTTTTGGATTATGTAATGCACCTGGAACATTCCAAAGGGCAGTTCTAGGAATTTTTTTCTTATCTAATTCATGATTGTGTGGAAGTTTACATGGATGCTTTTATTGTCTATGGTAATTCTTTTGAGGAAGCTATTGACAATTTAGAAAAAAGTTCTCATTATATGTAAAGAAACACATATCTCATTAAGCCATGAAAAATGTTTTATGATGTTCACTAAGGGAATTGTTTTAGGCCACCATATTTGAGGAGATGGAATTAAAGTAGATGCATCTAAAGTAGAAGTTATTTCCAAATTATCAGTTCTTGTTTGTCAAAGAGATGTTAGAAGTTTTCTTGGTTCTAGTGGTTATTACAAAAGATTCATAATTTTTTTTACAAAGATAGCTTCTCCACTTTTCAAATTACTTATAAAAGACCGTGAATTCATTTGGAATTTTGATTGCTGAAAAGCTTTTGAAACATTGAAAGAAAAGATTTATGAAGCACCCATCTTAAGAGGACCCAATTGGAGTCTTCCTTTTCACATTTCAACTAATGCTTCAGATACATCCTTAGGAGATGTATTGGGACAAAAATATTTGACTCCTTATGCCATTTATTACACAAGTAAAAATTTGACTCCTGTAGAGTTGAATTATACTGTAACAGAAAAGAATTTTTATCTATTGTACATGCCATTAATAATTTTTGACATTATATCACTGGTTATGAAACTTTTGTTCACATAGATCACTATGCGATTAGATACTTAATGAATAAATCAATTACTAATGGCATAATTACAAGATGGTATTTTTGTTACAAGAATTCAATATTACTATTTTGGATAGGCCTAGAAAGGAGAATACAATTATTGATTTTCTATCTAGAGTCCAAAATGATAATAAGGATGTTCTTATAAAAGATAATTTTCCTCATGAATATGTTTTTGAAATATCTATTAAATCTCCTTGGTTTGCAGATATTGCTAACTATTTGGCCACATGAAAGTTACCTTCACATTTGTCTCCTCGAGAGAAAAGGAAAGTTATCCAAACCAATGCATCTTATTCATGGATAAATCGAGAATTGTACAAAACAGGGCTTGATTTAATCATTCGAAGATGTGTCAGAGAATATGAAGTACCATAAATATTAAAGGATTTTCACGATGAACCATGTGGAGGACACTTTGTTTATTAAAGAACTACCTACAAAATCCTTCTCTTAGGATATTAATGGCCTTCTCTTTTTAAAGGTGCCAAAGAATATGTTAAGAGATGTGATAGTTGTGAGAGAATGAGAAAGCTTGTTCCTTTAGATGAGATGCCTCTACAACCTCAGGTGCTTGTTGAACCCTTTGAAAAGTGGGCTCTGGATTTTGTTGGTCTAATCAATCCATCATCAAGGCAAAAAAGGTATGTTCTTGTTTGTACAAATTATGTCACAAAATGGGTAGAATCTAAAGAACTTCCTTTTGCTACTAAAAATGTTGTTGTTTCATTTCTTTTAAGGATATTTTAACTCGTTTTGGTGTCCCAAGGGAAATTTTGACAGATCAAGGTACTCAATTTACATCTAAGTTGGTGCAAAAGATAATTGAAAAATACAAAATCAAACATCGGAAATCCAATCCATATCATCCACAAGCAAACAAACAAGTTGAAGCTACTAATAAAGTACTTGAAGAATTTCTTACCAAGACTGTACATCTGCATAGAAGGGGTTGGGCAGAAAAGATTCTAGAAGCTTTGTGGGAATATCGTACCACATGGAGAAATACAACAGGGCATACTCTTTATGAACTTATTTATGGGAAGCAAGTCCTGTTTCCTATTGAGTTCCAAATAAATACCTTCAAAACAACAATAAAATTGGGTCTTGATCTATCAGAAGCCCAAAAACAAAGAATGGAGCAATTGAATGAACTTGATGAGATATGACAAGATGCTATTCACAAAACCAACATAGTTCAACAACAAAGATCCATATGGCATGATAAGTTTATCAAAGTTAGGAAGTTACAACCGAGTGATTGGGCATTGATTTTTGATTCTAAATTTAAATATTTTCAAGGGAAATTTCAAACTCATTGGCTTGGTCCTTAAGAGATTGAAACTGTCTTTGATTATGGAGCAGTCAGAATTAAAACCATTGATGAAGAAAAATTAATTTTCCTTGTAAATGGTCATATATTACAAATATATCATAAACCATTAACAGAGGAAGGTTTCATATGAAATTTGCGAGCTAATCTTGATTTGAAGTTGGTCAAGGAAGATTATTCTTCCTTTGCAACTTAGCCTTCTACTTTATTTTTCAAGGAAAAAAAATAAAATAATAATAATAATAATAATTGTATAAACATGAAAACCAACATTGTTGGCATGTTTATACAAAAAATCTAAGTTGAAAACTAGGAATTCTTGGTAGCCTATATTTTCTTTTAATTTCCCTATTTTTGTCCCATTTCTTTTTTTCCTCTTTTGTAGAAATAAGACAGCTACAGATTTGTCAATAATCTACAACTCTCGTGAAATTCCACAGCCAACTTGATAGATTACAGATAGAGAAAACGAAGATCATGGTCTAAGAAACCTGAATGGAGATCACAACCAGAGCAACCCGAGCAACCTACAAAAAGAACAAATTAGTAAGGCAAAATAAAAAGGTATGTAAATATTAGTTAAATAATAAAGGAAAAAAAATGAGTTATGATATAAATAGATGATTATTTGTAAATAACCATTGCCCCCACCTTATGCAATGATTACCTTTGACATAATATTGGTTTTCGCCATTCAATGCATGAATTTTCGGTAATCATCATAAGATGTGAATGACATTAAAACCTTGCTATTGTTTAAATTCATTCGCCTTCATTCGTATATCATCCCATTTATTCCGTACACTATCCCATTTCCTTCACATTATATCCCACTTCCTTCAGCTCTGTTTCATTTTTATTTTCCGAAAACATCTCAACCACTACCCAAATTCCATTCTCATCCTTACTACCCTCCATAATCCTGTTGAAAAGGGCAATTAAGGACTGAAGCTTCCTCAACATGGGAGTTATTTTGCATTCAGAGCTGAATGGGACCAATTTTCTTAAAGCATATCCACAGGTGAGGCAACAATTGCAACAGGGACAATGGTTACAATTCTTTGAAAAGTTTGTTGGGGATGACAAGGAGGTTACAAAGTCGTTTTCTCCGGCCTATGATGGGATATAAGCAGAAATTGGAGATATTAGGTTGGTCTTGACAGAGTCGTTCATGGCAGAAGCTATAGGATTGCCAAGAAACAAGGAAAGTTGGTTTAAAAATCGGAAAATCAAATATAAATATTGGGAAATATTCCTTAAAAACCTAGGTATGGACATTTCCATTTTTAAGAAAGGAATTCTAGTAACAACTTTAAAAATTAAATGGAGAAATTTGTTGTTAATCATTCAGAAGTTTATAACCTATGAGGGTAGGTTTGGAAATATGTTCTTTTATCATGCTCGGTTGATGATGCATTTTATTGATGGCAACGAAATCAATTTTCCATATTTCCTGCTTTGTAATTTAAGAAAAATGGCCGCTAATATCCAAAGGAAAATACAGTCTATTGACAGTGCTCTGTATCATCACAGGTTAGTAAAAATTTTAATTGAAGCTCATTTAAGGAGTAAAGGGGATAATTGGGAGGATTTTCTGGTTTGAAATCATTTTAAAGAAGCTGAGAAAGATGAGTCTAGTTCCAAAATAAGAAGAAGCTGCCAGAAACTTCCCTCAAACCCTAAGCTTCAAAATGAAGTACCTACACAAGAAATACCACAAGATGAGCACACAGAGAAAGATTATGATGATGAAACCCCTCTTGCAAATGTTTTAGAGAGTCTTAGAAAGAAGAAATTTGTCAGTACACATGAAGGTCCATCAAAAGAAAGAACAAAGCAAGACAAAATTAGTAAGAGAAAGCGTGCTCTCACTACTGAAAAACCATCAAGAAGAAGTTCATGCTTATGAAATCTACCATTAAATAATCTAGAAGAAGAAGCAGAGAAAATACCATGACCAACTGCAAGTCCAATAAGGAAAACCCTAGAAGTCGACCTTATTCAACATGAAATCTATGATTATATAAAATCTCTTGAACAAAAGGCCCAAGGAAAATCTATTGATTTATCTTTAGATCAATAAGAAATTCTGAGTGAAGAAGTTCATTTCAACTCTCCAGAAGAATCCATAATTGAAAATGCTCTTAAACGCTAAATTTATGAATTAGAAGTGTTAAACAAGTTTCTGAAGCAAGAACATGAAGCAATGAAGGTACACAATGACATTCAAAGGACTTAAAACGACAATATTCTCTTACCTATTTGCCGTTGGTACAAGAAAAACAATAAGTTAAAGGCTAAAAATAAACTTCTCAAAAGTAAAATAAAGGGTTTACAATGCATGATTTTAATGAATAAACCAAGGATGGCAACCAGAACCAGAACTAGAAAAATAGAGAATACTAATTTGGGTCACAAAATTTTGAATTTTTTTGCATGAGGACATGCAATATCTTCTATGTGAGGGAATGTTGAAGACTAAAATTGTTCCTTTTTGACACGTTCCTTAAACCCCATTCACTCGATTTCCTTTCTTTTTTATCATAATAATCTCAATAAGGTGTCAACTTGCAAGGCTATTGGAAAAAGAAGGTACTTAATCATCTTTTATTCTTATTTTCATTGTTTCCTTGTTATTTGATTTAATATTTTCATAAGCTACTGAATTGCATCAATTCCGTAGGTAATGATCGATTCTACAACTTACTTGAAAAATCTGTTGGTTTTGAAATAGCAGTTGAGTAATGAAATGTATGGATAGGTAACTGACAACCGGCATAATGATATCCACATATCTCCATGATCTAACAAGATGATAAGGATGTCGTATAATCAGGTCAACGTCGAAGTCAACCCAGTGAAAAAGGAGCCAAAGATGAATCATTTGAGCGAGATTGATGATAAAGATGAAGCTGATATTTTGCCTCATGATTTACTTCTCCGATAAAAAATCTCAAAGAATCACTATTCTATGTTATCTTATGTTATTTTTATAATTTCAATCGAGTAGGATAGGCTTAGAAATCTCCAAACAATTTAATGAAGGAGGTTATAAAACCCACCTCTCGGCATGACAATGACACAAATTGGTTATTATTTTGAAATACTCTTTACAAATTATTAAAGCGAGCTTATTATTCATCGGTGCATTGTGTTTAAATGCATGTTTAATCTATGTTTATCGCTGTGTCCCTACAACTCACAGGAGGCCCCCCTGGGAGTTGTAAGGTTTCATTTCATTTCTAGTTAATCTTTTGGTTTTGTAGCATAAGATTATCATAGTTAATCTTTCAGTTTTGATTTTTCAGAGAATGCTTATGACAATGTGAACACAGTTTGTAACAGAGTTTGCTGAATATTTATTTCATAGTTCTAATCATTTCGTTGTGTAAAGAATGAAGAAAATAAATCAAAAGGGATCTATTATCCATATGTAAATTTTGAAGAGTAGAATCATTTAATTTCAAATTGCAATTATGAGCATAATTCTTCCAAGGCTTTATTAGTGTGATCCAAATTTTTGAGTGTGATATTTCATTTGTGAACTTAAGATTAGTTTCATTTATGTCAGCGAGAAGTAGATCTAATTTTTCCGGTGTGATATTTATTTCTACAATGTTAGATTAGCTTTCATTTATGCAAGTGTAAAGAGAATTTGGATTTGACTTTGCTATTTACTTCTGCATTTCAATTTAGCTTTATTTCTATGAGTGTGTTATTTTCCATTCTTGCAAGAGTGACAATTTCTTAGATAAAACATGTGCATGAAAACATCCTAATTTAATTTGAAAATTTACTCACCTAATAAAGAATTCTAACACAATTGGTGCACATACACTTCATCATTTCACAAGCCCTAGTCGATAATTTATGCAGTAATTTAATCTCAATTAAATTACCAAACAGGTACACAAAATAACCAAAGGGCGAGACAAGTACACTAAGGGATATGCCCCCTACATGGTTTCAAAGACCTTAGCACTCAAGCGCTAAGCCTCCGGTGACAACACATGGTCCCATGGAGGAGAGATAAGAAGGGGGGTTAAGGGAAAAGGGGCTAAATTCATCAGAGTATTATACTTTTGTAACGTTCATTTTAATAGAGTTACGATATGAAAAGGCTCCAACACTATGACACATAGTGCATGGAATATGGATAGATCGATAGCTAATTAAATGCGTGCAGGAGTTTGGTGTCATAGGAATATTTGCAACTGTAGAGATCATTAGGTCAAGGCGAGAAGGACCACGATCTGTAGAGAGAAGTTTGGTCATGTCTTGTGATGAGAAGTAAATCGTCCCCGATACATCATGCACATTACAAGGGATTAATTGAAGAACAATGACATCAACTCAAAGAAGCCATGATTTTGTACATTTTGATCTTTGTGCAGTGTGACTGAGAATTGATTCTCAGTATGGAGATCACTCAAAGGCCCATTCTCAGAGGTTAATGATGCATAAATGTGATCAGTTCGTTAATGCCCCATAAAATCTAGATCATTAGCCCACCACGAGTCCAGATAAGGGAGCTCGAGTCCACCCTAGGAAATTAGAGGAATCAGTAATGGAGATATTTGGCTATGTCAATAATGACACATCATGTTTTGTTTATGTTTTGTAAAGATTTCTGATGCCATCCTAAGCTGCATATACCTCAATGATGCAGCCTAAGCCGCATATACCCACAGTATGCAATTAAGATTGCATGTCACACTATGTGTGTACATGTCCCAGGAATTTCAAATATTCCTTTGGATTAGTAAAACCTTCACAAATCAAGGTTTAAGGCTCCTTAATTAAACTCTACACGGAAACATTCATTTAACTATCCACAGGTTATAACTTTGGGTTACTTTTCACCTTCGGCACTTATCAACCATACCCTAATCTTTAGACTTTGGTTAAACTCAAACTTAACCCATAAAACATTAATCCGTTTATTTCTATTATAATTTCCGTATAATAGAAATATCTCATAAACCATGCTTAAACCTTACCTTTCTACCATTCCACAAACCTTTGCACATACATCGATGCTCTCCTTAGCGCATTAAATCTCCGTCGTCGATGTCATTCCTCGATCCGACGATTAGCGTGTCACCCGATCGCTAACTAGATTAGTCGATCTCCACCATTGATCTATCTCATCCGATGCAACGGCTATTGCATCATCCGCTCGCCAACAAACTTGGATGATCACCACCGTTGATCAATCCTGCTCGATCCAACGGTTATCGCACAATATCATGCAGATATTTGCACGATCGATATTAGATTTAAAGCACGTGAGAAAAGTAGTTTTCTCTCTCCATTGTTTGCTACGTGTCAGCCGCTAAAGGTAATCGCGTGAAATTTTGAAAAAGCACTTACCACCTTTAGAGCACGCGAGAAACTGCTTACCCCTTGCGAATACCACTCTGTCCTTCTACTAACACGTGGTGTTAATCTTCGCCATTCATCTTCTTGACTTTATTTCGTGCAACTTAATCTTATCCGTCTATCGCACACAATCTTGTCCGTTGATCTGATGGATCCAACGGTTCCTGAACACTGTTACGTTCTTTTGGTTCTTAATGTGTAATCGCCCATTCGGCTTTCTGCCTGTGTATTTGTCTTCACCTCACGATCTTCACTTGTTCTGATCTCGATCTCCACTCGCGCCTTTATGCTTCCTTCACCTTCGCTGTAACATTAAAGGCTTTCTCCAATACTGTCTGTGTGTAAAACCATAACACTCCTCTCTGCACTTCTTCTCTGATTCTGCACACCTGCAACCTACGTTACACAAAATTACTCAAGTTCACACACAAATTATAATTCAAATACACATCACACAAACTCAGAATTGAGTTATTTGTATTAATAAACAACCATTTACACAAGAATTTCTTCCTCGACCCAATTTTCAATATTAGTGGCCTTTCCTTTCCTGCCCGTAGGCCTAAATGACTGACTCTCTGACTCCTGACTGACTGATTGACTCTCTACCTCTCTACTATGCCTTTTAGGCTTACATTTATACAAAAGGTTCTGTTTAACCAATTCTGGTTTAGATCCTTAATCTACTGAACTAAATCCTGAATATCCTCTAAATCCACTTTTAACTCCAGTAATCCCTAAGAATCCTCTCTAGTTCCACGAATCATGACACCACTTTCTAGTCTAAGACTTATAATTGATTTCCAACTCTCTCGTCATCACTCATCATCACTCATGTTCTCCTACATTCGAGAGCATTTACAAATATCCTCACAATATCTAATTAATTCCTATTCTAATCACTCAAAACATTAATAATTACATACATAGGAATCCAACTTCCTTGAAAACACAAGACCCCCTAAGTTAACTAGAACATAATGAAATTGTTGAGCTGTATGCTCCTGCATCAGACTCCCAAGGTTAAAATAATCATGATCTCCTGATCATGTGCTTCCGAACTTTGTCTTCCTGGATCCCATACTTTGTTCTGTGATTTGTCTTTGTTCGCTGCTATTGTTTGTTGTTGTTCTCTAGGTTTCCACACTTTATGTTGCTTTTCCCCACTAGCTATGCTTTCACAGTTTACTGTTGTCTTTCTCTTTCTGCTGCTCCTTGGCCTTCTTACTGTTGTTTTCTTCTGAGGCACCTTCATCATCAATCTTATTATTCTTTCAATCTCTATGTCCAATTTATCTTTTGACTAATAATTACTTTGCCATTTGTTGTTGTACTCTGTCCAGTCATCTTCAAATTGCTGTTTACTGTCTTCTCTTTGAAGTTGTTGTATTCTTACTACCGCCCTTTCATCCTTACCCTCTTGTTGCTTTCCAAACAACCTCTGTTAAATATGTGGAAATTTACTTTCAAAATGTAAATTGTCCTCCAATTTCATTTGTACTTGATTCCCCTCAAATACATCATTATGATGCTCATCAATTCCATCATATTTTCCTTCCTCTTCTTTCCTTACTTGGCTACTCATATGTGCGAAATTTTCTCCAGCATTTGCAACAAAACCTGCACTCACAAAACAATTATTAAAATGAAAAATAAGGCCTCACTGCCTCTTCTTCCTTTGGCAACATTTCAGTATGCTACTTTGATTTTTCCTCCTCTATCAGCACATCAGTATGTTGATTCAACCTCTTTAAAGAATTCTCTGAAGGACTCTCGAAACTGTAAGCAAGTCTCTCTTCCACACCATCTGCTTCAATGATGTCTTTCTGTTCTTGTCCACTGTAGTGAATTGTTTCATCTACAATCACACTATCATACTCTGAGTTTTCCAGCAAATACTCCAGTAATTCAAGTTCTCTATGACACTTCATAAGTATTTCATCATCACTTATAATTCCTGCATTTATACACAAATTATCAGTTTGAGAATTACAAGGTTCAACAGTCTCAATTGTTGCTTCACATATCAGCTCTTCAGACTGATTCTCATCTCCTTCTTTCACAAGAAATTGTTCCTGGATTGTAACAGCTTCAAACATCAATGTATTACTAAATTCTTTCTGCTGCAATAATTCACTGTTTTTCCCATTTAAGAGACATTCTCCATCCTTCTTTACTTCAGAGTATTCATCTTCTGAAAGATACTCTTCCATACTTTTGACAGCTTCAAAAGACTGCTCATCCTCTGCAAAACCTTCCTTTGTTAGTGACCAATCATCAGATGTCCTTTCTCCCTTTGCTAAATCTTTAGCATAGACTTCTTATTTCTTAACATCTTTCAATAGATGTCCTTCTCTCTGTAACCCTTCTTCCAGAGCTATCCTTGTCTCATCATCTACATTAATATTCTCCTGCATTTGTTCTTCATCAATAACATTAATCAAACTCATTAGATTACCTCTTTGAGACAATATTCCTTCGTTCTTCATCAGAATAAGATCCTGATCTTCCATCTTTATGATAGATTTAAATGACTATTTTCTCTCATTAAGTAACTCATCCATAGACTCTTTCTGCTATAACCAGTCAAATTCTTCATCCTCTGAGAAATTTTTTTTGTCACCTTTTACTTCAAGATCTTCATCCATCCTGAAGACATCTTCACAAAGTTGCTTTTCTCCTACAATACCTGAAATCATACACAAACTATCAATTTTAAAAACATAAGACCTTGTGGTATCACTTAATGCTTCAGTCTTCATATCTCCTTTCTATCTTCAATTCTCATAATAATTCATAAGATCTTCCACATATCTCCAATCTTCATCTTTACCCAGAACTTCACCCTGTTCTATTTCACAAATGGAAACTTCCATTTCTAACTCAGCTTCTTTGAGTTTTTCCACCAGCCACTTCACTTGCCTCTATTGTAGCCTTCTCTATAACTTAGACCACTTCATTGCATTTTTCCTCAAGACCCAACCTTGTCTTTGGTTTTCCTCTAGTAGCATCCTTAGTACATTGAGTTGTTCTTTTAACTCTACAATCTCCTTGTCACGCTCCTCTTGACTCATTCTCTTGCCATTTGCTTTGGCATCCTCTTTCTTCACTTTTATTCTATTGTGGTCTTCCTCAGAACCTATGTTACCTCTGTTATGACTATCAATAGTCATCTTCTTCTCTATCTTCATGATTTCCTCACTCACTTATTATGAGCTGCATTAAAGCCTCTGTTACAGCAAGTCCTCCCCGCTGCCACTTACCTCACCAAGCTCCCCTCTGTACTTGGAATTTTGGCAAGCACTTGGTTCTCTATTCTCTCGAACCTCTTTGAGCACTTCTCTCTGCTCCTTCTAGGCTTCAACTCATCTACACCTTTTAAGAACACAACTATCCTCTTGTATTTCAATCACAATGAAATACTAGGTTCTGACCACCTCTTCTTTCACTTAGAAATTCTTACGAGCTTTCTTCATCCCTTAGCAATTCTACCCACATCCTCTGTGGAATTTCTTTTATGATCTTTTCGTGAGCTGCAACAATACCTCTGCAGTAACAAGTCTCCTTCTTGCTACACATGCCTCACTAAGCTTCTCTCCTCTGAGCTCAGTCTTTTGGCATCTCTCTGGTTCTCTCCTCTGGAACCAATTGAGCACTCCTTGCTCTAGGTTGCTACAATCTTCTCACCTGCTATCTTCAAGACCTTTGCATGATCTTGTTTTACCATTCTCCTACACTTTGAACATATTTTTCTCTCTTTCCTTTTCATCTGCAATTCTTCTACACTTTATCTCTGTGTGCCTACTATTTGTCAGATTTAAAATTTGATCTCCTCTTGCCTGCATACACACCTTTAAAACATAACTCTGTTCTAAGTTTCTCAAAGAATTATTACACGTAGAATTTCCTTGTTCAGCTCCGATACCAAATGATGCCAGCCTAAGCTGCATATACCCCAATGATGCAGCCTAAGCCACATATACCCACAGTATGCAATTAAGATTTCATGTCACACTATGTGTGTACATGTCCCAGGAATTTCAAATATTCCTTTGGCTTAGTAAACCTTCACAAATCAAGGTTTAAGGCTTCGTAATTAAATCTACGTGAAAACATTCATTTAACTATCCACATGTTATAAATTTGGGTTACTTTTCACTTCCGATGCTTATCAACCATACCCTAGTCTTTAGACTTTGGTTAAACTCAAACTTAACCCATAAAACATTATTTTTCTATTATAATTTCCGTATAATAGAAATATCTCATAAACCACACTTAAACCTTACCTTTCCGCCATTCCACAAACCTTTTCACATACATCAATGCTCTCCTTAGCGCATTAAATCTTTGTCGTCGATCTCATTCCTTGATCCGACGGTTATCGCGTCACCTGATCGCTAACTAGCTTAGCCAATCTCCACTGTTGATCTGTCTCATCCGATCCAACGGTTATCGTGTCATCTGCTTGCCAACAAACTTGGCTGATCACCACCATTGATCAATCCCGCTTGATCCAACGGTTATCGCACAATCTCGTGCAGATATTTGCACGACTGATATCAGATTGAAAGCATGCGAGAAAAGTGGTTTTCTCTCTCCATCGTTTGCTACGTGTCAGCTGCTAAAGGTAATTGCGTGAAATTTTGAAAGACCGCTTACCACCTTTAGGGCGCGCGAGAAACTGCTTACCCCTTGCGAATACCACTCCATCCTTCTACTAATGCGTGGTGTTAATCTCCGCCATTCATCTTCTTGACATTGTTTCACGCGACTTGACCTTATCCATCTATCGCACACAATCTCATCCGTTGATTTGATGGACCCAACTGTTCCTGAACACTGTTACGTTCTTTTGGTTCTTAATGTGTAATCACCCATTCGGCTGTTTTCCTGTGTTTTTGTCTTCACCTCACGATCTTCACTTGTTTTGATCTCGATCTCCACTCGCACCTTTATGCTTCCTTCACCTTCCCTGTAACATTAAAGGCTTTCTCCAATATTGTCTGTGTGTAAAACCATAACACTCCTCTCTGCACTTCTTCTCTAATTCTGCACACCTTCAACCTACGTTACACAGAATTACTCAAGTTCACACACAACTTAGAATTCGAATACACATCACACAAACTCAAAATCGAGTTATCTGTATTAATAAACAACCATTTACACATGAATTTTTTCCTCGACCTGATTTTCAATATCAGTGGCCTTTCCTTTCTTGCCCGTAGGCCTAAATTACTGACTCTCTGACTCCTGATTGACTGATTGACTCTCTACCTCTCTACTATGCCTTTTAGGCTTACATTTATACAAAAGTTTCTGTTTAACCAATTCTGGTTTAGATCCTTAATCTTCTGAACTAAATCCTGAATATCCTCTAAATCCACTTTTAACTTCAGTAATCCCTAAGAATCCTCTCTAGTTCCACGAATCATGACACCACTTTCTGGTATAAGACTTATAATTTATTTCTAACTCTCTCGTCATCGCTCATCGTCACTCATGTTCTCCTACATTCAGGAGCATTTACAAATATCCTCACAATATCTAATTAATTCCTATTCTAATCACTCAAAACATTAATAATTACATACATAGGAATCCAACTTCCTTGAAAACACAAGACCCCCTAAGTTGACTAGAACATAACAAAATTGCTGAGCTATATGCTCCTGCATCAATTTTATTTCAAAAGGAATCAAAATATGTTAGGACAACTAGGCCATTCACATGCTCAAACAACTAGGAAATTCAGATAGCTGGAGCATTCAAGATATTTTGTAACTATTTTTTTGAATTCTCCCCTATAAAAGGGGAGAGGAACTTAATAGAAATGTTTGATTTTCCTAGCTCCAACAAGCTGTTATTGTCTTGCAAATACCACAACTCTGGGCTGTGATGTGTGTTTCATTTTGGAAGATTAATGAAGAAGTTCTAGTGATTCCAAGCATTTGGGATATGTAGTATGTGTTCTTCCTCTGTATTTGACTTCATGTGTGTTTTATTCTTCAGAAATTGTGTAATTGTAGCTACTCGATTAACTCTTAATTCACGTATTTACTTAGGTTATGTGATAGCGGATTGAACTTGCAAAATTGTAGATTTATCTATCTTATGTATTAGCAGATGATACCTATGAAATTGCAGAAGTACCTATGTTACAAAATAGCTGATAGTACCTGTGAGAGATAGAGTTGAAAGCCTTAAAATGCACTCCATAATTTCTGCACCTCACTCCTTTTATCTTTTCATGGTTCTTCCGAGATTTGTTGCCTGGGATTCTGTTTTTATCCAACCCTTTGCACGAAGTTCCTCTCTTCTATTTCTCATTTCCATATTTACTGCAACAACACATTAAGTTGCATTTTTCATGCGTTGGCCACCAAACCTGAACATTTATTCTTGGGAATGATACATTGTTCATGTGTATATTGAATATGCCTAAAATAAATGTAATTGAACCAAAATTTAATTAATTTTACATCCATATGTTTAGTTGCATTGATTCATCTTCAAGAGAGACTAAGATGTCCTAGGATCTGACCGGGTTGTCTCTAAGAGCTGCAACATCTTTTGGCATTGTTGTTAGGGAGTGAATCATAATATTTTTCCCTAGTTACGATATTAGTACATTCATTTTGTCAAATGAGGAAAGGAAGTGCAGGTGGAAGATCTCTCACCTTGGCAGCTCCACTGTTTAAAATATTCACTTCATCATCCTTGCTTTCTAAAGGCCTCATACTCGTTCTAATACTTCTCAACTGTAGACTCCTCTCGTATTCAACCCTGAAAAACATGAGGACTCAGAAGGAGAGGGCTCCTATTACTTTAGATCTTTTGATCTCGTTTGCTGAAGTGACAACTTCTAGCTCTCAGAAGGCTAAGATAAACTCCTCTGAGTCCTCTTCCAAAGCCTTGGAACATTCAAGAGAATGTTGTCAATTGTTCAACCTATTTTCCTCAATAATCAAATCCAAACAAGATTTTGTTAGTACACCTCTTTTCACTTTCCTGACCCTCTCAGAAGTTGAGGAAATTAAAGATATCCTCATTAATAGTCTAACTCAGAGCACTACTTAGCCCCAGATAGCCATAATCCATACAACTCCCCAGTCAGGCCCAGCGGTAAATCGCCTACCACCTCTATTGCAAAAAATGGTGGTCCCTTATTTTCTACTTAATAGATACGCTCCAATCAACTTGCCACAACTTCTGAATATGATGCCACAAGATTACCTTAAACTCTTACCCAGATTCACGAGAGAAGATGTTAACATCTGAAAATTCAATGTAATAAATGTTAATAAAGGCAAAATAATAGCCACGGTTGATGGGACACTTATTCCAAGCTGAATATTGGGCAAGACATCCTAGTGTGGGTGTTCATTTAAGTTAATATGGCTAAGGAAATTGGTAATGGAAATCGCTAAGACTTTGGAAAGGCAAAATGGCATTTTTGGAAAATATATTTATGAAAATAATGGAAATTAGGAGAAAATGGAGGTGAAAGGTCACAGGTTGCATGTGAGGAGGAAAATGAAGGAAAATAATGGAAAATGAAGAAAATAGAGGCCTCATTAATAAAAAGGCTTATGAGGATCAGTTCACAGACTTTTGTCAGTTCAGTTTTGGAGCTCTCTCTCTCTCTTTCTCTCTCTTGGACACTTAGAGTTTCTTAGAGCACTCTTGGAGGAGCATGACATACTTGAAGTTTTGGACCAAGAAGGCAAGGGAAAAGCAGGAAAGTGTAATAAGACATCGAGATCGACAACTACATTGGGTTTTTCTTGTAGGTACTAAGTTGCATGTATATTTTCCTCACTATTTTTGGCATGCATGTAATATGCATGTGGATTATTGATCAAGATCTATCACTGACATGGAGGATTTCTTGGATTGACAGTGGATTTTCCTAGGCTTTCCATTTCCTAGATAGCCATTAGGGGAATTTTTAGGTCTAAAATGGGCCTCCTAAGGAAATTATAAAATAATAGTGAAAATGATAAAATAAGATTAGATTACATCATCAAATTTTAGAGGGAGAAAAGAAAAAAACTATTTTTTCAACTTATCTCCCTGTGGGATTACTCAAATTTCGAGTGGAAACACTTGTTGGATGCAGAATTTGATTCCTCATCCAAGGAGTACCCATATTTCATACTTTTGATGCACCCCACTACATGAAAAATGAGAAATACATGAAAATTGTGATCACAATAACATTGTTTTTCATGTATTTCTCATTTTTCGTGTAGCAGGGTCCATCAAAAGTATGCAACATGGGTACTCCTTGGATGATGAATTAAATTTTGCATCTAACGAGTACTCCCACTCAAAATTTGAGTAAAACCTTAGGGAGATAAGTTGAAAATACGAGTTGAAAAAGTAGTTTTATTATTTTATTATTTTTTAATCTTTTTACTTTTTACTCCAAAAATGGTGAATCATCCCCCATGGTTGACATCATCATCATCTTGAATCATATTGGTTCTTATAAAGTTTATTTTGGTTGTGCATTTTTCTTAGGAGGCCCATTTTAGACCTCAAAATTCCCCTAATGCATGGTGTTGTGGATTTATTTCTTTGTTTTCTGGTTGGTTCTCATGTGTCCTTAGCTTGGGTTGAGTTACTAGTTCTTGGATGCCCTCGTTAGACAAACTCTCTAGAAGCCTTGTAATATATCGGTTTGAGTTACTAGTTCTGGAAGCCTTGTTTGAAAAAATGCTCTGGAATCCCTTGGTGGGTTGAGTTACTAGTACTAGAAGCCTTGGTTGGACAAATGCTCTGGAAGCCCAACGACAGTTGTGGGTTGAGTTACTAGTCCTAGAATCCTTGGTCTGAACAAACACTCTGGAGGCCTAGAAGTCTTGGGTAGAGACCAATATGATGATGGTTTTGTGATGTCTGACCTTGAGGTGGAACCACTATTTGATGGGTTGAGGTGGTTGACCTCTAGAAGCCCTAGATGGTTTTGGATTGATGTGTTTTTTGAGATCCCACATTCATGCTTGGAATATGGCACAGGGGTGAATGAAGGAAGAGAGATTTGGCTCATCCATTCTATGGTTGGGTGGAATGTGATAGTCCCATCCCAGGTTTGGATTTTGCATCATCAATATGAGGTTATCTCTCCTTATGTTTCTATGAATATTATACTGGTTTATATGTGGATCATATGGTTGTGATTTCCTTGTTATTTCTTTTGCTATTATGTTGGTTATGTATATGTTTTGTGACATTAGCTATGTATGGCTCTCATCATGTTTTTACTTGTAAATGGATGAACAATATATCCATGACCTAATGGATGAAACTGAAGATAATGTGTTGAGGCATCAATGCTTCCTAGTGATTCTCAGATGAGTATGAGACCCCTATGCTTAGATCTATTATTTACACATGTAGATTACATATTTACGATATGTTTGAAGAAATTCCTGTCATGGCTAGTAGGGTTCCAATCAAGGGTTTGTTGAAGTAATTTCTCTTGTGTCGTCATTTCCTTGATATGTTTCTGTGAAGGTTTCGTTCAATTCTGGGCAGTGACCTAGGCTCTGGGCCTGGAAAGGTGGCTCAAATCCCGGGGACGTTGGCACAACACTGAGAAAAATAGTCCTTGGACGTTGGCATGCCTTGTCACGAGATCATCCAGAGCCTCCTGGACGCTATAAGGCCCATATCATGGGAACGTCCAGGGATTAAGTGGTCTAAAACCTTAATGGGATCCAGGGGCTGGTTACCAGAAAGGTTGGGATGGTTCTTAGGAGTTCTATTGATGATGTTGAAGGTCTGTATGGTGTGTTTCTGTCGGGCCCACTTCCTTAACGTGACTTAGGAGGTCAAATCATATCATAGTAACTTCTCGTAACATGTTTACCTCGGTTGGCCGGTTACTTGGGTAGATGTGGGAGGAGGGCATTACAGAGTGGTATCAGAGCATGGTTGACCCCTCAGACTGGATGGGTTGTGTGTTGGTAATGAATCCATGTTGGTTGCATGTGTGTCTCTTGTGTTGTAGGACCTTGTGCTTGTTGCATTTGTATGGTATGAGTCATGGTTGTAGTGATGCTGCCATGGAAAGTTGATGGTGTTTTTGTCGAGTGAGTCGTTATGAGTGTGTGATTGATTATGCATGTTAATGTTCACATGTGGTCAAGTGTACAATGATGTATTGGTTATTGTCATGCATGAGGTTATGGTATGTGTAGTTGACGTGGTCATGCATTGTTGACTGGACTCTAGCTAGAATGATGGTTGTATGGTTATATGCCTATGTTTTATATTTATATATGTTGTCATGATTATGTTGTACATGTATCACGTTGATTTGTTGATATTGCAGATGAGATATCCTCCCAGAACTATTCTAAGGTACATCGGTTGATTTTGATTTGGTTTAGCTGACATGATATAGCTTGAAGGAAGAAATATCAAAGATGACTAGCAAGATGATAGACTACAGTTCCTGAGACTCTCCCTATGGATTAGATGAGCAGCATGGTGTTGGGAAATCTTATTATTCAGAAGACACATTGAGAAGCTTAAAGGCATAAATAAGGAGTTGTAAGGTAGACAATGATAGAATCATACAAGCATAGGAAAACAAGCAGAGGTAAATGCAATGATACTTCATAGTTTGTCAGAATTGTAGCGACAGGGACAACTTTCAGATCAGTCATGAGGAGGAGGACATAACTAATGGGGCATATGGAAATAGGTCTCGTGGTAGTCGTAGATTGAATAGAGATGACACAGTTAGAGATGACAGGTTGTTGGACACTCAAGATAGGAGAGGGGATGGACACATGCACTATTCTAGTTCTGGTTTATATAGGTGCTATGATTGTCATCGTTATCATCCTTACAGGAGGAGTGATAGGGGACTACCTTTGATGGAGAGATGAAAAAATAACAGGATTCAGAGGCATGGTTGCTTGGTATGAGCAAGTTCTTCAGGTTACATGATTATTCAGAGAACATGAAAGCCATAATAGCTACATTCAATCTCAAAGGTAAAGCAAACATTTGGTGGGAAGACGTGAAGAATGTTAGATGTATTCATGAGGAGGACTTGACTTGGGGTGAGTTCGAGCGGTTGTTCAAGAAGAAATACCTATCAGAGAGATACTTTGATGATAGGGAAAAAGAGTTCTATGAGCTAAAGATGGGATTGATGACATATGAGGAGTACATTAGCAGGTTCTTGGAGCTACTGAGGTATGTGCCTTACCTAAAGGAGGAGAAGGCCAAGATGCAGAGATTCATTAGTGGATTTCGGATTGCATTCAAAGATATGATTGAGCTCGATGAGCCTAGATAATTGGAGGAGGCCATCCGAAAGCTAAAGCACTGATATGAACAATCGAAGCATAAATCTGAGACTAAGCTGGACTGGAAAGATAATGAAAAGAACAAAGGAAAATGGGACAAGAAGGGAGCAAGACCTCAAGATACAGGTAATAAGAGAATGTAGTGCCATCTAAGAAGTTCAATGAATCAGATAGAAGACAATGATTTCAATTTGAGGAGCATAATAAGGATGCAGGTTTAAAGCCTATAAAGTATTGGACTTGTGGCAAATATCATCACAGGAGAGATTGTTCACATAATAAAGGTGGTAGGCATCAAATATATAGTGCATAGGAGGTGAAAATTGTTGGGGATGTTGGTCAGAGAATTCCTCGTATCTATGCAATGTTGGATAACAAACAGGCAGACCATCAAGAATTTATTATTGAGATGGACGGTAAGCTTTGTGATCAAGTTGTTTCTATTTTGATTGACCCTAGATCTAATTATAGTTATGTTAGTACTGACCTGGTGCATAAGTGTGGTTTGAATAAAGAAGTGCATATAGAGTCTTATTTCTTGCAGTTTGCTACAGGTACAAAGAAGCGAGTTCACAATTAGGTAAGATCTTGTGCATTTGATTTGAATGGTATGCCTACCGCAACACATTTGAATGTATTATCGTTGGGATCATACAATATGTTGTTGGGCATGGATTGGTTGTACCTTCATAGAACCAAGGTGGATTGTTATGACAAAGCTATTGAGTGCTTGGATGACAATGGAGAACTAAGACTTTTGTGAGGTAAGCAGAAAGTGACATCACTTAGGATGGTGACAACTATGTAGGCAAAACGTAGTCATAAGAAAGGGTGTGTGTTATTTGCAGTACACATCTCTAGTGACAAAGGTAAGGAATTTGAGGGTGCAAATGTTTTGAGCAGGTACTTAGTTCAACAACAGTTTTAGGATGTTTTTCCTAAGGACATTTCAAAGTTTCAACCTCACAGGGAGGTAGATTTTTCTATTGAGTTGGTGCCAGGGGTAGCTTCGATATCAAAGGAACCTTACAGGATGAGTACACTTGAGTTGGTAGAGTTGAAGTTGCAGTTGAAGGAAATGTTGGACAAAGGATACATTAATCCAAGTGTATCACCATGGGGCACACCGATATTGTTTGTAAAGAAGAAGGATGGTACTCTCAGATTGTGCATTAACTAGAGGAAGTTGCATCCGTATTTGGATAAGTTTGTTATTGTGTTCATTGATGACATATTGGTATATTCTAAAATGAGGAAGAGCATGTTAATCATTTAGCAGCAGTGTTGATGTTGTTGAGAAAGCATCATGTGTATGCTAATATCAACAAGTGGAGTTTCTTTCAG
This sequence comes from Pinus tabuliformis, assembly GCA_031772625.1. NCBI lineage: Eukaryota > Viridiplantae > Streptophyta > Pinopsida > Pinales > Pinaceae > Pinus > Pinus tabuliformis. The sequence continues at coordinate 633,288,774 of CM062804.1, read as the reverse complement.
ACTTGGGTACACTACTTGGGACACGTGGTTTCCAAGGATGGCATAGAAGTGGACCCAGAGAAGATAAGAGCTATCATGGAGTGGGAAACTCCCAGGAATGTGGATGAGGTAAGATCTTTCATGGGGTTGGCAGGATATTGCAGGAGGTTCATCAAGAACTTCTCATAGATTGCTTATCTTATTACATCATTGCAGAGGAAAGATCCAGACAAATAATTTGTAGTATGTACAGATGCTTGCAAGACTAGACTTAGTGGAGTCCTTATGTAGGATGGACAAGTGGTATGCTATTAGTCAAGAAAACTGAATGAGCATGAGCAAAAATACCCCACACATTATCTTGAGTTGGCAACGATCATACATGCATTGAAGATGCGGAGGCACTATCTTTTGGGAAAGAGGTTTGTGTTGATGAGTGATCACAATGGTTTGCGGTATCTATTTGACCAATTGAATCTAAATGACAGGCAGGCTCGGTGGTTGGCCACGATCAATGAGTTTGATTTTGAGATCAAGTATATCAAAGGTAAAGAGAGCAAGGTAGAAAATGATCTTGGCAGGCGGATACAGGTAAACCACTTAGCAGTTATGAGCTCCTATGGGACAAACTTACAGGATAAGATCTTACAGGTAGGTTAGCAGGATGATAGGTATATGTAGATTGTGCACAGGTTGCAACAGAGTGTAGGTGGTAGTACAGGTACATGTACATGTACACGTGGTAGTACATGTATAGGTACATGTAGTGGTATAGGTACATGCAATGATATATGTACAGGTACATGTAGTGGTACAGGTATAGGTACATGACGTGGTACATGTGATGGTATAGGTACAAGTACATGTAGTGGTATAGGTATAGATTCAGGTGTACATGATGAGGACTATCTTCTCATAACAAATAGATTGGTTAGATTTAGAGGTAAGATATATATGTCAGACAAAAGTGAGCTCAAGAAGGTGATCTTGAGAGAGTTTCACGAAAAAACATATTCAGTTCACCCAGGTTATCAGAAGACACTAACAACAGTTAAGAAATTCTATTATTGGCCGAATTTGAAGAGAGACGTAGCAGAGTTTGTGGCTAGGTGCTTGGATTGTCAGCAGGTGAAGGTAGAGTGTAAGAATCTTGGTGGAATTCTACATTTGATTGCGATTCTAGAGTGGAAATGGGAGGTCATTTCCATGGAATTTATCACAGGTTTGTTGAGGACAGTGAGACAACATGATTCCATCATGGTTGTTGTGGACATGTTAATGAAGGTTTCACACTTCATTCCAGTGAAGTCTACATTCTTCGCGGGTGATGTGGCACAAGTCTTCATCAGGAATGTGGTCAGATTTCATGGAGTTCCGAGGAAGATTGTGTCAGACAGGGATGCGAAGTTCACTTCCATGTTTTGGAAGGAGTTATTTGCAGGTTTGGGCACAAAATTGGCCTTCAATACAACTTATTATCTGCAGACTGATGGACAGACAAAGAGGGTCAACATGATATTAGAGGACATGTTGAGGATGTATGTGATGCATCAAAAACGGAAGTGGGAAGAGTTCCTTCCACTGGTAGAGTTCGCTTATAACAATGGGTACAAAGAGTCACTGAGGATGAGTTCTTTTGAAGCATTATATGGGAAGAGTTGTAACACTCCCATCAGTTGGAGTGATCTAGTTAATAGTGTGCTAGCTGCATCAAACATGTTGGCAGACATGGAGCGAGAAATGTAGGTGATCAAAAAGAATTTTAAGGCAGCATAGGATAGGCAAAAGAGCTATGCAGATCAGAATAGGTTGTTCAAGGAGTTCCAGGTTGGGGAACATGTGTACTTGAAAATCAAACCAAAGAAGAGCTCATTACAGATTGGTTCAAGTGCCAAGATGGTACCACAATTTTGTGCACCCTTCAGTATTATTAAGAGGATTGGGCCAGTAGCCTATCAACAGTGAAATTCCATGATGTTTTCCATGTGTCATTGCATAATAAGTATGTTAAATATGTTGATCATGTGAGTGATTGGTATGTATTGTAGGTGGAACCAGAAGGAGAATTCCAGTAAGAACCACAGTGCATTTTGCAGAGAAAGATGCTCATGCTCCGAAACCGAGCAATTGAGTATGTTAAGGTGTAATGGAAGCACTTTGGTTCTGATGAAGCTACGTGGGAGATGGCAGATCAGATGCAGACTATGTAACCTTCCTTTTTCGTTGGTTGAGTGGATGTTTTGGTATATGTCTTTGGTATATGTTTTTGGTACATGTTTTGGTGATGTTTGGTATATGTACATATGTATATGGATGTAAATATTGCCATGAGCAATGTTATAAAGCTCCAATAAACGGTATGGTGTCATGCCATTATGATGTTATATATGTTATGTTGTCATGTTGGTTTGCTTCTTAGTAGGGTGATCATTGTAAATACTGCAACGAGCTAAGTTATAAAGCTCCATCGACAATAACAACCCTGGTGAAAATTCCATGTAATAAAAGTTAATAAAGGCGGAATAATAACCACAGTTGATGGGACACTTATTCCAAGCTGAATGTTGGGCAGGACATCCTAGTGTGGGTGTTCATTTCGGTCAATATGGAGAAGGAAATTGGCAAAGGCAATGGCTAAGGCTTTGGAAAGGAAAAATGGCATTTTTGGCACATTTATTTATGAAAATAATGGAAACTAGGAGAAAAGGGAAGTGAAAGGTCAGAGGTTGCATGTGAGGAGGAAAATGAAGGAAAATAATGGAAAATGAAGAAAATAGAGGCCTCATTAATAAAAAGGCTTTTGAGGATCAGTTCACAAACTTTTGTCAATTCATTTTTGGAGCTCTCTCTCTCTCTCTCATTCTTGGACATTTAGAGTTTCTTGGAGCACTCTTGGAGGAGTGTGGCATACTTGGAGTTTTAGAGAAAGAAGGCAAGGGAAGAACAGGAAAGCGCAAGAGGACATCATAATCGACATTGACATCTACAATGTGTTTTTATTGCCGGTACTGAGTTGCATGTATGTTTTCCTCACTAGTTTTGGCATGCATGGCATATGCATGTGGATTATTGGTCATGATTCGCCATTGACATGAAGGATTGTCTGGATTAACAGTGGATTTTCCTAGCCTTTCCACTTATTGGATAACCATGGCGTTGTGGATTTATTTCTTTGTTTTATGGTTGGTTCTCATGTTTCCTTAGCTTGGGTTGAGTTACTATTTCCTGGAAGCCCTAGTTGGAAAAATGCTCTGGAAGCCCTATAACAGCCTAGGTTGAGTTACTAGTCCTGGAAGCCTTGGTTGGACAAACACTCTTAAAGCCCTTGGTGGGTTTAGTTACTAGTCTTGGAAACTCTGGTCGAACAAACGCTCTGGAAGCCTGGCGATAGCTGTGGGTTGAGTTACTAGTATTGGAAGCCTTGGTTAGAAAAACGCTCTAGAGCCTTAGAAGGATTGGGTGGAGACCGATCTGATGATGGTTTTGTGATGCCTGACCATGAGGTGGAATCACTCTTTGATGGGTTGAGGTGGTTGACCTCTGTAAGCCCTTGATGTTTTGGATTGATGTGTTTTATGAGATCCCACATTCATGCTTGGAATATGGCACGAGGGTGAATGGATGAAGAGATGTTTGGCTCATACATTCTATGGTCAGGTGGAATGTGGTAGTACCATCTCGGGTTTGGATTTTACATCATCAATATGAGGTTATTGTTATATTTCTATGAGTATTATACTGGTTTATATCTAGATCATATGGATGTGATTTCCTTAGTATTTCTATTGCTATTATGATGTTTATGTATCTGTTTTATGACAATAGTTATGTTTGGATCTAATCATGTTTTTACTTGTAAATATATGAACAATGTATCTATGACATAATGGATGAAACTACAACTAATGTGTTAAGGCATCAATGCTTCTTAGCGATTCTCAGATGTGTATAAGATCCCTATGATTAGATTTGTTATTTACACTTGTAGATTACATATTTGCGATATGTTTGACGAAATTCCTGTCATGGCTAGTAGGGGTCTAGTCAAGAGCTTGTTTAAGTAATTGCACTTGTGTCATCATTTCCTTGTTATCTTTCTTTTATGAAGGTTTCATTTAATTCTGGGCAGTGACTTAGGCTCTAGGCCTTAAAAAGTGGCTCAAATCCCACAGACGCTGGCATAACACTGAGAAAAATAGTCCCTAGACATTGGCATGCCTTGTCATGAGAGCATCCAGAGCTTTCTGGACGTTGTTAGGCCCATATCATGGGAGTGTTCGGGGGTCAAGTGGCCTAAAACATTAATGGGACCCAGCGGCTGGTTACCAGAAAGGTTGGGATGGTTCTTAGGAATCTCGTTACTGTCGTTGAAGGTCTGTTTGGCATGTTTCCGTCGGTCCTTCCTTAATGTGACTTAGGAAGTCGAATCATATCATAACAACTTCTCGTCATATATTTACCTCAGTTGACCGGTTACTTGGATACATGTGGGAGAAGGGCAATGCAAAGATGATATATCAACCCAGAAGCATATAGAGACCTTTTGTGCATTTGTTGAGAATTTGAATGTAGAACCTCTAAATGTAGTACTAAGACTCTTTGTTAAATCTTTGGATGGAGAGGGTAGAAAATGGTTTAAGAAGCTACCAGATGCTTCAATTAATACCTAGGAGGATATGGGGAACTCTTTCATGTAGAAATGGGGGGAAAGAAGGGACCATGGGTATATCCTTACAGAATTCAATGCAATGCAGAAAAAACACAATGAAGATGTCTCAGAGTTTATAAGGAGGTTTAATAAACTATATAATAGTCTTCCTGCCGAAATTAAACCCCCATAGGTTGCTTCCAAAGTGGTTTTTGTTAGGGCCTTTGAACCATAGTTTGGGTTTACCCTTAGAGAAAGAAGGTCACATACTCTAGATCAAATCCAAATAGATGCCCTAGAAGTTGAAGCAAATTTCACCTCCACTAGAAAGTGGAAAGGGAAGGTTGAATATGGTGATAGGAGGTAAGGAAAGGAAGAAGCCAGTTCTTCGAGATATGCAAAGGAAACCCAAGAACAAAAGTTAGACGAGATGAACAATCTAATAAGGAATTTGTCTAACAAACTTGTAAAACTAGAGTTGGAAAACAAGAACCCCCTTCGACCAAGTAAGCTAGCTCCCAATAGAAATTTTAATCCCCAATACAGGAGGCCACCTTTGCAGCTCTTGCAAAGGGAAATAAAGGATCAAACGAACCATATTAAACCTCCTCTGTATTTAGAAGATGATCCTGAGGAGACTATTGAAGAAAATATCGAAGTTCAAGAAAACTCTTGTCTACTCTCTTAGAGGGTGAAAATGAAATAGAAGCACAATTAGGAGAAGGGGTTGATTTGGATGCCCCACTAGATGAGGAGGAGATAGACAATTACTGCAAACAATTTGTTGATTTCATGCAAGCGCAGTTGCATAAGAAATATGATCTAAGGTCATCTAGAAAAATGTCTAGGGGGCAAGATCAAAATAAAGGAACTCTTCATCTGAGTTTGCCAAAGCCAACAAATAAAGGGAAGAAAACACTCAACCATGTCTCACCAACTGCAAAATAATCCTCTAATCTTATTCCAAATGAGTCTAGAGCCTCCAAAACATATGAATTTCCCCACTGATAAAGCCAATCTGCGATGAGAACAAAGAACTTTCCAGCTCTTATAAAATTGATAAGAATCCCTCTGCCTTCAGTATTCAAAGAGATTTGGAGAAAGTCAAGATATCCATCCCTTTGATTGAATTATTGAAACAACCCAGTTATAAAGCTAAAGTGTCTAAGTTTATGGGTTCACCCACCATTGCCTCCTTGCAAGGCAACCTTAACTTGGAGGAAGAGAGGCATATGCTTGTGTTTGGACCCCATCTGGAGGAGCATGACTATTCCACTACCCCATTCTATGTACCCTTAGCAATCCGTGGCCTACGGATACATAATTATATGCTTAGCTAAGGAGCATCTCATAACTTAATGCCATTATCTGTACTAGAGTAGTTGGCACTGTAGATAACAAAACCATACAAAGATCTATACTCCTTTAATTCCAAAAGAGTAAAATTCTTGGGTATGATCAAAGATTTACTGGTCAATTTGGCCCAAATCTTAGTGAAAAGTGTAGTTATGGACATTATAGTTGCTGAAATCCCTGTAAGATTTGGGATGCTTTTGTCTAGGTCATGGGGATAAAAATTTTGGGGGTCCATCAAACTGGGTCTATAATATGCTACCATTCTAGTGTTTAATGGGGAGGAGCATCGATTATATAGAGAATCCATATTTGTGAAGACAATTGCAAATGAAAATTGTTCAGACAATGCTCCTGTGTATGGTAAAAAGAAGGATTTTTCTTCTCTTCTATTAGAAGAAGATGCTCAAATACTGGGAGACACCCAGGTGGAATTTTCAGTGCAGCAGAGTGAATAGTCATTGGAGCATGACAAGGTATGGAAGTTGTATTTTGATGGTGCTTATTCTAAGGAAGGAAATGGGGTAGGTGTGTTATTGGTGTCTCCCGAAGGTAGCTTGATTCCTCTCTCTTTCAAGTTGGAGTTTGAGACCACTAACAATGTGGCTGAATATGAAGCTTTTTTGTTGGGCCGGAAAGCTAGCTAAAACCTTAACATTGGGTGCTTCTCTATGTTTGGAGACTTAGATCTAGTGATGAAGCAAATAAAAAATCAATGCAAAACCAAACACCCAAGATTGAAGTCCTACAGGAATGGAGTATGGGATTTGGTTGAAATTTTTTTCTTAGCCTTAAATATTCAGTTCTTGCCTAGAGAACGAAATCGGATGGCTAACTCTTTGGCAATTGCTGCTAGAAATTTCAGACCTCCCCAAAACCCCTTACTTAGATATGAAGTTGAGATCAGGCACAGGCCTTCAGTACCAGACAATGTGAGGCACTGATAGGTGTTCGAAGATGAAGAACATATCAAGCGCTTCATGGAGGTTGTCTAGGAATTCTCAAACTTGGTGATCGATCAAGAGGATGAGAAGCTGACAAAGGAATATAAAGTAAGTTGGGAAAGGTCTATTGCTGATCACAAAATCTTGCAGCTAAAGGGAAATATCATCCCCAGAGGTTTGGTTCCATTGGAAAGGATTTTCAACTCAAATGTTGTGGCTGCTAAGCCAACTAAACAAGAGCTCGAGGAGGAGGTGGAGGATTCTAACATTGGCACCAAAGAATATCCTAACATCATCAAATTGGCTAAAGGAGTTCCTAGGGAATACAAACAAATATACCTAAACCTTTTTGAGGAGTACATGGATGTGTTTGCTTGGTCATATGATGATTTGAAGAATTTTGATCCTGGTGTCATACAACACAAAATTCCTTTAAAAACTGAGGCGAAGCCATATAAGCTTAAGCTTAGGAAGATTAATCCTTTGTTGCTTCCATAAATTGAAAAAGAGGCAAAGAAGTTGGTACAGGCTAAGATAATTGTGCCTTTAAGGTACTCCGACTGGGTAGAAAATTTGGTTCATGTCAGGAAGAAGAATGAGGAAATAAGGCTATGTGTAGATTTTAGAAACTTGAATAAGTCCTCGCTGAAAGATAACTATCCCCTGCCTAAAATGGATTATATTCTACAGAAAGTGGTAGGGTCTACCCGAATGTCCATGATGGATGGTTTCTTTGGATACAACCAAGTCGTTGTACACCTTGAGGATAAGAAGATTTTTTTTTTTTTTTTTAACTACACCATTGGGGCTAGAATTCATAGGAGAAATACAACCACGATTTAGCGGTCAACACAAATGGATACTTACAACCACTGACTATTTCACAAAATGGGTGGAGGCCATCCCAGCTAGAAATGCCACCGTTGCAGTGGTAATCAAGTTTACGGAGGAGCATATCCTTGCCCGATTTGGCTATCCAAAGAAGATTATCATTGATAACGCTCAAATGTTCAAGTCAGCCAAGTTTCTTAGCTTTTGCCAAAAATACAACATCATCATGGGGCACTCCACCACCTACTACTTGTAGGGGAATGGGCTAGATGAATCTTCAAATAAAAATCTAGTGAGGATTCTGAAAAAGACCATATTAGAAAATAAAAAAAATGGGACTTACAATACAAATTTTCTTTGTGGGTCAAAAAAGTCACTACCAAGAGGTCAACCGAGAAGTCTCCCTTTGAATGGTATATGGAAGGGCTTCCATTTTCCCTTGTCCAACTAGCCATGATAGTGGATAAAATTCTACAAGATGTTGAGGAGGAGCCAAATTCTCTGACCAGGAGAATAAATCATCTGGTAGAATTGCAAGAAATCAGAGGGTAGGTAACTCATAATCTGATTAAATATCAGGAAAAGATGAAGGCTCTTTTAGAAAAAAAGGCTAGGGACAAACCCTTACAACCAGGAGATCTGGTGCTTAGATGGGATGTTAGGAGAGAGGACAAAGGAAAGCATGGTAAGTTTGATCCCTTGTGGTTTATACCTTTTAAGAATCCTGAAGCTAAAGGAAACACCACCTTCTTAGAGAAAAATTTGGATGGTGAGGTACTTGAACTGCCTGTGAATGAGTAGTTTCTCAAGTTTTATTTCAAGCATTAAAGAGTTCCATTTTCAACCACTGTATATAGCGGTGAGCCATTGTATATACGAGTGGTGTTATAAGTCCTTACTACTTCTGTTTCATTTTCTATGTACTTGAATAAAATGACTCCATGCCCAACAGATAAAAGGCACTAATTTGTAGCTTCTCAGCACCTTGCTAGCAAGGCACTGTCCCCAATTGGATTTGACCTTCTCACCTGTATTACCATCTTATATTTATGCCAAATGGTCCTGTTTTTTGTCCCTAGTGCAAAGAAGGAATGATGCATTCTTGATCGACTAAAGGAAGGATCGAAGTTCGAAAACCAAAGGGAAATGAGAAGGAAGGTTGATATTTAATCGAGAGTTGAAATCAAATGGTAGGGACGAAATTTGGAACTTGATATGGGAAGGACGAACAGGTATCATATCCGGACTTTGGGATATCGGGGGTTGGAGCATAAGGGACCTCGACGGTCTATTTAAAAGGAAGACCTGAAATTAAATATTGGAGTAGGAAACCGAAATGAGAATACCTCAGATCAGAGTAGTATTGGAATATCGAAGTTTCGTAACTCCTCAAAAATTGGACTTCCTTAGAAGCGAAGAAGTAGCGAGGAGCAAAGGAAATACTAAGGAAATCATCGCGAAACCAAGGACCCTTTATCTCTCCTCAGGGGAGACACATGGAAGCAGGTGATTGGCCCCAGGGAGTAGATGTGGCAGATGACATAAGCATGATGTGGCTGTACGGTGGACACGTGGCAATGAGTTTCAACATTTTTTGGGACCTAATAGGGAAAATTAGGGTGACATGTGTCACCATCCAGGGGGCGTCACGTGGTAGTGATGATGTTACTATGACGTCATTTCAGAGGTCGGTTCTTCAAAGGATGGAGTTTTCATAACTCTTGCGAAAGTTGTTTTATGAAAAGTCCTAATTCGATGAAGGGGGTTTTGATGTGGAGTATCATTTGGTTATGAGGACTCAAAGGACCAAGGGCGTAGAGAGGGAAGAGCACCTTGGTGCTATAAATTATTTTGGAGGTAGGGGAGATTGGAACTACGTCATAAAAGCCTTTTGATAAAATTTACAATGAAAGGGGCTCTGATCCGCTGTTGGGGCTTGGTTATTGGTACCCAAAAGAACCAATGGGCAAGACAAGAACACTATGGGATATGCTCCCGAAAAGGTTTCAGAGACCTTAGCACTCGAGCGCTAAGCCTCCGGTCGCAACACATGGTCCCATGGAGGAGAGATAAGAAGCGGGGTTAAGAGCAAAGGGGTTGAAGGCATCATAGTCTTATAATTTCGTAACATTTTTTTTAATAGAGTTACATTATGAAAAGGCTCTGACACTATGACATAGAGAGTATGGAAGATGAATGGGTCGACAACTAATTAAATGCGTGTAGGAGTTTGGTGTCGCAAGAGTAATTTCAACTGCAGAGATCGCTGGGTCAAGGCGAGAAGGACCATGATCTACAGAGAGAATTTTGGTCCTATCTTGTGCTGAGAAGTAAGCCGTCCCTGATACATCATGCACGTTATAGGGGATTAAATGAAGAAAAGTGCAATCAGCTTAGTGAAGCCATGTTGTTGTACATTTTGATCTTTGTGCGGTCTGACTGAGAATTAATTCTCAGTATGGAGATAACTCAAAGGGCCATTCTCAGAGGCTAATGATGCATACATGTGATCGGTTTGTCAATGCCCCATAAACTCCAGATCATAATCCCACCACGAGTCCAGATAAGGGAGCCTGAGTCCACCCCAGGAAATTAGAGGAATCGACCATGGATATATTTTTCTATGTCAATCATGACACATCATGTTTTGTAAAGATTTCATTTCAAAGAGGAATCAAAATATGTTAGGAAAGCTAGGCCACTCGCATGCTCAGACAGCTGGGAAGTTCAGACAACTGGAGCATTCAAGATATTTTGTAACTGTTTGTTTGAATTCTCCCCATATAAAAGTGGAGAGGAACTTAATAGAAATGTTGGATATTCCTGGCTCCAACAGGTTGTTATTGTCTTGCAAATTCCACAAGTATGGGCTGTGATATGTGTTTCATTTCGGAAGATTAATGAAGAAGTTCCGATGATTCCAAGCATTTGGGATATGTAGTATGTGTTCCTCTTTATTTCATTTCATGTGTGTTTTCTTTTTCAAAATTGTGTAATTGTAGCCGCCATATTCACTCTTAATTCACAATTTTTCTTAGGTTATGTGATAACAGATTGAACTTGAGAAATTGTAGATTTATCTATGTTATTATTAGCAGATGATACCTATGAAATTGTGGAACTACCCATGTTATGAAATAGTTGATAGTACATGTGAGAGATATATTTGAAAGCCTTAAAATGCGCTCCATAATTTCTGCACCTCACTCCTTTTATATTTTCACAGTTCCATCGAGATTTGTTGCCTAGGATTCTGTGTTTATCCAACCCTCTGCACCAAGTTCCTCTCTTCTATTTCTCCTTTCCATATTTAATGCAACAACACATTAAGCTACATTATCTGTGTGTCAGCCACCAGACCTGAACATTTATTCTTGGGAATGATACATTGTTCATGTGTATATTGAATTTGCCTCTAAGAAAGGTAATTGAACCAAAATCCAAATAATTTTACATCCATCTCTTGAGCTACACTGATTTATCTTCAAGAGAGACTAAGATGTCCTAGGCACTGACCTCTCCTCAACCCAGGGGTTGTCTCTAGGAGCTACAACATGGTTAATGACTAAAGTGGAAAAAAAAAGGCTTAATACATGGTGTAATAGATGGATTTCCTAATGGGGGCAATTGCTCTAGGTCAACACTATCTCAGAAGAGATTTTAGTATAACAAGTGTCACTTGTATGTATTCTTAAAGGAGCTTGAGAATTCATGAGGTGGTTATGTTATAAATTCATATGAACCAGGGAATAAAAGAAAAAAAAGGTTTTTCTCTAGCTTTGTGGAAGAAGTTAGCCCTACCAAAAAGCAAAAGGAGGTTGGGGATTAACAAAAATGGTTTGGAACTTAATTTAAGAAGCTAGGTTGTGGGTATAGACAATGAAATTCAAATATACACCCATGGGAATTATGGGGAAATGGATTAGGAATCATATAAAATGAGTTAAAAATGCTTCAGAAAAGTGGAAAGCAATCAACTTTGCTTTCCATTTGGGTGGAAACTAGTAGCTTTGGCAAGTTTGTAAGTGAATGGCAAAGACAAAAAGGATTTGAAAGATAGAAATGTTAGTATTAGAGAGGAGGATGATCAATTGGTTTGGTCTCTAAATCCATTAAAGGTATATCCACCAGAAAAAGGATATAAAGCACTTACTAAGGAGGAAGGGAGAATCAACATGTATGGTTGTGGAAAGTCATATGGAAACTAAAGAAACCAACAAAATCCAAAATTGTCACGCAGTTGATCTTCAAAAAAAGGGCACCCACTTGGGATATGTTGCAAAAAAAACCTTTGTTGGACCTAGTTGGTGTAGTCTCCAAGAAGAAGAAGAAGAAAGAAATGCACATATCATCATGACTTGCCCTTACACAAATAATGTTTGGAAGGAAGCAAAAAGTATGGTTGGGTATCAAAATATTTGGGTAGGAGATAACATTGAAGAGGCCTTTAGGATTTGGTGCATCAAAAAGAACATAAAAAAGCTCAAAATATCTTCCCTCAAACATTGCTTGGGGAGTTTGGTTGGCTAGAAATTTGAAGTTGTTTGAGAACAAAGAGACATTAACTTTAAAATGTTTTGTTCAAGCACTACACAATCTAAATGCATACCCAAAATTTAAAAATAAACAAGTTATGCATAACTCGAAGGATAAGGAATTCGATAAGGACATTCCATGGGAAAACTCCGATGGGACCTCACTAAAGGCCCCACTAAGTAATGAGCATAAGGAATTTCATTTATATATTCAACTCTAAACATTTGATTCAAAGACATAATCACTCATGAAACAAGCAATTATTATGAATTGATGGCTCTCAAATTGATTATAAGGTTGCCTCATGAGGCAGAAGCCACATATGTCAAATCTTTAGGGACTCTTTTCTAGTAATTCAATGAATGCACAAAGAAATAATATTGAATAATTTTACATTGTAGCCTTTGTATAATGATTTACAATCACTTCTATCAACATTCTCACACATACATAGGGACAAGAACATGATAATAAATGTACTTTTAAAATTTGGAACACGGATGAATCATACATCCTAGTTGGCCTTAGTACATCAAGTGGGGAATTTTTTTGGATATGCTCATGAACCTTACACTTAAACTTTTGCAATCTTGTTTTCACGTTACTTTAAATATCATTACACTTCTCCAACCTTCCCCACTACGTTGCAACAATAAAGACAATTTTCCATGGTGACAATTTTTACTTTAGAGTCAAAACACCATAATCTCAATACCAAATGATCGATTGAGAGAGAGGTGTTCTTTGCATAGTTTAGGGAGAATGAAAACAAATGAGTGGATTGAGGTAGCCTATCGGGCTAGGTTGAACCGTGGACATCCGCATTGAAAGGTGTTTGCCAACCAATATAGGGGACCCACTGAAATTCGAAACTTGGTTTTCTTGTATAACAAAGTTTGTGGATAGTTGCACTAGACTAAAAACGTATGATAGTAGTCCGAATAACTTGATCTCAAATTTCCTGGATGATAAACAACAAATCTAATAATAGCGTCCAAGCGCCCAATTAATATAGATTAATATCCCAATTAAAAATAAACCTATGGTCATCATGGTTAGTGTGTGGGAGATCAAAGAGAATAGAGAGCCTATGTCATTCTCTAGCATTATTGCATCGAAACTTGGGAGGGTTAGTACTCGGCATTGAAGCCCCACATGGCATGGAGAAGTCAATAAAAAGCCAAAAGTATATTTATAAGCTTATCTTCTGATGGGTATACTCATGAGGCAGGAGCCTCAGATGTTCAAATCTTTAGGGACTCTTTTCTTGTAATTCAATGAATGCACAAAGAAATAATATTGAAGAATTTTACATTGTAGCCTTTGTATAATGATGTACAATCACTTCTATCAATGTTCTCACACATATATAGAGACAAGACCATGATAATAGATGTACTTTTAAAATTTGGAAGACGTATGAATCATACATCCTAGTTGGCCTTAGTACATCAAGTGCGGATTTTTTTTTGTTGGATATGCTCATGAACCTTACACTTAAACTTTTGCAATCTTGTTTTCACATTACTTTAAATATCATTACACTTCTCCAACCTTCGCCACTATGTTGCAACAACAAAAACAATTTTCCATGATGACAATTTTTACTTGAGAGTCAAAACACCATAACCTCAATACCAAATGACCAATCGAGAGAGAGGAGTGCTTTGCATAGTTTAGGGATAATGAAAACAAATGAGTGGATTGAGGTAGCTTATTGGGTTAGGTTGAACCATAAACATCTGCATTGGAAGGTGTTTACCAACCAATATAAGGGACCCACCAAAAATTCGAAACTTGGTTTACTTGTATAGCAAGGCTTGTGCGTAGTTACGCTAGGCTAAAAAATATGATAGCAGTATTTATAACTCATCCCAAATTTCCTCGATGACAACAACAAATTTACTAATAACATCCGAATTAATGTAAATTAATATCCCCATTAAAAATAAACTTATGATCATCATGCTTAATGTGCGGGAGATGAAAGAGAATAGAGAGCCCATGTCATTCTCTAGCGTATTGCATTGAAGCCCCACATGGCATGGAGAATGAGGACGGGGTGATGTTCGGAGGGGTAACTCAAATAAAAAGCTTATCTTGTGATTCCTTCACTCACGTCTCATGTGGTACAAGATAAAGTCGTCAAACTATAGTCTCCTCTCCACCGACTCTGCTCCGCGATTTTATTGCGGTTGCTGTCGCCATTAGCGAGGTGGTATAGCTCCAAATGCAAATAAAACGCGACAAACTAAACGTGCCAATTAATTAATGGAAGCGTTAATGTTTTATTAACGCAAAGTCAAATATTAATATTAAAGTGAAGCATTAAGTGAGTAAGATGAGAGAAAAATGGCTATTCCAACAGCTACCATGCGATGAGATGAGATTATCGCATTTATTTTGTCTACGATAATGATATTTAGATAGTGATATAGGTACATTATATGATTGTGATATATTCTCTCTTATATATATGGCATTCAGATTTGGTGGTATATATTAAAATGAGCATCGATTTTTTTTATAGAAATAGTGCATGTGATTGAAGTGGAGAATAGTTTGAGTGAATTTGAGAATTTAAATTATTTTTTAATTATTATTATTATTTTAAAGTTGTAGATATATTTTTTTGAGCTTTGTAATGGTGTATTTGTAAAATTTAAATTAATTTATTATTATTATTTAAATTATTTGAATAAAAAGTATGAGGTATAATATATATAATAATAATAGAGTAAGTTAATAAATGTTTTTGTTATTGTTGTGTGGTTTGTTTGATAGAGTTTTATCAAAAAAATTGTTGTTGTATTAAATATTTTGATAGGATAAAGTTTAAGAAAGTGGATTAAAACTTATAATTGTTTTCTCTTTTTATCAATTAACTTGGGAGGGGGAGAAAATGATATTGTTTATAGATATTTTCTTGCATTTTTTAGTATAAGGATAAATTCTTAGTAGAAACAACATATTATAATAATTTATGGATTATTATTCCCCTTAAATATGTGAGAATTCAAAGTTAATTATGGTTTAAGAGAATATTTGATTATGCCTCATACTCTCTATAGTTCTAGCTAGATTTCCTTCCCCTTGTGAGATGAATAGAGAGATTTGGTGTTTTCTTTAGGACTCCAAAGAAAGTAATAGATTCAAATGTTTCAAATTGATGGGCTTGTGGCATTGGAATATTGGAAGCTACTACATTTTATTTTACTATGTCCTCCTCTTCTCAATCTACTTCCTCCTCTTACTCTTTAGATTCTTCTTGCCTCCTATGATTCCTCTTCTTTTTATCTCCTTCTTCTCCTTCCTTATCTTATGATGGGGCATTGATCCCAGATCCACATGAAATATATCCACGTTTCTTTAGGATGAACTATTCCATATTTGGCTGGGGAGTTTGATGGATCAACTCACCTAAATCTACTCTAGATTTAGGATCTCCCAATGGCCTTTCTTCCCAATTTCTCGTTATCCAAATCATCTAAATTTCCAAGAACTTGAATTTATTATTGCTTAAATTGGCCTTCCCTCTTGGGACAAATTTGATAGTTGTGGCCTAGTATGCTAGGAATTTATGCACTCTCTAGGAACCATCTTGAACCTAGATTATTTTCTTGACTCTTGCTTTGGACGAGTTTATTCCTCTTGGATTTTTAGGAAGTTTTAGCAAAGTGCCCATAAACATAGGAAAAATATTGTTGCACTTGAAAGAAATCTACTTGTATGGTTAGCTAGTAGTTGTACCCATCTAGATTGATTTGCAATGCCTTTGGGAGTCCCTTCTCTATATCCACCTCTACACGAGAGAACAAGTTTCATTTTGGTTTTTCTTGATCAATGAATTGATCTAGAATGTTCCAAATATCTCTGAGATAACTTCAATCCTACAAAATCAGAGGGAAATGTGGTAGCCTAACCCCCATAGGGATTTCTATGATTCTTATTCTAGATTGATGTCAAGGAAATGTGGATATATATCCAATCCCTTGGGTCTAATGAAGTATGATCTAGAGAAAAATATCAAATCATGCCCTTCATTTTTGAAAAAGGTAAAACAAAAATAAACTCAACTAGTTGCATAAGATAACACCTATCCTTGGAGTCCATTTTTTTGCTATCCATACTTATACAACTCTTGGACTAAGCTATACACAAGTAGAATTTCTAATAAACACACTCTAAGATAGAATAAGGGCCTTTCTTATTAGTTCCAAATATAGGAGAACTATGTGATGGCATCTAACCATTCAAAAAATCTTCTTTGTTGAGTTTGGATGCTTTTGATTGGATTTATAGACCTAATTAAGGTATAAATGCCCATATCTCTGAGTAATTAGTGCCTCTCGTTGATCACAAAGCTTAGGTAATATAGAAACCCCCCTTAAGCTAGATCTAAGCTACATACAATGATAGTTGCCCAAAAACACATTCACACTTGGCATCTAACTTCTACACGGCCTTCTTGCATGCATTCATAATGAGGCTCACCCAATGGATCTTGAATGTAGCTCAACACAACATGACAACTTGATGAAATTATTGCTAGATTTGAGAAAAAAAATTCCCTTAGAAATAATTTAGTTGTCTACTTATTGTACTATTGTTGTAGTATATATCCTATGATGTAGGAGTTTTTTTAACCCATAAGTGAAATAGTAAGTATATTCACTCATGATATTGCTAGTCCATATCCCTAGAAGGGATGGTAGTAAATTGGCTTTTATTTTGATATTTTCAATAATTAGAATTTTCTTTAAGAATACATTTAGTTTTGTTGAAGGTTTCTTAAAATTAATTGTGAATGTGGTAGGGAATTTAAAAAAAAAATCAATTTTAATATTTAAAAAATAATTGAAATTTGGTTCAATTATTTGAAAATTTTGCCCATTTTTTTGTTAAAAAAATGTTGAAATTGACAATAATTAAAAAAATGAAAACAATAATGTTCATCAGGTGGAGAGGATGTTAATGCAGATGAGCTTTTACAGAATTAATATAGGTGTTTTTATAGTAAGGTTGTAATTGGTTTGGCATTAAGGATGGATCGTAATGATTCACCATTGCTTTATGGTGTACCAAATCAATTTATTTGGAGTTCAAGGGTACTATTTCCATCCCAATTGTCCACTCCCTATTCGTGTCAGTGCACTAATTACGTCTAACCATTTTGAGTGAACCCATATTCCACACTAGTTCAATAATATTGTTTTTTGATATTCACATACCACTATAGAATTCTATTATCTTGGTTAATTAGTTCCTTCCTTGAGCTTCCCCGTGAACATAATACTATGTATGATAAATAGTTGCCCAACCCTTCCAAGGGAACCCTTGTAGTGAGAATATGATGCTTGAGGAAAGTTTAGGATATCCTCCACCATGCTTCTGCTTAGTGAGAATAATATACTTAATAAAAGGGTCAAACAACCCTTCCGCAAGATTATTATTGTTATCAAGGGGAAAAATGGTGAAGGGTCGACCGACCCTTCATCATGCTTCCCCTTGATGAGAATACTATGTTTGAAGGAGGGTGAGTTAAACCTTCCCCATACTCCACCTAGATGATAATATTATGATGAAGGAAGGGTTAGTTAGCCCTTCCTCATGCTCCCCTTTGATGTGAATAATAATATCAAGGAATGGTTGGTTATACCTCCCCTAAGATTCCCTAGGAAGATAGTATTATGCTTGAGGAAGGGTTGACTAACCCTTCCCCTTTCCATTAAAATGAATATTTGTTTGAATACGGGTTAGTCAACCCTTCCATGTGCTCTATTTAGAAGAGAATAGAATTATTGAGAAAGGAAGGAACATCCTTTCTCCATGACTCCCCTCAATGATAATAATATGCTTGAGAGAGGGTTAACAAAAAATTCTCCCATGGTTGCTATAAATAAGAATACTTTGCTTGAGGAAGGGTCAACTAGCCCTCCCTTGAGCTCCTCCTTAATGCCGGTATTAAGATTGAGGAATGGTTAGCCAACCTTTTCCTAGGTTCCCCTTGATGAGAATAATGTGATTGAGGAGGAGTTAGATGAACCTTCCCTAGGCTCCCATTCAATGACAATAATATGTATGAGGAAAGGTTAACTAACCCTTCCTCATGATTTCCCCATGAAAATAAATACTATACTTGAAGAAGGGTCAACTAACCCTTCACTATGCTCCTACTAGATGTGATAATATCCCTAAGGAATGTTTAATTAGCCTTTCGTTGGGCTACCCATCTATGTAATATATGCTAAGCTTCAAGAAGGGTTAGCCAACACTTTCCTAGGTTCCTAGGGATGAGAATATTGTGCTTAATGAAGGGTAAACTGATCTTTCATCTTTATCCCCATACACAAGAGTACTATTTTAGAGGGAGGGTTGTCCAACCCTTCCTTGTGCATTAATGGATCATAATACTATGACGAAGGAATGGTTAACTAACCCTTCCTTGGTATAACCCTAGAAATGAAAAATAGACTTAAGCACGGGTTAATCAACCCTTCCTTAGAATCCTCCTCGATGTAAATACTAATATTGAGGAATCACTTGATGAACCTTCTGTAGGATCCCCCACAATGAGGGTTCATGCACGGGGAAGGGTCACCTGACTCTTCCCTGTACTATCGATCAACACAAATACTGCGCTTAAGGAAGGGTCAACCTACCCTTTGTTGAGATTCACTATGATGAGAGTAAAATCTTGAAGAAGTATCAAACAACCCTTCCTTGTGCTCACCCTTGATGAAAATACTACGCTTAAGGAAGGGTCACTTCACCTTTCTTAGATCACCCCTCAATGTGAATATCATTCTTTAGGAAGGGTCAACCAACTCTTCCTTGTGATCCCCTCTACATGAGTAATAAGTTTAGGAAATGTCATTAAACCCTTCCTTAGGTCCCTCCATGATGAGAAAACTATGCTTGTGGAAGTGTCAACCAACCCTTCACCTTACTCTCCCTTGATGTGAGGAATAAGCTTAAGGAAGGGCTAGTCGACTATTTTCTAAAATTCCCCATAATGAGCATATTCTGCTCGAGGAAGGGTAGAATGAATTATGCTCACCCTTCATGAAACATCATTTATCCCTTCCTTACTCTCCCCTCAATATGAATATTATGATTCAAGATGGATTGGTTAACCCTTTACCAAGATCCCTATTATGTGAATATTTTGCTTTAAGAAGATAAATCCAACCCTTCCTTGAGCTCCCCCTTAACAAGAATGTTATATTCAAGGGTCATTTGAACCTTCCCTAAGCTCCCTCTCAACATGAATATTATGCTCAAGGAATTGTCAACCAAACATTTCTTGGAATCCCCTTTGAAATGAAAACTAAGCTCAATGTAGGGTTGATCATCTATTCCCTATGCTCCCCCTCTACACAAACACTATAATCAAGGTACGCTAAATTACCCATTCTCTAAGCTCCCCTCAAGATGAACACTATACTCTAGTAATAGTGATCTGACCTTTCCTTGGTATCCCCCTAATCATGAATACTATGCCTCAAGATGTGTTAGGCATCCCTTCCCTGGGATCCCATGATGAAAATGCAATGCTTGAGGAAGCGTTGGCCAATTGTTCACTCTACTTCCCCTTTCCATAAATAATAAGCTTAAGTAAGGACCAATGAAATCTTCCAAAAGCTCTTCTTCATGGGAAGAATAATATCTAGAAAGAGCGAGTTGACCCTTACTTGGGATCCAACTCTATTAGCATAAAATCCATAAACAATAAAATATTTTTAATATAAGTTATTTTAAATAACAAGAACCATAATTCTTCAATGGTAATGTCACAATGACATTAATTAGCCTCAAAATGTGTTTGATCAAATTTTCATTAAATTGCAAAATATATATAATAGTCTAGATAAACGAAACTAATTTTTCTAACATTTTTTTAAACCATTTTAAATTTATCATTCCTCATAAACTTAACACTTATCATCATGTTACAATCAAATACACCCTTTTTTCCCTTATCAATAACCTTATTATATTACTTAATTATATAACCCAATCATACAACAAACATGGTACTGAATTGGGAAAAAAAATAAAATTCTATAACATCACTAGCAACCACTCATATGTAATAGTAAATGAAATTTAGAAATCTCAATTAGATCACATTATTTATTAATTCGGGAGGTATTTTAACTTATATAAAGTTGAAATTCATTACCTAACATTCATAAGAATAATCCTTCAAAACTTAATTTATAAATAGTTGTAAATAATGAGAAGTACTATAATGTTCAAATTAATTATGCACTTAAACATTAATATAAAAAGTTTACATATAATAGTGAAAAATATAATAATTTATATAAAAATAATTATAAAATAAATTATATTAAATTAATGAATTTATATTTTTTAGTTTTCTTTAAAGACAATTAAACAGAAATTTAATATTTTCTTTCTATATATATATAAAATAAATGAGTAGGTTTTTTATTAAATATATACCCAGGCGCAACAAAATATACAAGAATTTGGTAAATTATTTTTTCATGCATAAGATCCTTCATGGGAGGACTGATAATAGTTTCAAAAAGATCTAATTGAAAACCTACTGCTATTAGCAACCGACATATATGAACTTTGCAAAATTAGCTTATCAAAAAGACACATTTACAATAGGAGATCATTAGCAAAAGGGAGGGAGAACTTCTTACGGGGCCCTGGTTAGATCAAATCACATATTTTCAGTAGGTCGATTGATTGTTGTGCTTGTATAGATTTGGTTTTATTTTGTCTCCCTCTGCAACTGCAAGTTATTCAATTGCCTATGCAGTGCATCAAATTCATCATCTTGAGGAGTTAATTTATTTTTAAGTCATTGATTTTCATCCATGAGAAAGATGAGTGTGTTCATTTGCTGGTGAACTTTTTTAATTCAGGTTCATGTTTTCAAGATGCGGGGCTTCTAATTGTCGAGAACATTCTTTACAAGCTCTACTGCCTCCTGTGACTTCTGGATTTATTTTCCAAGATGACATTAGACAATGTTAGCCTCACTCTCATAATAAAACAATTATAAATCCAAATATCATAATTAAATAAATCAAATCTTGAGAATTAGGAGTTAGTTCCTCAAACTAGGGAGTTTAGTTAGGATGAGAGATTCTCTCCAACTAGTTCTCCTAGATTAGTGTGTTGTTGAGATATTTTCTCAACCATAGTGTCCAAGATAGACGTACTATCTTGAGACCAACTTCCTCATGTATTTATTTGTAATCATTCTTTGTACATTGGATTGATTAATAATGAGAATGTGAGGAATACTATAAGGCTGAGGCCTTTTCTGTCATGTCTAGTTTTTCTATATGTTTGATATTTATTTTATGAGTGTGAGTGTTTTATTATTAGTTTATTAGTTTTATTCATGTGGTATTAGAGCCAACCTTAGAATCGAGGACGCTTGCTGTAATCATAGACAGGTGCATCTACAACTTGTCCTTGGGTCGCTGGTTGGAATGTAGCTGCTATACCGACAGGTTGTTGCTGGTAGCCATCTCTAACAACCACCACAGGCTTATCGTAACCTATAGAAACATTCACTGTTGCAGGTTGTTGGAATCCTGTGGCAGCAAGCTGCTGCTGATAAGGCTGAGCATTAGATTGCATCTGATAGCCAGAAACGGGTGTTGTGGGATTTTGTTGATAAGATGTTGCTAACATTGTATGTGAAGGAGCATGTGGAGAGAATGGATCTAGAATTTGAGTGTCTTGTGAAAATTATTAAATGGGACATTGCGTAAAAGCGGTCTTGCCACACCGAGTTCCAGGGTAGGTTCAACTTTGGTAACCCAGATCCCATTGTGGCAGCGGAAGAGTTGTTTGCAACTTGGTTGCTATTAAAACTTTCTTGACAGCGGAATCAACAGTCTTCTTCAAGTGCTAGGCAATTCCAAACATATAATTGATAGGCTATCCAAGGAAGCTCTTACTCCATGAAGACTTGATGATCACGTCAGAAGGGATAGAAGGAAGGACTTCTCCCAGAGAAGTCAAACCTGTATTAATGGCCCGTAGGGTGAGCTACGACTGACTATGACTGAGAAATTTACAGTAGAAAATTTGCAGTGTGTGCACTGTTGGGTGATTTCAAGTTGCATGGACATATCTATTTTTGAAGGCGCAACATTATGTGGCTGCGTCCACCTATGTGAAAGGACCTGTGCACCAGAGTGTTGTTGTTGAGGACATTTCTATATTTAAAATTTGAAAGGGACACAAGAAATCGAGTATGAGGAAATTCCTATATTAATGAAGGCTTCAACGTTGTTTTCTATACTGTTTGCATAAAAAACACAAACCCCCACCTTCCAAAACGTTACAATCTAGTGGGTCTCTTGGAAAGAGTAGTGAAACTTCATTTACCTAGAAACTGGAATTTACTCAGTGATTTCTTCCATGATTTGCTCCACTATTTGCTCACATATCTCAGAGGATCTCTCGCGTTGATTTCAAGATTGAATGGCTTGTCTTTTTTAAGGAGCTGGTCAAATGCACAAGGAATGTTGAGAAATTAATGCCAATACCTTCTCTCTGGGTTTATTATTGAAAAGTGAAGGTTTCATAGCATTGCTGATAGAAAGACAATTGCGTAGTTAATACAAACAATTTTTCAGATCAATGTGCAGGTGTGAGCAACTTCATTGTGGATTGGTGAGACTAACATTCAGCCCTTTTCGGCCAGCAAAGACTCCCACCATGGAAGATCGCTAGACAACGTGAAATCTATTTGCAGCGTGCAAGACCTGCAACGTGGAAGTGGCCTGCGTCCAAGTCAAAGGAAAAACAATTGCATGAATAAGGTCGTAATTTTTTTTTCAATAACGTAAAGTTTAAAGTTGGAAAATCACTTTTTTAAGGGTTTAAAAAAAATAGTTTAAAGTTTAAGGTGGACACTTATTATGATAAGGAAAACCCTTACTTTATGTTAAAAGTGTGGAGGTATATTTTGTTTTTAAGTGGAGTGATAAGGTTATAAAGTGTGATTTTTGAGAGATATAAAATGTGGAGAAATAATGTATACTTTTAAAATTAAATGAGTGATTTTTAGGAGATATAAGGAGTGGATAAAATATTTTTTTTATGTAATGGAGTAATATGTGATTTTTTTGGAGTGATAAGGTGAAATTATTTTGTATTTAGAGTGATAAGTGTTTTGTAATGGGAGTAGCGATTTTTTTATAGAGAAAGTCATTGTTGTAATCCAAAGTAATGTTTTACTTTGATAGTGATTGAGCAAGTTGTAGGAAATTTTTTGAAGACAAAAGTTTGCAAGTGTGACATTCTCATTGCTTGAGAAGGAGAAGGTTGATGTACTCTCATATTTAAATAAAAACATATATTTTTTGTGGTTCTTGTGTCCTAGATCCACCCAAAATTGAATAAGGGGATCTTAGGTAAACCATGTGTATGTTTGTAATGGCGCATGCTTCCTGATATTATTTTTGTTTTGTGTCTAGTTTTTGACACTAACCTTCATGTGGCACCCTTCTAATATGGTACACATGTAGCACACAACAAATTAGCGAATTGCATGCACATAATCAATTTCGATCAAGCTCCTGAAATCAAAGCTCCCATAATCAATTAAGTTCATAAGCACAAAGTGTCACATCATCGACTTGATAAAAGTAATATTCTGCAACAACATTTCACAACAGCTTATTCACGCCATCAAGTTAAAGATGCTACAACATCAAGCATTTCAAGCGAAGACAACATCAACATCATTAACACTTTTTGTATCACTTGTTGATAAACATGTTTTAACTGAATTGTATGGGTGAATTCTCGGTTGTAACCGACACCCTAATTTGAATTGTTAAGGTGAATACATTAAGTCAAGTAAGTCTTCAACTGTGTCATCAAGATTGAACTTGTCATTTGTCTCTTGGGTGCATTTTCAACAGTGTTCGACACCCTTCCTTTTTTTAAATCAGCACATTCAGTGAGTACATTCAAGAAAGCACAAAGTGTCAGTAATCCATCAAGCAAGCATCAAGCGAGCGTGAAAACAAGCAAGTAATTGTTAAAACAAATTCAAGCGAGCATGCAACAATCAATCAAACATCAAGCGAGTGAGTTCTACAAATCCAGCAAGTATTAAAAGCAAGCGGGCATGAGTTCCAACAAGTTCACATGGCAAAAAGCATTCAGTTGTTAAATATTCTTAACAATTTGACCCTCGCAACTGCTGAAGACATGGTGCAAATCAACAAATCAACTCTTGTTGACATTCAAATGCATATTCAACATGCCCATGAAACGATTGAGTTCCTTCAACTAGAGTCACAACTGCAGAGAAATGAGTTGCAAGAGAAGCGTGTTGCTTCCAAGTCTTTGACCAATCGAGAGACAACTGACCATTCGACTTCATTCATCCAACCAGCTTCAAGTGTTGAAGTTGTTCTAGTTCAACTTTCTTCCAAACCCATCATCAAGCCATGGGAAGAATTCAAAGTAATCGAAATCGACACAACTTAGGATATGTCAAAGATAACGACAACTTACATATCCCTTATTATTCCAAGCCCATTCAGTTCATCAGTGCCGAATTACTTGAACAAATCACCTCAGCAAGTTCTCAGCAACTTGCTGATCAACGTCAATGCACACAAGCTCAAGTTGCAGACAAACCAACATGTTCTCATTGTTAAAGAACCGATCATCTGGAAGATCAGTGTTTTGATCTCCTTCCTTGTCACCATTGTGGCAAGTAGAATCATTCATCAGAGAAATGCTGCAAACAAGACCAACCTGCCAGATTAAAGATCGATTATTCATGGATTGATCCATGGGAATGGTCATCCATAGTAAGAATATTGTATAAGTTTTACAATGGAATTCACTCACACATATTGCAGCCAACAGTAAAAATGAAGATGGTACTGTCATGCAGTTGAACGGGGGAGTACACCAATGAAGCATTCCTACACTTGAAGGGGGGGAGTTCAGAAATAATTTGAAGAAGATTGTCTCTCCTTTTAGCTGACAAAGGGGGGGAAATGTCAATGAAATTGATAGTGGTTGTCAGACTGGAAGTCTCGACAACATCAGCGAAGCAACTAGTGGGCATTTTCATCAGTGAGAGAGAATCAACAAATTCGCCAGTGGGCGATTGACAGCAAAGTCAAACGTGACCAGTTTTCAAACACAACAAATGCAATAGTGAGTTGTTTTTCAACATCATTAGCCAGTGGGCATTCTCAATATTTTGTCAGTGGACAAAGGATGCTGATTGCAAGCAAAGGACAGATGGATCCTTTTACAGCTTGGCACGTGATGGAGTTGTCAAGTGACATTCAGAGATGAATCAGACATGCAGCTGACTCATGATATCTTCATATTGCAGTTTCTTCAACATCTAGCTTTGGCGGTTTTTCAGGCAAATGTTTTTCTGAGGATCAACTTGAGAACTTGGAAGAGGGTTCCTTGTTCTTATTTTGGATTTATCATTGGGGAGGGAATGATAGCCTCACTCTCATAAGAAAACAATTATAAATCCAAATATCATAATTAAATAAATCAAATCTTGAGAATTAGGAGTTAGTTCCTCAAACTAGGGAGTTTAGTTAGGATGAGAGATTCTCTCCAACTAGTTCTCTTAGATTAGTGTGTTATTGAGATATTTTTTCAACCATAGTGTCCAATATAGATGTACTATCTTGAGACCAACTTCCTCATATATTTATTTGTACTATTATCATTCTTTGTACATTGGATTGATTAATCATGAGAATGTGAGGAATGTTGTAAGGCCGATCCCTTTTCCGTCATGTCTGGTTTTTCTATATGTCTGATATTTATTTTATGAATGTGAGCGTTTTATTATTAGTTTATTAGTTTACTTCAGACAGTAACAGAGAGAAGGGAGCCAATTTCCCAAGAGGACTAGATACTGAGAGGTACAGGGGCTAATGCACAGTTTGCAAGGTGAGGCTATAAGGCCAAAGTTGGGCCATAGGCATGCAATAACACCAAGGGAGTCTGAGAGAGGCATCTTTCTAACATAGGGAGGAGCGGGAGGGGAGCCAAATATCATCGAGCACAAACTATACATGCAACAAAGAGGAGGGTACTAAGTAACCTTCCACATACAGGGACAAAGCTTTAGAAACTTACAAGAAGCAAAAATAAATTCCTTATTAATGATTAAAGAACACCTTAGAGAAAATCGAGATGCCTGGGAAGACTCCCTTGAAAGCGAACCAAGGATTCAATTGCGCTTCCATGAACATAATTGAGGATAATTGTGGCTACCTGAGCCAACAGAGAGACTTGTGATGCACCAAAGAAGTCGATTACACTGCCACGAATAGGATTGAAGAGAATTGTGACTTTCCAAGATAACGAAGAGACTCATGACACACCAAAGAAGTCAATTGCGTTGCCACAAACAAGATTGAAGAGAATGGTGGCTTCCTAAGCCAACAGAGAGGCCTGCAACCCACCAAAGGTAATTAAGTTGCTCAGTTCACCTCCCACAAAACAGTATAAGCTTTGTTCTCCATCAGTTATGAAGATAACAAAACAATTAACTCAAATAATTCCCAATTTATGAGGGATGACATAATTAGCGTTTATAATAGCCGCTTAACTCAAAAGAGTATTCACGAGACACTAGTGTAGATTGAGCCACCATGGAGGGCTATGACGAGACGACCAAACACAACCCATGGATTTAAAACCAGAGCCTAAGAACCCACACGCACACCATTAAAATCCGTAATAACCCACCTCGTTAGAACCATCAATGCTCCAGGTGCAAAATTTGTTCGATGGTTATAATACCATATGGGCGCAAGTTACAACTCTTAACACATTTAAATATATTGAAACAACCTAACTTAAAAATATTGTAAACTAAATATAATTCTAATTCATACACATATTTAAAAATATATATATAAAATTAGCATATGAAAATTTATTTATCTAATATTACACTTTATCAAGTAAACTGATAATTTAATTTTAAATAATCTATTTCTATGAGTTACACAATCTAAAATACATATCAACCATTTTTTTTCAATCAAATAAATAAACAACATTACATTAAATAGCTAATTCTCATCCTCATTTAAATCACACACTCTATTTTAATTCAATACATTTATCCAAAAAAATCTATATTGAAGTTTGTCTTTTTTCTTGGCTTGGCATGTTGTGGTCTCAATAATATGTTTTGTCCAGGTGTCAATTTGTTAGTCAACTTTATTTAGGTCTCAACTAAATGCATACTATAATAATTATTAATGGAATGCACGAATCTAATCCAAGAGTTTCTTCGGTCTATTGAATCAAACCAAATTCATGCCACCTATCAATAAAAATATGATGGATGGGCAGTTAACTCTGTGTTAATATTTTGGAAGTTTGATAATAAATGTTTCCAATTCGTTTAACGGGTCGTGGGGATTGGTAATTGCTACAAAATATTTGTATTAGGGAGATATATTTAAAAATGATTTTTTGTTGGCTCAATTATGAAGCTTTACTTTAAGAGTGTTGAGAAACTTAAATCTGTAATTTTCAATGAAAAAAATATTTTAACAATGAGAATCTGATCAATTAAATTAACCTTCACGATTGAAAATCTGACAAAATTAAGTTTAATTAAGACTAAGAGGAGGATGGTGAAATCCTCTGATGCAAAAGTAGACTGATGAGAATCTATTTTCATACTTGGATTGAGTTGAGACACCTTTTGTGAAAATTATCCATTTATGATATAAAAATTGTGTGTTCAACGTTATTCACATGGATCGACCTCGTCCCGCTTGCACAATTAGGGTTTTTATACTTTTGATCTAACATGACACCAAGCGGAAGATTTTCAATCAGTTTATTAGTCTCTGCCTTGTCAGGGACTATAACATTCGCCTCATGATCAAATTCCATTGATCGTCCACTATTTTGCTGTTTTTTTAGTCATTTTAGCCAAAGTTTAAAAAAAAATGTGGATTGTTTCTATTTTGTATGAATTCAAAAATAGTTTTATAATTTCCTGGAAATCATATTTCTAATTTTTGATTGGCCTAGAACCTTCCGATGGGACATAATTCCCCTAGTTGAGAGTGTTTTACTTTTGGTATTTGTTAGTACTTGACAACTGATTTAAAAATAAACAAAAAACTAATTTTTTGAGTGGCCATTTGGTTGGTGAGTGTTATGACATTAACATTGAAAATGACATTGTTATGGTACTACTCTTTCCCATGATTATAGAATTGACGCTGTTGGAGGTCCTTTGTGTAGGAGGTGGGGAGGGTGGGGATGGTGGGTGGGGGTGTGGCAGGCTACACAAGTCGTTGTGCGAAAATAATTTTACAAATTTCCAGATTGTATATCGTATGAATGTTTACAGAGGATGGGGTATGTGTGGGAGAACGAGGAATATTATCATGTTTCGTTGTGTGGAGCTTTTACTGTGTGGATTATTAAGGTTGTGCAAGAGAGAAGTTGCGTAGAGTTTTTGATTTTAGAGGTATGTATCTTTGCAGAATGATTAATATTGTTAATTTCCATGTTTTGATTTTTCCAAGCCATGCAACCTTGATTTGCATTATCAGATCAACATCAGGCAGTGCTTGTTGATCTCTTTCTAGTTCGGTTTGGCTAAAAGTTAATAGGTCAAGCTTGTACTGTGGTGGCTATGTAGAGGAAGCATGTGGTTGTTTGAAGGTGCTTGTGCAAAGGAAGCATGTACGAAAGAAGCGTCCACGGAGACTGGAGTTAATCAATTAATTCAATACTTTTCTGAGCATTAGTGCCAGAATTGAATCTTTGCGGAGGACGGGGTATGTGCATGAAATTTCATTGTGTGGAGCTTTTACTATGTTGAACTTTTATGGCAAAGACAAAATTAGCATGGGGTATTTTCGGGAGAATTATGATTATGTATCGTATGAAAGTATTGTGCAACAGAAGAAGTGTGCGTGGAGGAAGTTGTGCAGAGACTGACATTAATCAATTAATTTAGTATTGTTCTGAGCATTAGTGCTAGAATTGAATCTTTGCGAAGGATGGGGTATGCGTGGGAGATTTCATTGTGCGGAGATTTTACTGTGTTGAGATTTTATGGCGAAGATAAAATTAGGACGGAGTATTTCCAGGAGAACTATGATTATGTATCGTATGAAGGTATGTTCAGGAGAATGAGGAAGATTATTATGTTTCACTGTGCAGAGCTTTTACTATGTGAAGATGGCGTATGCTTGTCAATTTATCGAACAAATCTAATACTTTTACAAATTTTCATATTGTATATCGTATGAATGTTTACGAGAGATGGAGTATGTGCGAGAGAACATGGAATATTATTATGTTTCGTGATGCATAGCTTTTACTGTGTGGAGCACGAAGTATGTGTGAGAGAAAAATTGCGTAGAGCTTTGAGTAGGATGAGGTAGGAAGTTTGTGCATAGATTTTACTAGGACAAGGTATTTTCAGGACAATTGGGGGTGCATGTGGAAATTAATGAAGATGGGGCATGTTTGTCGATTTTCTCAACACATCTAATACTTTCACACATTTCTTGATGGTATATCATATAAATGTTTACGGAGGATGGGGTATGTGCAAGAGAGAGGGGAATATTATTATGTTTCCAAATCATTTTACATCCATCTCTTGAGTTGTACGGATTTATCTTCAAGAGAGACTAAGATGTCCTAGGCACTGACCTCTCTTCAACTAGGGGTTGTCTCTAGGAGCTACAACATGGTTAATGGCTAAAGTGGAAAAAAAGGCTTAATACATGGTGTAATAGATGGATTTCCCATGGGGGGAAATTTCTCTAGGTCAACACTATCTCATAAGCGATTTTAGTATAACAAGTGTCACTTGTATGGATTCTTAAAGGAGTTTGAGAATTCATTGAGGTGGTTATGTTATAAATTCATATGAACCCGGGAATAAAAGAAAAAAAAAAGGGATTTTCTCTAGCTTTGTGGAAGAGGTTAGCCCTACCAAAAAGCAAAAGGAGGTTGGGGATTAACAAAAATGGTTTGGAACTTAATTTAAGAAGCTCGGCTGTGGGTATAGATAGTGAAAGTCAAATATACACCCATGGGAATTATGGAGGAATGGATTAGGAATCCTATAAAATGAGTTAAAATGCTTCAAAAAAGTGGAAAGCAATCAACTTTGCTTTCCATTTGGGTGGAAACTAGTAGCTTTTGCAATTTCGTAAGTGAATGGTAGAGACAAAAATAATTTAAAAGATAGAAATGTTAGTATTAGAGAGGAGGATGATTAATTGGTTTGGTCTCTAAATCCATAAGGGTATATCCACCAAAAAAAAAAGGATATAAATCACTTACTAAGGAGGAAGGGAGAATCAACATGTATGGTTGTGGAAAGTCATTCTCTAGCGTTATTGCATTGAAGCCCTACATGGTATGGAGAATGAGGACGGGGTGATGTTGGGAGCGGTGATGCAAATAAAACGCAACAAACTAAACGTGCCAATTAATGGAAATAAGTCAAATATTAATATTAAAGTGAAGCATTGAGATGAGTGAGGTGAGAGGAAAATGGCTATTCCAACTCCGAAGCGACACATTATCTACAACACCTACCAGTATTCCCTACCATGCCATGAGATGCGACTCAACCAACATTTTTTCATTATCGCATTTATTTTGTCATTCTACGATAATGATATTTAGATAGATAGTGATATATATTCTCTCATATATATGGTGGCCTGCGACAACGACAACGATATTTAAGTAAGTAGGATGGTGATATATTCTCTCTTATATATGGTATTCAGATTTGGTGGTATATAATAAAATGAGCATTGAGTTTTTTAAAGCAATAGTGTATGTGATGGTATATGTTAAAATGAGCATTGAGTTTTTTAAAGCAATAGTGTATGTGATGGTATATGTTAAAATGAGCATTGAGTTTTTTAAACCAATAGTGCATGTGATGGTATATATTAAAATGAGCATCGAGTTTTTAAAAGAAATAGTGCATGCGATTGAAGTGGAGAATAGTCTGAGTGGAAATAGTGCATGCGATTGAAGTGGAGAATAGTCTGAGTGAATTTGAGAATTTAAAATAAATTTTAATTATTATCAATATTTTAAAGCTGTAATATATTTTTTGAGTTTTGTAATTGTGCTTTTGATTGATGTGGAGAATAGTTTAAGTGAATTGGAGAATTTAAACTAATTTATTATTATTATTATTTTAAAATTGTATATATATTTTATGAGTTTTGTAATTGTGTATTTGATTGTAATATTTAAATTAATTTTATTATTATTATTATTTTAATTAAAATGTATGATATAAAAATATTTGGTTATAATATATATTTATAAATAAATATAAGATATATAATAATAAAGTGAGTTAATAGATTTTTTTGTTTTTTAGTGTGCTTTGTTTGATAGAGTTTTATTAAAAAAGTTGTTGTTGCATCAAATATTTTGATAAGACAAAGTTTAAGAAGGTGGATTAAAACTTTTATTTTCTCTTTTCATCAATTAACTTAACCTGAGAGGGGGAGAAAATGATATTGTTTATATCAAAACCATCTAAATCTAATCTATATTTAGGGTTTCCCATTAGCCTTTCTGACCCATTTTTTCATTCCCTAGTTCATCTAAATTTCCAAGAACTTGAATTTATTGTTGCTTGAATTTGGCCTTCCCCCTTGGGACAAATTTGATAGTTGTGACCCATTATGCTAGGATTTTTTACACTCTCTAGGAACCATCTTGAACCTAGATTATTTTCTTGATTGTTGCTTTGGACGAGTCTATCCCTCTTGGATTTTTGGGAAGTTTCAGCAAAGTGCCCATAAACATAACAAAAATATTGTTGCACTTGAAATAAATCTGCCCTTATGGTTAGCTAGTAGCTCTACACATCTAGATTGCTTTGCAATGCCTTTGGGATTCCCTTCCCTATATCCACCTCTACACAAGAGAACAAATTTCATTTTGGTTTTTCTCAATCAATGAATTGATCTAGAATGTTCCTAATATCTCTGAGAGAATTTCAATCCTACAAAATCAAAGGGAGATGTGGTAGCCTAACCCCCATAGGGATTGCTATGATTTCCTCTTCTAGATTGATGTGAAGGAAACATGGAGATATATATAATCCCTTGGGTCTAATGAAGTATGGTCTAGAGAAAAAGATCAAAGCATGCCCTTCGTTTTTGAAAAAAGTTAAAACAAAAATAAACTTAGCTAGATGCATAAGATAACAGCTATCATTGGAGTCCAATTTTTTTCTATCCATACTTCTATTCACACACCACTATAGAATCTATTATCTTGGTTAATTAGTTCCTTCCTGGAGCTTCCCCATGAATATGATACTATGTTTGATAAATAGTTGCCCAACCCTTCCAAGGGAACCCTTGCAGTGAGAATATGATGCTTGAGTAAAATTTAGGATATCCTCCACCATGCTTTTGCTTGGTGAGAATAATATACTTAATAAAAGGGTAAAACAACCCTTCCCCAAGATTATTATTGTTATGAAGGGGAAAACTGCTGAAGGGTCGACCGACCCTTCATCCTGCTTCCTCTTGATGAGAATACTATGTTTGAAGAAGGGTGAGTTAAACCTTCGCCATAATCCACCTATATGATAATATTATGATTAATGAAGGGTTAGTTAGCCCTTCATCATGCTCCCCTTTGATGTGAATAATAATCTCAATGAATGGTTGGTTATCCCTCCCCTAAGATTCCTAGGAAAATAGTATTATGCTTGAAGAAGGGTTGACTAACCCTTCCCCTTTCCATTAAAAAGGAATACTTGTTTGAATATGGATTAGTCAACCCTTCCATGTGCTTTGTTTAAAAGACAATAGAATTATTGAGAAAGGAAGGATCATCCTTTCTCCATGACTCCCCTCAATGAAAATACTATGCTTGAGAGAGGGTTAACCAACAATTCTCCCATGATTGCTATAAATAAGAATACTTTTCTTGAGGAAGGGTCATCCAACCCTCCCTTGAGCTCCTCCTTAATGCGAATATTAAGATTGAGGAATAACTAACCAACCTTTCCCTAGGTTCCCCTTGATGAGAATAATGTGATTGAGGAGGGGTTAGCTGACCCTTCCCTAGGCTCCCATTCAATAATAATAATATGAATGAGGAAAGGTTAAGTAACCCTTCCTCATGATTTCTCTGTGACCAAAATACTATACTTGAAGAAGGGTAAATTAACCCTTCAATATGCTCCTCCTAGATGTGATAATATCCCTACGGAAGGTTTAACTAGCCTTTCGTTGGGCTACCCATCTATGTATATGCTAAGCTTCAATAAGGGTTAGCCAACACTTTCTTAGGTTTCTAGGGATGAAAATACTATGCTTAATGAAGGGTCAATTGACCTTTCATATTTATCCCCATACACAAGAGTACTATTTTAGAGAGAGGGTTGTCCAACCCTTCCTTGTGCATTAATAGATCATAATACTATGATTAAGGAATGGTTAACTAACCCTTCCTTGGGATAACTCTACAAATGAAAAATACACTTAAGCAAGGGTTTATTAACCTGATCCAGGTGGATATTGGTGGCCACTCACCAATTCCACTTGGACCCCCACCATTGTTTCTTTCAGTTTTTCAGCTTTCTTAATTGTAGCACAATTTACTATTTTTACCAGTTTTATGGGTCCTGAACTTCCGGAGCCGTTTTGAGGCCCTAAACGACGTTTTTTGGGAAAATTGGGAGCAACATGAGTCCATGGACAGATGTTGCTCTTCCAAAAGTTATAGCCCTCGAAAAGATCTTTCTAACGAGCTATTGTGCGCATCAAACAAAGATCGTATGCCAAACTTACGACACCGAAAAGTTGATGTACCAATTTATCCAAACAAGGCCCACAATTTGGCGTTTCATCTCCTAAGTTTAGGTTTTTGGATGTTTAGAGTTTTCCATTGTTTCTAAACAATAAATAGGCCTTCGAAACTCATTGTAACATAGTTTAGAGGCATGTAGCCACCACATCATTTCTCAGAGATAAGCTACCATCGCCCTAGCTAGTTTATTTCCATTTTTGTTTGTAAGCATATTTCAGTATTTTAATGTAATGAAATGAAGTATTATTTCTGCTGCATCTCTATATGTATGGTTATTTCTATAATTTGTTGCGTTTCTGTTTAAATCTGGATCAGTGGTATCAGAGCGGTCTGCTCTTTCTTTGTCTTTCTTTGCATGTCCCCAACGAGGTCGGGATATAAGGAGTTAGGGCTTGAACTGGTCGAACCTTTGTAAGACCAGCCTCGCAAATCCCAATGGCTTCCCATGGTGGATGAAAAGAAAGACGAGGGGGCAAGAGATCGTATCAAAATCTTGCTCGAAGAGGCCCTCTAGCGACAAAGGAACACGATGATGGACAACTTTGCCCAGATCCTTCAACGACTACCCAGGAGCAACACATCTACTTCTAGTAGCTACTCTGGAAGTGCCACACCCTTTAAGGTACAAGTTAACTTTGACATTCCCATATTTGAGGGTCAGATAGATGCAGATGCCGTAGATAAATGGTTAAATCTACTAGAAGGGTATTTTTCTGTTCATGATTTTCTGGCTGGGAAAAGATTACTTTCGCTCTTCTCAAAGTCGCCCCCCACATCAAGCACTGGTGGGAAACCTACAGGATGGAAGTACGACCTCACTGTTTTCGGCCGCACCCACTTGGAATTCATTTTGGGCTGCCATCAAGGAGCAGTACTACCCTGTCGAAAGCTATGAGGATCAATACATAAAGTGGACCACACTGCGGAAGGGAAGGGACCAAGACATGCCAGAGTTTACCAATATTTTCCATACCCTTTGCACAAAGTTGGGTATCAAGGATTCATAGCAACATTTGGTACTCAAATATAGCGGTTTCCTGCACAGGTACATACAGGACGAAATAGAATTCCTGAACATCTCCTCACTTGGCACGGCCTACCGATATGTCATCAAGATTGAGCAAAAGTTTAAACAGAAGAAGCGAGACTCTGGATCTGCGAATTCGAAGCAAGGTAAAGGTGCCCCCAAACTGCAGAACAAAGGGAAAAGCCAAGGCGGGGCGACCCAAGACAACCCGCCAAAGTTGCAAGCAAAGAACAACATTGTGAAGTCGAAAAAGGACATGGGAAAGTGGTGTGAGTTCCATAAGAGCTCCACTCACAACACAAGTGAGTGTTAGGCTAAGCAGTCACTGGTGGCTGAGCTAAAGGTTTCAGAATCAGATGCATGTTCTGTCTTTGAGTTAGAACCCGACAAGGGGAATGATAAAGGGAAGCAGATTATAAATGTAGAGCCCAACGCCACCATTGCCACCACGAAGATCCAGAAGGAGGAACCCAAAGATCCAGAGGAGGAGGAGCGCCTCTTCCACTCCCAAATGTGGGTAAAGGGCTCCCCGCTATAGTTCATTGTCGACAACGGGAGCCAAAAGAACCTCATTTCGGCAGAGGTCGTGAAGTGGCTGGGCCTACCGACCACAACACATCCACAACCATACACCATTGGGTGGCTTCACCAAGGATGAGATCTTCGTGTGAGCCAATAGTGTTGCCTTCCATACAACATCAAGCCCTTCACGAATGAGGTATTGTGTGACGTTGCTCCCCTTGATGTTTGTGATGTATTATTAGGCCAACCATACTTTTGGAAGCGACATGCTGTGTATGAATCAAGGCCTCGTGCTGTTATTGTTACTTTGGGAAATAAGTTGTACAAGATACTGGAGGTAGCACCACCTACTGCCATCTCTTTGGTTACTGCAAAACAATGCAGTAAGCTCATTTCCAAAACCGGGAAATTTGTTTTCCTAATGATATGCCCTCAAGGAAAGAAGAAGACGGTGGCCACGACCTCTAGACAGGGCCCCTCCACATGACAACTACAGATGGACAAGGTCATGGAGGAGTACGAGGACATCTTCACCTCCCCCGTAGGGGTTCCTCTACACTGTCAGGTCAAGCACTCCATCGATCTGACCCCAGGTGCGCCGCTGCCTAATGGACCAATCTATCGGCGCTCCGTTATGGAGAACGATGAAATCAAGAGGCAGATTCAGGAGCTGCTACAGAAAGGTCACATCTGTCCAAGTTCATCGCCCTGTGGGAGCCCGATCATGTTGGTACAGAAGAAGGATGGGACTTGGAGACTTTGTATTGACTATCGGGCGCTGAACAAGATCACTGTCCGTAATAGGTACCCGATCCCATGGATTGATGACATACTGGACCAACTGAAGGATATCAGGATATCACCAGGTACCAATCGAACCCTCCGATGTGTGGAAGACTGCCTTCAAAGCCAAGGAGGGCCTTTTCGAATGGTTGGTTATGTCTTTCGGGTTGACGAATGCTCCTGCAACCTTCATGAGGCTAATGGATGACATCTTGCGGCCATTCACCAACTCATTTGTAGTGGTATACTTGGATGACATCCTAGTCTTCAGCCAGAGTTGGGAAGAGCACCTCCACCACATTTGACAGGTTCTCCAAACACTGTGATAACACAAGTTATGTGCCAATTTGGAGAAATTCACTTTTGGCATGATCTAGGTTCAGTATCTGGGATACATTATTGATGAATGGGGGGTGCATGTGGATCCAGCCAAGATCCAAGTCATTCGAGATTGGCCATCTGCAACCACTTTGACAGAGCTCCGCAGCTTTCTGGGTCTTTCCAACTTCTACCGCAAGTTCGTGTTGGGATTTTCTCATATCATTGGCCCTTGAGTCAAGTCACCAAGGGAGGAGTGAAAGCAAAATTCTTTTGGTCTGAATCTCAACAGAAGGCATTCATAGATTTGAAACATTGCCTCTGCTCAGCACCGGTGCTCGCATTACCAGACTTGCAACAACCATTTGAGGTCGAGACAGATGCCTTTGACTATGCTATTGCGACAATCCTTACTCAACACGGGCATCCACTGACATATCACAGTGAGACACTTTCAGACACAGTCCGGAAGTATCCCACTTATGACAAAGAGATGTATTCCATTATGCAGGCCTGCCGACAATGGAAGCATTACATTTTGGGGAAGGAAACGGTCATCCACACAGACCACCAACCCCTGTAGTTCATACAGACCCAAGGGAAATTGCAGAATGATCGCCATCAGAAGTGGTCCACATACCTACAACAGTTCCATTTGAACATCAAGTATAAGAAGGGCAACACCAATAATGTTGCAGATTGCCTCAGTCGACCACCGATCATGGCGTTAACCACCGTGCTAAACTCTTGTGGGTACGAGACTTCTGATTGGCCACTTCTCTACAAAAGCGACCCAAAATTCAGCCACACATACCAGACACTTTTGGAGGGTCAACATGTTCCAGATTTTCACCTCTAGGATGCCCTGTTATGCCACCTGGGTCACCTTTGTGTTCCTTCAAGCGGGCGTGCCAAGATGATTTGGGAAGCAAACTATAGTCGGGCTACTGGGCATATTTAGAATATTATTTAAATTTGATAAATTTACCTATTATAAATTTATATCAGACATATTCTTATTGTGCTTTACAAATACCAACCATTCTCTAGATAATGTGTTCTATAACTATTATATATCTCATAAGTCATATATTTTATACGGATTCAATAGCTATACATCATAAGTCATATATTTTAGTTTCAAGTTTAGTTCTGGCTATAAGTTGAAGGTTACATTTTTCAACTATTAAAATATAAGAAAACAATGTTTTTAATTATGGTTATGAGTATGACATAATTTCCCATTAGTGATTTTATATCAAATTTAGAGTATTTAATCATTTATGAAAATTATATATATATATATATATATATATATAAGATGTAAATTTGAGTATTAAGTATATCACACGTGTATACAAAAATTTATAGAATTTGTTGAAAAATAAAATAAAGAACAATAATAATTAAATAATTTGATTGTTATGGTTCACCAAAAGAATTTTGTTGAATCTTGAAGTTGACTTTAAATTTATGTCAATTTGTTGAATTCTTTGTAAAATTTGTTGAATATTGGAGGTCCATGAGTTGACTTCTTACCAATTCTATGTGTACTTTTCTTTCTATTGGTTCTTTGTGATACAATGGGGTTGTATGAAGGATACTCTTTTTCTAGTAAAATTTATTATTGAAGCTTTTAAACTTGAGAGGTTCCCCACTTCTTGAGAGTCCAAAATGACCAAACCCTCAACAAATTAAATCAATAGTCGCACTATCATTAAGACATCCATCCAACAACATGGTGCATCAAAAAAATGTTTTCTCTCATCCCAAACCCTCTTTTTATAGCAATTGAATGCCATATGTCCTATACATACATACACACACACACACACACACATATATGACAATTTTAAGAATATAAACCCAAGCATTAAGTTCAATAGAGATGGATAAAAAAATATGATAAGATATATGAAAATTTTTATTAGCTTTGTAATTTTAATGAATTCATTGAAAATAAAAATAGAGAATAACAATAATCAAATAAGTTGATTGTTACCGTTCCCCAAAAGAATATTGTTGAACCTTGAATTTGAGTTAAAAATTGCATCAAATGTAGGATTCCTTGTGTCAACTTGTTGATTTCCTCATGAAACTTGCCGAATATTAGAGATCCACCGGTCGATCACCCTACCGATCCCGTGGGTATTCTTTTTCCCTAATTGGATCCTCGAGTTGCAATAGGGTTGTATGAACGATACTTTTTTTAAGCAAAATTTAGGATTGAAGCTTTTACATTTGAGAAGTTCCCCACTTCTCCACAAACTGAAATGACCAAACCTTTAACAATCTCAACCAATAATTACACTATTTTACAACATCCATCAAGCAATAGGTGCATAAAAAAAATGTTAAATCTCTCATCCCAAACCGTCTTCTTATAGCACTTATAGCTTATGC
The DNA here is from genome assembly GCA_031772625.1 of Pinus tabuliformis. Classification (NCBI taxonomy): domain Eukaryota; kingdom Viridiplantae; phylum Streptophyta; class Pinopsida; order Pinales; family Pinaceae; genus Pinus; species Pinus tabuliformis. The sequence goes on along the minus strand of CM062804.1, from coordinate 633,249,557 downwards.
CACTTGTCCCATCCATGCAAAAGTATATTTTTCTATTTACTAAAATGTTTATTATTCATCTTTACAGGTGTCATTCACATGCACATGTAATTATCAATTTCAAAAATTAAAAATAAATGTTTAACTCATCCTATTCTTTATCTCCTCTTCTTTCTCCTTGACGTCTCTTAAATATTCTTCATGTTTCCTATTTTTTTGTGTTGCATCAGTAACTACAAGTCTAGTTAATTACCAGTTCTCATTAGTTTGACTCCAAACATACCTCTTTTTATCTCCAATTTCAAAATTTAGTTAGGATTGCCAATCCTTATCTTGAATGGTATGATGAGGAATGAAAAACTCTCCACTGCTAACTTTAACACACATTCGCCCTTACTCACGCCTCCTACCCCTACCTCAAAGCTTCCTATCTCTCTCTCCTCCATCCCAAGAATTACCTCTTTGTTTCCAAGGGAAAATGACATTTGTGTACTTCCCTTTCTCACTTCCAAAAACACTTTTGCTGCACTACTCTCCCCTCCCATATGACCTTAACCCTGGATACATGTTCTCCCATGTATCCACTCTCTATGACATCTCAGGGCAACCCCAAATTCATGTTACCTCTTTTCCCTCCTCATGCTTCTTTTCTTTTGACAATGACTAGAGAGGGCATTTGGGCGATGAACAATAATAGAGAAACAAACAAGGATGTTTTCTAGGTAGATGATTCTTTAAGCATAGTTCTTCATGTTGTGGTTCCTTACTTGGTGGATCTTTTCAACCATGTTTTCTGTACAAGTTTCCCATCAACATGCTCACAACACATCATTCATTAAATACATAAATTAAGCCCTAGTTTAGATCCCAACAACTATAATATGATCATGGTGGGTGACACATTCTTGAAGCTCTATGCTACATTCCTCCACGTACAACTCTTTAGGGAACTTGAGCGAAAGCAACTTAGAGCTAGAGGACAAGTTGGATTTTGACCTAAGAACCAAAATATTAATCACACCTTTACACTTGGGGCCATTATCGCAGAAGCTTGACATTATTCTTCAAAGGTTTACTATAGTTTTGTAGACTTTTAGGAAGCTTTTGACTCTATCTTCAAGGAGGATTTATTCTAAAGACTAATTTACATTGACATCTCAAAGACCCTTTTGTTAGCCATCATGTGTTTATACGAGTCAACATTGGGTCATATATGCACAACACATGGGCAATCATACGACAAGTTGGAACTTGGAATCACTTTTCTTTTGCATTTAAGTTCTTGGTAATGGAAAATATTGTTGTGAATTGCACTTGTATAAAAATATTAAACATAAAAGTGAGATTGCAAGTTAAGCAATAGTGGATACATATTTGTAGGAATTGAATACTTATCACCCATAGAAACAAATTCATGTAATCGCATGTCTTCAAAGTTCAACTTCCCACAAGCCTATGTGATCTCAAATTGCACAACTATTCGGGGCATATTTTGATCAACTAAAGGATGGGATCCCAATTTTAGGTGGAAATTACTTTGTCCTTCTTCAGTAGATATTTACATTTTTTTCACTAAACACACCATAACGTAACACCCAAAATTTTAATCCCTAGGATCTGTCATGTAATTATACATATATTATTTATGTTGTCAGATAGATATTTAATCCGAATTTAAACATGAATGCAACAAATTACAAATATAACCATAAACATAGAGATGCAACAGAAATAAAACTTCACTTAATTAATATCAAAGAATTGAAATATTCTTACAAACAAAATGGAAATAAACTAGCTTGAGCGATGGTAGCTTGTTTATGAGAAGAGATGTGGCGGCTACATGCCTCTAAACTATGTTACAATGAGGCTTGAAGGCCTATTTATTATTGAGAAACAATGGAAAAATAAAAAACATCGAAAAACCTAACCCTAAGAGATGAAACACCGAACTATGGGCCCTGTCTAGTCAATTTAATGTCCTAAATTGCTCTACATAAATTATCAATCCGGGTATCGTAAACTGATGAAGTGTGGTGCACCATATGTGCTTAGTTAACCTTTTTCTTACTTAGTTGTTTTATAGATTTTATTTTGTTTTGGGGTTTTGTTTTTGTTGGTTTTCTAAAGTATCTAATGCAAATGGAAATCCTATTCTAAGGTCTTAAGAATACTTTTAAAGGACCAGTATGGATAGAGATCTCAAGATAAGGCCTATGTCCCTAATGGTAACTTCCAAAACTTAGCACTTCAAAAGATCTCAAAACATGTTATTGATGGAATTAGTACTTAAAAAAAGTGTAAATATGCAGCTACTTCAATCAAAATAGAATGCAACAACCAATCAATGAGCTAGTGACTATGAAACTCAGTATCCTTGCTGCTGTATAAAAAGAAAACTAAACTTAAAGCAATTCAAAAACTGTAAGAAAAATAAACTAAATCATATTACATCAACTCATATTCTGACCCCTCACCATTCGACTCGCTCTCGCTATAGGAGGTAATCATAAACAAATTGAGCAATCTGATATCTAATTTGCATAAAATGAAACTAATATTAAACTACACATTCATACTTCAATCCCTCACCATTCGAATCGCTCTGGCTATAGGTGGTAACTGAAAATGACATGAGAAATTCAATAACTAACTTACAGAAAAATAAACTAATATCAAACTACGCATTCATACTTCAATCCCTCACCATTTGAGTCGCTCTGGCTATAGGAGGTAAATGAAAATGACATGAGTAATTCAATAACTAACTTGCAGAAAAATAAACTAATACCAAACTACGCATTCATACTTCAATCCCTCACCATTTGAGTCGCTCTAGCTATAGGAGGTAACTGAAAATGACATGAGCAGTTTAATATCTATCTTGCAGAAAAGTAAATGAATAAAACAAAACTGAAAGAAATAACAATGCTGGAATTAGAACTCAGAAAATAAAGCAGCAGAAGGACAAGATGATTCCATCATGTCATTAGTCATTAAAAAGCTATGTGCATTACTAATCTACAATCAACCGGTTGAACACACTTGCATGAATTAAAATTGAATGAATGAAAAATCTAATCTATCAAACTTGAAAGCAATCAAATGACATAATGAAATCAAAGCAAAATTTACAAAATGAAATCTACTCTACCTTGCATTCTAATATGCTCCATGGCATCTACTTCACATCTCCTTCCATGTTGAGAACATCAAAGCTTTATTCAAATTCTTCAAAATTACAAAGTACAACAAAGTTCTCCAAAGCTTTCAAAATCCATCAAGGAAGAACTACAAACTCCAAGCTAAAGAACTCACAAGCTAAAAGACTAACAAATGAAGGAGAGAGATCTCCTATTTATACAAAAAGATGAGAAGCCATCTCATTAATGAGAGTCCATGAATCTCTCCCTCTACCTCTAGAGTCCTAATCAAAATAGGAACTGATAAGACACATGTCTTCTTAGAATTACAATACAATTAGGAGATGTGACACATATCCTCATGATCCCATGATTCTTTCCACTCAAATTCGAATTTGGCCTTAGAGTGCCACATAAGGGTCTTCTAGAAGCCTCCTTTCAACCTACACATGTCAACAATCTCAACCCATTTATTAGGTATAAGTGTATGCACATTATTTTCTAATTTTTAACCACAAATTCACTTAAAAGGCTTAGAATTAATAAATATTGGAAAAACATAAATGTGGCCCAATGATAATGAAAGTGGGATGAATGTGGTGACATAGTAGTGAAATGGAGATGAAATGGAGGTGATATAATGGACATAATAGTGAAAGTGTAATGGAAATGAATGACATTTTCAAGACTCAACATACCCCCCAAGTGAAGCTATTGCATGTCCTCATGCAATATATATTACATTAACTCGTTTGATCCTTGAGCTTTGGCTTAACTTTGCATGATATCATTTGATAACTTCATATTTTTGCAAAGTGTTTTACTTGAATTGCAACATGGTTGGTTCTTGTGTTACAACCAATTTTTTTGTTGTTGTTGCATTCTATTTTGATCTTTGAACTTTGCATAATGATATTTTGATTATTTTTGCAAAGTGTATCTTTATTGAATTGCATGATGGTTGTTTCTTGTGTGATAACCATGATTTTATTTGTATCCAATTTATCCTTTAAGCACTTTTTTTGAAAAGCCATTATATGCTCATAATAACAATGTAATAGTTAATATATGTTGGAAGTATGTGGGCTCCTGAATATGATATGGACATGGAAAAATATGAAGATGAATGTATTCCCCCCAACTGATGGTATTGACAATTTTATGAAATGAGGAAGAGAAATGTTTTTCCAACAATTATCATTCTAGCTTTTTATGGAATTCTATGGTCAAAAGTTAGAAAATGACGTAATTTCACTTACCCTTTGGAATGGATGAGTTGTATGTGTAGTGGCTGAAAATTTCTGATCATATTCTTCTTCAAGTGGCTGAACAAGAGGATTCATGGATAGAGAGATAAGATGACTTTTTATTGCTTCTACTAAAACTTGCTGAATCTGCTCCAAAATGCTGAAAATAATAGTCTTCATGTCTTCAAAACTCATTGGCACAATTCCTACTATGTGAAAAGATGTTATGATGTCGAACATAGTAGGAAATTGTTGGCTTAGTGGCCATTAATGGATGCCACTAGTCAACACGAGAACTCTCACCATTGATGACAATGAGAGTCAAGATGCCCAAACACATCTTGCTAGGTACGAATGAATTTTCGATGTCGAGTCACCTAGAAGATCTAACGAACAAGGGACATTAATGTATTCCCATTGTTTGTCAGCATGAGGACTTGCCATTAAGGCATGAAAGCCTCAAGGTGTTTTTACAGAGAACTTAGACTCAAAGGACTATGGACTCAATAATTTGCATTGAAACAGGGTTTATTTGCGGAATGAAAATGACAGGAAATGGAAGATGAAAATGGAAGATGGCAATGGAGAGTAGAAATGGCAATGGGCAATAAGCATATGAATGAGCCTCTTGCTTTTATTTGTAGGTTATGAATGGAAAAAAAAAGAGAAGAAGATGGAAAGTGTATGTGAATGTAAATGGAAAAGATGGAGTGAATGGTTTATTATGAAGTATGGATGTGATGGAGACAATAGTATCTGAAAGCTTTTCAAGTGTTTGGATCTGATTTTGCATCAGCATATTTCCTCTTTGTTGCTGATCATCCTTTTATGAAACAAATTGGTCTTTTTGAGAGACACCATTCTCTTGTAGTCATTTGTCCTTCCTCCTGGAACCTGCAAAAAAACTTATACTTCCTCTGCAATGGAATGTAAGATTATCAAAGGAGAGAGATGGCCAATCTCTCTAGTTATGATATTTACATACAAAACTAAGAATTTGTATTAATGAAACAAGTTATCAAAGGAAAAATCAAAAGAATTTATACCTGATTTGGAATTAGTGCCTCAAGTTGATGTTGCTTATTTTCAGCAATTTATTTCATTATTTGCCATTTCAAACTCAAATGATGGATTTCTCATTGTGTAGATCTTGTTGAGATCTTTCCAATGGTACTTAAATCATCAAAATTTGATTTTGTATGAGAAAGATAGGCTGATTTGAACAATGAGGTTTTTCTGGCTGTGGAATTAGAGAATAGCTGCAGAATTGGACTTTAGCTGCGGAATGTGCACAGTTTTTGTAGCTAAAAATCTTGAATAAAAAGTTAGCCATTCATCTTTCATCATCAGTCCAAAATTAATCAATACCTTCAGAAAAGTGAGCAAATAACTTATTCATTTCATTGATTCAAAATTATTATTATTTTTTTCTTGACATGCAGCGACTTAGTGTGGCGACTCAGTGATAACACACAACTTGACTTCCCTTTGACCGAGGTATTTTTCATCGAATTTGACCAAATGAATAGGACATCATCCATGTACTGACATTCCCCCAGCTACCCATGTGGCTTGTTTTGCTTGATGACACCTGCAACCTAGAGTTTAACAAAACAGCTGCGGAAAGTTGAACCAGCTGCGGAAAGTTGAATCAGCTGCGGAAAGTGGCTGAAACAGTCAACCATCAGACACATATCCCTGACTGCCCCTTTTATCTAGCTAAAGAAAGTCCAAGTCTAAGTGTGTTCAACTGATTTAGTTCTCCCAATGAGCCCCATCATTTTTTTTTTACTGTTTGCCTGAAAAATAAAAACTTTGAAATATGAAGCAAAACAGTTTTAAAGATGGAAATAGATCAGAGTACCAACTCTTGTGCTGCTCATATTTTTTTTATTAGTATTTGTCACCAACAATTCCTATGCATGCTGTAACAGAAACACCCAAGTCAATCTCAAAATAATTGGGAAGTTTAACGTGCATGTGCATTACCTACTCGACTCATCTCTGAGAAATGGGTCATTCAGACGTGTTGCAGCAGAAGGCCTTGCTGATGCCACTGTCATACATTTTCAATAACTTGCCTTATTTCTTGATTGGTAACCTTTTCCACTGCCGTAGGCCTTAGAGCAGAACTCACCTTTTTATAAATTTGAACAATACTACCATACGCCTTGTAAGGAATCCCCCGAATAACCAAGGAATAAACATATGCCAAAGGAATAAACATTGACAAGCTATAATCATTTTCATATAATTCTAGTGCCGTGTTTGATCCTCTCATTGTTAAACAGGAAGTAGCGGAACAAGCGCAGACGGGTGGCAACAATTTCACGGGTTTTAATGACAGAGAGTCGTGTTCAATTAGGATAAGTCACATAATGGAGAGCCGTCTTAAATCGGAACTGTTGTTAACAAGCGTTAATGAATTGCAAATGGGTGGCATAAGGGAAGAAGACGTGGTGGAAAAAATCAACAAATGGTTAATCATCAGCACGCCATTATTCCAAATCGAAAGCAATTAAATCAACTATCAGTTAATTGATTCAAATCTCGTTTTTTCCCCCGCGGCTTGCAAAAATGGGCTCCAAAGAACCAAGGATTTCTCCTAGACCGCCATGAATCTCCTAAAACGGTTTCTGGGTTATCTAATTGACCCAGCTGGTGAAAAAACCCATGTTTTAGTTTTCCCAAATTCGTCTCTGTTTGGCCAGATCGTGCAGTTGAAATTTGACATTTTTCAGTGTTTTGCGTTTTTCCTGAATTAACATTTTTACTGTTCTGCATTATTACGAATTGTTGCATTCGGCCTTCTGGTTTGATTTGCTGCGTAATTGCCTTATTTGTGCTTGTCACTAATGGTGGTCCACCTTCACGGAGCAGGAGTGAACAGTCCACAAATTGATTATGCTGACAGTCCAAAAAAAACGAAGGCACAGAGATAAAAGAACAGTACACACATCTTGTTGCGTATTGAGGAGAAGACGGATGATAAGCACTGCTGCTTCTCTATCTCATTTCAAAGCATGTGATGTTCAACTATCGTTGATCTATTATCCTCATGTTTAGTCAATATTTAGAAATGTCCTTCTGTCAGCAAATGTAATCAGCTTACATGCTCTCGCCCTTGGAGAAAAATGACTACTCGGCCCTCAATAATTTAATGGATCACAAGAAGCTATCTTCAAGAATTCAACCCTCTATTTCTGACTGATAATGTAGCTATCGAAAGGTGAAATCAACTCCAGAAATCTGCCACTAAATGATGAATGCCTCCTACAAGAATCAACCTCAAAAAATGCACGATTCGGTCCTCAAACAAGGAGCTCAATCTACCTGAAATAAATTTCAGCCTCTAAAAAGAAATGCCGAGGCCCCTTGATGGAGTTAACATGGATTCTACAAATTTGCATTCACCTTCTTATTGTTACCTAATCGTTTAACATTTGAACCCTTGGTTTTTTCACATATACAGTGCATTTTTTATTTATTTTTGTTGCAGGTTTGTTTCAGGCCAAAGCTTGAACGGGGAGGCAGATTTTCTTGTTGAAGCCACAGTGAAAGCTAGGATTCAAGATAGCCATAGAATATTTTTCTTCCCTTTTTTTTTGTCTGAAATTGTAAATTTTTATAATAAGGATTAATGATTTTCAATTTTAGGCAGCAAAGACTTCAAGTAAAACATGCGAAAAACAGGACTTTGGCTGAGGTCTTAGGCTGGTTTTTTATTGATCTGAGATGGGTTAGTAGGATATGATCCATGTCGAGATAATTCTGGAGATGCCCATGTGGTCAGTTTCTTCACTGGACGCCTGTAACCTGCTAAACCTTGAAACAACAGCGGAATTCTCAACTAGCTGCGGAATCAGGGCACTTTCCGCAGCTAAGTTGCAAAACCTTATTAAAATATGATACAATGTTTTGAGGACATTACAAACCATAACCAGTCAATTTTGGACAATTTGAACCTATCAAAGCAGTTGAGTTTCATTTTTTTTTTTTGAATCAATTGAAATGATGAAGTTTATTTTGTCTCATTTTTTTCTTTTTTTACATAACAATCCTTTTTCTGATCCTCCAGATCACACAAAGTGCAGGAGGAGAGCATACTCAAGAATTATTAATTTTTTTTTTTACTTAACAATCCTTTTTCTGATCCTCCAGATCACACGAAGTGCAGGAGGAGAGCATACTCAAGAATTATTAATTTATTAATTTATTTATTTATATTAATTTATTTATTTTTTTTCAGATGTAAGAAATAAGGTCTCCTAATTACACTTCCCCTGCAACGGCGCCAAAATGTCTAGTCAATTTAACGTCTTAAATTGCTCTACATAAATTATCAATCCGGGTATTGTAAACTGATGAAGTGTGGTGCACCATATGTGCTTAGTTAACCTTTTTCTTACTTCGTTGTTTTATAGATTTTATTTGGTTTTGGGTTTTTTTTTTTGTTGGTTTCCTAAAGTATCTAATGCAAATGAAAATCCTATTCTAAGGTCTTAAGAATAATTTTAAAGGACCAGTATGGATAGAAATTTCAAGACAAGGCCTATGTCCCTAATGGTAACTTCCAAAACTTAGCACTTCAAAAGATCTCAAAACATGTTATTGATGGAATTAGTACTTAAACAAAAGTGTAAATATGCAGCTACTTCAATCAAAATAGAATGCAACAACCAATCAATGAGCTAGTGACTATGAAACCCAATATCCTTGCTGCTATATAAAAAGAAAACTGAACTTAAAGCAATTCAAAAACTGTAAGCAAAGTAAACTAAATCATATTACATCAACTCATATTCTGACCCCTCACCATTCGACTCGCTCTGGCTATAGGAGGTAATCATAAACAAATTGAGCAATCTGATATCTAATTTGCATAAAATGAAACTAATATTAAACTACACATTCATACTTCAATCCCTCACCATTCGACTCGCTCTGGCTATAGGAGGTAACTGAAATTGACATGAGCAATTCAATAACTTTTTTTTTTAACAACATCGTCTACTTGTATATTATAAAACTTGTGATTCAAATCTCTATTACAAGACGGAGGGAGTTCCGAGAGATGATATTCAAAATTGGGTTCGCAGACCCGTAGTTCTCTAGACTCCTCTTAACTACACTTAAAACTGAACATAAACGGCTATAATTCCTTACAAAAGATCCTCCTATCCAGCTATATCTGCAGTGCATGAGGATTAGGGAGAGTGTTGGGTAACCGAGTCATCTGGGAGGGGTTCCCTCCTGCTCACTCTTGTTGAAGCTTCTCCTTGCTGACTTTCTGTTAAGGTGCGGAGATGATCTATTACTGCTTCCATGTGAATGCAGCGATCCTTGAGGTCTTCAATGTCTTTTTTCCTCTTCTCCAACTTCTTTCTTTTGGAGTTTCTGTCCGCATGAAAGTCTTCAGTTAGTTCTTGCACCTGTTTCTTCAGGGCGTTTATCATAACCACGTGAGCCTTGCACATGTGACAATCTCTATTATTGAAGATGTTGTCCATTGGGTTCCTTGGTTGCTGCTGATTAGCTTGCTGGTTATTCTGATCAGCCATCTTGCTAAGAGCAATGTCTGCTTTGTCAAATGCTGGTGAGTTGGGCAGCTTGCCGATTATATGGCTGGACTGATTGCCTGAGGCAGAGTGTAGTTGCGTGCGCTGATGCTGGATGTGGACACTGTTTGGAAAACAATCTCGATAGTTAGTTTTATAAAAACCACAGCTAAAAGAAGGAGAGTATACCCTGCGCAGAGAGAGGCCGATTGTGTCTCCCTTCGAAGAGAAGTGTCGCTGATGATGACTGCTGCTACACTGTGCTGAGGACTGCCGACGGATGTTGTCCGCTGAGAGGGTCTCAGAGCTTTGATCCTCGATGCTGGCCTTGCTGCTGTGAAGGAGACCGCCTTGGCCCTTCCACCGGTTTGAAAGAGCTCTCTGTATGTCTCTGAGGTTATGAAGAAATGTGAGGACCTTGGTGTGCCTACTGAGATTATAAAGGCTGAGGCGGGCTTTCTCCCACTCGTGCTTGAGAGAAGAGGATCTGATCGTGTCTGTCGAGAAAGGATTTGTGATGATATTTCTCAGTCCTTGAAATCTGCCGCAGGCATGGGTGCGGTCCCGTCTTCTGTCAAATCCTGTTGTGTGTCTTGAGGAGCCCCTTTGGATTGCATCACTGCTCGGATCCTTAGACCGATTCCCCGTCCTGATTATCCAGTTGTGGCAGTCGAGAGAGATTATGAGGGACCTGAGAGTAGTTGGATGCCTGAGGTGACCTGTGGTCAGAGACATGAGGGACAAGAAATGACTAAGGGATATCGTGCACATAGATTTCTTCGTTCTCCCTCACCTGGCCCGTGGGTCTTCTTATGGCCTTGTTGGCCAACTCATCTGCTGTCGTGTTGTGTATTCTGAGGACGTGTTTATATGTCACCTTGCTCATACCCCTGACTTGTTCCAGAATTCTTTCCTTTATTCTGTTCAATGTGCATTGATTGAAGTTGTTCCCTGTGTTCATGGCTGCTATAAGGATGGCTGAGTCCCCCAACACGAGAAGGTCGTGAATGCCCATCTTCCATGCAATGGAGACCCCCAGAAGGAGGCTATAAGCCTCTGCTTTGTTGTTTGACAAATTCCCCAAGCTCCATTCATAAGTGGCCATCGCTCTCCCTTGGGGGTCCCTTATTACTCCCCCTGCTCCAGCTATGCCTGGGTTGTTTTTAGAAGCCCCATCAAAGTGGAGCGTGTGCAGCTTTTGCCTTTGTATCCAATTGTTTACTTCCTCTTTTGTACCTCTAATCTTCCATTCCTTCTGTGCAGATCCTGTGATTAGCTTGCGTTTTGGAATTACCTTATAATTGAATTTTTGTACCCAATCCTTCACCTGCTCTACTGTGTAGTCAGGGTCTGCATGTTGGATCCCATTTGCTTCGATTGTTTCAGTTGTGAGCGCAATAGTTTTAGCCAAAATACTTTGGACACTAGGCTTCTTATCTTTGAAAATGCTGGAGTTTCCGGCTAGCCATAACTGCCAGCAGAGGTTGGAAGGTATGCTGGACCAGAGTCTCTTGGCTAGGGACATGTTTTTGTTTGCGAAAGGGAAAAGTCTTCCCCAGCCTTTCTGAAGAAGAGGGATTTGATTTGGTAGTTCCCCAATCTCGAGAGGGCTGGTTATGAGCCTCCAGCAGGACGAGGCAATAGGGCACTCTATGAATAGATGGTTAAGACTTTCTTCCTCTTTCTTGCACATAAAGCAGATTGAGGGCCCCTGGATCCCCTTTTTTCTCAAGTTTTCTGCTGTGAGGAGCTTGCCATGGAGCAAGGTCCAATTGAAGAATTTGATCTTCGGTAGGCTCTCGATTTTCCAGACATTCTTATGATATTGCCAATTGTTTAAGATTGCTTGGTTTTGGAGCGCTTTATAGCCTTCCTTGACCGAATAATTGCCACCATTAGGATCCCATATGTAGCTGTCCTCTTTTTCTCTGCTTGAAGGCGCTGCTCCTGCCATTAAGAGTTTGAGATTAGTCCAAAGTTCCTTTAAACCATCCGGTAGTTGACTGATTTGCCATCCTTTCCATCTGTCCTGGTCCCAATTTGAGATGTCAAAGAGGTTTGTGAGATTTTTGTCCAGCATCCACTGTTGCAACGGCCTCAGGTGGAGGAGCTTTTCCTTGGCTTCCTGGCCCATTATTCTATCTCTCCATATGCTGGTTTGTTTCCCGTTGCCTGGGACTTTGGAGATGTGAGACTTGAGGAGAGGCAGAGTTTTCTTTATCAGCTTCCAGACCGGGGTGCAATGCCTTTCTATGATTGTGTCTGAGAGTATATTGCTGTTGCTTCCATTCAGGTACTTCCTTTTGAGGACCTCTGCCCACCAGGTGCCCTTTTCAGTTAAAATTCTCCATATTAACTTAAATCCCATTGCCAAGTTTGCAAGTCTAGGGACTCTAATTCCCAAGCCTCCTTTTTCAATGGGAAGGATGACTTTTTCCCATTTTACAAGGCTGAATTTCTTCGTTTCTTGCTTTCCTCCCTTCCAAAGGAAGCTTCTGAGGATCAACTCCAAATGCTTGTGGATGCTTGAGGGGGCAAGCGTTATGGCGAATTGGTAGATAGGGAGGGCAGATAGGATGGATTTAATTAGGATAGTTCTACCTGCCAGATTGAGCCAGTGCATCCCCCAACCTTGAAGCTTCCCTCTCATCTTCTCAACTAGTTTGACCCATACTTCACTTTTGATTGACTCTCTTGCAAGCGGAAGTCCTAAGTACATGAAGTATGACCAGCTCGATTGGGCTGGGATTTCTAGTATCAGAGAGATTCTTTGAGTTATATATCTTGGGACATTCCATGTGTATATCTTGCATTTGTTGTTATTTAATTTACCCCCTGAGGCTTGTAGGAAGAGGTCCAGGATGGCCTTGAATCTCCTTGCCATAAGGCTAGAGGCTCCACCTATTAGCAGCGTGTCGTCTGCAAATAGGGAATGGTTGATCCCTTTAGCTCCTCTTATTATGTCCACTCCCGTTATTTCCTTTAGCCTTCTTTTGTTTTCCAGGTGTAGGCTTAAGGTTTCCGCCATGATAATATAGAGGAAGGGGGAGAGAGGGCAGCCCTGCCTCAATCCTCTAGTGCTTTTAAAAGCCCTGCAAGGCCTCCCATTGATTAGCGGGGCTGTCCAATTCTGAGAGACACATGCCATGACCTTGTTGATGAAGAGCCTTGAGACCCCAAATTTTGCAAGCACATTCTCCAAAAATGAGTGGTTTACCCTATCAAATGCGCTGGCCATGTCCAGCTTTATAATCATGCCTTTCTCCTTTCTAGCTATACTGCTGTGTATTGCCTCTTGTATCAAAATTACATTATCAGTAATGTGTCTCTTTGGGAGGAATCCACCTTGGTTGTCTGAAATAATTGAGGGTAGGAGTTGTTTCAGCCTGTTTGCCAGAATCTTTGAGATTATTTTATACGAGACATTGCATAGAGAGATAGGTCTGAACCTATCAAAGGATTGAGGGCTTGGCTCTTTAGGGATGAGGGCAAGAAACGAGGATTTAACGCTGCTGCCCAATTTGTTTTTTTTGTGGAAGTTTCTCACCATTCTGAGAAAATCTTTTTTTATGATTTCCCAATGAGTTTTATAGAAACTTACCGTGAAACCGTCCGGCCCTGGGGCTTTGTCGAGGGGCATGCTGTTAATGGACCATTCCACCTCTTCTGTGGATATCTCTTTGTCCAAATCGCAATTCTGAGCTTCTGTAACCTTCTTTTCGATGATGTTGATGAAATCTGGGATATCTTCATACTGCGGATCAGCTGAGAGCAGCGTTTGGAAATGATTTGAGGCAGCGTCCTTTATTTCCTCTCGATCTGTGATCTCTTTCTCATTGAAGGTTATCTTGCCTATATTATTTCCAGCTCTTCTGACCTTGAGACAGTTATGAAAGAACGATGTATTTTTGTCCCCCGAGTTGAGCCAGAGGCATCTGGACTTTTGCCTTAACTCTTCCTCTTCATTTCGATGCTGGTTGTATAAAGCTTTGTTTAGCTCACCTTCTATTCTTTGATCCTCCTCCGTTTCTTGTATTGTCTCCTTATCCTGGTTCCATTTCTCCAGATTTCGTTGCAGCTCGTTTTTAACCCTCCTTTCCTCATTAGCATAGTTTCTCGCCCATTTTTTTATGGCCATCCTTAGTTGTTTAATTTTTGATTCCCATACAAAATGAGGAGATCCTATTATCTCAGTCCTCCATGTTTCTTTCACCAGGGATTTGAAATCCTCATTGGCATCCCAGACCTTGTTATATTTGAAGGGAAGCGGCCCCAGGTCCTCCTCTTTTTCTAAGTGCAGTGCCACAGGCTTGTGGTCCGAAGTGTATCCCTGTATGATTGAGCTGTGGATCCTTTGAAAGTTGATTGCAGCACTTTCTTGAACAAGAATTCTATCAAGTCTCTCTTTAATATTACTCCTTCCTGTCCTCTTATTTGACCACGTATATCGCCCATTTTGTGGAGGGATATCTATGAATTTGTGAGCTTGGATGATTTCCTCCAATTTGTCTCTGAGTGGGTCTGTGAAATACTTCCCTCCTAGTTTTTCCTCTGCGTTCCTAATTAGATTCAAGTCTCCTCCAAGGAAAATTTTCTCCCCTTGTGAGGTCTCTATGTCTGCTTTCAGAGAATCCCAACATTCGGCCTTGTCTCTGAAGTGGGGAGGTGCATACACATTGTAGATTGTGAGTTCCTCCTTCTGGTCTGTGCTTTGCATGTCGATTCTGATCCACCATCTGCTTTGGATATTACTGATGAGAGTCCAGTTGCTTTTTTTCCATAATACTCCTATGCCTCCTGAAGCTCCTAAGGCGCTCGTGGCTATTCCTTCATACCTTCTGTTTTTTGAAATGCTGTGTTGAAATTCTTGGTCGCTGATTTTGGTCTCCTGGAGTAGGAGGAAGTCTGGTTGTTCTGATTTAATTAGATCTCGGACTGCGTTTGTCTTAAGGGAGGAGCCCATCCCCCTACAGTTCCAAGAGACCAAAATCATCATTTACCTGTTTTGTTGTGGTTCCCGCTTTTCTCCTTCGCCTTCTCGCCGATTCCCCTGTTCTTGTCCAGATATGTATCTATTGGTTGTTGAGTTCTTGTGGTCATCTCTTTTGCTGCATTCTCATCTCTTATCTCCTTGTTTGACTTTCTTCCAGCTTTCCTTGGGGGATCCGTGGCTACAATGTTTTCCTTTGTTTTGTTTCTTGTTATGATCCTTTCCACTGTGTGAGGAGGGGAAGCCTGAGGTGGGGAGGAGGGGGGGGTTCTGATGCACTTGGGGGATGGAGGGGGAGATGAGGGTTCCTCTGAGGCTAGGGTTTCAAAAGGGTTGGAGGATGAGGGGATGGATTGGTCTATGCTTGCGGGGACAGAGGGGGGGGGAGGGGTTTCAGAGAGGGGTGCCTCTGGTTCTGGGGGAGGGTTTGATTTCTTTTTTTTCCTGACAACTTCCCATTCTTCCTCTTGGGATTCAGGGTTGGCGTTAGTTTCTGATCTAGCTTTAGAGCACCTATTTGCGAAATGACCATATTCATGACATACCTTACATTTGAAGGGGAGTTGCTCGTAGTCCACCTGTTGAATATGCGTCCACTGATCCACTCTAAGTTTGACTGCTTCTGGTAGCCCTTTTCCCAAGTCCACTTCAACACAGATCCTAGCACATGCATGCATGTTTTCTTTTGGTTCCGATCTGTCCACATACTTTCCTATTGCGTTTCCGATTGCTCTAACTGATTCGTCTGCCCAGCAGTGAAGCGGCAGATGCGGAAGACGAACCCAAACGGGGACTGCGTTGGGGACGTCCATTTCTGGGTCGAAGTCCGGGGTCCAGCGATTGAGATATAGACCTCTGGTGTCCATGAAGTATGGTCCATTCCTGAAAATTAGATTTCGGTCCTCAATTGTTTCGAAGAGGAAGGTGAAGAAGCCTCTTCCACAAAACCGTATCGCTATTTTCCCCTGAACCATGGCGTTCCAGTTTCTTTCCACCCAACGCTGAACCGTTCTAGGGGAAGGCCATAACCCCGTGAACTGTCCAACCAGCCCACGTTCTGCCAAGGCAACAGCGGATCTCCTTGGGAGGGTTGGGGGGAGAGGGATTTCCGGGATTTCGTCAAGCTTCTTAATAAATTTTGTGGCAGTGGGTTGGATCCTTTCAGCGTTGTTCTCTGGAATGAGTGTTGCAAAAGCTTTCTCCATGTCAGCTTGTCCAGATCCTGGGGAGCCCATCGTATCCGAGTAGCTCCAACGAAGACGGAAGGGAGGGGGAATGAGCAGGAGGCCCAGCAAGAAGAGAGGAGCGTGAGGCTGCCCACGGGGGCAGCGCGAGCTGAAAGAGGCCGGGCAGATGGCCCAGAGCGCAGGGGAGGCGGGTAAAGGGCGGGAAGGCACGCAGCAGAGGCTGCGGCCCGGCAGCGGTCCTGCCAAAAGCTCAGGTCGCAGGGTTTCCAGCGGCAGGGGACTCCATCGCTCGTAAATTTTTATCATCATGAGCACTATCCATGCTTCCATTGTTGCCAATATTGTTTCTTCAACATATCCCCCTAAGACCATGTTTTCTTCATCTATAAGCAACTACCAAATTTGCATTCTTTGGTTGAGCAATTCAATAACTAACTTGCAGAAAAATAAACTAATATCAAACTACGCATTCATACTTCAATTCCTCACCATTTGAGTCGCTCTAGCTATAGGAGGTAAATGAAAATGACATGAGTAATTCAATAACTAACTTGCAGAAAAATAAACTAATATCAAACTACGCATTCATACTTCAATCCCTCACCATTTGAGTCACTCTGACTATAGGAGGTAACTGAAAAATGACATGAGCAGTCTAATATCTATCTTGCAGAAAAGTAAATGAACAAAACAAAACTGAAAGAAATAACAATGCTGGAATTTGAACTCAGAAAATAAATCAACAGAAGGACAAGATGATTCCATCATGTCATTAGTCATTAAAAAGCTATGTGCATTACTAATCTACAATCAACCGGTTGAACACACTTGCATGAATTAAAATTGCATGAATGAAAAATCTAATCTATCAAACTTGAAAGCAATCAAATGACATAATGAAATCAAAGCAAAATTTACAAAATGAAATCTACTCTACCTTACATTCTAATATGCTCCATGACATCTACTTCACATCTCCTTCTATGTTGAGAACATCAAATCTTTATTCAAATTCTTAAAAATTACAAAGTACAACAAAGTTGTCCAAAGCTTTCAAAAGCCATCAAGGAAGAACTACAAACTCCAAGCTAAAGAACTCACAAGCTAAAAGACTAACAAATGAAGGATAGAGATCTCCTATTTATACAAAAAGATGAGAAGCCATCTCATTAATGAGAGTCCATGAATCTCTCCCTCTACCTCTAGAGTCCTAATCAAAATAGGAACTGATAAGACACATGTCTTCTTAGAATTACAATACAATTAGGAGATGTGACACATATCCTCATGATCCCATGATTCTTTCCACTCAAATTCGAATTTGGCCTTAGAGTGCGACATAAGGGTCTTCTAGAAGCCTCCTTTCAACCTACACATGTCAACAATCTCAACCCATTTGTTAGGTATAAGCATATGCACATTATTTTCTAATTTTTAACCACAAATTCACTTAAAAGGCTTAGAATTAATAAATATTGGAAAAACATAAATGTGGCCCAATGATAATGAAAGTGGGATGAATGTGGTGACATAGTAGTGAAATGGAGGTGATATAATGGACATAATAGTGAAAGTGTAATGGAAATGAATGACATTTTCAAGACTCAATAGGTCCCGTTGGGGTAAATTGGTATATCAACTTCCCGGGGTTGTAACTTTGGCATACGATTTTCGTTTGATGCACACGATACCTTGTTAGAAATATCTATTCGAGGAATAAAACTGTTGACAATGAATATCAAGTTAAAAACTCATATTAGCCACTGGTGATTTTCCAAAAAAACATCGTTTAGGGCCTCAAAATGGCTCCGAAATTTCAGGACCCAAAAAATTGCCAAAAATATTAAATTGTGCTATAATTAAGGAAACTGAAGAACTAAAAAAAAAAGGTGGAGGTCCAAGTGGAATAGGTGGGTGGCCCCCAATATACACCTAGATCATTCCTCCCCCCTTAGGAAGCAATGGTCCCCATTGTGTTGAGTTACTCCATGAGATGAGGAAACTTCTGTTAAACTTGGTCCCAGGTGAGCCACTTGCCCTGCTTTGAAAAATTAATATAGTTGGATCCTTTATTGTCGGGTGTTATTGATCTGTGTGTCCATGATCTGATCAACTTTGCCTTGTACCATGTAGTTTGGGTTTAACTTTTTTGGTGTGAGTTGTTTTGCAATGTCGGATGTGTCCAACAATGGTGGAAAGTAGGGCTAAAGGCGGTCCACATTGAACACTAGGTGCATACCAAGGAATTGTGGAATAATGAGCTTGAAGGCATTGCCCCCTACTACCTTGGTGATGGTGTATGGCCCATATCAGAGCAGGTGAAGCTTGTTGTGGGGCCTAGCGAGGTGGTCCTTGTTTAGTCAATTTAGTGTTTCTAAATTGATGTCATTAATTGTCAACCTGGGGCTCGTAAGCTGATGAAGTGAAGGTGTACTATATGTACTTAAGCAACCTCTTAGATCTTTTTGTCGTTTGGGGGTGTTGTTTGTGGTCAATTTATCTTCCTAAGATGGAATGGAGTTTTTATAAACAGATGAGTGAGTGTGTGTGTAAGGTGATTTCTAGATGAGTGAGTGTGTGTTATAGGTGATTTCTAACTACCTTCTAAACTGCAAAGAAAAAGCTTGAAAGAAATAAATAACTTGAAATGAACTGAAAGCAAAGAACCACTTTCTAATGGCACTAGACACCATTCATGCTGCTGCAAATAAAAGGTAAGAAAACCACTTTAAAAACCAATGATAATGTTTATCTCTTCCTAACTCTCTGCTTCCAACATATGGTACTATGTAAAACACGATTAGGAAGTAGTTAGAGATGAGTTTAAAAAGTGATCAAAAATGAGAAAAATCTACTTTAAAGACTAGTTATAATGTTCAGCTCTTCCTAACTCTCTGCTTCCAACATATGGTACTATGTAAAGCACGATTAGAAAGTAGTTAAAGATTAGTCTAAAAAGTACTCAAAGCCAGCTGTAATTTATTAGTATTCCGATCTCTAAAAGATGAACAATTTATGATAAAGAGACCATCAATATGTTAGCAGACAACTTTGAGAAACTAAACTAGAAATCAGCTATGAAAATAAAGTAAAGGCAGCAACTTTGAATCTGTCAACTGAAAATACCATCAGATATTAAGCAAATACATAAAGACAAAACAATCCCGGGTTAAAAACCTGCAAAAAGAATACTGATCAGTTTAAAATGAATGCTGGAAATAAAATGACATGAAATCAAACTATTATACATGATAAAAGAAATAAAGATTGCTGAAAGCATGAAAATGAAACCAAACACTATGTACACGGGCTGTCATAGATGGGGGCCCTCCATCCACGCAACCAACTTAGAAGATCAACTACGAAAAGGTGAACAAAATAGTCTTCTTTTATAAAAACAGCATGTCAAAAATACAGTGAAAAGTGCTGTAGGAACAGCCTTCTAAAACAGAGTTTTTATACAAAATCAGCGCAGCAATTAAAATAATCCAAAAGCTAATCTACAAGCGTTGGCACACACTTATTTATAAGCACAGAGGCAACTACTCTCTGCGTGAACTAAGAAACTACAACCTACCCTATTAACTACGCATCAACACGCAGTCATAGCTAACTAGCTTGTGCAGCAAACACGTAGGTAAATCCGTGCACTTTTAAGGGAAACGGTCATCATGGGAGACAAATCTATGCTTGGATCCTGTCTTTAGCTGTCCTCGTGGCATGGAAGAGGTGCCAACTACAGTTCCGTGTCCCAACTGCTCACGGCTCCTGTGCCACCGTTCAGAACTTGACCGTTTGACCGAGGGAATACCTGCGTTGACCAAGGGCATACGTGACTGGTTTGGCTCAACCAATAGCATACAATCCATGTGTACATCCAACCCAACATGCCCATGTGGTTCGTTCCTTGAGAGGACACGTGGAGCATATCAAACAACAAAAAGGCTGCGGAATCTCTGAACAGCTGCGGAATTGCTGAACAACTGCGGAACTGCTGAACAGCTGCGGAAACTCTGTTTATATGTCAAAAATCTAAACCAACAGTAAAACATAAGCAAAGTTAACTAATTATGCTTAGAGACATCAAATGTAATGATCTGGGCGGAAAATAGAGCAAAAGAGAGGGATAAGTGAAGAAAAGCTGTAGGTAATGATGGATAATCAAGTGCAAGTTAGAGGCTCTACATACCCCCACTACGAGGGTGTTGCATGTCCTCATGCAACGAAAACATTGTTTAGTCCACCTGCTGAGATGCCTCTGCTAAGACATCTAGTCTTCTCTTCTTCCTCTGTGTGGCCACATTGACTCTTGGTCTTTTCATCAAACATCTGAATTTTAAATTGATCAAAGCTCTGTTTAACTTTCTGCATTTCTTCTTGAGCTTTTTGTTTTCCTTTTGCCAAAGGCCCATATGAAGCATGGTGTTATCTTGGACCATCTTGTCCACATTGCTCTGTTCCTTCAGTCTTTCATTTTCTTGTTTGATGTGGCGATTTAGTACCTCTAGCTCAAATACTTCTTGCTTCAGTGATTGAACTTGCTGTTCAAGAGGTAGAACCGTGCTTGGACCAGCAGCAGCTTGTTCTAATGTTTCCAGGTAGTTATATACTCTTTGCTGGTCTGGGTCAATCTCTAGTGACCTCTTTGGACTAGGCTCATGCTCAAATTCAGGCTCATGCTCAAAAGGATTTTCCTCACGTGGAGGGCTAGTCTCAACCTGCTCAACATGTGGAGAGCTTTTCTCAAAGTCAAGTCTTGTAGCAACCTTTTGAGGTGTGCTCAAGTCAATAAAGAATGACTCTTTGTTCTCTGTGGCCCCCATTTTTCTTTGTAACATGCTGCTCCTTCTCACGGTGGTGATGCTCTGTTTTTCTTTTTGTTGCTTCTGTTTTTGTTTTTGCATCTTCTTGGAAAGGGTAGCCTCATGAAGTTGGGCCAACCTATGTGCCAATGGCTGAGTGTCCTCTTCACTAGAATTCTCAGGAGTAAGGTAGGTTTCTTGGGCTATGGCTTTTCCTTTATTTTTCTTTTGTTTCTTCCTATTCTCCTTTTTCTTTTGAGCAGCTTCTTGTACAATTTCTTGCAGGGTTTCTGCAATGATTCCTTGAGCTGTTTGATCAATGTATTCAGCAGGTTCAGGGTCAATTTCATGTTCAGAATGATGGGCAACATTTTCTTCTTCAACAAGGTCTTGGACAGTTTCTTCTTGGACAGCAGTTTCAGGGGTAACCTCTTCTCTTTTTCTTCTACTCTTTCTAGGCACAGAGGTTTCTCCTTTTTCTTCAAAGTGGTTTCTCACAAGAAATCTTTCCCAGGTATCCCTTTTGGCCTTTAACTGTTCTTCAACTAGTATTTTGACAAGCCCATGATGGTATAAATGTGGCTCAATGTTTCTTGGATTTCTTTGGACTATTGAGCACATTTTTCTAAGGCTTGAGAGTAAAAAGTATGGAAGGTTAATGTCATGCTCTCCTAAGAAATGCATCATAATTTTGGCATGATAAACATATAGAACTCCAAACCTTCCCTCACATGTAAAGAATTTTTGTACTAGTAGAAGCAGAGCTGTCCATTCTTCTTTGACAAGATTAACAGGGATTCCTTTTGTAAAGATGCTAGTGTCCATACCTGGATTCTTCAGAATTTGCTTCCATTGCTGGTCTTGACCTGATCGGTTTTTGAACCATCTCTCCTCAGTTTGTGGTAGTGAAGTGGCCTGTGCCAAACTGCTCTCGGTGACTGTGAATTTCAGATCTCCTATCTCCACTTGGTTGTCTTTCTCCTTGAAAGAACGTGCAAAAGTCTTTGTGACCTCTCTATGATAACCCTTGAACTTTTGAATGCACTGGAGCCAATTTGCCTTTTGCAAAGGGTCTTTGACTTGGGGATATCCTTCCAGAAATTTGGAGCCCTCTGGCTCTGCCCTCAGAAGTTTACCCATCGATTCTCTGGCTCTGTTTTAATACTCTTTGAGAAAGGGTTATACGGTTTCAACAGTGGCTTTAACTCAACAGCTTTACGGCTTCAACAGTGGTTTCCACACAATAGACTTACGGCTTCAACACAACAGCCGTAATACATTCACAACAGAGGTCAAAGTTTAGCAGAGGAGAGAAACGAAACAGAGTATGGTTACGATGACAGAGTGGTGAATAAGGCAGAGCAGTGGAAAGCAAGAAAAATGCGGAAGTGAAACAACTGCGTGAATGAGATAATACATGCGTAGGAGGGTTATGAATGATGGGAAGAAACGGTTAAGTCCTTCAACTTCGGTCATGAGTGTACATTTGGCTGCGGAATCATAACGCAGAGAGTCGTAGTACAATTGTCTACGTCACTTAGGTACAAAAATTTGAATGGAAACGCAGCCGTGTGTGGGGTTTTAAATCGTGATGAATGGTGGCTGTTAAGGCTGAGAGATACGGGGATTTTGGTCGAGTAATGGAGAGAATTGGCAATCATTACATTGAATGGCAAAAAACACAACCCGTAAACTATGCAAAATGTTATAACCATAGGTTTAGAGATTAGATCATACCTTAGGTGTCCGCGTTTGATTCCTTTTGCTGATCTGACATTACCCTTTCATTATTTGTTGCTGCTACATGACCTTTGGACTGCAGATTCCTTCTTTAAACAGACTGTGTTTTTTTTATGCAGGTACAGAAAGTGTATTGGCTGCGGAATTGGGATATTGGCTGCGGAATTGCTCCTCAGCTGCAGAAACTGCAGAAATACCCTTCTGACTGCACAAAACAACTTTAGCTGCGTAAAAATAAATCTGACAATGACTTTATTGATGGAATGGAATGTAATGGATGGATGAATGAAAAGAAATGAGGTGGAGTGAGAGTGGTTGAATGAATAAGATGGTGAATGAAGTGGATGAAAAGGCGAAATGAGATGGAAGAGAGAGAGATTTTTTTTTTTTGGAAAACATGAGGTGTCAGGTGACCCTGATTTTCACCTCAGGTTTTCTGCATAAGACTGCCAATCAGAGATTGGTTTTCAGGCTTATACACTTATTCCCTTTTTTTTCTTTTTTCTTATCTTTTTTTTTTTTCTTTTTTTTTTCAAAAACCAAAGATTAGGCTGATGGAGGAGAAGAATCCTTCTCCACCAACCTGATTGCAGAATCTTCTTTAAACAACTTGACAAATTCCTCTTTTGAGAGTGGCCTCTGGTAGATTTTCAATCTATGGCCGTTCACAATCAGAGGATTATGAAATTCATCAATAGTTTTCACTCGAACTGCTCCATTACTAAAGACTTCATCAACCTCATATGGCCCAAGCCAATGAGTTTGAAATTTTCCTTTGAAGTCCTTAAACTTTGAATCAAACAATAGAGCCCAATCTCCTTTCTGAAACTTTCTTTCTTTGATATGACGATCATGCCATTTAGATCTTTGGTGCTGAACTAGATCGGTCTTTAGAATTGCATCTTGTCTTATTTCATCTAGCTCATTTAGCTGGTCCATTCTGTGTTTTTGGGCTTCTGAGAGGCTCATTCCCAATTGGACTGCCATCTTGAAGGTCTTGATTTGGAACTCAATGGGGAGCAGGACTTCCTTCCCATAAACAAGTTCATAGGGAGAATGTCCTGTTGTGTTCCTCCATGTGGTTCGATAGGCCCATAAGGCTTCAGGAAGCCTTTCCGCCCAATCTCTTCTATGAAGATGAACAGTCTTGGTGATAATGCCTTCAAGAACTTTATTGGTAGATTCCACTTGGCCATTGGATTGCGGATGGTAGGGAGTAGATGTTCTGTGCTTGATCTTATATTCCTCCATCAGCTTCTCCATCAATTTAGATGTAAATTGGCTGCCCTGATCTGTTACAATTTCCCTTGGGACACCAAAACGAGTGAAAATATCCTCAAAAATAAATTGAACAACTGAATTTTCAGTGGCAGAAGGCAATGCCTTGGCTTCTACCCACTTAGTAACATAATCAGTACAAACCAGTATATACTTCTTTTGCTTTGATGGTGGATTAATTGGTCCAACGAAATCTAGAGCCCATTTCTCAAAGGGTTCGATGCATACCTGAGGTTGTAGTGGCATTTCATTTGAAGGAGTTGGTTTCCCAACTCTTTGGCAGCTGTCACACCTTCTAACATACTGCTTTGCATCTTTAAAGAGAGAAGGCCAATAATATCCTAGAGAAAGGATTTTATAGGCTGTCCTCTTGTCAGCAAAGTGCCCGCCGCATGGTTCATCATGACATGCCTTAAGGATGTCAGGCATTTCATCTTCCCGAACACACCTTCTGATTATACAATCTGGCCCTGTTTTGAACAATTCATTAGAAATCCAAGAATAATGTGAACTCTCCTGAATGATTTTCCTCTTTTCATTAGGAAATAAGTGTAGAGGAAGCTTCCCTGTAACTAGATAATTAGCCATATCTGCATACCAAGGAGTCTTGGTAGTTACTGCAAACAAGTATTCATCTGGAAACTTATCTTCTACTGGAGAATCCTCATTAGTGTTTTGGATTCTAGACAAGAAATCAGCTACTGTGTTTTGTTTTCCAGGTCTATCTAACACAGTAATGTTGAATTCTTGTAAGAGTAAAAGCCATCTTGTAACTCTACCATTGGTAACAGGTTTGTTCATTAAATATCTTATGGCAGAATGATCAGTACGGACAAAGGTTTCATAGCCGGTTATGTAGTGTCTAAACTTATTGATCGCATGTACCACAGCTAAGAACTCTTTTTCTGTAACAGTATAATTTAACTCAGTGAGAGTCAAATTCTTACTTGTATAATAAATGGCATAAGGGATCAAATCCTTTTGTCCCAAAATAGCTCCTAGAGCTGTATCTGAAGCATCAGTAGAAATGTGGAAAGGGAGTTTCCAATTTGGCCCCCTTAAGATGGGTGCTTCAGATATTCTAGTCTTTAAAGCTTCAAAGGCAGATTGACACTCAGGATCCCATTTGAACTCACAGTCTTTGGTAAGCAATTTGAAAAGAGGAGATGCTATCTTAGTGAAGTTTTCAATAAATCTTCTGTAATATCCAGTAAACCCAAGAAAACTTCTAACATCTTTTGGCAATTTGGAACAGGTAACTTAGAGATGACTTCAACTTTGGATCTATCAACCTTAATCCCATCTCCTGAAATATGATGTCCTAAAACAATCCCTTCATTAAACATCATAAAACACTTTTCATGACTTAAAGAAAGATTTGTTTCCTTACATCTTATCAGTACTTTTTCCAAATTTTCCAAAGCTTCTTCAAATGTATTACCATAAACTGTGAAATCGTCCATGTATACCTCTACACAATCATGAATCAGATCTGAAAAGATTCCTAGTACAACCCTTTGAAATGTAGCGGGTGCATTGCACAATCCAAAAGGGAGTATTCGGTAGGCAAAAGTTCCCCAAGGACAAGTAAATGTGGTTTT
This sequence comes from Pinus tabuliformis, assembly GCA_031772625.1. NCBI lineage: Eukaryota > Viridiplantae > Streptophyta > Pinopsida > Pinales > Pinaceae > Pinus > Pinus tabuliformis. The sequence goes on along the minus strand of CM062804.1, from coordinate 633,224,032 downwards.
GTCTTGATCTTCAGGTGCTACCTGAATTTGATTATACCCACTAAAACCATCCAAGAATGAGAAATACTTTTTACCTGCTAAAGTGTCTAGTACCTGATCAATAAAAGGTAGAGGGAAATGATCCTTTAAGGTTGCCTTGTTCAATTCTCGATAATCAATGCAAACTCTCCATTTACCATTCTTTTTGGGCACTATAACCAAGGGAGAAACCCATTGGCTATCTGAAATGGGGTAAATGAAGTTTACCTTGAGCAATTTCTGGAGTTCTTCTTTCACGATTTCCCTAAGGTTTGGATTCATCCTTCTTTGTGGTTGCCTAATAGGTCTGCTGTTTTCTTCAATATAGATGTGATGAATACAAGTATTAGGATCGATTCCTTTCATGTCAGTGTATTCCCATGCAAATGCAGTGGAATGTTTTTGCAACAGTTTAGTTAATTCTTCTTGTTGTGGTCTTTCCAAGTTTTTGTTAATGTTCAATGGTTTTCCTGGAAGGATTTCAACTGTAGAACTACCAAACTCTTCCATTGAGAAGAGAGACATCTGTCTAGAGGAGAGATATTCAATGTCTGCATCTAACTGAAAGTGTGTAGAGTCATATTCTAAAGGTATTTCAAAATTTTCTAATGTATTTAGAATTTGACTATCCTCACTGATCTCAGAGATGGTTAGGACAGGTTGAATAGTATCCTCATCATCAACCCACTCATCTTCTCCTATTTCTGTTATTGCCTTTGCTGGAGGATACAAGTTGAATTTCTTGGTGGAATTACCATCTGATATATACATGTCCCCAGACCTACAACTTATGAAAGCATCAGCTGTGGCCAGCCAAGGTCTTCCTAGAATAAGAGGATGTCCTCCTAGATTGTTCTTGGGAGTTAAAATCATAAAATCAACTGGATCTTCCCAAGAATCTAGGGAGACTGGAATATCTTCCAATACACCATCAGGTTTAATGATTGATCTATCTGCAAGTTGCAGTAAAGTAGGTGTAAAGAGAAGGTTAGGAAGCTTTAACTGATCCATGGTCTGTCTACTCATGATGTTGATAGCGGCTCCTAAGTCAATCAAAGTATTTGGTATTTCAACCCCATTAATATGAGTTTTGACAATAGGGCTACCGGGGTCCACATATTTTTGCAAGGTAATCTTACCCATCATAATGTCTGCAATTTTTCCAACTAGATGTATCCTTTTGGTATCTCTGGTTCTCTTTCCTGTTTTCTTCAAACTCAACTCCTTTATTGTCTTCGCTAGAATGGGAATTTCCTTAATGGCTTGTAACAAGGGGATCTTGATACAGACATTCTTCAATTCATCTAGAAAACTATAGTCAGGCACCCATATTTTCTTTTCCACTCCTTTGTCGATTTGTAATCTTTCAGGAAAAGGAGGTGTAGCTAAAGGTGTAGGTTGCTCAACTATGGGAGTTGTAGAGGTTGATTCTTTTTCTTTTTCTTTTTGGATATTTTGGTTTTGAAGTGATACTTCAGAACCTTTATTGACTTTGAGAGATTCTTCCTCATAAATGCTTGGTTGTTGAACACTTGTAGAAGGTTGATCTAAGATTCTACCTGATCTGAGTTGTACTTCATTGAGAGGAACAACCATATAGGCAGGGAATGGTTGACCTTCCATCATGTAAGCATTTTGAGGGTTCCTATTATTTGGATTTGGTAATGGCTGAGAGGGAAGTTGATTTGATTTCTGCTGGGATTGAAGCGATAGTTGAGAATTTTGATTTTGTGGAGGAGGTTGTTGTTGTTGAGGGTATGGCAATGATAGTTGTTGACCTTGATTTGGAAGTTGTGGAGCCTGCTGATTCTGAAATGATGGAGGATATTGATAGAATTGAGAAAATCTCCCATAAGGATTTTGCATGCTTTGCATCCATGCTTGAAAAGCATTTTGAGGTTGAGGCCAAGGTTGTTGCCAAGGATTCCAATTTGGTTGGGATTGAGAATTCATAGAGTTGTTAAACCCTTGATTCTGTTGCCCTTGCCAAGGTCTCCTTGCAATAAAACAGAGAGATTCAAGTGTACTTGGATCCTCTTGAAAGACTGCTTTGAGGCCAGGTATTGAAGGACAATCCTTAGTCTCATGAGTTTCTGAGCAAATTACACATGTTTCTACAACGTGTGTGTCCAAGGGACATTCCCTTAAAGCATGTTTCTTTCTACATTTCGGGAAAAAAATGGCCAAAGCCTCAACTTCTGCTTTTTGTTTATTATGAATCTTAAGGGTATCTAGTTGTTCACTAAGACTCCCTAAGATGTCAGTTTTGAATTCATCAAGCATATTGCCGATTTCAGCCCTACTTACTGATCCTGTTGCAGATTTATTTGCCCTAAGGAGAGAAGGATCTCTAGGCCCTTTTTGAGTTTTTGATTTGCCTCTTGAGAGATGGATACAAAGTTCTGCTATATCATTGAGTGAAAGTTGAGAAATATCGCCTTTCCCCATCATGTTTAAGATATCTATCCATTCATCCCTAATGGCTTTTAATAAGAGGGATTTTAAGGTCTCTTCATCCAAGCTACTCATTTTTGCTCTTTTCAAATTATATTGAAATCTTTCAAGTAAATCTTCTAAGCTCTCATCCTCTCTTTGTATCATTTTAAAAACCTCGTCCTTGTGATTAGTAGGCATACAATAGTCCAAATACCTATCCAAAAATGTCTGTTTCATTTCATCCCAAGACCTAATGGATTGAGTGAGTAACCCCATGAACCATTTCAAGGCTTGATCCTTCAGTGTTGAAGGGAACAATTTGAGTTTCTGAGAGTCATCCAGGTAGTCATAAGTTCGACACACCACTTCAAACTCAAACAAAAATGTTTCAGGGTCCTCAGTTCTTAACCCATGGAAATTTGGGAGGACAGATGGTGATATGTTTTTCATAGTGGCTCGGGAATCCTCATTAACAATGGGAAACCCAAATGAATTATCCCCATCTCTATTTCCTCCTCCAAGGGGACCTCTACCTCCATTATTATTGTTGTTGTTTCCTCCTCCTCCTCTACCTCTACCTCTACCACCTCCTTCTTCCTCTGCCATGATGGTTCTCCTAGGGATTTCAAAATCTTCTGGTTCTTCTACAAAAGGTGAATGAGAAGAGATTTCTCCTTCTTCTTTGGATGATTCCACTTCCTCAATTATAATTGGTATTTCTGTAGGAGAAAGAGAAGAGTCTCTTCCTGGTTCAAATTCAATAGAAGGTGTAGGAGAGTCAACTCTTGGCTCTTGAATTCCAGGAATTCTAGGACTAGGAGTGTCGGTTGGAGATAAGGGAGGTGTCTCTTGTCTATCCCTTGAAGCAGATGGACTTGTAAAAATTGAACTTCGAGCTCTAGCTAAAAACCTTCCCCTAGAATCTCTAGCTCTATGCATGTCATTTTTTTATTATTTTTCTTCAAGTCAAGTTAATAGTTCTTTTTCTGATCTTCCAGTTCACTCTCGGTGCAAGAAGAGAGCATACTCAAGAAACTACCAAATCAATAACTTTCTCTTTTCTGATCCTCCAGATCACCTTGCAGTGCAAGAGGAGAGCATACTTTGATAGGTTATCAACTTCTTTCCTTGAAATTTTTATGTTTTTTTTTCTAAGGATATGGCTACTTAATTTCACTTCCCTGGCAACGACGCCAAAATGTTTAGTCAATTTAGTGTTTCTAAATTGATGTCATTAATTGTCAACCCGGGGATCGTAAGCTGATGAAGTGAAGGTGTACTATATGTACTTAAGCAACCTCTTAGATCTTTTTGTCGTTTGGGGGTGTTGTTTGTGGTCAATTTATCTTCCTAAGATGGAAAGGAGTTTTTATAAACAGATGAGTGAGTGTGTGTGTAAGGTGATTTCTAGATGAGTGAGTGTGTGTTAAAGGTGATTTCTAACTACCTTCTAAACTGCAAAGAAAAAGCTTGAAAGAAATAAATAACTTGAAATGAACTGAAAGCAAAGAACCACTTTCTAATGGCACTAGACACCATTCATGCTGCTGCAAATAAAAGGTAAGAAAACCACTTTAAAAACCAATGATAATGTTTATCTCTTCCTTACTCTCTGCTTCCAACATATGGTACTATGTAAAACACGATTAGGAAGTAGTTAGAGATGAGTTTAAAAAGTGATCAAAAATGAGAAAAATCTACTTTAAAGACTAGTTATAATGTTCAGCTCTTCCTAACTCTCTGCTTCCAACATATGGTACTATGTAAAGCACGATTAGAAAGTAGTTAAAGATTAGTCTAAAAAGTACTCAAAGCCAGCTGTAATTTATTAGTATTCTGATCTCTAAAAGATGAACAATTTATGATAAAGAGACCATCAATATGTTAGCAGACAACTTTGAGAAACTAAACTAGAAATCAGCTATGAAAATAAAGTAAAGGCAGCAACTTTGAATATGTCAACTGAAAATACCATCAGATATTAAGCAAATACACAAAGACAAAACAATCCCGGGTTAAAAACCTACAAAAAGAATACTGATCAGTTTAAAATGAATGCTGGAAATAAAATGACATGAAATCAAACTATTATACATGATAAAAGAAATAAAGATTGCTGAAAGCATGAAAATGAAACCAAACACTATGTACACGGGCTGTCATAGATGGGGGCCCTCCATCCACGCAACCAACTTAGAAGATCAGCTACGAAAAGGTGAACAGAACAGTATTCTTTTATAAAAACAGCATGTCAAAAGTACAGTGAAAAGTGCTGTAGGAACAGCCTTCTAAAACAGAGTTTTTATACAAAATCAGCACAGCAATTACAATAATCCAAAAGCTAATCTACAAGCATTGGCACACGCTTATTTATAAGCACAGAGGCAACTACTCTCTGCGTGAACTAAGCAACTACAGCCTACCCTATTAACTACGCAGCAACACGCAGTCATAGCTAACTAGCTTGTGCAGCAAACACGTAGGTAAATCCGTGCACTTTTAAGGGAAACGGTCATCATGGGAGACAAATCTATGCTTGGATCCTGTCTTTAGCTGTTCTCGTGGCATGGAAGAGGTGCCAGCTACAGTTCCGTGTCCCAACTGCTCACGGCTCCTGTGCCACCGTTCAGAACTTGACTGTTTGACCGAGGGAATACCTACGTTGACCAAGGGCATACGTGACTGGTTTGGCTCAACCAATAGCATATAATCCATGTGTACATCCAACCCAACATGCCCATGTGGCTCGTTCCTTGAGAGGACACGTGGAGCATATCAAACAACAAAAAGGCTGCGGAATCTCTGAACAGCTGCGGAATTGCTGAACAGCTGCGGAACTGCTGAACAGCTGCGGAAACTCTGTTTATATGTCAAAAATCTAAACCAACAGTAAAACATAAGCAAATTTAACTAATTATGCTTAGAGACATCAAATGTAATGATCTGGGCGGAAAATAGAGCAAAAGAGAGGGATAAGTGAAGAAAAGCTGTAGGTAATGATGGATAATCAAGTGCAAGTTAGAGGCTCTACAGTCCTTCTACAAATGTAGCCAAAATTTGTCGCCAACCTGGAACTTGTGTGGAACCCGATGATGATCATGCTGTTGCTTATACTTAGCATTGGATCTGTCTAATATGTCATGGAATTGTTGGTGAGTGTGCTAAATGTGCGCAAATGAAGCTGTTTGCCTTGTCAGCTTTAGACTTGACATGAGCCGAATTTTCCTGAGTAGCTGCAAATGTTATGGACACATCAATTAGACATAGTGGTTGGAATCCCAAGGCCACTTGAAAAGGGTTATGGCTAGTCGAGCTATGGAGAGCTTGTTTATAGCTGTGATGGACATAGGGGAGGCTCTCATCCAATGTGCATGGATTCTTTGAGTTGTACATGTGTAGAATGTGTACATGTGTAGAATGTGTAGAATGTGTATGGATCCTGTTGACAACCTCTGTTTGGCCATCAATTTGGGGATGGAAATTTGTGGACTTAGTGAGCTTGGTGTCCAACATCGACCAGAGACTGGACCAAAATGTACTAAGGAATAGGCTGTACTAATCTAAGATGATAAATTGTGGGATCCCAAAGTGTACCCACACTCGTTTAAAAGATGATAAATTGTGGGATCCTAAAGTGTACCCACACTCGTTCAAAGAAGAGTTTATCAATGGCTTCTGCTATGATATTCTTCTTGCAGGCCACCATAATGGCCATGTTCGAGAATCTTTTGACAACCACAAAAAAACAGTCATTGCCATGCTTAGTAGAAGGAAGGCCCGACATGTAATCGATGGAGATGGATTCCCAAGGTCAACTAGGGGTAGGCAAGGGAGTACAGAGGCCTTGCTTCTTGATGGTCGATTTGGTAATGGCATAGGTAGTGTAGGCTCTGATATACTTCCCGACATCCTGTCAAAGATTCAGCCAATAGAAATACTTCTACAATACTGCCACTGTTTTCTCGACCCCGAAATGCTCAACGACTCGAATGTAGTGCAGTTACCAAATCATCTTGGAATGCTTCCTTGAAGGAACACAAAGGCGTCCCAAGTGGCATAATAGTGCATCCCAGAGGTGAAAATCTGGAACTTTCTGACCCTCCAAGAGTGTCTGGAATGTGTGGCCAAATTCCGGGTCGCTTTTGTAGAGGACTGGACAATCAGAAGTCTCGTGCCATAAGAGTTGATCACGGTCGTTAACGCCATGATCGGTGGTCAGCTAAGGTAGTCTGCAACATTATTGGTGCTGCCCTTCTTGTACTTGATATTCAAATGGAACTGTTGTAGGTATGTGGACCACTTCTGATGACGGTCATTCTGCAACTTCCCTTGCATTTGAATGAACTGCAAGGTTCGGTGGTTTGTGTGGATCACTGTTTCCTTCCCCAAAATGTAATGCTTCCATTGTCGGCAGGCTTGCATAATGGAATATATCTCATTTTCATAAATGGGATACTTCCGGACTGTGTCTGAAAGTGTCTCACTGTGATATGCCACTTGTAGATTTTAACCCTGTACAGATATTACCTACATATGAATTCTAAAACACAGAAAAATAAACAATGCGAGCACATAACACATAAAACACATATACATAGAGATTTTCCCCTGGATCCCAAAACCGGGACTACCAGCTTGATTTTTCATTATATTCCTTTCAATGCTACAATACATATTTATACATGCTGAAGCATCCAATACCATGGACTGAATACCATAGGTAGGTCTGCCCAACCTAATATAGGGTCCAATTTTTTTTTTTTTTTTCCCGGGGCGCTACCCTAGACCCCATAAAGTGGGGCTACCCGCCCCCCTCAAACCCCCCGGATAGGAGGGCTGCCGCCGCCCCTGTGACCCCCCCGTTGCATAATCGGCGCAATGAAGGGGGGGCTCCAGCCCCCCTCTAACCCCCCGGTTCACTATGTAGGTTAGTCATGGAAAGAATATAACACAACCCAACATTCTCCCACTTTTTGTTTTCTTTCCACAGGGGTCCACAGGAGAGCTTAGTCATTTTTCCAGCCCTGAAATGCCCATTGTTTCTCTACATTAGGAGAACTTCTCAGAGCTCACAGTGTTTGTCAATGCATCTACAGTATTCTTCAAAGTGTCCACCTTTACCAACAACACCTTTTTGTCTTCTATCATATCCCTCATAAAGTGATAATGAACATCAATGTGCTTTGTCTTTGAATGATAAGCAGGGTTTTTTGCCAAGAAAATTGCACTTTGGCTGTCACAGTCTATCCTTATAGCTCCCTGTACTAACCCCATACTTGAACACAATCTCTACAACCAAACAACTTCCTTGATTTCATGAGTGGCTGCCATGTATTCTGCCTCTGTAGTTGATAGTGCCACTACAGATTGTTTTTTACTCATCCAACTGACTGCACCTCCAAATAGGTTAAACACATACCCACTTGGATATCTTCTCTGATTCAAATCTCCAGCCCAGTCTGCATCAACAAAGCTACGGATTTCCAAAACTCTGTCCAATCCTTGGTCTTCCTTGGTAGCACAAACCATAATCACTAGTGCCACGCAAATACCTAAAAACCCGCTTCACTGCGGTCCAATGCTCCTTCCCTGGTTTTGACATAAACCTGCTCAATACTCCCAATGCATGTGCAATATCTGGTCTAGTACAGACCATTTCATACATTAGGCTACCAACTGCACTTGCATATGGAACACGAGACATATCCTCTTCCTCTTCTTGTGTCTTGGGACACTGTTCAGTAGATAAATTTACACCTACAAGAATGGAACCTTCATCAGTTTACTATCCTACATATTAAACCTCTGCAGTATTGTCTCGACATACCTCCTTTGATTTAACTAGAGCTTCCTCTTTGCTTGATCTCTTTTAATTTCCATGCCCAAAATATAGTTTGCAACACCAAGATATTTCATGTCGAATTTGGAGGACAATTGGGTGTTCAATTCATGGATAATTTCTTTGTCATTTCCAACCAGCAACATATCATCCACATACAATACCAGATAAATAACATCGTCACCAATTAATTTAAAATACATATAGTGATATGCTTTGCTTCTGGTGAAGCCAAGTCCCCATATAAATGTATCAAATTTTTGATATCACATCCTTGGTGACTGTTTTAACCCATACAGAGACTTATTTAACTTGCATACCAGTTCTTTCTTACCCTTCACCACAAAGCCTTCAGGTTGCTTCATGTAGATTTCCTCTTCCAGATCCTTGTGAAGAAATGCTGTCTTCACACCCATCTGTTCTACCTCAAAATCAAAAGCAACAAAAACAAATAAAAATAACCTAATAGAAGTTACCTTGGCAACATGAGAAAAAATATCACCAAAATCAATTCCCGGCACCTGGGAATAACCTTTTTCTACCAACCGAGCTTTGTATTTCTTCACGTTTCCTTTTGCATTTGTCTTCTTCTTGAACACCCATTTGCTGCCAATGGGTTTCCTTCTAGCCAGCAACTCCACCAGATCCCAAGCCTCATTTTTGTGCAAAGATGCCATTTCATCAACCATGGCCTCTTTCCAGAGTTTTCCATCCTCTGAATCTACTGCTTCCTTCACAATTCTGGGATCATCATCAGTAATAGATAATAAAAAAATTTGAACAGAAAGCAGATGGACTATACCTTTTTGGCTGCCTTCTTTCTCGAACTGATCTTCTTACACTCAGAGTTTGTGGATCTTCATCTTCTAATTCCTCCTCTACTGTAGAGTCTGATTCTTCGTCCTTTAGATCAAACTCTATCTTCTCAGGTTCCTTTGGTTGGGCTTCATGTTTAATAATATATTTCACCTCTCTGAACACCACATCTCGGGTGTACACAACTTTCCTTGTTATTGGGTTCCAAAGCTTATAACCCTTTAAACCATCCTTATACCCAATAAAGATGCACTTTTCAGATTTACTATCCAACTTGGTTCGTTTCTCCTTTGGAACATGTACATATGCATCACATCCAAATACCCTCAGATGTGAAAGAGAGGGTTTCTTACCAGTCCATACCTCTTGTGGAGTCTTATCCTCCACCGCTGATGAAGGTGATCTGTTGCCCAGGTAACATGTTGTCTCCACCGCCTCTGCCCAGAATTCTTGTCCTAACCTGACACCACTGAGCAAGCTTCTTGCCCTTTCCATCAACGTCTTGTTCATTCTTTCTGCAACTCCATTTTGCTGAGGTGTATATGGAGTAGTCTTCTGCAGTGCTATACCACACTTCTTACAAAATTCTTCAAATTCCTTACTGCAAAACTCTTCACCGTTATCTGTCCTCAACACCTTTATCTTCTTCTCTGTTTGGTTTTCCACCAGAGCCTTAAATTCTTTAAACCTATCAAAGACTTCAGATTTCTTCTTAAGGAAATATATCCATGTATTCTTTGAGAAGTCATCTATAAATGATACATAGTACATAGACTTACCCAATGTTGGAACCTTCACAGGTCCAAACACATCACTGTGCACAAGCTCTAATATATGTTTTGCCCTCTTACCACCAGAGGGGAAACTCACTCGATTCTGCTTCCCATATACACAATTTTCACAGAAATCAAAATCTAGAGAGCTATTACTCATACCTTCTACCATTCCTTTACCATGAAGTATTCGAAGGCCCTTCTCTCCAATATGTCCAAGCCTTTGATGCCACAGCATGGTCTTCTCTCCAGAGACCACTAGATTTTCTGCTCCACTTTCAGGAACCATAGAATTGTTGCACCCATCAACAACAGTGCTACCTTGCAGCTTGTACAGAGTTCCAGTCCGAACTCCCCGCATCAATACCAGTGCTCCCCGAACCATCTTGCAGGTATCCTTCTTGAACACTATTTTTACACCTGCATCATCCAACTTGCTTACAGAAATCATATTTTTGGCTAATGCAGGAATATGCAGAACACTCGGAAGTGTTCTAACCGTTCCACCTTCCAACTTCAACTTTACTTTTCCGCAACCAACGATTTTGGCCTTCCTATCATCCCCTAAGAAGACATCACCACTATCGTATTTATCATACTCACAGAACCACTCTCTATGGGGAGTGAAGTGAAAGGATGCACCTGAGTCAATCAACCATGCCTCATGATCTACATGTGTACTTGAAGAAGCCAAGTACACATCCCAACCTTCATTTGAGGTGGTTTTCGCCTCTGTAGAAGAAGCATCATCAGATCCCTTCCTTTGTCAGGAGATTTAAATTTACAGTACCTTTTGTAGTGCCCTTCCTTTCCGCATTTCCAACACACCACCTGTATAGGTTTTCCTGGAGATTTAGATCTCCCTCTAGATTTAGATCTCCCACACGATGACTTATTTTTGTTTCTGTTCTGGGACCGTCCTCGTACAGACAAGGCATCACCATTTTGGCTCTCCATATTTTTCCATCTCATCTCCTCCATCAGCAAGGATGAGACTATTTCATCAAACTGCAAGGCAGTTGCATTGCTACCTATTGCAATAACCAGACTATCCCATGAATCTAGTATAGAACACAACAAATTGATGCACTTATCTTCATCTGAAATTTTAATATCAATAGATGCTAACTGACTTACCACAATATTAAATTCGTTCAAATGCCCTGTCACCGAGTCTCCATCTTTCATCCTCAGGTTATACAACTTTTTCCGCAGGAACAGTTTATTCACTAGAGACTTAGATTGGTACAAAGTCCCTAACTTGTACCATAAAGCCTTCGTCGTAGCTTCCCCTGACACATTCAACAATACTGAATTTGAGACACATAATCATATTGTGCTCTTTTCCTTTCGTTCCAACTTCTTCCATTCTTCATCGGACACTCCTATTGGTTTAGTACCCGGATCTACCGTGATCCACTGATCTTTATCCACAAACAGATCCTCCATCTTGAGTTTCCACAACTCAAAACTCTGACCATTAAATTTCTCGACCTCTATCTTTCCACTACTCGCCATATTCTTTCGCCACCAGAATTGATCCCGCAGATCTCCCACTGAACAGGGTCTACCACAGGCCTGAGCAAAACCCCTCAGTAACTAAGGCATCCCCTTGAAGCCAAAACAACTCTGATACCAAATATAGGTTTTGACCCTGTACAGAAATTACCTGCATACGAATTCTAAAACACAGAAAGATAAACAATGTGAGCGCATAACACATAAAACACACATACACAGAGATTTTCCCCTGGATCCCAAAACCGGGACTACCAGCTTGATTTTTCATTATATTCCTTTCAATGTTACAATACATATTTATACATGCCAAAGCATCCAATACCATGGAATGAAAACCATCGTTTCCAAAACCATGGACCAAAACGATAGGTAGGTCTTCCCAACCTAATATAGGGTCCAATTTTTTTTTCTCCTGGGGCGCTGCCCTGGACCTTGTAGAGGGGGGCTACCCGCCTCCTCAAATCCCCGTACAGGGGGGGCTACCACCCCCCCCTGTGACCCCCCCGCTGCGCAATCGACGCAACGAAGGGGGGGGCTGCCACCCCCCCTGTGACCCCCTCGCTGCGTAATCGGCGCAACGATGGGGGGGCTCCGCCCCCCCTCTAACCCTGCAGTTCACTACATAGGTTAGTCGTGGTAAGAATATAACACAACCCAACACCACTGGTTTCCCTTGTTGAGTAAGGATTACCCTAGTTGTATAGTTAGAGGAATTTGTCTCAATCTCAAATGGTTGTTGCAAGTCTGGTAATGTGAGCACTAGTGAAAAGTAGAGGCGATGTTTCAACTTTGAAAATGACTTCTGTTGAGATTCAGACGAAAAGAATTTTTGCTTCGCTCCTCCCTTGGTGACTTGACTCAAGGTCCAAGTGATATGAGAAAACCCCAACACGAACCTGTGGTAGAAATTGGTAAGACCTAGAAAGATGTGGAGCTTTGTCAGAGTGGTTGGGGATGGCCAATCCTGAATGACTTGGATCTTGGATGGATCCACATGCACCCCCCATTCATTAATAATGTATCCCATATACTGAATCTGATTCATGCCAAAAGTTCATTTCTCCAAATTGGCACAAAGCTTGTGTTGCTGCAGTGTTTGGAGAACCTGTCGATGTGGTGGAGGTTCTCTTCCCAACTTTGGCTGAAGATCAGGATGTCATCTAAGTATACCACTACAAATAAGTTGGTGAATGGTCACAAGATGTCATCCATCAACCTCATGAAGGTTGAAAGAGCATTCGTCAACCTGAAAGGCATAACCAACCATTTGAAAAGTCCCTCCTTGGATTTGAAGGCAGTCTTCCACACATTGGAAGGTTCGATTGGTACCTGGTGATATCCAGACTTCAAGTCGATCTTGCTAAAATATTTGACCCCCTTGATTTGGTCCAAAAGGTCATCAATCCGTGGGATCGGGTACCTATTTCGGACAATGATCTTGTTCAATGCCCGATAGTTAATACAGAGTCTCCAAGTCCCATCCTTCTTCTGTATCAACACGACCGGCCTCCCATAGGGTGATGAACTTAGCCAGATGTGACCTTTCTACAATAGCTCCTAAATCTGCCTCTTGATTTCGTTGTTCTCCAGAACATAGCGCCAATAGATTGGTCAATTGGGAAAAAATGCACCTGGGGTCAGATCGATGGAGTGATTGACCTGACAGTGTAGAGGTACCCGTGCAGGAGTGCTGAAGATGTCCTCGTGCTCCTCCACAACCTTATCCATCTGTTGTTGTAATGCAGAGGCGCCCTGTCTGGAGGTCGTGGCCACCGTCTTCTTCTTTCCTTGAGGGCGTATCATTAGGAATTTTTTTTCTTTGTTTTGGAAATGAGCTTACTGCATTGTTTTGCAGTAACCAAAGAGATGGCGGTAGGCGGTGCTACCTCTGGTATCATGTACAACTTATTTCCCAAGGTAACAATAACAGAACGAGACCTTGACTCATACACAACATGTCACTTCCACAAGTATGGTTGGCCTAATAATGCATCACAAACATCAAGAGGAGCAACTTCACATAATACCTCATCCATGAAGGGCTTGATGCTAAATGGAAGGCGACACTACTGGCTGATGCGAAGATCCTGTCCTTGGTGAAGCCACCTGATGGTGTACGATTGTGGGTGTGTTTTGGTCAGTAAGCCCAACCACTTCACGATCTCTGCTAAAATGAGGTTCTTTTGGCTCCCGCTGTCGATAATGAACTGTAACAGGGAACCCTTTACCCACATCTAGGAGTGGCAGAGGCGCTCCTCCTCCTATAGATCTTCGGGTTCCTCCTTCTGGATCTTCGTGGTGGAAACAATGGTGTTGGGCTTCACATCAATAATCTGCTTCCCTTTGTTATTCCCCTTGTTGGGTTCTGACTCAGAGTCAGAACATGCTTCTGATTTAAAAGCCTTTAGCTCGGCCACTAGTGGCTTCTTGGCTCGACACTCACTTGTGTTGTGAGTGAAGCTCTTATGGAACTCACACCACTTTCCCATGTCCTTCTTCAGCTTCACAACGTTGTTCTTTTCTTGGGATTTTTCAGGTTGTCTTGGGTCGCCCCACCTTGGCTTTGTCCTTTGTTTTGTGGTTTGTGGGAACCTTTCCCTTGCTCCAGATTTGTAGATCCAAAGTCTCACTTTTTCTGTTTAAGATTCTTCTCGATCTTGACAATGTATTGGTACACCGTGCCAAGCAGGGAGAAGTCCAAGAACTCCATATCATCCTGGATGTACCTGTGTAGGCAGCCGCAGTACTTGAGTATCAAATGTTTCTCATAATCCTTGATACCCAACTTCGTGCTAAGGGTATGAAAAACATTGGTAAACTCTAACACATCTTGGTCCCTTCCCTGCCACAGTGTTGTCCACTTTATGTATTTATCCTCATAGCTCCTGACAGGGTAGTACTGCTCCTTGACGGTGTACCGGAACAAATTCCATGTAGGTGTAGTTGAAAAAAGTGAGGGTGTACTTTCATCCTTCTGCCCACAGTAGGTTTCCCACCAATCCTTAATGTGGAGGGTGGCTTTGAGAAGAGAAAAAGTAATCTTTTTCCAGTTGGAAAAATCATGAACATAAAAATATCCTTCTATCAGATTTATCCATTTATCTACGACGTCTGCATCTATTTGGCCCTCATATATGGGAATGTCAAAGTTTACTTGTACCTTAAAAGGAGCGGTGCCTCTAGAGTGGCTGCTAGATGTGGATGCACCGCCATGTTGTGGTCTCAAAATTATGTTGTGGAAACATGGAGGATAACCACTCGGTCTGGACCTTAAGATAGCTCTTTTTCCATTTAAAGTGGTGGCTCCAACTGGGGATAATGGGACCAATTTCCTAGTGTGGATTTTAAGATGAGAGTTGGTGGTTTATGAGTGCTTTGCAATAGAATAATGATAATCGAAGTGACCTATTCTACAATGCAATTTCTCTAACTAACTTATTCTAATATAAACCAGGGTGTTCTTGTGTGATATGCGATATACAAGGATATCTATTTAGCATATGATAATAAAGATTGAACACAACTAAACAAAGATGATAACGTAAAAGATAATTCCTTTGACTAAATAGTTAGTTAAAGGAATTTATAAAATATATGATGGTGTATGGCCCATATCAGAGCAGGTGAAGCTTGCGGTGGGGCCTAGCGAGGTGGTCCTTCTGCAAATGTAGCCAAAGTTTGTTGCCGACTTGGAATTTGTGTGGAACCCGATGATGGTCATGCTGTTGCCTATACTTAGCATTGGCTCTGTCCAATATGTCATGGAATTGTTGGTAGATGTGCTGAATGTGCTCAATGAAGCACTTTGCCTTGTCAGCTTCAGACTAGACATGAGCCGAATTTGCTTGAGTAGTTGCAAATGTTATGGACACATCAATTAGACATAGTGGTTGGAATCCCAAGGCCACCTGAAAAGGGTTATGGCTAGTTGAGATATGGAGAGCCTATTTATAGCTGTGATGGACATAGGCGAGGCTCTCATCCCATGTGCATGGATTCTTTGAGTTGTACACGTGTAGAATGTGTATGATCATCCTGTTGAAAACCTCTATTTGGCCATCAGTTTGGGGATGGAAATTTATGGACTTAGTGAGCTTGGTGTCCAACATCAACCAGAGACTTGACCAAAATGTACTAAGGAACATGCTGTCCTGATCTGAGATGATAAAATGTGGGATCCCAAAGTGTACCCACACTCGTTCAAAGAAGATTTTATCAATGGCTTCTGCTATGATATTCTTCTTGCAGGCCACCATCATGGCCATGTTCGAGAGTCTTTTGACAACCACAAAAGCACAGTCGTTGCCATGCTTAGTAGAAGGAAGGCCCGAGATGTAATCCATGGAGATGGATTCCCAAGGTCAACTAGGGGTAGGCAAGGTAGTACAGAGGCCTTGCTTCTTGATGGTCAGTTTGGTAATGGTGCAGGTAGTGTAGGATCTGATGTACTTCCCGACATCCTGTCGAAGATTCAGCCAATAGAAATACTTCTACAATACTTCCACTGTTTTCTCGACCTCGAAATTCCCAATGACTCGACTGTAGTGCGCTTACCAAATCATCTTGGAACGCTTCCTTGAAGGAACACAAAGGAGTCCCAAGTGGAATAACAGTGCATCCTGGAGGTGAAAATCTGGAACTTTCTGACCCTCCAAGAGCGTTTGGTATGTGTGGCCAAATTTCGGGTCGCTTTTGTAGAGGACTGGACAATCAGAAGTCTCGTGCCCATAAGAGTTGATAACGGTGGTTAACGCCACAATCGGTGGTCAGCTAAGGTAGTCTGCAACATTATTGGTGCTGCCCTTCTTGTGCTTGATATTCAAATGGAACTGTTGCAGGTATGTGGACCACTTCTGATGACGATCATTCTGCAACTTCCCTTGTGTTTGTATGAACTGCAAGGGTTGGTGGTTTGTGTGGATGTCTGTTTCCTTCCCCAAAATGTAATGCTTCCATTGTCGGCAGGCTTGCATAATGGAATACATCTCTTTGTCATAAATGGGATACTTCTAGACTGTGTCTGAAAGTGTCTCACTGTGATATGCCACTTGTAGGTTTTAACCCTATACAGAAATTACTTGCATACGAATTCTAAAACACAGAAAAATAAACAATGCGAGCACATAACACATAAAACACATATACATAGAGATTTTATCTTGGATCCCAAAATCGGGACCACCAGCTTGATTTTTCATTATATTCCTTTCAATGTTACAATACATATTTATACATGCTGAAGCATCCAATACCATGGACCGAAAACCATAGGTAGGTCTGCCCAACCTAATATAGGGTCCAATTTTTTTTTTTTTTTCCCGTCGCGCTACCCTAGACCCTATAGAGGGGGGATACCTGCCCCCCTCAAACCCCCCGGATAGGGGGCTGTCGCAGCCACTGTGACCCCCCCGCTGCATAATTGACACAACGAAGGGGGGGCTCCACCCCCCCTCTAACCCCCCGGTTCACTACGTAGGTTAGTCATGGAAAGAATATAACACAAACCAACATTCTCCCACTTGTTGTTTTCTTTCCATAGGGGGCCACATGAGAGCTTAGTCATTTTTCCAGCCCTGAAACGCCCATTGTTTCTCTACACCAGGAGAATTTCTCAGAGCTCACTGAGTTTGTCAATGCATCTGCAGTATTCTTCAAAGTGTCCACCTTTACCAACAACACCTTTTTGTCTTCTATCATATCCCTCACAAAGTGATACTGAACATCAATGTGCTTTGTCTTTGAATGATAAGCAGGGTTCTTTGCCAAGAAAATTGCACTTTGGCTGTCACAGTCTATCCTTATAGCTCCCTGTACTAACCCCATACTTGAACACAATATCTGCAACCAAACTGCTTCGTTGCTTGCATAAGTGGCTGCCATGTATTCTGCCTCTGTAGTTGATAGTGCCACCACAGATTGTTTTTTACTCATCCAACTGACTGCACCTCCAGATAGGTTAAACACATACCCACTTGTAGATCTTCTCTGATCCAAATCTCCAGCCCAGTCCACATCAACAAAGACACGGATATCCAAAACTCTGTCCAATCCCGGTCTTCCTTGGTAGCACAAACCATAATCACTAGTGCCATGCAAATACCTAAAAACCCGCTTCACTGCTGTCCAATGCTCCTTCCCTGGTTTTGACATAAACCTGCTCAATACTCCCACTGCATGTGCAATGTCTGGTCTAGTACAGACCATTGCATACATCAGGGTACCAACTGCACTTGCATATGGAACACGAGACATATCCTCTTCCTCTTCTTGCGTCTTGGGACGCTGTTCAGTGGATAACTTTACACCTATAGGAATGGGAACCTTCACCGGTTTACTATCTTGTATATTATACCTCTGCAATATTGTCTCGACATACCTCCTTTGGTTTAACCAGAGCTTCCTCTTTTCTCGATCTCTTTTAATTTCCATGCCCAAAATATAGTTTGCAGCACCAAGATCTTTCATTTCGAATTTGGAGGACAATTGGGTGTTCAAATCCTAGATAATTTCTTTGTCATTTCCAACCTGCAACATATCATCCACATACAAGACCAGATAAATAACACTGTCACCAATTAATTTAAAATACACATAGTGATTTTCTTTGCTTCTGGTGAAGCCAAGTCCCCGTATAAATGTATCAAATTTTTGATATCACATCCTTGGTGACTGTTTTAACCCATACAGAGACTTATTTAACTTGCATACCAGTTCTTTCTTACCCTTCAACACAAAGCCTTCTGGTTGCTTAATGTAGATCTCCTCTTCTAGATCCTTGTGAAGAAATGTTGTCTTCACATCCATCTGTTCTACTTCAAAATCAAAAGCAACAAAAACAAATAAAAATAACCTAATAGAAGTTACCTTGGCAACAGGAGAAAAAATATCACCAAAATCAATTCTCGGCACCTGGGAATAACCTTTTTCTACCAACCGAGCTTTGTATTTCTCCACGTTTCCTTCTGCATTTGTCTTCTTCTTGAACACCCATTTGCTGCCAATGGGTTTCCTTCCAGCCGACAACTCCACCAGATCCCAAGCCTCATTTTTGTGCAAATATGCCATTTCATCAACCATGGCCTCTTTCCAGAGTTTTCCATCCTTTGAATATACTACTTCCTTCACAGTATTGGGATCATCATCAGTAATAGATAAAACAAAATTTGAACAGAAAGCAGATGGACTATACCTTTTTGGCTGCCTTCTTTCTCGAACTGATCTTCTTACACTCGGAGTTTGTGGCTCTTCATCTTCTGATTACTCCTCCGCTGTAGAGTCTGATTCTTCGTCCTTTAGCTCAAACTATATCTTCTCAGGTTCCTTTGGTTGGACTTCATGTTTAATAATATCTTTCACCTCTCTGAACACCACATCTCGGCTGTACACAACTTTCCTTGTTAATGGGTTCCAATGCTTATAACCCTTTAAACCATCCTTATACCCAATAAAGATGCACTTTTCAGATTTACTATCCAACTTGGTTCGTTTCTCCTTTGGAACATGTACATATGCATCACATCCAAATACCCTAAGATGTGAAAGAGAGGGTTTCTTACCAGTCCATACCTCTTGTGGAGTCTTATCCTCCAACGCTGATGAAGGTGATCTGTTGACCAGGTAACATGCTGTCTCCACTGCCTCTGCCTAGAATTCTTGTCCTAAACCGACACCACTGAGCATGCTTCTTGCACTTTCCATCAATGTCTTGTTCATTCTTTTTGCAACTCCATTTTGCTGAGGTGTATATGGAGTAGTCTTCTGCCGTGCTATACCACACTTCTTACAGAATTCTTCAAATTCCTTACTGCAAAACTCTCCACCGTTATCTGTCCTCAACACCTTTATCTTCTTCTCTGTTTGGTTTTCCACCAGAGCCTTAAATTCTTTAAACCTGTCAAAGACTTTAGATTTCTTCTTAAGGAAATATATCCATGTATTCTTTGAGAAGTCATTTATAAATGATACATAGTACATAGACTTACCCAATGTTGAAACCTTCACAGGTCCAAACACATCACTATGCACAAGTTTTAATATATGTTTTTCCCTCTTACCACCACAGGGGAAACTCACCCGATTCTGCTTCCCATATACACAATTTTCACAGAAATCAAAATCTAGAGAGTTATTACTCATACCCTCTGCCATTCCTTTACCATGAAGTATTCGAAGGCCCTTCTCTCCAATATGTCCAAGCCTTTGATGCCGCAGCATGGTCTTCTCTCCGGAGACCACTAGATTTTCTGCTCCACTTTCAGGAACCACAGAACTGTTGCACCCATCAACAACGGTGCTACCTTGCAGCTTGTACAGAGTTCCAGTCCGAACTCCCCGCATCAATACCAGTGCTCCCCAAACCATCTTGCAGGTATCCTTCTTGAGCACTATTTTTACACCTAAATCATCTAGCTTGCTTACATAAATCATATTTTTGGCTAATGCAAGAATATGCAGAACACCCGGAAGTGTTCTAACCCTTCCACCTTGCAACTTCAAATTTACTTTTCCGCAACCAACGATTTTAGCCTTCCTATCATCCCCTAAGAAGACATCACCACCATCGTATTTATCATACTCACAGAACCACTCTCTATGGGGAGTGAAGTGAAAGGATGCACCTGAGTCAATCAACCATGCCTCATGATCTGCATGTGTACTTGAAGAAGCCAAGTACACATCCCCACCTTCATCTGAGGTGGTTTTCACCTCTGCAGAAGAAGCATCATCAGATCCCTTTCCTTTGTTAGGAGCTTTAGATTAAAAGTCCCTTTTTTAGTGCCCTTCCTTTCCGCATTTCCAGCACACCACCTTTATAGGTTTTCCTGGAGATTTAGATCTCCCTCTAGATTTAGATCTCCCACTCGATGACTTATTTTTGTTTCTGTTCTCGGACCGTCCTTGTACAGACAAGGCATCACCATTCTGGCTCTCCATATTTTTCTGTCTCATCTCCTCCGTCAGCAAGGATGAGACTATTTCATCAAATTGCAAGGCAGTTGCATTGCTACCTATTGCAATAACCAGACTATCCCATGAATCTGGTATAGAACACAACAAATTGATGCACTTATCTTCATCTAAAATTTTAATATCAACAGATGCTAACTGACTTACCACAGTATTAAATGCGTTCAAATGCTCTGTCACCGAGTCTCCATCTTTCATCCTCAGGTTATACAAATTTTTCTGCAGGAACAATTTATTCACCAGAGACTTAGATTGGTACAAAGTCCCTAACTTGTCCCACAAAGCCTTCACAGTAGCTTCCCCTGATACATTCAACAATACTGAATCTGAGACACATAATCGTATTATGCTCTTTGCCTTTCATTCCAATTTCTTCCATTCTTCATCAGACACTCTTGTTGGTTTAGTACCCAGATCTACCGCGATCCACTGATCTTTATCCACCAACAGATCCTCCATCTTGAGTTTCCACAACTCAAAACTCTGACCATTAAATTTCTCGATCTCTATCTTTCCACTGCTCGCCATCTTCTTTCACCACCAAAATTGATCCCGCAGATCTCCCACTGAACAGGGTCTAGCACAGGCCTGAACGAAACCCCTCAGCAACAAAGGCGTTCCCTTGAAGCCAAAACAACTTCGATACCAAATATAGGTTTTAACCCTATACAGAAATTACCTGCATACGAATTCTAAAACATAGAAAAATAAAAAATTGCGAGCGCATAACACATAAAACACACATACACAGAGATTTTCCCCTGGATCCCAAAACCGGGACTACCAGCTTGATTTTTCATTATATTTTTTTCAATGTTACAATACATATTTATACATGCTGAAGCATCCAATACCATGGACCGAAAACCATCACTTCCAAAACCATGGACCAAAACCATAGTTAAGTCTGCCCAACCTAATATAGGGTCCAATTTTTTTTTTCCTGGGGTGCTGCCCCGGACCTCGCAGAAGGGGGCTACCTGCCCCCCTCAAATCCTCGGACAAGGGTGGCTACCACCCCCCCTGTGACCCCCCCGCTGCGCAATCGACGCAACAAAGGGGGGGCTGCCGCCCCCCTGTGACCCTCTCGCTGCGTAATAAGCGCAATGAAGGGGGGCTCCGCCCCTGCTCTAACCCCCCGGTTCACTACATAGGTTAGTCGTGGAAAGAATATAACACAACCCAACACCACTGGTTTCCCTTGTTGAGTAAGGATTACCCCAATAGTATAGTTAGAGGAATTTGTCTCAATCTCAAATGGTTGTTGCAAATCTAGTAATGTGAGCACAAGTGCAAAGCAGAGGCGATGTTTCAACTTTGAAAATGAATTCTGTTGAGATTCAGACGAAAAGAATTTTTGTTTCGCTCCTCCCTTGGTGACTTGACTCAAGGTCCAAGTGATATGAGAAAACCCCAACACGAACCTGTGGTAGAAATTGGTAAGACCTAGAAAGATGTGGAGCTTTGTTAGAGTGGTTGGGGATGACCAATCCTAAATGACTTGGATCTTGGATGGATCCACATGCACCCCCCATTCATCGATAATGTATCCCATATGCTGAACCTGATTCATGCCAAAAGTGCATTTCTCCAAATTAGCACAAAGCTTGTGTTGCCGCAGTGTTTGGAGAACCTGTCGATGTGGTGGAGGTTCTCTTCCCAACTCTGGCTGAAGATCAGGACGTCATCCAAGTATACCACTACAAATAAGTTGGTGAATGGTCGCAAGATGTCATCCATCAACCTCATGAAGGTTGCAAGAGCATTCGTCAACCTGAAAGGCATAACCAACCATTTGAAAAGGCCCTCCTTGGATTTGAAGGTAGTCTTCCACACATTGGAAGGTTCAATTTATACCTGGTGATATCCAGACTTCAAGTCGATCTTGATAAAATATTTTACCCCCTTGATTTGGTCCAAAAGGTCATCAATCCGTGGGATTGGGTACCTATTCCGGACAATGATCTTGTTCAATGCCCGATAGTTAATACAGAGTCTCCAAGTCCCATCCTTCTTCTGTATCAACACGATCGGCCTCCCATAGGGTGATGAACTTAGCCAGATGTGACCTTTCTACAATAGCTCCTAAATCTGCCTCTTGATTTCGTTGTTCTCCAGAACATAGCGCCAATAGATTGGTCAATTGGGAAAAAATGCACCTGGGGTCAGATCGATGGAGTGATTGACCTGACAGTGTAGAGGTACCCGTGCGGGGGTGCTGAAGATGTCCTCGTGCTCCTCCACAACCTTATCCAGCTGTTGTTGTAATGCGGAGGGGCCCTGTCTGGAGGTCGTGGCCACCGTCTTCTTCTTTCCTTGAGGGCGTATCATTAGGAATTTTTTTTCTTTGTTTTGGAAATGAGCTTACTGCATTGTTTTGCAGTAACCAAAGAGATGGCGGTAGGTGGTGCTACCTCTGGTATCCTGTACAACTTATTTCCCAAGGTAACAATAACAGAACGAGGCCTTGACTCATACACAACATGTCACTTCCACAAGTATGGTTGGCCTAATAATGCATCACAAACATCAAGAGGAGCAACTTCACATAATACCTCATCCATGAGGGGCTTGATGCTGAATGGAAGGCGACACTACTGGCTGACGCGAAGATCCCTTCCTTGGTGAAGCCACCTGATGGTGTATGATTGTGGGTGTGTTGTGGTCAATAAGCCCAGCCACTTCATGATCTCTGCTAAAATGAGGTTCTTTTGGCTCCCGATGTCGATAATGGACTGTAACAGGGAACCCTTTACCCACATCTAGGAGTGGCAGAGGCGCTCCTCCTCCTATAGATCTTCGGGTTCCTCCTTCTAGGTCTTCGTGGTGGAAACAGTGGTGCTGGGCTTCACATCAATAATCTGCTTCCCTTTGTCATTCCTCTTGTTGGGTTCTGACTCAGAGTCAGAATATGCATCTGATTTAAAAGCCTTTAGCTCGGCCACTACTGGCTTCTTGACCTGACACTCACTTGTGTTGTGAGTGAAGCTCTTATGGAACTCACACCACTTTCCCATGTCCTTCTTCAGCTTCACAACGTTGTTATTTTCTTGGGATTTTGCGGGTTGTCTTGGGTCGCCCCACCTTGGTTTTGTCCTTTGTTTTGTGGTTTGTGGGAACCTTTCCCTTGCTCCAGATTTGTAGATCCAAAGTCTCACTTTTTGTGCTTAAGATTCTTCTCGATCTTGACAATGTATTGGTACGCCGTGCCAAGCAGGGAGAAGTCCAGGAACTCCATCTTATCTTGGATGTACCTGTGTAGGCAGCCGCGGTACTCGAGTATCAAATGTTTCTCATAATCCTTGATACCCAACTTCATGCGAATGGTATGAAAAGCATTGGTAAACTCTGACACATCTTGGTCCCTTCCCTGCCGTAGTGTTGTCCACTTTATGTATTTATCCTCATATCTCCTGACAGGGTAGTACTGCTCCTTGACGGTGTCCTAGAACAAATTCCAAGTAGGTGCAATTGAAAACAGTGAGGGTGTACTTTCATCCTTCTGCTCACAGTAGGTTTCCCACCAATCCTTAATGTGGGGGGTGGCTTTGAGAAGAGAAAAAGTAATCTTTTTCCAGCTGGAAAAATCATGAACATAAAAATATCCTTCTATCAGATTTAACCATTTATCTATGACGTCTGCATCTATTTGGCCCTCATATATGGGTATGTCAAAGTTTACTTGTACCTTAAAAGGAGTGGTGCCTCTAGAGTGGCTGCTAGATGTGGATGCACCACCATGTTGCCGCCTCAAAATTCTGCTGCGGAAACATGGGGGATAACCACTCGGTCTGGACCTTAAGATAACTCTTTTTCCATTTAAAGTGGTCGCTCCGACTGGGGATAATGGGACCAATTTCCCAGTGTGGATTTTAAGATGAGAGTGGGTGGTTTATGAGTGCTTTGCAATAGAATAATGATAATCTAAGTGACCTATTATACAATACAATTTCTCTAACTAACTTATTCTAATATAAACCAGGGTGTTCTTGTGTGATATGCGATATACAGGGATATGTATTTAGCATATGATAATAAAGATTGAACACAACTAAACAGAGATGATAATGTAAAAGATAATTCCTTTGACTAAATATTTAGTCAAAGGAATTTATAAAATATATCGCATATATGATGAGTTATATATGAAAATCACAACTTCATCTAGGCATCATACAAAAGTGAAATTAACACTTAACAAAAATAATAAATCTCACATATAATCCATGAAAGTAAAGTTTTTCCATTAATTAAATGTAAACAGAATCAACCATACACGATAATAGTACCATATGTGTGAAGTCCTGCTCATTTGACAAATGACATAGACCAATTTCCTTCTTCAGATCAAATTGTCTGCCAAAAATAGAAAAGTGCATCAACAAAGGAAAGTAGTATGATATCTAAAAGAAATGATCATGTTCCATCATTTCACCAAAGCATTCTCAAACTTACAATAGTGCATTCTTTGCAAATGTTTTTGATAAAATTCTGGACCCTTCTCTAAATGCATGAGAAGGGTATAAATACTATTCTAACTAAATGTGCAAAAATAGATTATACAAAATTTGAGGAGGTTTCAAACAACCTTCCTCCTAACTAGGTAACTAACTCCAAAAATAAACAGAGGCTAAATAAACAAAACTAAGAGGATGACTTGCTGTCTGCCATCTTGTCCTTTAAATCGCAAATATCGATCATTGGTTGGATTTGAGGAGGTGGCCCGAAATGAGTCCTGAGTTGTCCTGTGAAGATTGCATCGGTGAGCGGTGGCAACATCCTTTGAGTAGTGT
This sequence comes from Pinus tabuliformis, assembly GCA_031772625.1. Taxonomy (NCBI): domain Eukaryota; kingdom Viridiplantae; phylum Streptophyta; class Pinopsida; order Pinales; family Pinaceae; genus Pinus; species Pinus tabuliformis. The sequence goes on along the minus strand of CM062804.1, from coordinate 633,198,869 downwards.
GAAGGGAACAATTGAGAGTCATAATCTGGCTATGTGGCTTAACAAGATACTGCCAATACGACTCCCAGTTGGTCGTGGTCAGTTTTGTAATTGCCTCTCTTTGACTCCCCGCCTTTTCTTGCCAGTCTTTATACAGAGCAGTTAAATCGGGCATTTCTTTCGTATTGCCTTCCTTGATGAGATTGGTGGCGAACAGGATGTGATTCATTGCTTTGATGATGTTCTTTGATACTCTAGTTGCCCTTGCGATTGCTAGCTCAACCTGTTTGATTCTGGCATCCCAATCTATGAAGAGAATGTCTTTATGAGTTTCTTCAATCTCGGGTAGATTGGCCTTCTTTCCATCTTTTGTTTCCTGCCACTCAATGAACTCAGAGATTTTGGTGTTTAAATCGTTAAATTCTATTCGCTGGTCGATTGCCTTATCTGTCAACGAGTCGCTAGTGGTTAGATAGGGAGTAATATGTGACATCTTTTGGTAGAAATACTCTTGCTGTCTCACTAGAAGGGAATTTAATTCCAAGGCCTCTTTGATGAAATCCTCAGTAGTGGGAACGTCCTTGTATCTTTCCATGGGTTGCTGCATTTCCTGAAGTTTCATGTTTTTGGCCGATATATTGGCCTCATGGCTTATTTTCAGGACCTCCATGTCTTGCTACAATTGCTTGAGTTGCTCTGCCACTTGCGTGTTTGCACTTGCTTTCTCTGCCTTGAGCTCTTGTTTGAGCTGCGCAATTCTCTCCTCTTTCTCCCTTATTAAAGTAGAGATCTCAGTAGCCTTGTCCATAATGGCTGATGCTTATGGTCCCGTGAATTGTGATAGTCTAGTCAAGTTCTCAGCCGGATTGAAAGGAATGTCCTTCCAGACAATGTCCATGGGCTCGTTCCCTGGTGGGAATTCAGGTGCATCTACCCTTCTTATTTTTCTCTGCCTTCTAACTACAGCTTTGTGGAGAGGGCTATAGAACACATCAAGTGGAGGTATTTTAGTTACCTTCAAAACAATCTTTGATGTGGGCAGAGCAAGGATAATTTCAGTATGCTAGGATGTTGTTGCTTGTTCCTCCATAGGTGTAGATTGTTCGCCGATAGAATTGGGCTCTGTATCTTTATGAACATGTGGAGGAGTTTTAAATTCCTCTGTTTCTTGGGCATTTGAGGCTTTGGGAGTGCCTTGCAAATTCTGATTAAACTGATCCCACTCCTGCTCCAAACTACCACCTTTGGTCTCTGAACCGATTTCTATAGCCAGGGTACTCTTCTCAGCTTACTTCCTACTAGACTTAATTGTGTTGTTGGTGTCTTGGGGCTTCCCTGTGTTTGGTGTCTTCTCAGTGTTTAACTGAGAGTCTATTTGAGAGCTAGGACCTCCACTATCAACAATGAAACTTGGAGTAGTCTTATCCTCGAATTTTAATAGATGCATTGAGATCACTAAGAGCCTCTCATATCTGAATTCCTGAAATCTTTGAAAATATTCAGGTTTGAGATTCGCTTTTTCCCATTTGAATGCTTGTTCGAAGGATACGACTGACTGCACCAAATCCTCAAAATAATTGTCGTCATGATTGTATGGCTTGAGCTTTACTCGATTAGTGACATTATATGCCACTTTGTTTGGATCAAATTGCCTCTTAGGCAATGTATGAAGCCCGAGGGCGTCCATATGTGTTGATTCCTTAGTGGCATTAACAAAATTGGCTAAAGCAAAAGAACCGAATTTGAGAGGGAAAATGGGCCATAATGAATTCTTGCCATATTTGAGAACTTTAGTCAGGTCTTTTCCCACAGTTTGGTAGGCAATCTCTCTTGCTAATAAATTTTCAGAAACATATAAAGGAAGGACGTATGGATCAACTATTCTACCAAAAACGCTAATATAGGTGAACCACTCTTCAATAAATACTTGCCAACAGTAAGCAGGTTCGCTGCAGCTTCTTGGGAAAACCTAGGGGCTTTCTTATTGAAAATCATTTGATGTAGGGGTAACACAAGAACATGGAATACCTTATAGAAGTGAGGTATGTAATGTGACTCCCATATTTGTTTATGAATGAGATGGATTGGGTAAGGATCTTGTAAGGTCCATTTCCAACCCATGGTTGGAAATGTTGTGAAAAAACAAATAACATCCATAATGTAGGCACTAAAATAGAAGGGAGGGAGGTTATCTGAAAAGGAGGCATTCTTCTGTCGATATTCGGTAATGGTGGTGGCTAGATTTTCAGATAGGATGGAATGCCAATTCATGATATGGGAATTAACACAAGCATCAATCAGAGGAATCCATTCAATTGAAAACTTAGTATTATTGGGTAGCCCATACAATCTACATAACATGGCTACTGCATAGTTGTAGGGGTTTGCCAAAGAGGCTATAACATACATACCCGATTTGTCATACTTGAATTTGTTGTCCAACACCCTCCAACCCGGAATTAGCTTGAAGGGGTCTGGATTCTTTTTTGCGAAGTTAGCCCCAAATGTGTTGTCGTAGATATCCTGGGGATCAGGTATGTGGTACATCTTGTTCAGATCCTTTGCTTTGAACGACCCTATGAGATCCATATTTGAATTCTTGAACTGCCTATCTTCATTGATAAGGTTTTTAATCACCCACCTAATCATATCTGTATAGGGGAGTATTTTAGCCCTTGCTCCTATCCTATGAAGGAATGAACAGGAAGCATATCTACATTGAAGTTCTAAAGGCCTTTTGGAGTCAGGTGTTGCTCTCGTAACAGTGATTTTAGGACGCTCGTCCTCCAACCTATTGTAAATTACTTCCTAAGCTATTGCACCTTCGACAACACCACAAACTGTATTAGCAAAAATAGGAGCCATCTCTGTAAACTCAGCTTCAACAATGGTTTGTTTTCTCTGTTTCTGAATCACCTTTCTTAGTGACATGTCTTTTGTCGCTTTCCTGAAATAGACAAGATATATCAACGTAGATGATATCTAGTAATTAAGATTAAAAGCTTCTGTGAAATGACTTTGGATCGTGAGAAAGGTTTTAATGAGACACTCGATTATAACTACCCATAACCAGGAAAATGATTATCCTTCCTCGGTCCGCTAAATATTTAATATCCTGTCAACTCGTTTGTTTTGGTATTTAAAATGTAATTATTCCACACGTTTTACCAGACTTAATCACGCATTGCGGTCTTAAAAGGGACACAATATTACTGGATGTATTACGCGAAATGCGATTGTGGGGATCACAATATGGAATTTCGCAAATCATCTGTGGTTGTTCTAATGGCATGGTAAAGTTTCTCGCGAACTATGAGAAGTGTGAAATGCGATTGCAAAATTACAAGGTGATGTTATCGCAGTGGGATACCTAATCGCATATCGCAATTTTGTAAAGGTTTTTTAACATGGTCATGTGGAAAAGTGCGATTTACGTTTTGCGATATGGATTTCATCCTTAGTTGGTTTTGCAAGGTTTTGCTAGGAATTTTATTAGGGTTAGGGTTTTATTATCCTAAGCCTAAAACTTTAAAAGGGTCCCCATTTACAACTCTAAGCCTAGCTATTGCTTTTTTATAAATGGGGGGGTTGTTTCATAGTACAACACGCTGGTGGGCAACCGTTGAAGGATCCTGGTAGAGTTATACATCATCATGTTCCTTTGTTTCTCAAGGGCCTCCTGAAGCTATATTTTGATAGGATCTCCTACTCCCTTGTCTTTATTTTCTTCTCCCATGGGTGGCCGTCGGGGTTTGCGAGGCTGATATTGCAAAGGTTCAACGAGTTCGAGCCCTAAATCCTTATACCCCAACTTCATTGGGGACATGCAAAGAAGGATCGAGAAAGAGAAGACCACTTTGATACCATTGATTTGAATTTAAATAGGAATGCAACAAATTAGAGATATAAACATAAACAAATATATGCAACATAAATAAAACTTTATTTCATTAATATCAAAGAACTGAAATATGCTTACAAACATAATGGAAATAAACTAGCTCAGGCGATGGTAGCTTATCTCTGAGAAGAGATGTGGCAGATGCATGCCTTTGAACTATGTTAAAATAAGGCTTGAAGGTCTATTTATTATTGAGAAAGAATGGAAAACCCTAAAACATCCAAAAACCTAACCCTAGGAGATGAAACGCTGAACTATGGGCCCCGTTGGTGTAAATTGGTATATCAACTTCCTGGGGCTGTAACATTGGGATATGATCTCTGTTTGACGTACATGAGACCTCGTTAGAAAGATCTACCCGAGGACTAAAACTGTTGACAACAAATATCAAGTTAAAAACCCATATTCACCACTGGTGATTTTCCCCAAAAAAGTTATTTAAGGTCTCAAAATGGCTCTGGAAGTTCAGGACCGAAAAATTGCCAAAAATAGTAAACTATGCTATAATTAAGGAAACTGAAAGAAACAATGGTGGGGGTCCAAGTGGAATAGGTGGGTGGCCACCAATATCCACCTGGATCAATATTATAGCTAAATACCCATTTATGTAAATTGCAAATCAATGCTATTAAAAAAACACATCAATTGTTGTGACATTAGAGGCATGATAACATTGAGGGAATATGATTCCATGAGAGAGAAATGTGAGAAGGGTTTAAGGGGGAGCAAAGGGGTTAAATCCTAAATATAATATTTTAATATAATCCAAATTTTATTTCCGTAAAATATGTTAAAGGACACATCAACTTGGGAATATGGGCCAAGGAGTTAGGGAGGGCTTCTTTGGGTGCCAAGTGGAAAGTTTAGAATGTGCATGCTTTTTCCATAATTTTGGGAGTTGATCATCATTCTAGATGCTCATATATTTTATTCTATTCACTCTCTTTCTATGTGCTAAGTTAACCATTATCTTGTACACATGAATTGAAAATAAAAGAAATAAGGGGAATTCCTTCTTAGTACTTAAGTTTTTATACATGTGATAGAAGGTTGGGTATGCTTGTTATGTAAATATAATACGAAATTTTTGTAAGACTCTATCCTAGGGTCTTCTAACAGATCTATTTCTCTGGAATTTAAATAATAAGAGACAATAATTTACTTTCTTGCAGGATTTTTAAACAATGAAAATTTTACCATTTACATTTTAATCCCTATAACTTATAATGAACATTTCATTTCAATAAATTTACATGAATAATCTATAGAGGAATACCTGTATCAGTGACTGGTGGAGATGCCTTTGAGATGCTGCTCCTGCTGAATGCTCCTCTTGACTAACCCAACTGGATTTATCTCCCAGCCAAATAGGAAATAATTACTAGTCCAAGAAACCTCCAGAAGTTCCCTAGCCCTCCGAGCCCAAGTCCAACCAGATGTAGTGTGTGTCCAAGATGAATAATCCAGACCAAGATGAACAATATTTCCTTCCTCTCAACAAACCCAAGAAACCTCTATAGGTTCCTTATGTCTCCAAAATCACAGCAATCCTAAAATCACAGCCAACCCCCACCCACCCAAAATCCAAGCAAGACCCAACATCCCCTTTTTATGCCCTTCCTCTCTTCTCCACCTCAACCACCTCTCATTAATGTCATTAATTTCTCCTTCATCCTTACAGTTGACTTCTCTTCTCCCAAGTAAATCTGAGAGTACATTTGGAAATGTGATATGAATATAAAATTGAGAAATTAATGGGAGAGGACCATGTCTTCTCCCAAGAAAATCTGAGAGTACATTTGGGAATGTGAGATGAATACACACACACACACACATATATATTGGTAATTAAATGGAGAGGACCATGTCTTCTCCCAAGTAAATGTGAGAGTACATTTGGGAATATGAGATGAATATATATATTGATAATTAAATGGAGAGGACCATGTCTTCTCCCAAGTAAATGTGAGAGTACATTTGGGAATGTGAGATGAATATATATATATATATATATATATATATATATATATATATATATGGAGAGGACCATGTTTTCTACCAAGTAAATGTGAGAGTACATTTGGGAATGTGAAATGTATATATATATATATATTGATAATTAAATGGAGAGGACCATGTCTTCTCCCAAGTAAATGTGAGAGTACATTTGGGAATGTGAGATGAATATATATATATATATATATATATATATATATATATATATATATATTGATAATTAAATGGAGAGGACCATGTCTTCTCCCAAGTAAATGTGAGAGTACATTTGGGAATGTGAGGTGAATATATATATATATATATATATATATATATATATATTTTGAAATAATGGAAGGAGATCATATCCTCCCTAAGATTCAACTTGAGATGACAAGTTGGGAATTTGAATAATAGAAACAATGAATTTTATATTAGTAAATAAATTTATAGTTTCCAAAATGAAGGTATTCACCAATATTTCTCAATAATTTTAGGTGATATAAACATTAATAAAATTTGCATGATAAGATTTAAGTGGGGCATTACATACACCCCTCCTTCAGAAAACTTCGTCCCAAAGTTAGAGTGAAAAGATACAAGGAGTTCGAAGGCATAACAAAATAGAGAGAGTTGTAGTAGTAAAATTGATAAGTCAGACAATGACATTACTTTCCCCCAAGAGTCTCCAACTGATCTATATCCTCCTATCCATCATGACCTACTTTCGTTCCCACCCTATCCGTCCTCTGCTGCTTTATCAGTGGCAACGACCATACTAACCATTGATAAAATCGACATGGTGGAAGCGTCGACTATATCGACCTAACTTCCCCAGCAAGCAACTGGAAATCATCATCACACGTCTAAGGGAGCATGTCCACCACTGCCCTCCCACGATTCTAGGTTCCGGAGGATACATGGTGGGAAATGCCTCCACCCGTCCTTCACAACTAGGGTCAACACCCTAACACAGACCACACTACAGAGCTAGTTGGACTTGTCATCGAATAATCCTGTCAGGGAGTCTCGCCGCCTATCATTTGTATCTTACTCATGTCGTATGAGTGCATATCAAGCAGATACCAAATGTAGTAGAAAAATGTACATTATACCTTCCTCATGAGATGTCTTGACTTTCCCTCAATGGAAGAGTAGATTTCGGCTATCATATAGTTCATTCATGCATTTATATAACAACAAGATATATAATCTTCATGTTATTAAGCCTAGTATTTGCGTGTCAATCTTGCAGTTCATACTGGAAATAAATCATAAATTCACTAAGTCATTCGCTTAAACCAATCATATCCACTTGAGCCATATATGAAACAAAATAATTCTGATAAGTCACGCACTAGATAATTCACCACTAAGTGAGTCATACATTTAGGCCATACATCAACCATTTCCATAATCAATAATCTATCAATTGATTTATATAAGTAGTTTCACGTGTCCAACCAAATGCATCAATATTACATAATGTTCATAAATAATAACATGGGGCTGAAAAATAGAGTCTTTGCATGGGTAGCTATCTAAGTCAAAATGGGCATCACAGATGCTCATGTGACAACCTTGTGAAACTCCTTGATAAAAATTAGAGTTGAAACATATTCAACTGTCCACCATGGAAAACAACACTGGAACCCGGATATGCTATAAGGTGGTACCAAAACCAAAATATTGGCAAGCAACTGATTAGTGCACTATCAATTCCACTAGAAAGTGCCAGTATAAGTTTCATGCATATAAATACCTTAGTGAATATAAAAGTTTCACTCTTCCAATTTGCTGGCTTTTCATCTTCCAAACCAATTAGTTAACTTGAAAATAAAAGACTCAAAAATTCAGAAACTGTTTCCCTAATGATTTTCATACTTTATTTTTTTGTAAATTGAGAGAAATGTCCTCTAAATGTCAAAGGTTTTATATATTTAATCATTGTTTACTAGTACTAAAACAATTTCATGATATATATTGCAGCTCACAATATGACCAGACAAATGAGAAATAAATAAACGAATGGAATAATTGCCTTTGCCTTGCTGCTATTATTATTTCCTTTCTAAATGGCACCACATTTCTAAAGGTGCCTACTCCTTTCACAAGTGGCTAGTGACCACAAAAGTTGCGAAGAAAGTTGAGGATCCTTTTATCCAAAACTAGAGACACATTATTTTTCACGACATTTTTATTCAACACTAGAATAAGGGTAAAAGTGTTTTCTAATATTTTCACTGGTCATTTATTGACTAAATAAGCTTCCATTCTAAAATCCAAAATTCTCTATGAATTGATCTTCTCATTTAATTTAAGATTATTAAAAACAACTATCACAGTAAGCCTTACACAAGTCCATGGTATTCAATCTATGTTTTCACTAGATAATTCCACCACTCATAGAATAATCATTAAAGTGACATATAGGATATTTCAACACATCCTAATATGAATTCCCATGCTTCATAGTCGTTTACTTCTCAAACTCGAGATTTGTTATTATGATTTCCTCCATGAAGAATGACAAATATACCATCTAAAAGATAATCCTACTATCCGAATGGGAAATCTACTATATCTTAAATAAGGATAATGATAATCTGCTATCCATAGAATTAAAAGCCACCCTCGTATGTAAATTATAACTGACTACCTTCTTTAGATTGGGACACATTTTGGGTATAATTTACTGGCTAAAAACTGAATTTTTCAGTGAAAATATTGTTCAAACCATCCATATATTTAATAGGCACTGAGGTTGGCATCAAAACAAAGACCTCAGGTACAAATTAGTGGGAATAAAACTTCAATTTTCAATGTAAAATATAGTTCACCTCATTCTTCAATCAGAATTCTGAGACCATTACAGAGTTTGTTCAAAATGTTCAAGTGACACATCCTTCGGCCAAATTTAATCATTGTGATGTGGCAGACTTAACTATACAATTAATGCACTTGGGCTGCATGTTGAAATAGAATAGTTACATCTTCACAAACCAATCATCATAGCTTGACCATAGATCCCTCTGAATGTCAGGAAAGTGACCTTGCCCATAACTATCGATCTATTTGCAACCTGCTAACTTTCCTATCATTAATTCTTTGGTTCAGGGGCCAAAGTCATCCAATCATAATCATATAGTTTCCATGCATCTTCTCAGATAACAGAGATATAATGAATCATCAGAGTCATTGGATCAACATCCTTTGTCAATCTGCTCATTTTAAGATGAGACAATATCACGCTACAATTGTATCAACAAACTTCCAACCACCAAATCCCAACAATACACATGCACGGGAACTCTCTCTCACATGCTCTTCCTGTTTAACAACAACTTCTAAACAATAATATATTCAACTGACAAACATCAATAGCAGTATCATACCCACATCAATAGTACCTTTATATTACTGATATCTTAAGTACTTCTGACTGTTTGAAGATACTAAGAGAATTGATCTGAATTTTGCTTTGTTCTGCTCTGCTCTGCTCCTTTTGAATTGTTTTCTTCGAGTCTGATTATGCTAAGGTGTCTTATGCAACACTGGTTTAGAGACCTAGCCCTTATTTGTAGGAATTTACAGGGTAGGTTCCTCAGAAAGAATACCAAAAGGACACCGCTCACAACCAGATCTCAAATCAATACACCAGTATTTTTGACGTGGTTAAAACCCTCAAAGTGCAAGGAGGGAAACAGTCCATGGCCTGTCCCAACGTGGGTACTACAGGCAATTTATTAATCAAAGAATGAAAATTTACATAAGCTTCTCTCATGCACGGATTACCCGAACAATGACCCTCCATGCACTTTAAATAGATCTCATGGACCAATCGGGTGTCAAGCCACGGATCAAGTGTCGGTAATACCGAGGTGAGAGTGAACCGTCGGATCACTACATATCATGACCGTCGGATTGTAAGTTACAAAATGTACAACGGTAAAGAAACACACTTTACCTAACTCTAACCTAACTCTATACTAGACCAAGTTGAACTTAACTATATCCTATGTGTCGGAATATCCTAACATCCCCCCCTTAAGAACAACTTGGGATAGGATTGAAGGATTTAAAAATATGACACAATAGGAGAAGGAAGGAGGCACTAGAGCCTATCCCCCCTTAGTGACAACTTCCTGAACTCCAAGCATATATCGAAGTTTAGTGAACTTCGCCTCTGTGAGAGCCTTTGTGAAGATGTCTGCAACCTGATCATCTATTGGACAATATTGCACTTCAAGAACATGGTCATGAATGAGCTTTCTGATGAAGTGCATGTGTAGTTCAATGTGTTTGCTGCGCTGATGCTGGACTGGATCTTTGCATAGCTGAATGGCACTTTGATTATCACACCAAAGTGTGGTTGGATGCTGCTGCTCAAAGCCAAACTCTGATAGGATCTGACGAAGCCACAAGGCTTCCTTACTAGCTTCCACGACACCATGATACTCTGCTTCTGCTGACGAAAGAGAAATGGCAGCCTGTTTCTTACAAGCCCATGTAATAGGTCCTGAACCAAGAGTGAAGACATAACCGGCAGTAGACTTCCGATCATCAGGGTCACCAGCCCAATCGGAATCAGTGAAACCAACTAACAGAGGAGCTGCTTTGGCACTGTAATGAATCCCAAACTGTACTGTACCTCGAACATAACGAAGTATTCTTTTAGCTGCTTTCCAATGACTTTCACGGGGGTTTTGCATAAAACGAGCAACAAGGCCAACAACAAAGGAAAGATCAGGACGAGTATGGGTTAAATACAAGAGTTTTCCGAAAAGTTGACGGTATAAGGTAGCATCAACTTCAGGAGAAGTACAAGAGACTGAAAGTTTGACTCCAGACTGAAAGGGAGAAGGGGCTGGCTTACAGTATTCCATGTGAAAATGACGAAGAATGTCACAAGCATACTTGGACTGGGAAAGGAAAATACCCTCTTGGGATTGCAAGACTTGAAGACCGAGAAAATAGTGTAAGTGTCCTAAGTCTGTCATTTCAAATTTCTTTTTAAGGCTGGACTTCACATGGTTTATAAGGTTGGGATCACTACCAGTAAGAATAAGATCATCAACATAAAGAACAAGGATGATAAGAGAGTTGCCCACTTTCTTGGTGTAGACAGTATTGTCAGAATGACACCTAGAAAAGCCAGATTCTAAAAGAAAGCTATCCATTTTGGCATACCAAGCCCGAGGAGCTTGCTTGAGGCCATAAAGGGATTTCTTAAGTCGACAAACAAGGCTGGAGTCTGTTTGTATGAAGCCGATGGGTTGTTCCATATAGATTTCTTCCTGCAAGTCCCCATGCAAGAAGGCAGATTTAACATCCATCTGATGGACTTCCCATTTTAAAGAGGCAGCAAGGGAAAGAACAAGGTGGATAGAGTTCATTTTGGCAACAGGGGAGAAGGTTTCAGTGTAGTCAATGCCTTCAACCTGTGAAAATCCCTTAGCAACGAGACGAGCTTTATGTTTATCAACTTTCCCATCTGGTCCATACTTGGTTCTGTAAACCCATTTACATCTAACAAGTTTGCGCCCCTTTGGTAGAGGAACAAGATCCCATGTATCATTTGTCATCAATGAATGATATTCTTCATTCATAGCTGCTTCCCAATGTGGATGGCCTGAAGTTTCTGCAAAAGTGTCAGGATCATGATTTACTGGAGCTTGAGCCAGTAAAGAAGAGGCTCTTTCAAACTGAGAACGTGTACGTCGCTGATCTGTAGGATCACCGGCAAGATCACCTACTGCATCCCGAGTAGCACGGACCCATCTTGGAAGTTGAGGATCCTGAGAAGGTGGGGGAGGATTATCATCCTCGCTTTCATCATCTCAAGAAGAAATGTTTTCAAAAGTAGAAGAGATAGGAAGAGGTGGCACATCCGCCGGACTAGGCTCGCAGGCCAATTTATTTTCATCAAATTTTACATCTCTTCTAATGATAACATTTTTGGACTTAAATGGAATAAGTCTATAACCTTTTACATCTTCAGAATATCCAACAAAAGTACATTTCTCACTCTTAGGTTCTAAAGCTTTATGCTTTTCATCTGGAATATGGGCCCATGCTTCACTTCCAAACACACGAAAGTGACTTACATCTGGTTTAATGGAACTCCAAGCTTCTTCTGGAGTGATATTCTCTAGAACCTTAGTAGGAGTGCGATTGATTATATAATTTGCACAATTAATTGCTTCGGCCCAAAAACTAAGACTGAGTCCTTTAGATTGTAGCATACAATTAGCCATTTCCTTTAAGGTGCGATTTTTCCTTTCAGCTACACCATTTTGTTGTGGAGTGTATGGAACAGTATGTTGCATTTGAATTCCATTTTCGGTGCAAAAGTTGATGAATGTGTTTTTAACATATTATCCACCATTATCAGTTCTTAGCTTAAGAATTTGATGTCCAGATTGTTTTTCAACAAAGGCTTTGAAGGCCAAAAAAGTGTTAAATACTTCGCTCTTGAGTTTTAAGAAGTATACCCAAGTGCGTCTGGAGAAATCATCAATGAAAGTTAAGAAGTACTTGCAGCCAGAGAATGAAGCAACATGAAGAGGACCACATAAATCACTGTGCACAAGCTGTAAAGGGGCTGAGGCGTGCCAAGAGGCACGTTTGTCAAAACTGTCCCGATGATGTTTTCCGAGTACACATCCGGAACAAACACCATCTCTGCAAGATACCATAGGAAGACCTGTCACCATATTTTCTTTAGATAGATGCTGAAGGGAGCGATAGTTTAAGTGACCAAATCGCTCATGCCAAAGTTTGCTCACTTCATCATTATGAGCAACAAATACTGAGGGAAGATTTGATGATCCAAAGTTGTGAAACTTATACAACCTTTTGGAATCATCAGCAAGACCAGTAGCTAGAATATGTTTAGGATCTTTTAGATCCTTGATTACAACATCATGAGGTGAAAATTCAACAATTTTACCTTCACCTGAATGAGTTATCTGATAGACAGATAGAAGGTTGCAGGATAAGGTTGGAACACATAATACATCATTGAACTGACCATTGTCTAGATGAACAGTTCCAGTTCCTACAACATTAAGAGATCTATCATCACCAATATATATATTTTTGGTGTTACAATCATTTAAAGAAGAAAACATGGCTTGGTTTTTGGCCATGTGACAAGAGGCTCCAGAATCAATGAGCCACTCATGAGAATGAGAAGAAGAAGAAGATACATTTAATGCATAACCAGAATGAGATGATTGACAATGACATGCAGAAAGTGCCATTCCGGAAGTTGAAGTTGAAGTAGGCTCCACATGGATGTTATGTTTCTTCATTGCGGCTTCCAAGGCTTCCATCTTCTTAAAGCATTTAGATTCTAAGTGGCCATCTCGATTACAAAAGTTACAATGTCTATTAGTCTTCTTCCATTTGTTTTTATTGGTCTTATCATTTTGCTGAAATGATCTTTCATTTTGAGGCTGAGATGGTTTAGGACCATTCTTTTGAGGATATGACTTCTTAGGATTCTTTGAATTTGGTTGCTGCTGGGCGGCTAACGCTTTCGTGGAAGAGTTTCCAAGATTAAGAAGACCAAGGTGTAAGAGTTTTTCTTGTTCTCTTATTAAGGAATCACAAAAGGAGTCAAAGGAAGGGGCCTTGTAGTCTTGTCCTTGACAAATAAAAGCTTCCCTTGTAGAATGGAAAGTGGAAACAAATACAGAGTAGGCTGGTCCCAACTTAGTAAGGATGGAATAAATAAGGTTACCATCTTCTTTCTTAACTTTAACACCTTCCAAGAGATATCTAAGGGTCTTGAATTTGGACAAGAAATCTTCAATGCAAGAAAAATTATTAGGATCCAAAGTAAGCAGCTCATTTTCAAGTTGATGGGCTCTAATTTCATTTTTAATCCCAAAAACTTTAGCAAGTTTTTCTAATGCTTCATGAGGAGTCTCAAGTTCTGCAATGTGGAATCTAAGATCAGGAGAAATAGACATCCCTATCAAACCACGTGCTTGATCTTGTCTATTTTCCCATTTTGCCGCTTTGTCTTCATATTTTGGTTTCTTCTCTTGGTCTGTGGCTATTCTGAAGAGACCTTTACTTCTAAGTAAATCTTCTATGTAGGCTACCCATTGGAAGTAGTTAGTGCTGTCAAGAATGACTTGGCATGGACTTTCCATTTTAAAAAAAACTGAAGCTGAAGATGCTGAAAGTAAGTGTTCCAATGGATAGATCTCGAAAAAATAGGCGGTTTTAAAAAAAACGGCTCTGAAAAAGGCTTCCGGATGAAGAAGTTATGGCTTTTTGAAAAAAAATTGTTGACGTTGCCAGCAAAGTGCGCGAATGTGCGGGAATGAAAAAAATCCGCCCCCACAAAATGGAGACTTGAACCCAAGACCTCTACTCTCTTAAAATAGCTTTGAACCAATTGATCTATACAAAAAATTTGAGAGAGAGAGAGAGAGGGGGGGGGGGGCCTTGGTTTGTGTGCTTGCCTTGAGAAAGCTCTTTTTCCCTACAAAACACAAAACACAAAACCAAACACGAATATGCAAAGAAAAACGAACCTTGCGGCTTGAAGTTAGCTTTAGCAAAAAAACTAGAAATTTAAAAAAAATCTCAAAGTTAGCTTTAGTCGAAAAACTAAATATTTTTCTCAATGTTTCTGATTTTCCGAGATCACACTAAGGTGCAGGGAAAAGAGCATACGCATGAGAAAAATCCTTCCTTTCTGTTTCTGATTTGCCCAGATCACACAGAGTCGCAGGGCAAAGAGCATACGCAGAAATGAAAGGTATAGATCCGGTTAAAAAAAAGGCTAAATAAACTGAGACCGAAATAAGAAGAGAGAAAATAACAGTAAACTGCAAAAAACACTGTATACCTCCCGATCTGAAAAATGACGCAGCTAGAGCTACCGGAAACCTTTTCGCGTGAAACGAAAGGGGTTCCTCACTGGAACAGATGCTCCGAACGCAACAGAGCAGTCCTCTCGGCCCGAAAGCAGTCAGAAACAACAGATCTAGGAAACAACAGCCGCATGCAGTTCTACCGGCTTCAGATTTGGATCACCAACGGACGCGGCCCTCAAATAGCTCTGATACCATGTAGGAATTTACAGGGTAAGTTCCTCAGAAAGAATACCAAAAGGACACCGCTCACAACCAGATCTCAAATCAATACACCAGTATTTTTGACGTGGTTAAAACCCTCAAAGTGCAAGGAGGGAAACAGTCCACGGCCTGTCCCAACGTGGGTACTACAGGCAATTTATTAATCAAAGAATGAAAATTTACATAAGCTTCTCTCATGCACGGATTACCCGAACAATGACCCTCCATGCGCTTTAAATAGAACTCATGGACCAATCGGGTGTCAAGCCACGGATCAAGTGTCGGTAATACCGAGGTGAGAGTGAACCGTCGGATCACTACTTATCGTGACCGTCGGATTGTAAGTTACAAAATGTACAACGGTAAAGAAACACACTTTACCTAACTCTAACCTAACTCTATACTAGACCAAGTTGAACTTAACTATATCCTATGTGTCGGAATATCCTAACATTATTAGCATTATTCATAACATTTTCTACCACATTCTAGATAGTCCAAAGAGAACCCAAGCAATAGATCAATTCAAGTTATGCCAAGTTACTCCTTAGCCACAAGTTTAAACTTTAGAACATGTTATCCTAGGCTAGATCACTGGTTAAAAACACTGTTGGTGCTCTGTTTAAGCGTTGTGTGCATTTTACCTGCCTACCAACACCTCATTTTTGTTTGTTGGGTTAGTGTTTGCCATGTAAACTGCTACCCCTGAACGCACAATTGGTCAACCTACAACAATAATTATTCATTTATGGCTTTGCAATCCCACTATATGGGTTTGAATGCAGTGAAATAGCATGGTACAGGCTACAACCATATATTCTCAAGCCAATGCATTTTGGCATACATTATATCCACCACATGCTGATGTAAATATTTTATAACGGTCTTGCAATTGGGGAACACTGACTGCAAGGAAGGCAACTTCATACAACCATTTAAAATTCTGTTTATAAATGCATACAAGTTGTTTTCTTGTGCTTTGTTGATTAACTATAGCTTGTGTACGTTGATCAATTAACTACAGCCCTCACTCTCCAAACACGTGGAGACAATTAGTTAGCATGATAGATTTATAATTGCCTAATTGCACCCTGATTACAGTGATATCAATGAGAAGCGGTATCAGTGATTGTTATTTTGCTTGAAAATATGCATATATGTTTTTAATGAGCAAAGAAATGGTTGAATGAAGTATTGTGATTGCACATTCAAACACAAAGAGGGCATTGTTTATTTTTAACACAGAATTTGACTTATATTTTTGGTTGGGCATTTGCCTTGGCACCATAAGCAGGTAAAACAGGCAGTCAAGCCATTGAAACCAGATTTGCAGAAAGCCATTCACCCCATGTCATGAATTCACAATGTAAAGTTTGATCTCAGATTGTGATTGTGATATGCAGAGACAATAAATTTTAATTCTGCAAAAGATTTGTGTTGGAAAGATGGACAGGCCATAGGCCTACGTTTTAGGGATCATTTTCACACAAAACTTGGGATGCACAACTCAAATAATGGTGTATGTGCATGAGACTTGTAAAAGATAATAAAATCTCAGGGTGGTATTCTAAAATAGTCATCCAATTACAATGCAAAGAAACTAAAAGCAACCTTGACATAACTTTCTTGGCTGTTTATGATATGTTAATAACAGTGAGCGACATACAATACTCACAGAAGAAGCTTCCATGGTAGCTCCAACAATCCCTAGAGGAAGATAGAGTCCAGTAAATGGAAACAATAATCCAACTGCTATGGGGATACCCATTATTACATTATAATCCATAGCCTAAGAACGGTTAAGTCTGATTTGTGTGAATGTGCTCTTTGAAAGGTCAACGACAGTAATGACATCGTCCAAACTACTTTTCATCAGTACTATGCCAGCAGCTGCATGGATATATTTGTACCAACAAGACTTACAACCACATCAGCAACCACTAGTGTTGGAGAATCATTGATACCATAGCCCAACATTGCAGTTCAACATCGATCTCTTGCACGAAAAGATTTCCAGCCAAAACAATTTCAGGATTACTTGGGGCTGCCCCCAAAAGCGACAACAGAAATTCAGAACTTTATAAACTAAATACTTTAACCACAATGTTAATTGTAATATGATTACCCTTATCTATGCATGATTAGTGAAATTTACACTATCTTTATGAATTTCAAGTAAACTCAAGAGTTAATTGAGAATTGGGACCATCTTTGTCCCTAAGTACATGAAAGAACATATATAAAATAATTCAAACACAAAGTCAAAGAATGAAAAACATTGATTAATAAATATATATAATGGTATTGGAATAATTGAAAACTTATTTAATTTTCTGCAAGACTTAAAATATCGGTTTAAGAGATATCACGAAGATCACTATTGGCCACAATCATGCAGGTATCAATATAACCTTCAAATATATTTAAGTTGCTTGTTATGGGTCCCAAGGAAGAACCAAAATAATGACAACAAAATGTTCTCTTGTTAGAATAGAAGTTCTATAATATTTGATGTTCCTTACTAGCTGAGCATCTCCCTCCAATTTATGGGTAGTGGGCACCTATGCCTACGCCTATGCCAACTACCAGTTCCCACATTTTCCCATCACCAATACATTGGCAAGCTTTATGTGGACACACTGACCAAGAAAGCAAGACTTTGGCTTGGCATACTTTCACCAATTCCAACTCGTATGGTAGTCTATCATATCAACTGTATGAAATTAACTGCTCCATTGGCCTTTAGTATCAACAATCTCCATGCTTCTCCCTTACCTATCACATCCATACATTCTGACTCTCAGAGGTGAATTTGAGAATCAGATATTGGCAGACTGATACTGAATCCTATTGGTGTTAAGAATTTATCTATACATTGTGTTTTGCAAGTGGGCATATATTAGGTATGAGGTGATGTGATTCAGTAATCATATGGTATATTCGGTGGCATGGTATTCAGATATTGTATTTTAGTATAGTAGAGTGGTTGGATCAGTGGGAGCAGAAAAACATCGGTGCAAAAATGGCCTTATATCTCGGGAAATATTAAATCTCAGCTTAAACTGCATATCTGATACTCTCAGTGTGTGCTATGCATCCACATCCACCAGCGTAATGGCAGTAGCAAACAGCTCTTGGGACTAGGGTACTATGATAATCTAATTCTCAACACAGATTTCTCTTTGGCAATATCTCGATCGCTCTGCGATGAATGGAAGCATGGCAATGTTTACAATATGCTTGCATCGATTCCTTCACCTCAGATATTTTAGCAACCCCAACTGTCAATCTTGTCCCTTTGATAATGAAGGCGAATCCAGTCAGGAAGTTGCTTCTTATTTTTGCCAAATTCAAGACTTTTCTCAAGATAATAATCCCCATTGTAAAAGAAGACGAATGCTTCTATTTCCTGGAGATGAGGCTTTTGGTCAATCATGTATGGCGTCCGATGATCCCTTCCACCAACATGGATCCATAAGGAACAATTCTGGCTGTGACAACTTCAGAAGTGCATGTGAGAGCATGCAGTTCCCTGAATCAAGTTCAAGTTCTCTGAGGTTATCTGGTAATGATGACTTTCTTGGCTCCAAAAATGTATGCATGGAACAATGCCCTGAGAAATGGATGCCAAAATATACTAGCATTTGCACCACATGTTGCAAAAGAAACGCCGTAAGGCAATGATATGAAAAACAATAGCATAGAAGAGAGAAGTCAAAAGTTTATGCAAATGACATAAGAAACAACAACATAGAAGAAAGAAGTCAAAATTTTATGCAATTTTGTTTCTTTACCAGTGTTTATTTTTTATCATCAACAAATGGCCAATTCGAGGCAATGCTAATCTACATTTTGACAAAGAAAAATCAATAAAAGTAAAAAACAATTATGGTTCTAGAATTGAATCTCAACACAGAGGTGTGCCTTACTGTCTAGCATGTATGAGTGGATATCACAATGAGACTTTTCAGAACATTATATACCTTAGTGTCAGACAAGGGATGAACAAAGAGGAATCCCAGATAAAATGGAGACTTCTGGCTTATTTTAAGTTTGATACATTATAAGTGCTACATGCTTTTTCCAACCCTAGCGTTGCTTCTGATCCTAAAAGAATTCCACAATGTTCTGATTTTTATTGAGAGCTGAGAAAGTGTTAAAACATGTGTACAAACTCATAACGTTAAAGAGGAGTATACTATAAATATAAGATTTATCCCACGTGTCTATCTAGTCCTGTCAGCAAATCTAAAATAATTGATCTTACCATTGGTTTAGGAGCCTATAATACAATTGGATGGATATAAACTCAATTACATCTTCGAAATCATGGGAAGACAATCATATGGATGGAAATGATAAACATACATAAAGTTGAAAAAAGTGAATGCATCATTGCTTGTGTGCAGCATAAGGACACCCACAGGGAGATATATTTTGAATAACATCACTCCTTGGAAAAATCAAAGAGAGTGTATGCAAATTGTCACACAGAATAAGCCATGACGTTGTTGAGAATAACATGCTGTTAAAAATTAAGTACCTTATTCTTCAAATGATCAAAGTATTATCCAAACTTATATTGTTCTAGAATCTATTAGTTCCAACGATGTTTAAATTATTCTTCATTGTGGTTGTCTTTTTATTTCTGGTGTTAATAATAGTTTGTATCTTATACCAGGAAGGTCAGACTTTTATAACTTTCTAGGTCCGGTTTTTATTTCAAGCCTTTTAAAAGTCTTTTGGTTAGTTTAAAAAGTATGCTGTAATGTTGTCGTAGAGTCCTCTATAACCAGAAAGCTGACCGATAGACTGGTTTTTGCTTCTGTTCACCAAATCGCTCTGCACTTACAGTTAGCCTGTATAAGAAGTTGCATGTTTTTTTTTATATTAAGAACATATTGAGAACTTGAATGATATCTACTTAAAACTTGAGAGTCAATATTATGTTGGTGGTTCAATAAATCCCTGTAATTTTCATTCAACCAATTTTCGTGATTTAAAAAAAAAACAACAACAAATACAGACACCCAAACCTTTAGAGTTCATAACATTTTTCCAAAAGTTTTATCCCATGCTTCAAACATAACTGCGGGAGGATTCACCCAATCACAAAACAGTGCTGCGTTGAAACTTCCCAGTAACAAAACAACTTTCCTCTGCACCAGGTACAAAATTATTCTGCCATTTTGGTCATCAATGTCGATCAAAATAGTGCAGCAAAAATTGCAGACAAGTACAAATAACATTTTCCTCCAATGAAAAGCAAGTGGCTCCTTCATAGCAGATTGAAATTGCAATACTCCAAAGACAAATGAAACAGTGATAGAAGGAAACAATGTGGCTCATGGATTTTTGGGTTGCAACTGTCTGAGAATTTTTAGTCCCATTGCTTCCCGTTGAATTCTTCACCATCATCAGGGAACAACAACAATGTAGAAGAAAATCACGCATTAGAAGATTGCATAGTAACCAACCTTTGTTTTTGAATTTATTGATTGTATCTGGCAGCCATTCGTCTCCCTGTATAAAGTTTCCAACAGTATACATTCCTACATTTCTCTCAGGTATCGGATTAGACCATGGCGTTCTTCCAGAAACCTTAGCCCCCGGCCCATAATTCTGGTATTCCCCATAGTAAAGCGTGTTAAGAGCAAAGTCCTCTATCCACGACATCCATCCCTCAGGGCTAATGGCCTCTCCCAAATATGAATTTATGCAGATTGCTCTGGAGTACATCTTCCATGGCCGACCCAAATAGCCTTTGTAAATTTTTGGGTTGGCATAGTAAGCCCTCATATATTCTTCAGTTCCATTGATAGTGCAGTTATGGAAAACAAATCCTGTGGGCTCGGCTGGATCTGTTCGACCTTGTGAAGTGACAGGATCTGATGATCCTTTGTCTGAGTTTATTTGACGAGGACGCAGCAGAATGAGACAGTTTTCAAAGATGGCTGCCGAGTCTCCAAATATGAAGTCAACAATGCCTTCTATTCTGCAGTTTCTATAGAACTGACGAAGAATATGAGTGTACAATGTATCCTGGTGGCCAAGAAAGGCACAGTTGTAGAAGGCAGAGTGATCACTATCTACTCTTAGGGCTACCGCTTGTTGACTACCTGGCCCTGCTGCATTTTCGAATGTTATATCCCGTGCTAAGAAGCCATCAGCATTTACAGCTGCAATTGTGAAAACAAATAAATTAGCAATCCTCAACATCTAAAACAAGATTTAGTGGGATCGAGGAATATGGTTTGATTGAATTTTCCTTTGATAAGAGTTCAAAACCAAAGAACGATGGTAATTGTAAGTATTAAATTCCGTCTTTGTTTAGAAATAGCATACACATATTTATCTAGTTATCAGAATAAATAAAGGATCCGATTTTAGCATATGCCCATTGAAATTTCTCAAACTTACAAACCCCAATGCATGTTGGAAGACATTACACCTATCATATGAAAGGGTTCCAAATATCTTATTCTTAAAATGTAAAACGATAATTAATTTTTTTGCTGCTTTAATAGGATGAAAGAAGTGCAGAATCTGCAAAAATAAATGTTATTGCTCTCTTCTTTTCAGCAACCTACAATATGAAGAAAAGCATTATTGCTTCCCTTGCAAATGACGGATTGCATTCCAAGCACTGCTGGATTTTGATTGTTTCCTTCTCCTCTCATTTGTATTTTGTTGATGCTTTCTAGATCAGCATTCCTTTGCAAGGGAATTAATCTGGGTTGAACTCAAGTAGAAAATTTCTCTCTCATTAATTGGATGGTCATTTTCACAATTGATTGTCTCCAAAGAAGTCTTGTCAGCCAAATCTCTACCTTTCCTCAGGCTTTTAAGTTTAACCAGCATGCAGGCCCTCAGTGTTGTGGTTTGGCATTTTTATCCAGTAGTTCTTAGCAACATGGCAGAAAGGTCACACTTTATGTCCATGCAGAAGGAATTGGAAGCAATGGTAGTGGATTCCTTGGCCACAAAATTGAACAAGCGTTTAAAGCCCTTTGGGTTCTGCAAGAAGACCCATAAAAATCTGCAAATGTATCAAAGAGAATTGCTTCCTAGATCATACTTGTACAATAAGTGATCATAGTAGAAGGTCATTTGATTGTGAAACCGTTGTGGGATTCAATCCAAGTGACCTGAATTTACTGTAGATAGACGTCCTCTTTGATATCCATGTTTATCTCCATTCAGGGGCTAGGATGTCACTAGGGCATCTAGAGAATAGCTAAAAGGAGGGAGGCACTCTTTGAAGAACTGAAGACGCCTTTAAAAAAACAGCACATTCGCTAGACAAAGGGGCCTGTGGAGGCAATCTAAAAAAGGCAAAGGGCCAGATAGGAGTTTCCCGTGAAGAAAGAAGACAAGTCCAAAAATGCTCTCAAGGAAAAAGGGATGAATGCCAAACTGTTTGTACAATGGGTTATGGAACTGTTTGTTTATGCTAAATCATACACTGTAGCATGAGGAATTGGACTGTCTCAGCCTGCGCGCAGTCAGGTGGTAACGAGGTAGGCCCCAAGATTTCAACACCATATAGTACTATAGGTCTGTTAATTGTGTCAAAAAATGCATCTCAGAAGAGATGTTCTGAAAATGCATATGGAAGTATTGTCGGTCAAGCATGGAGAGAGACCTATAACCCTTTCTAAGTTTGGGTTGAAAGACATGCCTTAAGCTAAACCTAAGGGCTATGGATCAGATCCCATAGATGTATAAGCAATGGTAATCTCCACCTCGCTTCCTTTGAAGAAGAAGTGGAAGTTTGTTAGGGTGCTCTTGGATATTTAAATCACAACCTCAGTTTCACTAAGGTTCACCACCATCATTCTATGACCTCACATTGGCAGGGGCATCAAGCTATCTCTGAATGTCCCTAGGGGAGGAGGCTAAAAGGATCAAATCCTCTGCAAATAAGAATAAGGTAAACAAAGCATGGTGTAAAACGTAAACATCTCCCTTGTGGAAGTACTCGCTCGGTTATGCTCTAACCCATTAATGTATATCCCATGGAATTTCATGAAAGCAACTATGAGACACTCAAAGATGCCAATTTCACATAGTCTCTAGAACGATAATTCCCTTGGAACAGAGTCCAAAAGCCTTCTGAAAATACACAAAGCAACAGGACTTTAGATGAGGGACGTCAACTTCCTTGATAATAACACACAGGCTAAAAATGTGGTCACTAGTTTCATAATCTCTTCTAAGACTTGGTTGCCCCATAGCTTTGAATTTGTTCCTCTCTATATGTTGAGAAAGCCACACGTTCACGCCCATAACATAGAGTTCGACAAAGGCACGCCCAATCATAATATTCCTGTAATTATTTCTATCAGAAATATCCTTCAATTGGAAGATGGGGTGGATGATATTTTGAGACCATGAAGAGGGAAAGCCAATGCAAATTCAACTTGCAGACCTTACTCATCTACTTCTTTGCTAGTGCTCAAGATCCTAACAGCTCTTTTAATGTCTCTTAGGGTGAATTAGTGACAAAAGGTGAGAGAGGAGAGAATATGGACTAAGGTTGACCCGAAAAATCACGGAGGGATGTGGTCCGCAAGAACCATGTGTAATGATCAAAACATGTTGGAAGAGCAGATTTTCCAATTTCAATTCAAGGCATCTCAAATCTGCCAGGAACCACACCATGATCAAACACAATAACAAAACCAAACTCAGGCAAAGAAATAAATTCCAACTTAATATGAAGAGGAAGAGGAACAATGATGAGCATTACCAATAGTTGCAGAGCCATATGTACTTGGAACACCAGGCAGGGATGGCACACGCATAGACCCCGTGATCACAGTCTTCCCCATGCCATCACCCACAAACATAAGATTAGTTTTACTGGGAGGAACCCTAACAATCTCCTTATACACCCCAGCCTTTATATGTATCACGAATCTCCGTTCAGATTTATCCGGTGCACTGTTCACCGCCTGTTGAATACTCATAGAGGATTCATCCTTGGACACAGTCACATTGGGAACCAATTTATCAACCTCTAATACATCCCAAATTTGATTATAATGATGGTAATAATCTGCAGTACTAGAGGAATTGGATGATCTCTCTGTTTTTGGAGGCCTCCATAGGACCATATTCTGTCCGTATGTATCCAGAGCATCTACCATGCTAAGGGCATTGCTGGTCAAGCTCATGACTGTAAGAACAGGTTACGTTACACAGCGGTTAAGTTTTTGAGATTTTTTTTGGCATCTCTTTTCCTAAAAAGATAACTAGGTATATGAAGATTTGATTTTTTTGTTCCTCAAGAGGCATCTATAAACTAAACTAGACTATATGTTAAACTAAACTAGACTATATGTTAAACTAGACTAGAGGTATTTGAATTGAATTTTTAAAACAAAATTTTGAATCTATAAATAGGAAAGGTTATTTCTTTCACGTTTAAAATAGTAGCACATGATATTAGTCGAATGAAAATACGAAGTTTTCATGCTTTCTTCATACATCAGTATAATTTGTATAAATTCATGATTACGTTTCTGTGTTACATGAAAGCTCAATCTATTTTGAATTTGGAATCATGAGACAAGCCGACGCTTCGCTAATACCGACTTCAATGGACATGCACAAACTGTGAAAGATGAAGAAAGCTATAACTTCCCAAGTGGGTGTTCTCGTCTTTGTGATGCAGCAGAAAAGGAGTTTATGGATCAATCCAGAAACCAAAAAAACTTAACAACACTGCAACTGCTGGTGCCCAAATAGAAGGCTTCTCTACAACTTTTGTTTGCCCTTTTCCTCCATTTCTCTTCTCTAATTGCAGGGTTGTGACCGAGCTGAACAGGGTACTCAATGTACACCGTGTTAAGAGGAGCCATTCTTTATTTATTTGTGGGATCGAACATATGACCTTCCCGCGATAAATGCCTTTGACCAATCACCGTCTGTGAATGAAACATGATTAAGGGTTTCCAATTCAATGGGCTGCCTACCAGTAAGAAGCGTAATAAGCTCCAGTAGAACCACACCAGGTGTTGAATCTAAGAATTCTCTCCACTATATCAACCGCATCGTCTTCGGCCCCAGGTAAGAGTGCCATCAAAGGAGTTTGAGGGGGATAGTTGTCTAAATGCGTTCTGAAATGAAATAATGGCAGTCACTCTCACACTCAATAAAATCCAACGTATCCTAGGAATTACCGTCAAAATCTTGTGTAGCTGCTTCAACTCAGTCCCGAGGTGATCAGCAGACAACACAGTAGCAAGAATTATAAACACAAACCTTTCAACAGTAGACCTGTAACCCATTTTTCCTGCAATAAACAATAGACCTGTAACCCATTTCTCCTGCAATTGATCAATAAATGGCTACAAAAATCTCAAAATTTAAGACAACTTCCAAAAATTAGCATCATTAAATTCGTTATTTTCATTGTGAAAACTATCATAACTTTTTGAATTCAAACTGTGATTCCATGTTGTTGCTATGGAGCTTAGCTAGGACTCCCACGAGAGGAGCATTGATATACATCGTGGGCTTGTACATAATTTACGTAGTCACATACAATAATACTCACCAAACGACCCATATAGAAACACTGTATTTCCTTGTAAACATATCAATAGCATTATCGTTGAATTTCCTTACTAAAGATGCTAAATGCTGATAATGCACTCCAAGATTTTTGGAAAAAATCTCCGGTTTATCTTTATAAACACATTAAAATCACTATTGTTGAATTTCTTAATTTGGAATCTGAATTTGCTGACATTTATTTATTGGAGATGTGGATATAACCAATCTCAAAGCTTTTGTAACAATCTCCCACTCATCACTCACTGCGATATATATTCACAGTTTTCAGAACTTGCACACTAAAAAAACACTCTCAATTAACCCTACTGAACAAAGAAATTCTCCAGTATTGAGAGAATATCCTCTGTTGTAGCTGCCCAGAATTATGAAAGTATGTATGTAGAATGATTATGGCAAGAGAAAGTGCTCTACAATCTGTGTGGTAGAGATTTGCAGATCCTTGCAGAGGCAAAATCTATGGTAAGTTATTCAAAGAAAAACTGGCATGGCTTTTGGCATTAAAGAATAATACTTACTTGGACTGGTGAGTACCACAAGTCCAGTTGTCGAAGTAGCAATTCCAGTAATTACGTCTATAGTGTTGGAACTACAAATTCATTGCAACAACTGCATGTGATACTGGAGTATTGGGGTAATAGAATGGATTTCCATTCTGCAGCGCTGAGCAGTCTACTCCAAACTGGGAACATGCATAGTTGATATTCACCATCAAGTCACTCTCATAAGCTAAAGGTTTAGCTATACACCATAGCCTTTGCCCTCCCGCAACCACAACAACAATTCATAGAGTTTTACTCTTCAAAAAACCTTACACAGACAGACTGCCATGATAAGGATTTGAACCTGTGATTTGAATATCCTAGCATGCCTTGCTCCTGCAGGAAAAAGTGCATAGTAATACAATTGAGTTAATGGTCGGAAAGACTTGCAGGAACATACCCACCCTATCCTCTGGCTTTCAACCTAGTGACATAGCCCAGGACTAAAGAACACTTAAAAATCTGCTTACACCCCAGGGGCAGAGCACCCTGATTCTCGAGGGATACATCAAAAGCAAGCAATTAAGAACAGAAGAATACAAGCCCACTTAACTGCAGCAAACAAGGGGAAGGATGTGAAAAGCCAGAACAGAAAGACGGCTTGCAGAGTAAGCTTGTAAGAAATGCGTGCCATTGTAGAAATACAAGCAACTTTTGACTGGGCTACTCTCTGATATTTGATGGCCGAAGCAGAAGGATTTACCGGATCTAGTCAGGAAACAACATTTCTAAAACATTTAGGAATAAATGGTAATACCAAAATGAGAAAATATTGTTATTACATTTTGGATTTGTCCATCTGTGAGAGCAGAATCTCCTCTCCACCTTATCCTCTTGCTACTGCTGGACAGTACGTTGAGCCTCCAGAAACCGAATAGATTTATGCAAAGCAACTTTGTAGTCAAACTCACCCAACACAAACTGATGATCAACAGACAGCATAGTAGCAAGAATTATACACACAAACCTTTTAACAGTAGGCCTGTAACCCATTTCTGCTGCAATTGATGAATAAATGGTTACAAAAATCTCAAAATTTGAGACAATTACTACTATTCAAAGTCACTTAATATTATTATTGCTATATAAATATCTAAACTCATTTTATAATACTTTAAAGATAACAATCTTCAGATATTATAATCCCTAAATCCTTTCTTCCCATTCTTAATTCAATTAATGATGACTTTTGCAGTTGGCAATTAATTTTTTTTAATTTCCCAATACAATTAATGATATGACGAATTGAAACTGAAAAAATTCTCAATAAAAGCAATGACGAGTGGACAGTAGTCCCAAATCATCAAACGCATCTTCAAAATCCCAATATTCATATACACCTACATGCCACTCATGAGCACAAAGAAAATTACAGCAATCTCATAAATCATAATTCTGGCAATGAAAGAAGCTCTTTGCCTTCGATGATAAGGATGTTGGTTGTTTGGGGTTCTTTGGATGAGTGGGAGAGTTGAGTTTAAAATATCTCATTCAGAGAAATGTAATTGCAATGTGTTCGGTAGTGGCTCAAATCATTTTACTGGTTAAATCATATACATATTACAATGGCAGGACGAGGGTAATTATTATTCAATTCCTAAATCCTTTCTTCATATTACAATGGCAGGACGAGGGTAATTATTATTCAATCCCAAAATCCTTTCTTCTCATTCTTAATTCAATTAATGATGAATTAAGTTTTGCAATTGGGAATTAATTTTTTTAAATTTCTCAATACAACCAATGATGTGATGAATTGAAACTGAAAAAATTCTCAATAAAAACAATGACGAGTGTACAGTATTGCCAAATCATCAAATGCATCTTCAAAATCCCAATCAATAATCATATACAACTACATGCATATCGATATCCGAAAATATGATGAAATCAAAACACAAGACTTTTGAAAAGAAAAAGAAAAAAAACTAAAAAATTCCAAAAATACTTAGACGGTGTAGTCATTTGATTCCACCCCTTCCATAATTATCGCTTATCTAGGATTGCTCTGTAATCCTTTCCCCCCAGTTCACAATGATCCGTGAAGGTCTTGGTTAGGTTTGGCCTACCTTAATCTATTTTGCTGGAGAAAATCTATCTACAAATATCAAGAAATACCTATATCTATCCCATCCATATAAAAGAAATATCTATCCCATCCATCCATCCATATACAATTAAGATACACTACCATCAGCCCGAAGGGAGGGATCTCCTCATTTCCGCAATGCAATCCCGGTTTTCCATCCTCGTCAAGCAAGGACAGCTTCACCGCCAAGGACAGTCTCGAATAAGAAAATTAACCTAAAAATTTGTCCAGGAAAAGATCCAAATTCTTCAATTCAGGCCTGCATGCATATCGATATCCAAAAATATGATGAAATCGAAACACAAGACTTTTGAAAAGAAAAAGAAAAAAACCTAAAAAATTCCAGAAATACATCGTCTAACAACTGCAACATCTCCTTCAGGCTGCGCCTATATCTATCCCATCCATATAAAAGAAATATCTATCCCATCCATCCATCCATATACAATTAAGATAGACTACCATCAACCAGAAGGGAGGGATCTCCTCATTTCCGCAATGCAATCCCGGTTTTCCATCGTCGCCAAGCAAGGACAGCTTCACCGCCAAGGACAGTCTCGAATAATAAAATTAACCTGAAAATTCGCCCAGGAAAAGATCCAAATTCTTCAATTCAGGCCTGCATGCATATCGATATCCAAAAATATGATGAAATCGAAACACAAGACCTTTGAAAAAGAAAAAGAAAAAACCTAAAAAATTCCAGAAATACTTTGTCTAACAACCGCACCATCTCCTTCAGGCTGCGAATTGGAAAGTAACAAAAGAAACGACGAAACGACAGGCAAACGATTAAAAAAATGGGATCTTTTTGAAGTGAGACCTGTGGTCAGGGAAACTATTTTTTTGCTTCGAAGGTGTATGTGACAGAAGTTTCCTTACCTGCCAAGACCAACCGATAAACACCAGGCCCTAAATATTAACAAATCCAGAAAACTAAAGGAACAAAAACCCTGTAATAAAATTAACCTGAAAATTCGCCCAGGAAAAGATCCAAATTCTTCAATTCAGGCCTGCATGCATATCGATATCCAAAAATATGATGAAATCGAAACACAAGACCTTTGAAAAGAAAAAGAAAAAACCTAAAAAATTCCAGAAATACTTTGTCTAACAACTGCACCATCTCCTTCAGGCTGCGAATTGGAAACTAACAAAAGAAACGACGAAACGACAGGCAAACGATTAAAAAAATGGGATCTTTTTGAAGTGAGACCTGTGGTCAGGGAAACTCTTTTTTTTGCTTCGAAGGTGTATGTGACAGAAGTTTCCTTACCTGCCAAGACCAACCGATAAACACCAGGCCCTAAATATTAACAAATCCAGAAAACTAAAGGAACAAAAACCCTGTAATATGTATGATGAATACCTAGAGGATCAACATTGAAGGTGTAAGCATCAGAAGTTTCTAGTGGCATTGAATGTTGGTTATTAATGTTGACTCCTTCCTTGCACGATGCCGCATGTCCCCTGAAATGGAAAATTCTCAGATTCCAAAGGATCACGAAAATCCATTGAGAAGGGATCAAGAACACTGGATCTTCTGCGGACGAAATGACTGAAAGAATGTCGATCTTGAATGTGAGACCTCCTTCACAGACCTGGAGAGATGAATTTGCTGAAGTTTTTGGACGGACAGGAGAGCATTTATACAAATACCAGGAAATGGGTAGAATCTTCAAGAAAGGAAGCGGAGAAACTTAACAGGAGTTTTCTTCTGCAAAATCGACGGATTTCAAGGGGCAGGCCTGCCTCCCCTGATTCAACCACTCCGTCAAAGCGTTATCTGTCCTGGGGATCTCCATCTCTGTCCCTTCCCCAGCTCAGCAGCAATGCTTGTCTCCCCCGATGCAGCTAACGAATCTTCCAGTGGAGTTACGCAGAGGAAAAATACGAAGACCGCCAAGAACAGCGAGCCTGAAACCAAATCCAGAGCGAGGGCAAGTGTTGATCTGCGAGGGCAAGCGTTTGATCTGAGGTACAAACCCTGCTGCCCGGATGAAACTATTAGATGAAACGCCCAAACCGTTTGGGCAACCCCGATCAACGGCTGAAATTGTTGCAATCGTCTAACATATAATCCTGTGGCTTACACGTTGACAGGTAGGCAGATAGGGGAGTTGATCTCAGAGGGAAACGCCTTACGGCGTAATTATGGAGCAGCTTCTTCAGGAGTCAAGTACGGATGCTCTTTGCAGTCTTCTCCTGCTGTAGCATCTCATCTTCTTGTAGATTCTCCATTTATTAAGGTTACATGGACAACTCAGTGCCCTCTTCTTTTGTTTGGACACACGCATGCCTTATGGTAGTCTATCACTTGGCTGTGAGGAACATTTGGACCCTGTAGGCACAGGCTCATTTTATAATGAAGGGGAAGCAAATATTGTCGTGCAGCATGTGAGATCTCTTATTTTTGCTGGAGTGATGCCAATGGACATTGCCGTGTAGTCCCCTTATATAGCTCCAGTCCAGCTCTTGCATGAACGGCTTGATCAAATACCAGAAGTTGCAGGCATCCAGGTTGCAAGCGTAGCAGAGGTGAACATTTCCGAGGGAAATGAAACCTTGGGTGCGCTCGTGCAGATTGTCACGAAGAAGCAGGAGGAGATCAGTGATTTAAAAATTTTATCGGGCTTGAAGTTCCCTGTTGATTTTTGTGTTACAGTCAAGATGCTAGATGAAAACAGAAATTAGGCAGACGATGAAGTTTAGGGTGAAGTTGAACTAATGAGCAAAATCAAGGTTCAAACGTGAGGTATTTGCCAATTATCTCAACTAAAGATGAAATATCTTCCCATGGCTCAGAACAATTGCCTATCAACAGAATATGCCAAACTTATAACAGTGTTGACGAATACTTGTCCACACACTTTCATTTGGTTCGTGAGGACTGCTTCGCCTCTCTGAGGCATGCTATTCAGGACTTCCACAAGAATCTTGTCCCAGATAATATTAAGAGAGACAAGGAAGTGAAATTAATGTGGATCCAATGCGGGGATCAAGGTCTGGAGCACTGCATCCGTTTTGGAGCAACAAAAGAGAATCCAATTGATTGGAGCTTGTCGAAACAAATTATGTCTGGTGCACTGCTGTGCATTTCCTCTGATGGATTTCAGAACTATGCATGGGGAATTGTCAAGGAGTGAGACATCAAAAGCCTTGAGAAGGGAATTGTTGTTTTGCAGCTGATTGAAGAAATGAAAGAGCTTCATTTCTTGGAGAAATTTTGTCATTACAACCATAATTTATGGAGTCGGGTTATCTGAAAAAGAGGCAATTGAAGGATGGATATGATTTCGGATATGTATTTCCTGATCAAAATTTGTTTGGGTAGGACCATAATCGATATCTTGCGAAAATGGCCCCAGTGGAATTCTTCCTTGGATGAAAGTCAGATGGAAGCGGTGAAGCATGGCCTGACAAAGAGGTTGGCGATTATTCAGGGCCCTCCAGGAACTGGAAAAACTTACGTCGGCTTAACCATTGCTAGGATTCTCCTTTCTAATATCCAGTGCAGTCCTATTTTGGTCATCTGTTATACTAACCATGCATTGGATCAGTTCTTGGAAGCCTTTTATTCAGTAGAAACTAACATTGTTAGACTGGGTGGTAGATCTACTAATGAAACTTTGTTGAAGCGAAGCTTGAAGGAGCTCAAACGTGGTGCTAGGTCCAGGGTAATAGGGTTCCTCTATTTTCCACCTTGAAATTTGAAAATCAATGATTTTCAAGATCCCCCTAAACCTTGTTTCAAATTTCAATTCACCAAATTTGATGAGACCAAATCAAATTGGATGAAAAATGGTTTTAAGGAAACAAAGAATTCAAGTTATCAAGTTTCTTTAAAAGAATTTGATCCTAGATTGGTATCCTGTTTCCACTTGAAGTTCACAGTTGAGTTTTATACAACTGACAGAGTTATCTCAAAGCATTATGAAGCCCACTTTTGTTGAATCTATTCGACACCATCAGGAAAATTAGCTTCAGGAGAAATCGATTTTGAGAAGTGCACATACACAGGGTAAAACCCTTGTAGGTTTCAATTGCGATAAGAGGTGCCCACAAAATCAATGGAGATGATTTAATCTTGGACCCCCCCAGGCCTTTCGACATTTAATTGGAGAGGGGACCTCTGCAATTAACAGTTTTGAAAATCCATGTTTCATACGTGGAATCTTGTGAGCAAATGCAGGGGCTCCCTCCTAAAAACTGCTTACTGCCTAGACTCCCTCCACATTCTGCCAGTTTGTAGATTGGGTGGTTTTCAGTGTATTACCATGGAATTTGAATGCCAGAAGGTATGGAAGGTATCCCCTGGCTTTAGCTAATGATGGTAGTTCCTTTGCAGGTTATGTCATCTCTGTAAAGGTTATTAACATTAATACAAAATCTCAAAACCATTAATGCATTTTTAGAAATTGCAGAGGTAATCAAGAAAATTACCAAGTGAATGGATAATTCAAAGAGAACTCAAGATACAAGGAGGAGGTACATGTGAAAGCTATTGGAACCATCGTAAGACAGAGGAGTTGATTGCAAAATGGAAACAAGTTTTCTATACATGAAATTGACTTTAAAATATCTCAAAAAACCGCCTTCAAAGCTCATTTATGAAAAGAATATTGCCAAAAGGTTTAGCACAAAATGGTCTTCTACATAATTTTATTTGCCTGAGAACAGAAAATTTTCTTGTTGCAACATAAACTAAAATGTTATTTTAGCTTAGATGGAAGCTTCTACAAGATTGCAAGGAAAATTTTAAAGTGCAATTTACAGGTTAGTAATGTCTTGGTCTTCAAAGATTCAACTAGATTTGAAAAATCTCTAGTAGGTAGGCTTCAAGGTCTAGATTTTGAACCAAATTCTAATACGATGTGTAAGACCCTATCCTAGGGTCTTCTAACAGATCTATTTATCTGGAATTTGAATGCAATAGCAAGCAATAATTTACTTTCTTACAAGACTTTTAAACAATGAAAATTTTACCATTTACATTCTAATCCCTATAACTTGTAGTGAACATTTCATTTCAATAATTTTACATGAGTAATCTATAGAGGAATACCTGTACCGATGGCTAGTAGAGATGCCTTTGAGCTGCTTCTCCTGCTGAAAGCTCCTATTGACTAACCCAATTGGATTTACCTCCTAGCCAACTAGGAAATAATTCCTAGTCCAAGAAATCTCCATAGGTTCCCTAGCCCTCCGAGCCCAAGACCAACTAGATGTAGTGTGTGTCCAAGATGAATAATCCAGACCAAGATGAACAATATGTCCCTCCTCTCAACAAACCCAAGAAACTTCCACAGGTTCCTTAGGTCTCCAAAATCACAACAATCCTAAAATCACAACCAACCCCCCCACCAAAATCCAAGCAAGACCCAACATCCCCCTTTTATGCCCTTCCTCTCTTCTCCACCTCAACCACCTCTCATTAATGTCATTAATTTCTCCTTCATCCTTACAGTTGACTTCTCTTCTCCCAAATAAATCTATGAGTACATTTGGAAATGTGTTATGAATATAAAATTGGGAAATTAATGGGAGATGACCATGTCTTCTCCCAAGCAAATCTGAGAGTACATTTCGGAATATGATATATATATATATATATATATATATATATATATATATATATATATATATATATATATAGGTAATTAAATGGAGAGGACCATGTATTCTCCCAAGTAAATGTGAGAGTACATTTGGGAATGTGAGATGAATATATATATTGATAATTAAATGGAGAGGACCATGTCTTCTCCCATGTAAATGTGAGAGTACATTTGGGAATGTGAGATGAATATATATATTGATAATTAAATGGAGAGGACCATGTCTTCTCCCAAGTAAATATGAGAGTACATTTGGGAATGTGATATATATATATATATATATATATATATAGTTAAATGGAGAGGACCATGTCTTCTCCCAAGTAAATGTGAGAGTACATTTGGGAATGTGAGGTGAATATATATATTATTTGAAATAATTGAAGGAGACCATATCCTCCCTAAGATTCAACTTGAGATGACAAGTTGGGAATTTGAATAATAGCAACAACGAATTTTATATTAGTAAATAAATTTATAGTTTCCAAAATGAAGGTATTCACCAATATTTCTCAATATTTTCAGGTGATGTAAACATTAATAAAATTTGCATGATAAGATTTAAGTGGGGCATTACAATTTCTTATATGCATGAACATGTGATTCCTATGATTGTGACGTCACTTACAATTAGATTTCCTGGAGCTCTCAACTTTGAGATTCCAAGATAGTTTGCATTGGAGACTTAAAGGGGTTGAGGAATACCTAAGGGATTATAGGGAAGAGAAGGAGATCCCATTCCTTAGTTTGTGTGAGTTTCGGAAGAGATATGGGTAGATTAGAAATAATATAGAAGTTTTCTTGTTGTTAATTACTATGTATTGGGTTGTGTACGAAGTTCATCCAACCGTAGGAGCCATTTGTCTTTATGGAATCATTGCCCTAGCTAGGGTGTGGCATACTGTTGAGAGAACTAGAGCAATAAAGCCTGCGATTGGGAGGAATGTTCGTCATCCCTAGCTAGTTATTGATCCTTTCTAATAAAGTGATATGGATTATAAGTTATAATTGTGCTATTTCTATGTATTTTATTGTTTGAAATGTTGTGATTGTTAATGAATTATATGCTATTGCATTTCTATGTGTGTATATAAATCTTTCATGACGTTTCTTGTCATTTTACTTGCATATTTTTTTATTTAACTAGAGGACCATTAGTATCCAACTTCTATGTATTTATGGTGGGATTTGTGCAGAATGAAGAAAATTTCTAGTGCCCCACCATCCTAGTAGGCATATGTGTGGTTAGGTATGCTACAATTTTGTATCAAAACGAATGTTTCAACGCTAGGCTTATGTGCAGCAAAGAGCAACATGAATTTGACAAATTCATTATTGCAAAGTTTTTAATGTACGTTGAATTTGGGGAAAATGGTTAATTAGAGCAAAATTCCCAAATTTTGGGTGAATTATGCACATAATTCAATAAAGTGATATTGAATTGATGGTTGAATTTGGCCAAAGATTCCATGGTAGTTAATTAGAAAAATAAAATTAAAAAAATATTAATTTTCAAAATTTATAACTTTTTGGAAATTTTGAACTTTTTAAATTTTTTGTATTAATGATAATTGGGACCATATTCGTGACATGGATTATACATGGTGGTACAAGGGTGTTGGGATACATTGTACTTAGTAGTTCATCAAGACCTCAATGTAACCTACACTTAGGCCATCATTAGATTCTCATCCATAAATTCTTAGGGTCACATATGGCCATTTTTCTTTTACTACTAGAGATTTCTTATCATATGGGATCATGTCCTAATTTTAAAATATATATATTTTTTATTTTTAGTAAGTCTATTTTTAGTATGGGTGACACCTAGGATGACATTTGTGCGTGATTGGGCACTGATTGGGCTGTTACATGGTGATTTCCTCTCCATTAATTCATCCTTAATGTCCTTAATATGAATTCTCTATCTTATTTTGGGAAAGTACCTTATCCACAACCTTATCCACTCACCTACTAG
Source organism: Pinus tabuliformis (assembly GCA_031772625.1). NCBI lineage: Eukaryota > Viridiplantae > Streptophyta > Pinopsida > Pinales > Pinaceae > Pinus > Pinus tabuliformis. Next base: position 633,163,088 of record CM062804.1, on the reverse strand, counting down.
CTTTTTTGCTGACTTCCAATTCCATTTTTGGAGTTTATATGGGTGTTGATTGAAAGTGATAGTTATTACATCAATTATAACTGATTTATAATTCCAATTTCTTTTAGTTAACTCTTTTATTAGATATTTTCGTAATTTAAGGGCCTCCCATTCCAATTTTGGATTTCTAGCGAATTTTAAGAAACTACTCTAGTTATTTAAGTGCTTGCACATTAGAATCTTAACTCAAATAAAATTGTTTCTTCCTCTAGGAGATTCTATATAATGTATTCATCTTCAACAATGATAAATCATCAAATTTTCTCTTGTAATGTAATGACCCTCTCACAGACACCCATTTCTTTTGTTAAATAATAAACAATAATTTGTTTGTTTTCGAAACGATTTATTCTTCTCTCAGTAACACCTTCTTTTGTTATTGATGAAAACTGGACATTCTAGGGTATTCATATATTGTTGTTCTACTTCTATTGAAATTTTCACAACATGTATTCTTATTTAATTTACATATTTCATATGGGTGATTTTCTTTTCTACCTAACATTTAACTTCTATTCCTTGTAAAAAGGATTTATGTATAATATGCACTATTTACATTATATTGGAATTACCTACTATATAGTTTGTGTCCACTACACTAGCATGGACACCCAATATATACACATGTATGTTTCCTAATACCTTGTTTTATTCTTACCAAAATATGGATTTTTCGAGATCAATATTTGCATATGCTATTAACTATCAGAACTATAGTTATGAACTTGTAGAATATTGTAGAAACAACATTAATCCTCACGATTGAATATTACTTTTCCATATAAATGGATCAATGCAACATATTAATAACACCTTACCATGAAGATGGATGGATGCAACAGATTGATAACACTTCGCCATATAGATGGTTCGACCAATTCTATTGTTTAGTAAATGTGGTATTATATTTGATGTTCCTATCACCACATAATATAAGATTACGTATTTAAATGAGAACTCTTTGTATTGTTCTATACCTATGTGTGGTGCTTTTCCATGGATCCAAGTATAATACATCTGGCCTAACAAGCTAATGGTTTGGATTTATATTTCACTGATCGATGGTGGAAACTATCTTAGGGTTTCTTATGGTGTTAATGACTATGTTTGTGTTTACCCTACTCCATTCATTTCACTAGTGTTCTTCCACCGGTCATGCCACTATGTGGCTAATGTTTAATGTCCCATTGTCGTTATCACACCAATTTTCTATCATGTTGTTTGAACTCTTGTCTATCAAGTGGAGTGGTGTTTCTTTCAACTTCGACCAACCCAGCAAAGGTAAATTTGATTGCAACCCTATCTTACAATGCCTTCCATTTTATCATGTTATTTATAGTTTATCTAATATGCCAATTAAATAGTTTTCAACAACTTCTTTATCAATGTTTGCAAGTTCATAGAGGGTTTCCTCTGTATTGAAGGTCTTTTGAAATTTCTTCTCAAATCCCTTTTCCAAAAGTCTTAGTTTTGGTTACTATTATGTTTTTGGCTTTTAATGGAGGTTGGACACATAGGCTTCACTCTCTTTAAGCTCCTTCTATCATCAACCTCAGGTAAATTTCTACCATTTGCTAGTTTTTTAGTTGAAAAACTTGATCTCGTTCCCTCAAAATCTTGGCAGTATAAACCATTCTAGAGTTTACCATTTTTACAGAGGATTTATTTTTACCAGAATATTTGTAGGCTTGTTGATTCAGATGGAAAGGGGTTTCATAACCCTCAGGTTTAATATCCTTTTTGTTACCTCTTTAAGTTGGTCTGAACTCATTTGGGATTTTTTTTAAGTAATGTATTATGAGGAAATTTCTGCCATCATAAGGGTTCTTGGTTTAACTATGACCGAAGTCCCTTTTCAGTTTTTTCATTACAAATTCCTCTCTATCTTTATAGCTTCCAGTGGAGTTTTTAATTTTTTATAAGAGATTAGTCTACATGGTGTTGGCCGTAGTTTCATTTTAGAAGAGCAGAGTAGACTTTGTGTTATTATCTTGGTCACTCTAATAGGGTTTACACCCTTTTGTATTTTTCATTATTTTCTTCAGTGCCCATTTCTTATTTGGAAATAGTTAGTTGTAATAAGCTTCGTGTTCATCTATTTAATTTTTGTTAGATTTCTTATACAAAGTCCTGATAAGGTTTTTTATTCTTATGGAGATAATTTCTTATAAACAAATTGGGTCTTAATCTAGCAATTAACTTATAAAAGACAGTGTTGTAACATGTTAAATTATGTGGTTTTCCTTTCAAACCTCAATGCCAATTAACCATAACAATTACGACTTCCTGGGTTTCGTTATATTTTACCTTGCAAAAGAAATGTCCTATAAAGGTTTATCCTTTCAATTTCTAAACCCTCATTTATATTCACTGTACCATACTTAATGATACACTCTCATTTTATTGTGCTTTGTTTTATAGGTACAAATACCATTTCAATTACAACGTATTCATATAAACTTTTTCCAGTTTGGCGAGCTTCCAATTCGAATCACCCATCTCCTTTACCACATCAGAGATTTCGTTCCCGGTTCCTATGTTCGTGCTTCCTATAGCAGACTCCATGACTCTGCTATATTTCTCTCTCTCTTTTTTAAAACAAACTATATTTACAAAAAATTTCCTACTCGGAAGTTTATGTAAAGGTGTAAAGCCTATTGTTGTACATATATTATTGTTTTCTTTTCTACTAAGGGTTTTTCTAGCAACCCTTAGTACAACTTGTTAAAATATACATGAGTCTTCCACTCAATTTCTTGTTAAATATAATTCAGATTGTAATGTTTATAGTTTATTCTCCTTATTATACACGTAAATAATCCTTTACTTCCAATTAAATTTCTAATGTTTAAATTTCTTTTTCTAGTTCCGTTGTGTCTACAATGTTTATGAGCAGAAAGTTGATTGTTCTTTATTACTACTAGTTCCAACTAGCATGATAATTGTAAAGGAACTATATATATATAGTAACTACTAGTTCAATTACTTTATCATTGAGTAACATTATATTATAGATTTGGTAGGATACTTCTTCAGTCTAAATATTATTTATGTAACATTTTTACCTAAAATATACATATTACTAACTCAAATCCAAGAAGTTATTTTTATTTTTCTGTTTATGTGACATTACTTTCAAACAAAAATGAACAACATATAGGTATGGATTTCTAAATACTTGTTCCTCATCAATATTCTACTGCTATTATCATACACAATTTATAGAGAGCACTATTATTTCCATAACACTTATCTGTATAAGATTTTAGTTAAAAGTGTGTAAACAATTATTTTTCATTTCATATCTCCAACTCATAAATAAACACATACTCATTTAAATTTTCCTTTCCATTGTGTAAAAAAAATATGAGAATGAAGAATAAACATTTTCTTTTCTTTGAACAATAGAAGAATTATTGTAGTTAGAGATACCGACTTGGAACAATTTTGTTTGAACAATTATTAGTCAAGTGCTTGGCTCCTCCCAACCTTGACACAACAAAATAGCTAGTGTCCCCCTGAGCATACCAGGCCTGCAAATTCTTTTATTTCTATTTTGCTCCTGCTTGCTTCTCTTTAGTCTGTTTATGCTCTCAGAATGAGACAAAAGAAACTAAAAAAAAAGATATATTAATCTCATCTACCATTATTTTAGTGGTTAATAACTGCCTCCACCTCACCAATAAGTGACAAGTAGTTATCTCCTAATTAATGAGCTCCTGTTTCCCACTCTTGAGGACAACTCCCTGTCTTTTAGGAAACAATTAGCTGGCTAACATCATAATTCCCCAATCAAATCTAATTATCAAGATTAGATGCTTAGGACTTAATGATGGGAAAAAGCTATTCCATAATAATTTGCAACTTTATATCTTTCAACCATTTGTACTCAACAATTATTTTTTTCAGATTTTTCTTTATTCACAAAAATAAAACATCTTAATTACAAATTTACAATAATTTATTATTAGTAATAATTTACTGATAATTAAAAATTCCAATGTGTTTCAAACTAGAATACTTTAACCATAAATAAAAATATGGTTATTATTTACATAATTTATCAAGCCAAGGGATATCACATCCCCCCTCTTAAATTTGACACAATCCCAATGTCTAATCAACATTTTTATGGAATACACTCCAGTATTTCAATCAAGCAGAGAAGGATATGCTTCCTTAATAGAATCCTCCAACTCCCAAGTTACTTTCTCGGGACTAAAGTGTTTCCATTGAACCTTCAGTTGTGTTACATCTCTATTCCGAAGCATGATGACCCTCCAATCTAGAATACACAGTATTTTTGCTAGGAATTCTCCCTTCGGTTTCACCTATACAACATTCCAATCAATTACATAATATGGATCATGTAAATACTTTTTCAACAAAGATACATGAAACACATTATGAATTTTAATATTGGCTGGTAGGGTTAACTGATAAGCCACAAGTCCAATCTGGCTAACAACTCAAATGGTTCACAATATCTAGGTGATAACTTGGCACAACTGCCAAGTTTGAGTGTACTTCTATTGGGTTTAACTTTTAAATACACATGATCTCCCACATTAAACTTCTTCTGAACTATTTTCAAGTCTGCATAGCTCTTCTGACAATCTTGGGATATTTTCAAATTTTGTTTAACTTGCTTGCCCACTTCTTACATTTCCTTTAACATATTCAGTCCCATCACTAACCTATCTCAGGGATGATCCCAACTTAGGGGTACCTTGCATCTTCTTATATACATGACTTTGAAAGGGCTTATTTTCGAGGGGGTTTGGTATCCATTATTATAAGCAAATTATGCTAAGTGCAAATAATCCTTCCATTTAGTCTGCTTGTCCTTAACATACATCCTTAACATATCCTCCAATATCTTATTGGTCCTTTTTGTTTGGCCATCATTTTGAGGATGATAAGATGTACTAAAGTTTAACTTTGTTCCCATACCTTCAAATAACCCTTTCCAAAACTTGGATGTGAACTTGGCATCCCTATCTGAGATTACAATTTTAGGTATCCCATGGAGTCTGAAAATTTTTCTCATGAACATTTCTGCAATGTTTATTGCTTTAAAAGTAGATTTTATAGGAATAAAGTGTGCTACTTTACTAATCTTATCAACCACAACCATAATGGAGTCATGTTGCCTCCTATTTTTTGGTAATCCAGTAATGAAATCCATTGAAATTGTCTCCCATTTCCATTTTGGGATAGGTAGGGGTTCTAACAACCCATCACGGTGTTGATGAGAAGCCTTAACTTGTTGCTACTCAAGATATTTAGCCACATATTTTGCTGTCTTATTTTTCATATTTGGCTAGTAAAAATTGTTTCTCAACACAATAATCAATTTGTTGTAGCCAAGATGGCGAGTCGTTGGATTTTTGTGCAGTTCATCTAAGAATTATTTTTTAGATTTATATTATCAGGTACATAAATTTCGCCTTTAAAGAACAATATATCTTGGCTATCTATTGAAAAATCACTTCTCTCCTCATCTAGTGTTTCAAATTTTTGAACTTTTTGCTTGTTTTTTCAGGTATTCTGAATCAGAATTTGCATCCATTTTGATTTTATGTATTAAGTTTGTTGACCAGCTTGTTGTTGATATAGCAAAAATTAGATTAAGTTTTATGCTAAAAGCATCAGATATTCTGTTTTCATTTCCTTTAATATGTGTAATATCAAAACCATTTTGGCTAATAAATTCTAACCATCTTGCTTGTCTGGCATTTAGATTATGTTGATCAAATAGATTTTTGAGATTAACATTACCTGTCCTTAACTGAAACTTTCTTCTTATAAGATAATGTCTCCACATTTTGAATGCATGAATGATGGCCACTAGTTCTAGATCATGAGTAGCATTGTTTTTCTCACGCTCTTTGAACTTTCTAGATTCATAACAAACAACATGCCAATCATGCATCAGAACTCCCCCCAAAACTTCCTTACATGCATCTATACATACCATAAAATCCTTGTTGGGATCAACTTGTTTTGAAATTTGAGTTGTGTTCAAGAATTGTTTTAACCTATTAAAGTTGTCTTGACACTTTTGACTCCATTCAAACTTTATTACTTTCTTCTGTAAGGAAGTAATGGGATATGAAAGTTTGGAAAATCCTTCTATAAGTCTCCTATAGTAGCATGTAATTCCCAAAAAGGCTCTGATTTTTTTTCTACATTTATAGGTACCAACCACTCCATTATTGTATTTATCTTGTCTAGACCAAAAACAATTCCTTCTTTTTATATAACATGTCCTAGATAATGAAATTTCTTTTGGTAAAATGAACACTTGCTGCATTTAGCATATAATTAATTATCTCTAAGAGTTGGAAGGACCATATGCAAATGTTGGTCATGCTCTTCTTTACTCATTTAGTATACCAGAATATCATCTATAAAGACTATTACAAATTTATCTAGAAAAGGTCTAAGTACACTTTTCATAAGGCACATGATGGTAGTTGGTGCAATGGTAAGCCCGAATGGAAGTACCACAAATTCATAATTCCCATAACGTGTGTGAAATGTTGTTTTGTGAATATCTTCGTCCTTAATTTTGATTGTTGGTATCCTGATCTTAAATCGATTTTGGGGAAAATAGAAGATCCTCTGACTTGATGAAACAAGTCATCTATCTTGGGCAAGGGATATTTGTTTGTGATGGTCATCTTATTAAGTTGTCTGTAATCTATGCAAAACATAAGAGTACAATCCTTCTTTTTAAAAAACATAATTGGTGCTCCCCAAGGAGACACACTTGGCCTTATATACTTTTTATTCAAAAGTTCATGTATTTAAATATTCAACTCCATTAACTCAATAGTACTCATTCTATATGCAAACTTTGATACTGGAACAACTCAGGGTATAAGATTAATAGTAAAATCAATATCCCTCCTTGGAGGATGTCTTGGTATTTCTTCTGGAAATATATCCTTGTCCCGTTCTAGTATAGGGTATTCTTTTAATGATGGTTTCTAATTAGTCAGAAAGATTTTGCACATGGACTGTGAATATTTGACATCCTCTCCTAACATATTTATTCATTTGTATTGTAGATATTTGTGTGACAAAAATATTTCCTAGAATTCCTTGGACCATACAGGCTTCCCCCTTATCATCAACACATGTAAAGGACTTTTCTAAACAATTTAATATCACTCTATATGATCCCAACTAGTCCGTACCTATGAGAACATCATAAGATCCCAAGGTTAATATATTCAGATTTAGTGTGGTATGCATTCCATTAAGGTTTACTATGTAATGTTTTCTTATTTTAGTAACTTTTATTTTAGTTCACGTGGCCAACTGTACTAACCAAGGCTTTTTTTATTCTCCTTTACAAGATTACATCTTTCAACTGCAACACGATAAATATAACTTAATGTAGATCCTGGATTAATAAGTACATACACATATTTTTCAAAACATTTACCTTGAACTTCCACCATGGTGGATTGATGATCTACTTACCTCCCATCCAGTTGCACTAATTCTTGGTATGCTACAAGCAATGCAATTCAAAATAGATGCTTCTTGAATGTTGTTTAATGTTTCTTTCTTATTCTATGGATTATGTGGAAAATCTCTCCATAAGTTATTTTCATTATAGCCCCAACATTTTATTGGTGGTTTAACTAATTTGCTAAAATTTTTGTTTCTTGTTCTCAATCCTCCATTATGCACCAAATGGTTTTGCTGACTAACATTTCTGTTATAGTTTCCTGCTTGCATACTCTTAGAAAATGTAGGTTTCTTAAACCCCTTTTTCTTAATATTGAACATGTCTTGTTTCTTTGCCACCCATCCCTTAGAACTTTCTTTTTTGTTTGCCCTATTTAAAAGATAACTTTGCCTTTTTGATGGTCTTAGGGTTGTCAAATTCAATCCTTTATGTATATGAAAAAGGTAGGAAACTGATAAATCTTTGTATCTTGGCCTTCTCCTCTTTAAGATAAAGTACATATCTTAATAAACTCATAAATTTATTAACAAACTCATCCATGATAGACTGTCCCAATTTCAGTTCATGAAACTCTCTAGCATTTTCATCAAAATACCTCTCAGTCAAATACTTCTTGAATTCTTTCTTGAACAATTTCCATGTTAAGTTCTTACTTCTAATTCTCTTGACAACTTTGTTCTCTTCCCACCATAAGGTTTCCTTACCAATCAACTAGTAAGTTGCCAATCTTGCTTTCAGGTTACTTGGGTAATTGTATACTTCAAAATATTTGGACATATTGAGGAGCCATGCCTCCACTCCTTCAGATTCACCATCAAAATTAGGGGGCCTAATCTTTTTAAACTCTCCCTGCAACTAAGAGGTATACCTCCTTTTTCTAGGAATAGAGGTGCTACTTCCTGATTTCTGTTCTCCATGGTCATTAGATTCATTTGTTTGGTTTTCACTAGAATTTATGGAGTTGGTTCCACTAGCAGATTCAATTCTAGATCTTTTCCTACAAGTATCTTCAGATCTTTTGCTACTCCTTCTTCCTCCTAATTTTCTGAGTAAATAACCATTAATATTCTCTTGCTCCTCCTTTTATTTGGATAATATTTCCTGATTGGATTTAATGGTGTCTAAATCTTCCTTCAAACTATGAACAACTTGCAATATTTCAGATTCACATTTCTTTTTACTGTTATTTCCTCCACCCAACATTTTGTTTAGAAATCTAGGGCAGCTAGATTAGGATGATTTCTCTTACTTTGATAACTACTTGTGATGTTCTTTTAATTCAATTTGATGTAATTGTAGTAGCTTCTTACTTAATTGATTATTATTGTATTCTTATCATCAAACAACTACCAAAACATAAATATCAATGAAACAAGAGGATACAAGATATAGGCTACTATCGAGGGCCAAAACCTCTCCCTTCAAGAGGAAAACCCACAAGAATTATTATCTTCTTACAAAATCTTCAAATGAAAAATTCAAAGACCTAAGACCGTTGTCAAAGAACCCTCCAAGACCAAGTAAAACTATTCCTTTGATGATTCTTATCTTCCCTAGGTCAACCCAAGTCAAATTGGCTTCATACCACAAATTTTCGACTTCACTTCAGAGATTCAACTTACTGCTTCAAGTATGAAATTTTTATACCTCTTGTACTTTCTACAACTTCACACATGTGATTGTTTTAGGGCAAAATAGATACTTTTTCTTCTTGGCTGGGCTAGCTCTTCTCTTCTAAGGTACTCAACTTATTTTCTTGATCTTCTACTTCACACTTCGACTTCTTTTGAGGAGTCTGCAATTCGTTTTTTTTGTAACAAATATGATGCCCTAATATTCACATGTATGAGAGGTAGTAGCCCTAACACAATCCTTCATTGGTTCAGTTTCTCCTTGTGAATTTTTTTTTCCCAAGAGGCCCCTTCCTTCTTAGATTCAAACTCCTTCTCTTCCTTGATCGAACTTCCTTCGTGATTGTGAGTGAGTAATCTTCAAATGAGTTCGATAGGACACTTATATAAACCTTCCAAGGAGCTCAAGCTATCATCATGAGGTTGAATTCACTACTTGAAGGATAAATTGTTTCTTGTAGGACAACTTTGTCTTGGAGGGATTACTTTGACTCTTTTTGACTTACATAAATTTTCTTTACATGATATAAAGTTCCTAATAGGGTATTTCATATATTAAAATGAATCAATTGAATTCTTTACTCTATGATAATCCCAAGAAGCACTCAATGGGTGCTTGACCTACAAATAAATTGACCTTGAGGATGAAACCCATGCTACAAAAATAATAATAATAATTTTCCTTTCTTTTTACAATATACAAGAATCATGACTACATTTTATATTTATGAAGACCGAACTTAATTACATATTTCAACACTCCCTCTTAACTAGGGAGTTATTTATTATACATACAAGCTACTTGGAAATTCTCATATTGAATATTTATCATAAGAAGAGCCGGATTGGTAAGCCACCTCATAAGTTATCTTCTCAAATTATATCAGTGCATCTCATCATATCAACCAACATTTTCATATACCAAAGCCTTGACCAACAACTCTATATTTCCACTAGATTAGAGCACAATGTTAGGGAGACAATGATTTATAGACACCTCCATCATTGTCTCTCAAGACACATACCACATCCTAATGTTCACAACGTATTTCCTTCTAGGACTATTCTAGTCTTGGATTAACACATCCTCAAGGAATTTCCTCTTTGACTACTCTTACCTATTGGATTCCCTACCTCATCCTCCAAAAGTATCGAGAACTAGATTCTTATCCAATCCTCCATTCTTTCTTCATAACATGAAGACAAGAATAATGTGTCTATCTCTCCCTCTCAACTAGGGATGATTTATGCATTCCTATAAAAGGAATATTACCAAGCTCCCTCTTACTTAGGGACTTGCCCAAGCTCCGACTTAACTGGGCACTTGTTTTCAACAACAACTTATCTAATCTTCGGTAAAGATCATGGTACTATCAACTGCTTGTAGGGATCCTTTTGGTATCATGTCATGGACAAACTTCAACTTCTTCATGATGGAGCCTTCTTCTTCCAGAACTTCTTCGTAGGGAATCAACCATCTTGTCCATCACTTCCATTCAATGAAACATAATGATGAACCAATAGTCATGTCATCCTTCTTTTCATTAGAAAGTGATCTTCTAGTCCACATCTAGCTATCCTTCACACAACTGCCTCTTTTACGTCATGTTTCCTTAAGGATCTTGCATCCATTCAGTTGTAGATGAACTTCTACATCCCTCTTTTAAATTTTTGGTAGCCCTGTTTCAACCCAACAAGATGTTTCCTAAAAAATAAAAAAATGAATATTCAATCAAATTTACCTCTTTATGATGGCCTTTCGTCATGACATTAGCTTCTTGTAGTATCAATATCCTGCACATGTATGAATCCATCTCCAAGGCATTCATTACCAAAGTTCTCATTTTCTAGCATACACATCTAGGTCTTCATACCTTCTTCATGGAGATATCATAGCTAACCCTTATAGATATCATATGTTGATTACTTATATTATCTTACATGACTATAGATACATCTTTCTTGAACTCTTCTTTCCTCCTTTTCACATATTTCTTCCATAGGATATTCTATACATAGTTCCTTCATCATAACCATAGTTTCTAGCCACCTCATATTATTTATAAGGTCATGTTATGTTCATTTCATCTTGTCAATATGTAGAAGAGTTCAAGGCACATTGTCTACATGGCTTCATGTATCATTTTAATGGAAGAGTTTCTTCTTCTTCAATCATGTTCATAAGATAGATCATTCAACCATTCGATCTACAACCATATGATGACATGACTTTATCTAATTATTATCAAATGTGTACATACCTCTTCCTTCATGTGGTCATCTAAAATTCCTTTTAGTAGCTTCCTTTCCTTGCTTGAAGATGAGAATACTTCAACCAACTTGATATGCTGCACATTTTTGTCATCATACCATCATCCTTCTAAACCGTGGATCCGACACACTATGGAATGCATACTATCACTTGCTTATTTTAAGTAGAGGTGAATATTCTAACAAAGATTCCAATAGAGGATCTTGATGATCCTTATTCTGCAAATGCTTCTTTCTAATGATGATGATGTGTGATAACCTCTTATCTTCCTATTTTTCTAGATGAATTTCTCCAACCATAGAAATTTCTTACTCTGGTTGTCCTTCTATGCTTCCAATGAATATGCCATGAGCTACTTCCTTTCTATCATATACTATGACTGTTTCAACCATATCGACTTCTACTTCCCCTATCCTTCCATGCCTCTATGATTATGTCATCTCTATCTTTTCTATAATGCATCCTATCATACTTATGATGCTTGCTATCATGATAGCTATCTTCTTGAAAAGAACTAAGTATATGATGTTATCTTAGTTATAGTAGAGGTCTTTCACTTCCTTCTTCTTTATACTCTTCTTTTCAGGTTCTTTTACTTCTTCGGTGACATGGGTTTCATTTCTTTCCTTTTTATTCTTGTTGTCATTCTTTAGTTTAGGACAATTCCTTTTAAAATTCGCATATTCATTACATTCATAGCATTGAATTTTAGACATATCAATTTTCTTTTGAAACTTATATCGAGGCTCAAACTTCCCAAATTTTCCTTTCCTCCTTGCCACAACAACATATGCTTGTGTTTGTTCATTTGATACAACATTGCTTTCCACCTTTAATATGGTTTCTTCAACATTGCATAGTGACCACAAATCACTAAATGGAGTGGGTTCCTTATTCCCATATATGCTTGATACAAATTTCCCCCATTCATATGGTAATGCATTGAGTACAATGTCAGTCTTCTCTCGATCAAACATTATTTCTCTTAGCTCTTGTAGTTGATCTCTTATTAGAGAAACCCTCATTAGGTATGAGGCTCCCCCTTATTCCTTTGATATATTCATCTTGTATAGTTCAGTTCTTAAAGATATGATTTCTCCTGCAATGCTTACAAAGAACAATTCTACCAACTTTTCATAGATCTCTTTCACTGTCTTCAATTTTTCTACATAAGGGATGAGAGAATCCTTGATTAATTCAATAAGGATTATTTGAGCCTTTATTTATCCTTTCATATATTTCAATAGATCTTGATATTTCTCTTGAGAAGGTTTGGTGATTGATCCCATGACATATTCACTAAATTTATTTTCTATGAGGATCAAATCTACTCTCTTCTTCCATGTAAGGTAATTCGATGACCCAACAAGTTTGTTCTCCTCTTTGCATAAATAAGTCATTGTAGATTGAGACATAAAATATAGAATACTTACTTGTCCAGATAATATGCTCATTTGATGATGATATATTCAACTTGATTCCTTCTTGATGATGTTGAATTCCACTACTCCTTTGTTGTTGACAATTGAAGTTACCTCCTTAATGATGAATACTTGATGAACTTCTTTAAGAATGTTTGAGATGTTATCTTTCCTTCAATTTAAGGGAGATCAGTTTGATTCCTTTGATGATTATGAAGTTCTTATTCCTTGGTTCCTTTGATTGATTATTTTATAAAGTGTAAGCTTCCCAAGAATTCTTCAAGTGTAGAATCCTTCTATGAATGGAGGTAGGGTCTTTGAGGTCTTCTTCCTCTCCCAAGAGTTGTGATGATGTGATCCTTGTGATGTGATGGATATTCCTCCTTGATTCCTCTTGGTTTCCTTGACGATATCCTTTTTTTCAACCCTTAATTATCATTCTTCAATTGGATAATCTTCAAGTTTCCTTTCCTTGTTGTTGTCACCTTAGCTCTGATTCTGTGTTGAGAAAATAGGGCAACTAGATTAGGGCGATTTCTCTATCTTTGATAACTACTTGTGATCTTATTTTACTTCAATTTATGTCCTTGTAGTTAGCTTATTCTTTACTTGATTATTATTGTGTTCTTATCATCAAATAACTACCAAGACATAAAGATCAATGAAACAAGATGACACAAGATATAGGCTACTAGCTAGGGCTAAAACCTCTCCCTTTGAGAGGAAAACCCACAAGAATTAATCTCTTCTTATAGAATCTTCAAATAATGAATTATAAGACCGAAGACCCTTGTCAAAGAACCCTCCAAGGCTAAGTCAAACTGCTCCTTTGATGAGTCTTCTCTTTCCTTAGTCAAATCAAGTCAAACTAGTTTCATACCACAAATTTTCGACTTCACTTCAAAGATTCAACTTACTGCTTTAGGTACAAACTTTTTGGACATCCTATACTTTCTGAAACTTCACATGTGTGATTGTTTTAGGGCAGAATAGAGATTTTTTCTTCTTCATTGGGTTAACTATTCTCTTATAAGGTACTTGCCTTCTTTTCTTGATCTTCTGCTTCACACTTCAACTTCTTTTGAGGAGTCTTGGTCTTGGAGGGAGTCTTTTGACTCGTTTTGACTTACATAAATTTTCTTTACATGATATAAAGTGCCCAATAGGGTCTTTCATATATGACAATGACTCAATTGACTTCTTGACCCTATGACAAACCCTATAAGCACTCAATGGGTGTTTGACCTACAAATACATTGACCTTGAGCATGAAACCCATGCTGCAATAATATAATAATAATAATAATAATAATAGTTTTCCTTTGTTATTACAATATACAAGAATCAAAAGTACATTTCATATTTATGAAGACTGAACCTAGTTACCTATTTCAACACATTCCATAATCATTATTGTGCTCCTCAACTCCTCTGGGTGATCCTACAAAGGTTTGTCCATTTAAATCTTTAGCCATATTCCCAAGTTTGTATATCACACAAAAAATATTTTTCAGTTTAAGACCCATAAGAGGCTCAAAATTGCAACCTATGGCTCTCATACCACTTGTAATGACCCTCACACAAACACACCCAATATATATTTTTTTAAATAATAAACAATGATTTGTTTGTTTGCTAAAAGATTTATTTTTCTCTCAGTAACACCTTCTTTTGTTATTGATGAAAAATGGACATTCCAACGTATCCAACGTATTCATATATTGTTGTTCTACTTCTATTGAACTTTTCACAACATGTATTCTTATTTAATTTACATATTTCATATGGGTGATTTTATTTTCAACCTAATATTTAAATTCTATTCTTTTTAAAATATTGTTGTTCTACTTCTATTGAACTTTTCACATGTATTCTTATTTAATTTACATATTTCATATGGGTGATTTTATTTTCAACCTAACATTTAACTTATATTCCTTTTAAAAAGGATTTATGTATAATATGCACTATTTACATGATATTGGAATTACCCACTATATAGTTTGTAACCATTACACGAGCATGTAAATCCAATATCTACACATGTATGTTTCCTAATACCTTGTTTTAAGGTATATTCCTTTTAAAAAGGATGATTTTATTTTCAACCTAACATTTAAAAGGATTTATCCAACTTATATTCCTTTTAAAAAGGATTTATGTATAATATGCACTATTTACATGATATTGGAATTACCCACTATATAGTTTGTAACCATTACACGAGCATGTAAATCCAATATCTACACATGTATGTTTCCTAATACCTTGTTTTAAGGTATATTCCTTTTAAAAAGGATGATTTTATTTTCAACCTAACATTTAAAAGGATTTATCCATTACACGAGCATGTAAATCCAATATCTAAGCATGTATGTTTCCTAATAGCTTGTTTTATTCTTACTAAACTATAGATCTTAGTCCATTTTATAATCGATGTTTTCATATGCTATTAACTATCAAAACTATAATTATGAACTTGTAGCATATTATACAAACAACATTAATGACCACAATTAAATAACACTTTGCCATATAAATGGCTCAATGCAACATATTAATAACACCTAACCATGAATATAGCTCGATGCAATGGATTGATAACACTTCACCACATAAATGGCTTGACCCATTCTATTTCTTTTGAATGTGGTATTATATTTGATGTTCCTTTCACCACTTAGCATAATATTTACGTATTTAAATGAGAACTCTCCGAGTTATCTATGCCTACATGTAGTGCTTGTCCATGGATCCACATATAGTACGTTTGACCTAACAACCCAACGATTGGGATTGATATTTGATTGATCAACAATGAAATTATCTTAGGGTTTCTTGTGGTGTTAATGACTACGTTTGTGTTTAACCTACTACATTCATTTCACTGGTGTTCTTTGATCTGGATTTAAACATGAACACAACAAATTACAGAGATAACCATAAAAATAGAGATGCAGCAGAAATAATACTTCATTTCATCAGTGTAAAATACTGAAATATGCTTACAAATAGCAATGGAAATAGACCAGCTAGGGCGATGGTAGCTTATCTTTGAGAAGATATGTGGCAGCTACATGCCTCTGAACTGTGTTACAATGAGGCTCGAAGGCCTATTTATTGTTGAGAAACAATGGAAAAACCTTAGCATCCCAAAACCTAACCCTAGAAGATGAAACGCCAAATTGTGGGCCCTGTTTGGGTAAATTGGTACATCAATTCCCGGGGTTGTAACTTTGGCATACGATCTCCGTTTGACGCGTACAATAGCTCGTTAGAAAGATTTATCCGAGCACTACAACTTTGGGAAGAGAAAAATTAGTCCATGGATCCATGTTTCTCCCAGATTTCCCAAAAACGTCGTTTAGGGCCTCAAAACGGTTCTGGAAGTTCAGGACCTGAAAAACTGCTAAAAATAGTAAATTGTACTACAATTACGGAAACTGAAAAACTAAAAGAGACAGTTGTGAGGGTCCAAGTGGGATAGGTGGGTGGCCACTAACATCCACCTGGATCATTCCTCCCCCCTTAGGAAGAAATGGTACCCATTGCATTGAGTTCCTCCATCTGCTGAACTTGGTCCTTGGTGAGTTGTTTTGCAATCTCGGATGTGTCCAGTAATGGTGGGAAGCATGGTTGAGGGTGGTACACATTGAACACTTGGTGCATGAGAAGGAATGGAGGAATGCTGTGCTCCAAAGCATTATTTCCCACAGCTTTGGTAATGGTGTAAGGACCATGTCGGCGTGGTTGGAGCTTCTGATGGGCTCTTGTAAGGCATTCTTTCTACAGATGCAACCAGACTTTGTTGCTCACCTGAAGCTTGTGTGGTACTCCTGTGGGTGAGGAGAAGTTGTTCCTGTGTTCTTTCATGACTGTATCCCTTTGTCGCTGTTGTTGCGTAGAGGAACCCTTTTCGGGGGTCATGGATGTGGTGATGGTCTTCCCCTTACTTTGGGAGCGAACCAGACAAAATGAATTTCCTAGTCTGGGAGATGAGTTTGCTGCCTTTCTTGGCAGTGATCAAAGAGGTGGTGGTAGGTGGGGCTACCACCGGTATCCTCATATGTGAAGGGCTTAATGCTGTAGGGAGGGCACCATTGCTGGTGGACTCGGAGATCTCGTCCTTCATGAAGCCACTCGATACTGTATGACTGCGGGTGTGATGTAGTCGGTAGGCCCAACCGCTTCACGACCTCTGTTGAAATGAGGTTCTTTTGGCTGCCACTGTCAACAATGAATTGTATCGGCGAACCCTTCACCCACATTTGTGAGTGAAAAAGATGCTCCCCCTCCTCTGGATCTTCGGGCTCATTCTTCTGGATCTTGGCTGTGGCAACTGTGATGTTGGTCTCCACATCAATGATCTACTTCCCTTTTCCATTCCCCTTGTCGGGTTCTGACTTAGGGTCAGAACATGCATTTGATTCTGAAGCCTTCAATTCGGCCACCAGCGACTGCTTGGTCTGACACTCACTTGTGTTGTGAGTGGGGCTCTTGTGGAACTCACACCACTTTCCTGTGTCTTTCTTCGACTTCGTGGTGTTGTTCTTTTCTTGTGGCTTCAACGGGTTGTCTTGGTTCACCCCACCTTGGCTTTGTCCTTTGTTCTTTGGATTTGCAGATCCAAAGTCTCGCTTCTTTTGTTTGAACTTCTGATCGATTTTGATAGCGTATCAGCATGCTGTGCCGAGCGAGGAGACGTTCAGGAATTCCATCTCTTCCTAGATGTATCTGTGTAGGCAGCCGCGGTATCTGAGTACCAAATGTAGTTCAGAGTCCTTGATACCCAACTGTGTGCGAACGATGTGAAAAATGTTTGTGAATCTTGGTCCCTTCCCCGTTGCAGCGTGGTTCATTTGATGTATTTGTCCTCATAGCTTTTGACAGGGTAGTACTGCTCCTTGACGACATCTCGAAATGTATCCCAAGTGGTTGTGGCTGAGAAGAGTGAGTCCGTACTTTCATCCTTCTACTCGCAATAGGTTTCCAACCAGTCCTTGACATGGGGGGCTGCTTTGAGAAGAGAAAAAACAATCTTTTCTCGACTCAAAAATTCATGAACAGAAAAATAACCCTCTAGTAGATTTAACCATTTATCTATGACATTTGCGTCTAGCTGACCCTCGAATATGGGGATTTCAAAATTAACTTGTACCTTAAATGGTGTGGCGTTTCTAGAGTAGTTGCTGGAAGCCGATGGGCCGCCTTTGGGTAACCGCTGAAGGATTTGGGCAAAGCTGTCCATCATCACGTTCCTTTGTCACTCGAGGGCTTCTTCAAGCAAGATTTTGATAAGATCTCTTGCCCCTTCGTCTTTCTTCTCATCCACCAAGGGAGGCTGTTGGGATTTGCGAGGCTGGTCTTGCAAAGGTTCGATCAGTTCAAGCCCTAACTCCTTATATCCCGACCTCATTGGGGACATGCAAAGAAAAATAGAGAAAAAGCAGACCGCTCTGATACCACTGATCTAGATTTAAACAAGAACGCAACAAATTACAGAGATAACCATAAACACAGAGATGCAGCGGAAATGATACTTCATTTCATCAATGTAAAATACTAAAATATGCTTACAAACAACAATGGAAATAAACCAACTAGGGTGATGGTAGCTTATCTCTGAGAAGAGATGTGGTGGCTACATGCCTCTGAACTATGTTACAATGAGGCTCGAAGGCCTATTTATTGTTGAGAAACAATGGAAAATCCTTAACATCCCAAAACCTAACCCTAGAAGATGAAACACCAAATTGTGGGCCTCGTTTGGGTAAATTGGTACATCAATTTCCCGGGGTCGTAACTTTGGCATACGATCTCCATTTGACGCGTATAATAGCTCGTTAGAAAGATCTATCCAAGAACTACAACTTTGAGAAGAGAAACATCAATTGATGGACCCATGTTGCTCCCAGATTTCCCAAAAAACGTCGTTTAGGGCCTTAAAACAGCTTCGGAAGTTCAAGACCCGAAAAACTACTAGAAATATTAAATTGTGCTACAATTACAGAAACTGAAAAACTGAAAGAGACAATTGTGGGGGTCCAAGTGGGATAGGTGGGTGGCCACCAACATCCACCTAGATCATTCTTCCTCCAGTCATGCCACTATGTAGCTAGGGTTCTATGTTTGGTTTCTCATCGATGTTATCACACCAATTGTTTATCAAGCTATTTGACCTTTTGTCTATCGAGTGGAGTGGTGTTTCTTTCAATGTTTCAACCATCTTAGTGATGGTAAATTGGATTGCAACCCTCTCTTGTAGTGCCTTCCATTTTACTATGTTATTTACAATTTATATAATATGTCAATTAAATAGAGTTTAACACCTTCTTTATCAATGTTTGTAGGTTCACAAATGGTTTCCTCTGTATTAAAGGTCTTTTAAAATTTCTTCTCAAATCCCTTTTTCAAACGCCTTAGTTTTGGTTACTATTATGTTTTTGGATTCGAATGGAGGTTGGACACAAAGGTTTCACTCTCTTTAATCTCCATATGTCATCAACCTAAGGTAAAATTCTATCTATTTTCTAGTTTTTCAATTGAAAAACTCAGTGTCGTTGCCTCAAAATCTTGGTGGTATAAACCATTCTAGAATTTATCGTTTTTACAGAGGATTTCTTTTACCAGAATATTTTTAAGCTTGTTGATTCAGATGGAAAGGGATTTCATAACCATCAGTTTTAATATCCTTTTTGTTACCTCTTGTTGAAGCCTCGAAAATCGCTGCAACAACATGGGGGAAAACCACCCAGTCAGGGACTTGAATACTGTCCCTTATCCGTTTGGATTAGTGGCTCCGACTGGTTTAAATAGGTCCAGTTACCTTCTCTCAATCTCCGACGACTTAAAATATGACTTTCATCCATCAATGGAGAAGAGACATCAGATCAGCCCTCTTGCTGATTAGGCAAGAAAGTGATCCTTAAACTGATCTGGGGCTCAATCAAGCCATGACTAAGTTATGACTTACAATTAGCCTAACTTATTCTAACCTAACTAACTTTGTGGTATTAAGTTAATATTAATTGTTAATCCTATATGACACTATGATAATGTTACCACTATGAAACTTGTTAGTTTAATACTATTTATTAATCCTAAAGTAACACTATGTTAATACTACACTATCATTAAAGTCATGTTAGGTACTAAAGTATGCCATATTTATCTCATATGCCAAATCTAAACTAATATATCCTATGATATTATACTAATTAACTGATTATACTATATAAAGAAATATACCTTATACTATACTAATACTATTCTATAATAAAATCACTTATACTATAATATATTCCTAAATATTACTAATATAGTTCTAACAATAATACTAAATATTTAATCTAGTTTATTATAAGATTATAACATATCTATGATAAACTATAAAATGAATGTTAATTAAACTAAATAATGTTATTATTATTCTAAGGAAACATTTAATTAAAATAAGATATAGTTAAATACACTACCTAATTAAAATTAAAATTATTCTAATTCCCTTAGGTTATTATTATTTATTGAAAGTGAATGTTAAAAAGTTAATTAATAATTAGTATGCTAAAGTTAACTCTAAAAAAAAATGAAAAATGTAAGTGTTATTGATTAAAAATAAATTAATATACAATATATTACATTAATCCTTATGATTGATTTTTTAGTGTTTTGAATAAAGATTAAAATCAATCAAGAAGGTTGATTGATATAAGGGCTCAATCCTACCACTGAGGACTAGGATGTTTGCCTCTAAAGAAAGAGGACTTTATGCAAAATTAATTTGCAAATGAAAAACTAATTTAAAATGAAAATGCTATCTCGAACTAGAATGGGATAGCCCTCTCCTAATCCGAGAGAAAATGAAATAAAACAGGGGAGAGAAAATGAAATAAAACAGGGGGAAGGACTGGTTTATGAGAAAATTCACCATGTGATTTCCATTAACTAAAAGAAATAGTTCATATTAATTAATGAAATAAAAAAACAAAATACACTTGCGATTAAATGATAAATAGTTATCATTTATCTAAGATATACTTCAATGAATTCATTATAGATTCGATCTCGTTCTGCCTCTTGGAGATAGCTCCTGTAAAGCTTCAATAACATATAAAAATTGAACCAACAATAGTGTTAGATATCAACAAGAAATACTATTTAGAATAAAGATCGAAATCAATTACAAAACTTTGACAAAAATAAAAATAAAAATTCAGCATTCCAGTAATAGTACACAAGAATGGAAATTCATTTAAACAATGCCAAAGCTTTTTATGAAATACACAGTCCTTGAAAATTTGAGACCTATGATTTTACTGCCTTCAATAGTGCTAAGCAATTAAACAGAGCCAAAAACCCTCTTTCCATCTCTACAATCCCTCTCTCTGTGCAAAACAAAAGTGCATAAGCACAATTTGAATCATAGTAGAAAATCCGTAGATACTCCTGTGTATGGATCCCCTTTTCTCCTTGGATTAATGTTCTATTTAAATAGATTGTTATGTAGTCGAGGTTCTTCTCCCCTTTTTCGAATTCTTCCAACATTCATTTTCTTAGAGGTAGAGCGACATCTCCTCCAAATTCCTTGCACAATTGTTACATATTTGGGGTCTTTTGCGAAAATTCTTCTAAAAAATTCTTGGGCCTACCATAATAACTTGTTTTGAAATTACATATGCCTCATTCCAATCTTGAAACTCGGAATGTTTCAATGATTTAGCCGATTGCCGAGTGGGGAGCTTGGAATCTTTTCCATTTTCGGATACGACAAATCTTGATATTTACGATTGAATTAATTCCTTCATGGTCGCTTTTGACTAACACAAAATGCTCCACAACTACCTGCAGTAAAAAAATTTTTTTTGTTATAAAATGTATTGAAATCAGAATAAAATCCAAAATGCATGTTTTGTTTTCTTTTTCTGGAAAGCGGTGCTTCTGATCTAAAATTTTCCGTTATTGGGCAACGTTGATTTTGATGATTTCAGTGCAAATGTGAGCAAAGATAAATGGGATTGAGATTTTATTTCATATCCCATGCGTTAAATTTAATTTCAACTCCATTATTGAGTATCGGCTAACACCGATTTGATTGTATTGATTCACACATAGAAGTTTTTTGAGGCGAATTTTTGGCCTTGATTGTGTCGAATTTCTTGGTTACATTGTCAAGAGTGCTGGGATCTTCGCATTAATGGCCAAGCCAGATGGTGAAATAATCAAATAGCTCTAAATCTGTCATGCAGATGGAATACATGCATTAGATTTAACCTCCCCTGAAAGAGTAAAGGTCTTAGCGTGTTGACCGGGATCCTTGTACCTGCAAATGAGCGGAAAATCAAACAAAAATCACGTTTAACATAATTGTGATAAGCTTTCTATCCATTACGTTGATGGTCGATTTTGCAGGGATATGAAATTAAATTAGAATTGAAGCTGGCATGCTTTTTATCGCAGGGATATGAAATTAAATGAGAATTGAAGCTGGCATTCTTTTTCCCGCGATAGAGGGTAACTAAATCCATAAGTGTGTGAATATTGATCTGGCACGAAATTTTGCAAATTTGGTGCTTAAATATGTAGTGAGGTTTGTTGATGTGAAAGTCAAACCTTAAATCACGCATTGAGTATGTAAACAATTTTTTTTTGTTTTTCTTTGGTAATGTGCTCAGTCATGAGAATTGGATATGTATTTTGGATCTTTAAATAACATGTTATAATAATACAAAATCTTTTTAATATTACAATGTTAAATGTTTATTTTTTTGTTAAATTATATACAATGTTTAATGTTTTGTTCCTTGCTATAAAAAAATCCTTACAGTCTTCTATCTGCAATTTGTTCCTTGCTGTCTATAATCAGAAACTTAACAAGCTACCTTAAACATAAGAGCACTATAGTTTATAACAACATGCAAAAAACAAAAAGAGTGATTGTGCAGACACTTCAATCTACCGTAATTTCTTGCTTGGGCTCCTCTTCTCGCTTTGCCTTTATCAGGTCCTTCAGCATACCTCTTATTTCCTCTATTTTGATGTCCTGTTTCCGAGTCATAAACTGCAAGCTGGCCATCTCTTTCTTCATGTCCGGCACCCCTTGGGAAATCTCTGTCATCTCAACTGCAACTTGCTCCATGACCCTGGCAAGCAGATGCTTCATCACCCAGTACATATGTAATGCTTGCTTGTACAACGTTAATCTCCCTCTCGTGTTCCCAGGGTCCGACAGCAGGGTATCCCACTCTTCCATTTTGCGGTCCGAAGGTTCTTCCAACACTCTGATCTATATGATTTTAATTTTTATATACATGTGAATGTTATAATATTACAAATAAAATTACAATGTACATTGAACAATTATAATTACTCCCTATTTACATTATTAATGATCCACTATTCTTTTTCAATGTAGGTGTCATGCTAAGTGGAGGAGACAAGTAACCAACATGAAACGTAAGGTGATGTGGCAACTAAAGTTGCCACATCGTCTTCTCGTGACCAGTAATAGAATATTGTCATGATCGTAAAATCTAATCACCAATCACACAAGGAGCCTATTGCAACAACCAAGACATGATCGACCCATGCAAAAGCCACAAAGTCAAGCGGCTAAAACACATCCAATATTCAAACAAGCAATATTCACAAACATCTAATCCAAATGAGCTCAAACATATTTAGATAGATAGATAAGGATAATTTGAACTCATTTAGGCCATCCACATTCTCAAAATCCAATAATAATATTACCAAACGATCAGTTAAAAGGGTCCCCATGTGAGATTTATCAGTGAAAAATTTGGGGGTTGTGTTTTACCAGAACACCTCTTTAAGTTTCTCCAAACCCATTTGGATTTTTTTTAAGTAATGTATTACGAGGAAATTTTTGTCGTCGTAAGGGTTGTTGGTTTAATTATTACCAAAGTACTTTTTCGGTTTGTTCATTATGAATTCCTCTTGGTCTTTATAGCTTCCAGTGGAGTGTTTTGTTTTTTTATAAGAGAGTAGTCTCCATGGTGTTGGTCGTAGTTTAATTTTAGAATAGTAGAGTAGACTCGGTGTCATTATTTTGCTCATTGTAATAGGGTTTATACTCTTTTGTCTTTTTCATTATTTTCTTTAGTACCCATTTCTTATTTGGAAACAATTAGCTGTAATAAGCTTCATGTTCATCTATTTCATTTTGTTTACATTGATTCTACAGAGTCATGAAAGGGTTTTTGATTCTTATGGACATAATTTCTTATACCCAAACTGGGTCTTACTCTAGCTAGCCTATAAAAAAGCAATGCTGTAATATGTTATGTTATGGGGGTTTCCTTTCAACCCTCAATGCTAATTAACCATAAAGGTTTTCCTTTGCACTTCTCTTAAGTTTTAATTGTCAGAGCATAAAATTAGTAATTTTATCAATAAATCAATTTTCATACTAATGTATATCCTTTCTACACAGACAGAGGACCAACAATTTTTTTCCTTTTTTCTCATAGGTAATTTGAATTCTTACCCTATTCACATTTATCCTTTCAATTTTTAAACCCTCATTTATATTCATTGTACCATACTTAACGAGGTGCTCTCATTTTATTGTGCTTTGTTTTATAGTTACAAATACCATTTCAACTACAACTTATTCATATAAATGTCTACCAGTTTGGCGAGTTTCAATTTGACTCATCCATATCCTTTACCACATCAGAGATTTTGTTCTCGGTTCCTGTGTTCGTGCTTCCTATAGCAGACTCCATGACTCTACTATATTTCTCTCTCTCTTTTTTAAAACAAACTATATTTACAAAATTTTTGTAGATTTTTCTGTAGATTCAATAGCTTATGTGATTTTCTAAAACACAAGACAAGAATCTACTCTACTCTTCTTAGTGGAAACAAAAAATGACCGATGAAAAAATAAGCAGAAATAGGAAGAATATCAATCGCACATAACACACTATTTCTCTGGAGAAAGTAACTACTAAAAGCCCCGACTATATATATAAAATTAATGAGAAGATCTGAGAAGAAAATACAATGCTTGTTCGTCTTGAATAATTCCCGCACTAGTAAAATCTATCTCTCTGCCTCACAAACCAACTCAAGCCAACACTTAGCCAGTTATGTTGCCTGCCAAGCCCCTACTTCCTTGTGCAATTCCTAGAGGAATAAACCCATATTTAATTGGGAAATCCACTCTCCATAATTCCATAATCCAAACATAGGTCCTCAACTAATTGTATGCACCATCTGTACAACTCAGAAAATTACAACTGATAGTACACTGTCCCTGAACTCTAATCTCAACTGGGTCCTCATCTGAATTGGCATGCATGAATTATTTGTGAGTGAATCTTCAGTTAATTGGTGTGGTACTTGTGCACTACTCCACTACTAGACCTTTACTAGTTCCTCCAACAATTAGAACTAGTTTAACTGAATATAACTCAGTTAGACTGAGTTATCTAATTACAACTCCAAAGAACTCAACCTAGGACCCTAAAATTTAGGAATCACTCTACATGACTCTAGATAGAATTTCAACTCGAATTTCATAAGTCAATTTAGTCAGTAAACTCAATTAACTATTGCAAGTTACTATGAGAATATAATTACAATTTTAATTCACAATTTAATTCAAGGACAAGTTAAATTGGAATTTCTTGTTGCTATTTTTAACACTCCCTCTCAACAAGAAAGGGATTATCATCTACCCTGATCCTATCTTTGTGAAACTTGAATTTAATCTTGACAATGCCTTTGTCAAAATATCTGCATCCTGCTCCGAATATACTCCAACAACATAATTTTCCTCTGCACACAATCTCGAAGATGATGATACTAGATATCAATATGCTTGGACCGATCATGAAAAATTGGATTTTCGGAGAGTTTTATACAACTATGATTGTCACAGTAAATCATAGTGGGATCCATCTATTGACCAAACAAACCTATTAGAATATTCCTAATCTAGATAGCCTCACAAGTTGCTTGACTAGGATCCATGTACTTTGCCTCTACTGAATTGAGTGCAACTAATCTCTGTTTCCTGTTGTACCAAGAAACAACTGCTGAACCAATACTCAAGATCCCTCTTGATTTTCGCTTCCTGTTGGATGGAATCCCTACCCAATCTACATCGGTGAAGCCTTGAATCTTCACTCCCTCTGTCCGTATGTACCATAAACCACACTGAGTAGTACCTCTGAGGTATCTCAACACATGCTTCGTTGCCTTCCAATACAACTTGGTCAGCTTAACCATCGCTTGACTAAGCTGGTTAACTGCATAGCACATGTCTGGTCATGTGTTCACCAAATACATGAGTGAACCCACAAGCTGCTTATAAATAGTAGCTTCCACTACTTCACTAGAAGTAACATCCTCCTTCCTGTAGTTTCTTTCTAGAGGAGTCTCCATGGGTTTACTTCTCTCCATGTGGAACCTTTTCAGTATCTCATCGGCATACTTTCCCCGAGAGACAAAAACTTACTCATCACCTTCCCATACTTCAATGCCCAGAAAGTAGTGCATGAGCCCCGAGTCCTTCATTTCAAACTCTCTTACAAGGTCCTTTTTGCAAGACTTGCTCAACTTATCATCACCTATTAGAATCAAATCGTTGACATATAAAACAATAATCAACAATTTACCTTCAACCATAATATGGTAAAGGTTCACTTCGCTTCACTTTTGGTGAAGCCCAACTCGGTGAAGTAGCTATCGATCCTAGTTTACCAAGCACGAGGTGCTTGCTTTAGCCCATACAACGCTCACTTGAGTCAGCACACATGTGACTCTCTGTCGAACATCTCAAAACCTTCAAGTTGCTCAATATGCACCTCTTCCTCAATCATGCCATTAAGGATGGAAGTCTTTACATCCATCTGATGTATCTTCCATCCCATCTGCACTAACTGTGCCAATATGGATCTGATTGATGAGTACCTTGCAGCAAGAGAAAAAGTCTCATCGTAATCAATCCTCTCCACCTGAGAAAATCCTCGAGCCACAAACCTGGCCTTATGTTTCTCCACACTACCATTTGCTGCTTGCTTTACCTTGTAAAGCCATTGGAAACTCATCACTGACTTGTTCGCTGGTCTTGGGACCACATCCCAAATACTGTTCCTGAAAATGGAGTCATACTCCTTAACCATGGCATCAAACCAAACCGGTTGCTACATTGCCTCCTCAAAAGAAGATGACTTTGTCTCAACACATCCGCTCATAAGATCCATGTATGAAGTATACCTCTCGGGTGACCTCCTCTACCTACAGTGTGATGTGGGTGCTACCACATTCTCTCTCACATCATGCAATAACATGTCAGCCTCCTTGGTGCACTTTCTCCCCTCTCTGGAAGACTCTGCCTGAGTGGGTGTCTCCACTTACCGATCCTCTGCATGTGTCTGCTCCACATCAATCTGAGGTTCCTCCTTAGGAGGTAAAATCTCCTCAACTGCATGTAGTTGAATCTCCCTCTCAAGGGAACATCTCATGGCCTTCTTCTCATCGAATTTTACAACCCTATGAACCACTATCATGTTGTTGGTCAGTAGGTACACCCGATAGTTGTGAGGTGTAACAGTGCACCCCACAAATATCCCCAACTCTCTTGTCGGCTCAAGCTTCTTCCGTGCATCTTTGGTTACATGGCAATAGACCGATGAACCAGAAATCCTGAAGTGACCCACATTTGGTCTCTTCCCTGAGAAAGCCTCCTTTAGTGTACTCATCAAAAGAATTCGACAAGGGCTTATTTTCTGCAAATGAACAACTGTGTTGCATGCCTTGGCCCACAAGTGTAGTGGTAGGCCCTGATCATGCAACATCACCCATGTTTCCCCTACTATGCTTCTATTCTTCCTTTCAACCACCCCATTTTGTTGTGGGTTATGAGGTGTTGTCAACTCTCATCGAATGCCTTCTGCTGCACATAAGTTTTTAAACTCATTCAACACATAATCTCCACTGTTATCACTCCCGAGATATTTAACCTTCCTACCAGTATATTTCTCGACCAATTCTTTATCTTCACAAAACTTTGCAAAAGTTTGATCTTTCTTTTGCATGAAGAAGATCCAACATTTATGAGAAAAATCATCAACAAATATAACATAATACATGTGTTTGGCCGTGGATGCTGTCGAGAACGGTCCAAACACATATGAATGGACTTGATCGAGGATTGCCTGTGCGAAAATATCTTTGTCGTGAAAGGAAGCCTTGGTGTATTTTCCCAAAGTACACCCTTTGCATGTGTCAACTTTCTCTAGTGTACCTTTGGGAAGACTGGTAGAATTTTTTTGCATGATTTTCAAAGTGCCATGATGCAAGTGACCCAACCACCCATGCCACAACTCAACGATGTCTCGGTAATGCACCCTCTCTACTTTCGTGCTCAAGGTAGCAAAATCTTCTACCTCTAACTTGTAGAGATTCTTCACCAGAACCCTTATAATCTTTGCCTATCTCGTGGCTATGTGACAAAGGAATGCCTTTCCCTTACTAGAGATCACATCATAGCCTCTATCCTCCAACATGGAAACAGATACCAAGTTCTTCTTCAAACCAGGAACATACATAACATCTTGCAAAGTGAGGGGAGCATCTAAATCCCTCTAAAAAGTAATTGTACGAAGCCCTGTAGCACTATACCTCTTGTCATCACCCATCTCGATATGCATCTAGAGATCCTTGTCCTCCAAGTTACTGAAGAGCTCTTTGTTACCAGTCATGTTGAAAGAAGCTCCATTGCCTAGGTACCTTAAAGTAGCCATCATCGATGACATACATGCGATGAGGGTAAAGTCTAGTTCGAATTGTGAGATAAAGAGCCTCACCTCCTGCCGCTCATCCTGGGGGATTTTGATCTGAAGCTGAATGCTAGTTTTATTGTGCTAATTTTAACTTCAGATTTTTAAACAAATGCTTGTCAATTTCTTCATGTGCATAGGTTCCCTTATGGTGTTTGCGATTCAAAACAGGTAAACTTATATCAAGTTTTATGTTAGAATCATGAGCATAATATAATGAAAGACAAGTGCTTAACAACAATTAAATGAACATCAAACCATCAAGAAGAACACTTAACACAATATTTTGATAAAGGACTTCACCCCTCCTTGGCTACATCTCCTTGGTCCCGCTTCCATGGCTTGGGCCTCTATATTTTCTCAAAATGGAAAAAGTATAGTTTAGAATGCTCTACAACTCCTGAAAACTACTTCAATGGACTCAGAGCACCCAAAAACCCCTAAGATGACTCTCCAAACTCTGCAAATGGACCACAACTGATCTAGGCTTGACCTCCTCTCCTGGTGGCCCTAAGCTTCCTTAAACTTCAACGTGGAAAAATCATGTACAAAAGTTCCTCTCTGCCTCTAAAATGTATCCCCTTGTGTTCAGAATGTCGAAATCATCTAGGAACACCTTTTCCTAAGCTCCATTTGGTCGAAAATTGCTCCAGTTATGACCCAAACTGTTTTTCCCTAGAAAACCTCCACTAAAACTGGAGGAACTCAAGTTAGTCCCGTTAATTTTGGAGCTAGTGCCGAAATTGGTGGATCGCCAAATTTACTGCCGAATTAAACTGGAGTTTAACTAAAGTTAACTGTGGGTTAATTAACTATAATCCAGGATTAACTAGAGCTAACAGTGCGGTCGGTTGACATAACTGTAGGCGGCTTAAGCGGAGTGTTCACATGTCATGGCACAAAATGTTACAGTTAGGATTAATCATTAAACTTAACGCTGGTGGCCTCCGTTAAGTGGTCATATGGTGGCAGATAATTCCATGGTTATGGCAAGTGGTTAATTTTGGCCGCCTGTTTGGATAACGTTAGTGGTTAGCCCAGAGTGTTCACATGTTGTGGAGAGTTCGCGGTTATGGTGTATGTGCTGTCCACCGGTATAAATGTTAACCATTGGTTGACCGCCGTGGGTTGGTTGTTGTGGTCACATGTCAGTGGTAACTGTCGATGGTTTTTCTGCCAACTCTGCTCGGTTAACATAACAAATACAATTTTGAACCATTGTATTGTAAGACCCACCCGTATGAAACAACAACAAGACTTGTGGTTTGTGTAGAGGAGGTCGCGGGGTCGAACCTGGTGCCTCCATAAAAAATTTGATATAGCGCCCACCCGGTTCTTTAGGGAGGGACACGTGGCAGCCTCCAGGCTTGCCACTTGTCCCCTCCTTATTGGACCACCTTCAAACCAATGAAATCTCACCATGTCACCACACTTGCAACCAAACACAACGTGACACTTGTCATAACCTGGTTGGACCATTGACCCTGCCCAGTCACCTGCCACGTCAGCAGTACAAACTACTGTCTGTGCAATGACTGGGAATTTTTTTTGTAAAATTTCTTCTGTTTGGCAAAGCAGTTAGCGGGCTCTATCTTCCTCATATGAACTCCTATTTGAACGAAATGAGTTGCATTGGGATTATTTTGACGAGACATACGTGGTCGTTCAAGTTTCAGGTGATTCTAAGCATTTTTATTTTTGAGAAATTTTTTTCCCCTAATCCAGATTCCGATCACTTCTTCCCACTGAGACGCTTTTGGACCCACAAAAGCTGGTTATCTGATGAGAGTTGAATACACTTCTCCTTTCCAAGTTCTATCAACTGATTCTACTTGGAAAAACCTCCATGACAACCACTCGAGTTCACTGACATGTGTTGCCTTGCCAATGGCTTGACACTTCAACCAAAGTTCTCCTTTTGTTGCTGACCCAATCCAACACTTGTTGGACACTTTCTTGTTGAAAAATACCTTTGCTGTACCACATCAATCTCTCGGTTATTGGAAAACTCATACAATCTAATAGCCTTCCCACTGAGAATCTTGGCGTCAACACATACAACGGTCTACAATGGCTGCAAATTTTTGGTATCTCGTCCAATTTCACTTCTTGCCTCTATCATCCTCCAGTTAAACATGCTACTCATGTCATGATTTGAGAATCAAGGCTAAGCATGAGCATCTTTCTCAAGAATGGACCTTCCAAAATCCTATGACATCTTGTCGCAAATACAACTATTAAATGGAAAAACACATTATGAAAGAAATGCAAATCGACGAGCTCTTCTTTTGCTCCTTCAAAGCAAAAATTGTCACATCATGTAACATTGCCACATACTCTTGCATCTTGGTGTACAAACCATCGACTAACACAAGTCGACAAAACATCATCGAATAAACATAAGTCGACAAAACATACTTCTTAAAGCATCTGACTTGACTTGAGAGCCAAACATAAGCATGTACAACAACTTGACGATTCTTTGCATAAATACATCAACATCTACCTTTCATCTTTGGAGATAAACTCAACTCTTCCAAGTCGATATGATATACATGTGGCAACAATCGACACAAGTCGACACTCATGCATGTATCCAAACACAATGAAACCAATAACAATTCCCCTATTCACACACACACAAACTCTCATGTATGTGTACAATTCTTCAACTCTCCCTCAAGTATAATCACAATTACAATAAACCCAAAAACATGTATAGGTACTTAAGAGTTGAGTTGACAAATTTGCTGCAAATGAAGTGAGTAATATATCCCACTTTCACACACCTTCCTGGCGAAAATATGCAATATCAAGAATGTATTCAAAAGAAATGCATTCACATACAATTTTGTAAACACAAATTGCCTTCTTTCATGCATTTAAGTGAGTCAAATAGAACTCCACTTTCAACATCTTTCATCATACAAATTGCAACATACTTTCAACAAAAAAGTAATGCATTAAAATAACAAGAAATGCATCATCAAGGAAATGTATCAATTAGGAAATGCAAATCTTGCCTTATTTTCATCAATTATCAAAAGAATTGCAATGCTTTAATTGGTTAAGAAATCTAGCCATCTCCTTCCTAACCATTTCAATGACGCTTCTTTCAGTTGCACTTCATCATGTGTATCATCCTGACCCACATCAATTATGTAATTCTCTTTTCCGTTCTTGCCAAAATCTCTCTCCACCTTCTTCAAATGTAGTGGATGACTTGTTGGATGCAAAGTCCAACAATTTTCTACAAGATGACCATGCTTATGGCAATGAGTGCAAAATAATTGCATCTTCTTTACAACATGATTTCCATTATCCAATGGACCTTTGGTTTTCTGTCTCTTTTGTTTTGAAAGTTTCTTGTGTATGGCTATCCTCTTCCAACATCTCGAAACAGTATGGTTATTCAAACCACAAAAAGTACATGTAAATTCTCTCCAATTCTTATGTGAAGATTTACCATGTTTATCATAATCAAAAGAAACTTGATTAAAGGTGTATTTATACCTTGCACATTCACCTTTGTCGCCTTCTTGAGGAGGTGAATTTAATGAGGTAGTGGATCTCTTCAGAATACCAACAATGGTTTCAATGACCATAGAGCTTTCAACATCCTCTTGTTTTCCCTTTCCACTAGTTGCATGCTTATGAGAATCTTCTTGCAAAGTGGGTATAAAACTTTTCCATTCCTCATGAGCACAAAATTCAAAAACTTAGGGTATGAACATGTAATAAAATTCCCTCTTGGAACACCTTCATGTGCCTCCTTGGCTTTGGAGCATTCTCCATCATGTTGTCCACAACCAAGACCCGAATACCTAGGCCTTTCCTCAACAACAATTGGCTCAACTATGCCTTGTGCATGTTTTCCTAACCTTTTACCTTCATATCCCATCTCCATCAATAATTTGGACCCTATTCCTCTAGAGTGTCTTTCAAAAGAACCAAAACATTCATTTTGAGAGGAAATTGAATATAAACTTGAATTTCATACGTCATGTTCATGCACACACTTGGCTAGGGTTTCCTTGGCATCATGGAGTAAAATATCCATCTCATGCATATTTTCAAGAAGATATTGCTTCTCCTCCTTCATGGCCATCAAATTCTCTTGAAGTATAGAGTTCTCCTTCCTATCTTCAATCATCTCTTGCACCATCTATCTCATGATGAAAAAATCTTGCAACATCTCTTCATCAAAGAATCTTGCTAAGGAAGAGATATTAGAAACATCACTTGTTGAAGCTACCATCACACTTGTAATGCATAAAAAAGCTTCATAAATCTGCAACCATTAAAACATACTTGCACAAAAATCAAGCAATCAAGCAAATAACCTTTGCTCTGATACCAAACTCATGTGAAGCTGAATGTTAGTTTTGCTGTGCTAATTTCAACTTCAGATTTTTAAACAAATGCTTGTCAATTGCTGCATGTGCATAGGTTTCCTTATGGTATTTATGATTCAAAATAGGTAATTTTATATCAAGTTTTATGTTAGAATCATGAGAAAAATAACATGAAAGACAAGTGCTGAACAATAGAAAGTAAATGAATAGAAAACCATCAAGAAGAACACTAACACAATATTTTGATAAAGGAGTTCACCCCTCCTGGGCTACATCTCCTTGGTCCAGCTTCCATGGCTTGGGCCTCTGTATTTTCCCAAAATGGAAAAGAGTATAGTTTACAATGCTCTACAACTCCTGAAACCTACTTCAATGGACCCAGGGCACCCAAAAACTCCTAAGATGACTCTCCAAACTCTGCAAATGGACCACATCTGATCTAGGCTTGACCTCCTCTCCTGGTGGCCCTAAGCTTCCTTAAACTTCAACGTGGAAAAATCACTTACGGAAGTTCCTATCTACCTCTGAAACCTATTCCCTTATGTTCTAAATGTTGAAATAATCTAGGAACACCTTTTCCTAAGCTCCATTTGGTCGAAAATTGCTCTAGTTATGACCCAAATTATTTTTCCCTTGAAAAGCTCCACTAAAACTGGAGGAACTCCAGTTAGTCCCGATAATTTTGGAGCTAGCGCTGAAATTGGTGGACCGCAAAATTTACCGTCAAATTAAAGTGGAGTTTAATTAAAGTTAACTGTGTGTTAATTAACTATAATCGGGACTAACTAGTGCTAATCGTGTGGTCAGTTGACATAACTCGAGGTGGCTTAAGTGGAGTGTTCACATGTCGTGGCACAAAATGTTATAGTTAGGCTTAACAGTTAAACTTAACACTGTTGGCCTCCATTGAGTGGTCATATGGTGGCAAATAATGCCACGGTTATGGTAAGCGGTTAATCATGGCTGTCTATTTGGATAACCGTTAGTGGTTAGCCCAGAGTGTTCACATGTTGCAGAGGGTTTGTAATTATGGTGTGTGTGTTGTTTGCCAGTGTAAACATTAACCATTGGTTCACTGCCATGGGTTGATTGTTGTGGTCACATGTTGGCGGTAACTGCCGATGGTTTTTCTGCCAACTCCGCCCGGTTAACATAACAAAAACAATTTCGAACAATTGTATTGTAAGACCCACCCGTATGGCATAAAGGTAAGACTTGTGGTTTGTGTAGAGGAGGTCATGGGGTCGATCCTCAATGTCTCCATAAAAATTTTGATATAGTGCCTAGTCGATCCTTTGGGGAGGGACACGTGGTAGCCTCCGGGCTTGCCTCTTGTCCCGTCCTCATTGGACCACCTTCAAACCAATGAAATATTGCCATGTCACCACACTTGAAACCAACCACAACGTGACACTTGTCATAACCTGGTTGGTCCATTGATCGAAGTTGACCCTACCCAGTCACCTACCACATCAACAGTACAGATTGCTGATTGTGCAATGACTGGGCATTTTTTTTTTGCAAAATTTCTTCTATTTGACAAAGTAGTCAACGGGCTCTATCTTCCTCATACAAACTACGTTTTGAATGAAACGAGTTGCAGTTGGATCATTTTGATGAGATGGATGCAGCCATTCAGGTTTCGGGCTATTCTGAGAACTTTGATTTTTGAGCTAATTTTTTCCCCTAATCCAGATTCCAATCAGCTTCTTATCGGCCTTCTTGAGCAGACATTTTGTGGAAAAATGTCTCATCTCGTGACAATAAAAGCACTTGACTTTCAACATGTCCTTATTCTTCCCTCCATGACAAGATTCAAATTTGGAATGAGATGCCTTCCCCTTCCCTTTCTTTGCCTTACCCGCTAAGGCACAATTTTCCCCATCACTAGTCTTTGATGAGGATCCATCTTTGGTATTCCTATAAATTTCTTCCTGTACCAAATTTGACCACAACTGTTCTTCTCCCTACCATTGACAAAGTCCTGATAACTGTGACAACTCTTGGGAAGTCCTAGAAGAGATAGATTCAACATATCGTCCTCGACGACAATAATCTCGATGCTTCCAAGATCATCCCGACAATGGGTGAACTTGGTCAAGTACTTCGGAATAGAGTTTCCCTTCTCCATCTTGATCTTTTTGAGTTTTTCCTTCAGTGCCACTTTCTATGGTCATTGTTATTTTGAAATAGGTTCAGCAATGCCTCGCACATTGAGTATGGAGTATCCTTGCCATAGAGACTCGAGACAATGTGGTCTGGAACTCCGTCCAAGATAATCCTTCTCGATTTTTCCACACACTTTCTCCGTTCAGCCAGATCTTTAGAATTCGATGCTAGAGGCTTAGGAATGTTATGATCTATGAATTCCTTGAGGTCATTGTCTTCCAACACTGCCTCCATCCTGTCCTTCCAAGCTATGTAATTCGAGCTTCCCTCCAAGGCATACTCAAGTCGCAACCCGTAGAAAGACATATTGCTGCTTTGAAGTATGAACTTGCAAATATAATTTTCACCTGTGCACTAAAATCGAAATCTCCTCTTCTATACCGTCTTCAGCTCCAATACCATATAGATTTTTCTGTAGATTCAACAACTTATGTGATTTGCTAAAACACAAGACACGAGTCTATTCTACTCTTCTCAGCAGAAACCAAAAATGATTGATGAAAAAAATAAGAAGAAAGAGGAAGAATATCAATTGAACATAACACAATATTTCTCTAGGGAAAGAAACTACTAAAAACCCCGAATATCTATGTTGCATTAACCAGAAGACCCGAGAAGAAAAGACAACTCTTGTTCATCCTGAAAAATTCCTGCATTAGTACAATCTATCACTCTACCTCACAAGCCAGCTCAAGCCAACACTTAGCCAATCGTGTTTCCTAGCAAGCCCCTACTTCCTTGTGCAATTTGGAAATCAACCCATATTTAATTTGGAAATCTACTCTCCATAACTGTGCAATCCAAACATAGGTCCTCAACTGATTGCATGTGCCATTTGTACAACTCAGAAAATTATATAACTGATAGTACACTATCCCTGAACTCTAATCTCAACTGGGTCTTCATATAAACGGACATGCATGAATTATTTGTGAGTGAATCTTTAGTTAACTGGTGTGGTACTGGTGATGCACTGGTGCACTACTCCACTACTAGACCTCTACTAGTTCCTCCAACATTTAGAACTAGTTTAACTAACTATAAATAAGTTAGATCGAGTTATCTAATTACAACTCCAAAGAAATCAACCCGGGCCCCTAAAATTTAGGGCTCACTCTACATGACTCTAGATAGGCTTCCAACTCAAATTTCATAAGTCAATCAAGGCAATTTAACTTAATTAAGTATTACAAGTTGCTATGAGAATAAAATTACAATTTTAATTCACAATTTAATTAAAGGACAAAATAAATTGGAATTTCTTGTTTCTATTTTTAACAATTTGTCCTACTCAGTAGTTTATGTAAAGGTGTAAAGCTTATTGTTTCATAAATACTATTGTTTTCTTTTCTATTAAGGGTTTTTCTAGCAACCCTTAGTACAAATTGTTAAATTGTACATGAGTCCTCGACTCAGTTTCTTGTTAAATATAATTCATATGGTAATGTTTATAATTTATTCTCCTTATTATGCACACAAACAATATTTTAGTTCCAATTGAGTTTCTAATGTTTAGATCTCTCTTTCCAGTTCTGTTGTGTCTAGAATGTTTATGAGCATAAAGTTTACTGTTCTTTATTACTACTAGTTCCAACT
Source organism: Pinus tabuliformis (assembly GCA_031772625.1). NCBI lineage: Eukaryota > Viridiplantae > Streptophyta > Pinopsida > Pinales > Pinaceae > Pinus > Pinus tabuliformis. The sequence goes on along the minus strand of CM062804.1, from coordinate 633,126,307 downwards.
GGCATGATAATTGTAAAGGAACATCTTACAAATATTATGAACATTTTTGGCATGACCTGATTTGGGAATGAACATTTCCAAACATCGTAGGCCAGTAGAATACTGCCTTGAGGATTTTATGTGTTGTGGTCTTCCAGCTATAGTGGCCTCCATAAACTCCTCCATAGAAATCCTCAATCACTTTATGGGTTTCGCCTTCTACCAAACATAACAACAATACACCCAACGGTCCTTCCAGTAGAGTAGACCATTGGATATGATATAGTTCGGTATTTGGATTTATCCAGCCCCAGCGGGAACCTCAGGAATAAGAGATAATGAACGATGTTCTTATACTAGGGTGATCCTCTGGTCTACCTTCCTTTGTTATCAGGTTTATCCCTAAAGCTTTGCAATTAGATTTGGATAAAACCTTGGCCAACCCCTGGCCTTTTATGAGCTTAGTAGGATTTATGTCTAGCTGATATTATTGCATCTTTGCTATCAATCTACCCCTTTTTCCTTCACTGTCTCCTTGCACCAGGATGTCCTTGACCGCTGTCGTTGGGACAAATGTTGTGATTTACGATTGTTGTACATACATACGAAATGCCTTCAAAGCCTTGACTTGTGCATAGGATTGTTTCTCCAAGATATTATATTTTAGCTCAACATCCCTCAGGACTTGGCTTAAGAAGGCGACGAGCTGTTCATAACCATCTTTATTCTTCTATAGCAGAATTGGAGCGATAGTATGTGGTGATGCGAAAGAAAAGATATAGAAAGGCATTAAATAGTCAGGGTTGACTAGTACTGTGACTTCAACCAAAGCTTATTTAATTCTAATGAAAGAATCTCGGGGGGCAGGGCTCCACATGACTTCATTTTCCTTCTTAAGCATGTCTGTAATACCCTTGACTATTTATGCATAGTTGGGTATGAACCTCAAGAAATTTATTCTCCCCAAAAAATCTTAGACCTCTTTCTTATTCCTGGGTAGAGGAATATGACTGATGACTTCGACTCGTTTAGGATCGATCTTCACACCTTCTTGCGCTACTATGTTTCCTAGTAGCTTCCCCTTACTCAGGGCGAACTGAGACTTCTTAGGATTCAAAGAAAGACCATACCTCCTGCATTTCTCAAAGGTAAGCTTCAAGTGGAGGATGTGCTCTTCATCAGTCTTAGAAAAGATTGTGATATCATCTAAATAAACCACCACAAACTTGTCTTTATCCCCTATGAAAGCTACGTCCATAGCTCTCTGAAATGTGGCCCCTTCATTAATAAGACTGAAAGGCATGTGAACGTACATGAATGTTCCCCACAGGGTGGTGAAAGCAATCTTCTTCTGATAATCAGGGTGGACTTCCACTTGGTTGTAACCAGAGAACCCATCCATCATGGACATTCTAACTGAGCCGACCACCTTCGGCAATATATAATTCATCTTAGGCAGTGGGTGGTTGCCTTTCAGCAACACCCTATTTACATTTCAAAAATATACACACAGACTTATTTCTCCGTTCTTTTTCTAGACATGGACTTAGTTGGCCGCCAACTCAGAGTACTTTAAAGGCACTATGATCTTCGCTTGTAGCAACTTTCTCACTTCTTTTTCATTGGAGGGGAGTAAGAGTGGATTTATCTACCTGAGTTTCTTCTTGCATGCTTTTATTACACTCTTTAAAGGAATCTTATGCTGAATAATGTTAGTATAAAATGCTTTTAAATCCTCATAAGACCAAGAAAAAAACATCCTTGTAGATTTTGAATAGCTTTAAATACCTTTGTTTGTATTGCAAGGGGATTCCTCTTGATAGCTTGATCATCTGGGGTTCCTCCTCTGAGCCGATATTGCAATCTTCTACTTGATCGTCTATCTCCGAAGCCATTGGTTTGGAGGCTATGTCATCCTTATTAAAAATCCTTTCTAGTGGGACTAGTCCACGAGGGATGGTATTCCCTTTCAGTTGTAGAATTTTGTGCCCAGATACTGTGTCTTCCCATGAAGTGGTTTCTTGATTTGCTTCTTCTTCTTGATCGATGGTGGAGTTAGCAAACTCCCTGACGACTTCTATGAATAGTTTCACCTGCTCGTCGTCCTTGAATACCTAATAGTGCTTGACATTATCAGGTGTAGAGGGTCTGTATCTAACTTATACCTCATACCTGAGTAACAGATTTTGAGGGGGCCTGAAACTACTTGCCGTTACAGCAAGGGAGTCAAACATTTTGTTTCCTCTGGGTAGAAATTAGATATTAAAGGCCAAGAAAACTTTATCAATTAGATCCCACACTTCATTTCGATAAGTCCTCAGTCTGGGGTGTTTGGCTTGGCACTGATTTCTGATCTGCCTTACGACCAGTTCAAAGTTTCCATAGACCATTAGGTATTCAATATTCATATTCTTTTCCATTTGTAACCCAAGGAGAAATGATTCATACTCCTCCAGGTTGCCTCAAACTCCAGCTTGAATGAGAGGGGTATGAGGCTGCCCTCATGAGATACCAACAATACTCCTGCTCCATTTCCCTCTTTATAATTTTCTCCGTCAAAGTATAATTTCCATACTTTGTTTTCATTTGCGTGCTGGTGTTCTAACTGCTTTGTTAGGTGTACTGATGTTCCCTATAAGATGGTTTTATCTTCTTTTAGGAACAGGCAGGAGAGGTCGCTTTCTTTCCTATGCACTGGGGAGTTTTCTGAGCCTTTAGCTGGGGTCACAATTTTTACAAACTTGAACACTTTGCACAACCTCCTTTTCTCACTTCCAAAAGTGGGAATAGTGGCATAAGTTAGATCTAACTTGATAGAGCCCCCCACCTTGGAACCCCAAGATCTAGATAGAAGCATGCTGAACCGAGGGGGAATGTCTTCCACTACTATGTCCATTACCACACTCTTCACAAGGATTTGAGCCAGGTTTACCACCAAATCGTTTATCATCCCCAAGCATTTGATCTTCTTAGAGTCAACGGAATATAGGTCCTTGTAGGGCTTGGTGATTTGCAAGCCCAATTGTTCCATCACTACTAGGGGCATGAGGTTGTGCGAGGCTCCGGAGTCAAACATCCAATTATGCAATAAGAGGTCATGGATTACTAGGGTCATGTAGAAGGGTGCAGTAGCAGGATCAAGTTCTTCCATGTGCGGCCCAAAAAGAACCATTGGCCTCTCCTCTTGGAGGTTTAAATTGTCATGGGTTGGTGCTGAGGTGGATGGATGCATGAATTGAGAGACTTGAACTTTATAAGTAGGATTCTTTAGAAGCTCAATCAGAGGAACGAGAATATTTACCTTTTCAAGCTCCTTCTGAAGATTGAATGTAGGTTGGACCTTTTCTATACCTCCTGGCTCTAATTCTCCTTCCTTACCACTGGCAGTTTTTTGCATAACCGGTGCCTTCTTTTCTGCGTGTCCCTCAGAACTATTGCTTCCCTTATTTGAGGATACTTTTATCTTGGAAGAGTCAGGATTCAACTTACCTTTCCCTTTATCTGGTACTGGGGGAATAACTTGGGGATCAATTCCATCTTGTTGTTCTGGTTCCCTTGACCTCTTTCTTGAATATCTTAGATCATACTTTTAGTGAGGTTGTGCTTGCATGAAATCCACAATCTGTTTACAATAATAATCTATATCCTCCTCATTTTCTGTTGCTTCTTTATCATTACTGGTCTCCTGGTGAGCCATATTTTCATGTTATTCTGCAGAGAAAGCGAAATACAAGTTTCCCTACATCTCATGTGTATTTGACAATTGTCGTGAGGATCATCTTCTAAATATAGAGGACGATGGATCTGATCGAGCTATTCCTTTCTTTCCCTTGGAAGTAACTACAATGGAGGCCTTCTATACTGTGGATTATAACCTCAGTTGCTACCTTGAGGATTGTATTTGGAGAGACTCTTGTTCTCAAGTTCAAGATTTCCAAACTTATGTGATAAAATCCTGATGAGTTTATCCAGTTCATCCCACTTCAGGTCTGTTGATTCTTTAGATTGACCAGAGGAGGATGCTTCTTCTTTCCCTCTTTTATTCTCAGTAGGTTCTTGTTTTCCTCTTGACTTCCCTGCTGAGGTGAAATTTACTTCCACCTCAAGTGCATCGATTTGGAGTTGATCTAGAGTGTGAGACTTCCTTCCCCTTAGAGTAAAATCAAAGTAGGTTTCAAAGGCTCCCAAAAAAGCTACTCGAGCAGCAGCTGGAGGAGGCTTTATCTCACCTGGCAGGTTTTTATACTACTTATTGGACCTTTTTATAAATTCTAAGATATCCTCTTTTGGCTTCTTCCTTATAGCGTTAAACTCTGTGAGGAAGTACTCATGATTGCTCTTTTCACCCCATTTTTGTGTGAAAGATTTTTCAAGTTCCTCCCAGGTAGTGATGGAGGCATTGTGTAGGGATGTAAACCATTTTCTGGCTTCTCCATCAAGGGATTGGACAAAAATTCTCAGGACCACTTTCAGCTATTCTATGTTTAGATTCTTAGGAAAAGCATAGAAGGTTTCAATGTGTCTTTGTGCAGTGTTTTCATCCTCCCCATTGAACCTAGGCAGAAGCTTTAGGTAGTCCTGGGGCATAACACTTAGGGGTTGAGGTAAATTAAGAGGGGCATATTTATTGAATAAAAAAATTGGAACAACCATCTAAATTAATGGAGGGGGATTGAGATTTTCCTAAGGAACTTGGGCCAAAAACATAGTGGTAGGAGTGGCTAGACTGAAAGCAGGGTACGTAAGGGTTTTAGAAGTAAATCCTGAGTAGTGAGTAGTAGTGGGTTGAGAGCTGGATGAGGAAGCTTCAAAGAATGATGGGACGATAACGCTAGTAGTAGGAGTGTTCTCCTTCCATACTTGCCTCAAAATCAATTTCTCTGGGTCAAATACAAATGGGGCTTCCTGTTGAGAGGTATCCGAGCGAGTGTGAGTCTTTTTAACAGCCAGGATGATGAATGATAATGGGGTTTGTGGAGTCGCCAAGGTGATGTGGATGCAATCAAAACGCCTTTGCTCACCTACAAAAAGAGTGCTCAACTTGTCATATCCTAGGGGAAAATCCTTCAATACGTTCCCCGGAAATGGTGTTAGAAGATGTTGTCACTCCCAGAGACAACCTTGGATTGCTTAGAAGACCAGTGCCCTGACACATCTAGATTTTGTATGTCTCAAATGATTCTCAGGAAAATGGAGACATCACATATATTCTGTATATATATTAAAAGGAATGGGTTGGCTCATTCATCCAAAGGTATAAGTCATGTATTAATAGTATTTCTTCACATATGCAACTAACAAAAATATGTGCATAAAATAATGGAGGCCAAGTAGTTAAAGGACTTGTAGTTTAATAAGGTTTTATAGAGAAATGATAGAGGATAAGAAGAAAGAGAAACTCATCACATAGAGCTTAAAGCATCAAGAATTCTACACTTAACACATAGAGCTTGAGGCATTAAGAATTTCTACACTTATTTGAGTTACAGGTAGATACAATGGACAAAAGAGAGACTAAATGCTATGATTCATGTAGCGCAATCTTAAAGATATAATCTCAGTAATCCATACATGCATATGCGTTAGTAAGTCAATACAAATGAATCCGTGAGGAAGTATGAAATATTTCTGGCAGCTATGATTGCATGAATTCAAAGAAGAAACATGAACATAATGGGTTTTAACAGAGGGGTAACATACTGTAATTCTCGAAGGGGGAATCTCCACCATTTACTTGATATTTTGAAAGATTTGTATTATAAAGTCATATAGTTTGAAAATAACATGTAGTGTTTTCTTTTGGATTTCTCAACCCTGGTAAAGTGTCACTTCCCCCTATTTATCTGGAGAGGGGAGCGTTTGAACATTTACTACAACAAAATATCTTATGTCGAGTCTCAGTTGTCATATCAACCAGCTTCATCGGCCAGGGATAGCTCTGTAGCCCAAAAACATTGCAAAACATTAATTGCCTCATTAAAGGGCGATAAATTACAAGGTTACAAAAACGGGTCAATCAAGCAGATGAACACGCCAACAAAATATCTCCATTCCCATCCCTGTGATCGCCTTTGCTTTTAGGTTGTTGTGTTCTCATTGACTGGCCACCTGTACTGCTTAGCTGGTTCCCATCGCTTCAGCCTTTACTGATTGAATCATTCATCCATTAATGCTGGGAGTCGGAAACTATCAGTTTCATGTTGTAGTACAGGAGTAGAGGACCCCTGGGGGGGTACTGTTTTGGAGAATTTAGCATCTACGGATAAATACTAATTCACTAGACAAGTAGTTGTGCCTAAAACTACAGTTTAAAGTGTTTTAGACTTTTAATATAAGCAATAGATAAGAATAGAGGATAGAAGGCCTACCTGTAGTTCCGCTTTCCTCTCGTCTCCCTTGTATTGATTCCGTCGCTCCTTCTTGTACTTAATCCACTTGATAAGTACCCTGTCAACACAACAAAATATGGAAACCGATCAGAGCATACAATCCATTGAATATAACTTGGATTCCATCCACATCACATCAAAATTAAGACAAGCTTGTGGCATCACATCATTTGCTCCAAAGTCAAGTCTCATAGCAACATTATCTCCTTACAATTCAACATAATCCAACCCCTGATCACTTAGATGAGTGGTCAATTTATAGGAAGATGAAGGAGGTTTTGTCATTAATGGTGACATTAAATGGCATTTCATACTTAGAATTAGTTCCATGGAGGAAGGGATGAGAGGATAAGATGCTCCTTAACTCATTCCTCATCCATTTTCGAGCTCATACGAGTTAATGAGACAGGGAAACTTCTAGATGACTCTTAAAGATAAGAATATTCCCCAAACCCTATGTGAATTTCGCTCATTCTCACCCAACGCAGGTGAAAGGAAGCCTAAGTGCTCTGTAGAGCACCCTAGCAGTGGACTCAACTGCTCTGCAGCATACCTTCATAAGGGCTTACCTGCACTGGTCCTTTTAGAGGCAATTTCTAGATGTCTTCAAGTCATGAAACTGTATGGGAAGGAGACATTCAAAGGGTTGACTTGTTTAGGGCATGAAACAACTGAAATTAGGGTTTGATGAGCCCTAAAACGCTGATCTGAATGTTGGGATTTGATGTGCCCAAATGGATCTGTAACAGTTTCCCCCTAAAGCATGAAGTCGGAAAAATTCCAATGTCGAATGAAATGCTTTATCATGTGATGAGGAGGTATCGAAGTGGAAGGTGACCTACATCAATTACAATACATATATCATGATATTTGATTTTACATGAATTGCCGAGGGAAGGCATACCCATGCTCAACTTATAAACTTTCATTACATGTACATAAACAGTCGTCTACAGATATAGATCCATGATCAGAATGACTATCAATGTAAAGCCATTGTACATATGATTTTGTACCCCTGATATCGCAGGCCGGATGGATGAAACTAGATCTGGGGTCTTCAATCTCATTCAACCGTTCACTCAATTACAAGTCTAACCATGTGAATATGTGATCTGAAGTCGAACATGGGAAGACACCATCTGATTACCATCTGATGATGTAAGCTGTTAACAGATGCAAAAGAAATCACCGATAATGATAATGATCCTCAAGGTACTGTAGTACATTCTACATGGTGTGAATGGATGATTTGATGTTGAACACTATACAAAGTCTTTTGGTTGAAGGCCATTGATGTATGCCTATTGCTGAAAGCGAGAAACTTGTGATTGATGCATGCAAGCCTCAAGGTACTGATGGGTGTTTCTAAGTTAAATTCTTGGATAATGAGTTGATGTTGACAAGAAGCGACTCGTCACAGGAGGGCCTTGATGTATCCCACATCAATGACACAAAATGAGTGTAGTGATTTTAGAGATGGAATTTGAATGACGACACAAGGTTCAGGAATGGCGGTCATGAAAATGAAGGTTTATGGTATTGCAAAAGATGGATTTTGACTGAATGACTTCTCTTGAACATGTCGGCGACACTAAAGTGAATTGGTATAATTGACCCGAAACAAAGTGTTGGATGGTATGATAGACCAATAGTATGATAACCATAAAGCTAATAACCCAACCCAGATAGTCACGGTGATGGAGTGAAATTGTCATGTTCAAGAGCGACTTGCTACCATAAAGTGGTTTTCCTCTTTTGCTAACCATAAAGCTAATATTTTTATCAAGCTTGAGGAGGATAACATATTCTTGTTGTATAATTTCACCCTTCAGGTGAATCCATCGCTCTTTGATCTTTTAACGAGTCTAGGGAAGGTGAAACTCGGTCTTGTCTAGATGGACAAGTTTGTCGCTATTTGATGTTTTTAACGAGTTTAACGACAAAGATAACTTGGTCCTTTTCATGTTTAGAGAGTTTGAAAAGGTACAAAAAGAAAACTCCACAAGCTCTTTTTTGTAAATTAATCTCTCAAGTCCAAAAAAGCGTAAAATAATACAAGAGAGATATCATTTCCAATCTATGAACGAGCTGGAAAGGACAAGCACTCGTCAATCTTTTCATGTTTAGAGAGTCTAAAAAGAGCTTAAAGAGGACTCTAAGGGGGTTCCTTTTTCGTTTTTAACAAAGCTCGAAAAAGAGATAAAAGTATTATGGTCAAAAGTACAAATTACAATCGAGCACGCTGAATTCTGCAAATTAGTTGTAAAACTTGCTCAAAACATCACCAAATGGATTAAAAATATCTGTTTCATAGGCAAAAATAGGCAAATACTAATGTTCAGTCGATTAATTAAGATGAAATAAACATAAAACAAGTTTTTACCATATCATTTTTACCATTTGGAACTTACCATCCAGTTTTGTGCTTTGATAGTTTTTACCTCAAACTTCACCGGCTGATTGCGAAAGATTCTGGTGGACCATTTCTCGAGCTGTCCAGACCAGGTTGGAACTAAACCTCTCTACTTTCTTCTCAATCCATTCTTTTGTCATTTCATGTAAATTTTAGTGTTTTTGGGGCCCCTACGGTTTCATTTTTTTTTTTTTTTTTTGCCCTGGGATCAACGTAGGCTTTCACATAGAAAAATACACTGAAGGGCACCCAGATAGAAGGCTAGATGCTCTGCAGTGCATTGCCTCTGTGCTAGGGCTACACTGGGCACATTTCCCAAGTTTGTTTTAGCTGTTTTCTCCAAAATTTGCCTTGTTTTTTGCCTGGAAAGGATCCTAATTTAGCTTATGATTGTGTTTCAGGCTTTCATCGGATTAGAACGTCGATTACATGGCGAGAAAGAGAGCATGGAGAACAAGACATGGTCGCCCTAAATAACCTGGGTATAGTTGAGGCCCTCAGGAATTGCGGGTTACTCAAATACTTTAAGTTGTCCGGAATGAGGCAACAAATAGAACTATTGCAGTTCCTTGTTCCTGTATGGGATCCAACAAATCAGACATTTCACATTAGGGACAAGATGGTCCCTATTACTATTGAGGATATTTACTTTCTTATCAGAATGTCGAGGCGAGGTGCCCCCATCTCACTTTGTGGATTTGCCCATGGAGGTGAATCGATGAGAAATTACATCAGACAGTTTTGTTGGCCAGGTACACAACCTAGCAAGGATGGGAAGATAAATATCAGGGATGTAAGTGATTTGCCTTTAAGAATGATCCTCTTCACGATCGCAAAATTGGTTGGCAGTGTGACACTACATCTGGCGAACATATCTTATATGCAGTATGCACTGCAGTGTTTAGAGCCAAAAGTTTTCAGCTGGAGCGAGGCTATAGTTTCACTGCTGAAAGAACAACTAACTAAGGTAAAAAGTGGAAAGACGAAGAATTTCTGCTATGGTTCGATCTTGATTGCTTTTGCCTTAGAGAAAATCCCATTGATGCAACCACAACATGTATCACTGGGTGTGGCTGGTCCTAGAGATACACGTATTTAGAGGTGGGTTGAATTAATGGCTCGACATGCTGGTTAGTTAATAATCATTTTCTCCCCTGCATTTTTCAGTTGGCGTGAGTGACAACATGTCATTATCGAGAAGCATCGATCCTCAGGGATGGATTATCGTGGAGATCCAGATTTGATTCTACCAGTTAGAGCACAATGGGATGCTATGGGTAAGTTGTTTGACCAAAGTGTTTTTTGATTTTTCAAGTTTCTACATGTTTTTTGTGTTTTTTACTGTTTCCAAGACTAAACTAAAATTACTCTTATGCATACAGATGTGGGTATTGTTCGACCTACGGTACGACAATAGGTTGTAGGTGGGCCAATGCATAGAAACATCGGGAGAGTAGCTCTCCAGGACTTGGATTTGGCCGAGACCTTAGAAAAGTTGCAGGATCACATAGAGGGATTAACCCTTGGTATTCCGGATATCCGGATCAAGGAGTTACCTATGAGGCTGCAACGCCACACTATTGGTGTTCCTAACCTTTGGGCTAGGATTTTGCCTATGATAGAACAAGCTGTGACCTGTTACCATGAGCACCACTAGATCTACTTAGGATATTTTGTGCGCATTTTTGAGTATTTGGGTTAGATGACCAAATGTGTCTTGGGCACAAATTTTGTAAAAACTTTTCAAACACCTATCTATTTTACTTTTAGAGTTTTTTATGGTTATATGCAATCCTATTCAACTGATGATGTGAATTGAAAATATTACTTTTACATATGTCTCAAATGTCTATTTAACACATAATTCGCTAGAGAATTAGTTAATGTGTTAAGATTTATGGAAATATGTTGATATTTAATGTGTTCAAAACGTCTTTCCAAAATACGAACTCTAAGGAACATACGAAAAATTGTTGGATTTCGGACAGTGTAAATGTTTATTAGTTGTAGTACAATGAGTTGTGAGTCCAACCTAACGATGATTCAGCGAATGCCAAGTGAAATGGCATCAGAGAGTAGTTCAATCAATGCGCTATACTCAACAACATTTTTTGTTGATCAACCAATACAAATCCCTTGAAAACTCACTAACTTGCCACTTGGAGTGAAAATGGTCCATGCTGCAGAAGAAAAATTCTACGTACTATGACTAGCACCATCGATGTAACCAACAAAAGATTCCGAAGACTCTGACATCTACAACAAATGCAAAGTGGATTACTAACTAGATAAAAATCTCTAAAAGACACACACACACATGCAATGAAAGCATATATATAGTGAGTTTTACTACACTTAATCAAGCATAGTAACGTCTGAGGTATAGCCTGTTTCGAGGCTATGGCAAGGGAATCCCATCTTAATCTACTAACTCATAGGCTTTTTTTACCAGAACACGCTTGACAACATAAGGACCCATCCACATTGGTTCAAATTTCCCTGCTCCAAGTTTATCAGCTTCCTGATCGTAAAGCAAGACCAGGTCTCCTTCTGAGAAGATATGAGGCTTGACATTCCTATCATATTGCACCTTAATATGTTTCTTATGTGCTTTGTTAGCCAATGCGGCATCACGACAGGTTTCATCTAGATGGATTAATTCCAAGAAACACGCTTCTTCTTTAGAAGTGTTGGGTAACAAGTCAATCGCGAGTTTGAGCGATGAAATTTCACATTGTATTGGTAGGATTGCTTCCAAACCGCACACCAACTGAAAGGGTGTAAATCTAGTTGCATTTCTCACTGAGGTTCGATATGCCCATAAGGCAGAGTACAGGATTAAGTGCCAGTTTCTTTTATGAACCCCTATCATTCTTTGTAACATCTGCTTCAGGACCTTGTTGATGGCCTCAACTTGTCCATTTGCTTGTGGGTAATACGGGGTAGAACTATCATGTGATAGTCCTAACTTAGCAGTCAACTCAGCCATCATGTGATTGCGAAAATGCGACCCATGATATGTAACTATGGCTTGTGGTACACCAAACCGGGCAACCACATGGTTAAAAAAGAAAAGAGCAGCCGTTTCGCCACTATTGTTCAATGTTGGCATCGCCTCGGCCCATTTGGTAAAATAGTCAACGACGACTATAATATACCCATGCCCCCCGACCAAGGTGGGGTTACACGTCATAAAGTCAATGCCCCCTTTGACAAATGGGCCAACAACAACGACTGGATGCAATGGTGCAGGTGGTAATCTGGCTTTTCAGTCATATATCTGGCATGCATGACAACTTTTGACAACAATAATACAATCTTTAAATATAGTTGGCCAGAAGTAACCACCATGAATAATCCTTTGTGCGGTTGCATATCCAGATAAGTGTCCACCACAAGCACCTGAATTAAAATATTTTAATGCTTTCTCGGCCTCCTCATGCGTGAGGCACCTTCGTAAAACTGTATCGATACCATGACGGTAAATGGTGTCACCAATGATCAGATAATCTGTGGCTTGGTAACAAATACGTCACTGTTGCAAGCGAGAGGTATCTTGCTGGAAAGTTTGGGTTTGGAGATAAATCAGTGTATCTCCATACTAGGTGTCAGATAAATTCTAAATCAAATTCCTATAGAATAATTATCCATTTTGAATATTTCCCCCCCAGCAATTGACGTGACAAAATGTATGTCATAGGGTTGCAATCTGAAATGGCAGTTGTTTTCCGTAACATGATATAATGGTGAAATCTTTGAATAGCTTGCACAACTGCCAAAGCTAGTTTTTCGACATAAGAGTACTTACTCTCTATATCGTTGAGATTATGACTCAAGTAATAAATAGGATGTTCAATCCCGTTTTCTTCCTGGACTAAAACCATGCCAATGGTTGTATCTGCAGTGGCGAGATACAGGTCAGTCATTTTGGTAATTTGGAGAAAACATTAATGAAGATGTAATCAAGGTATCTTTAAGAGCGTCAAAGGAAGCTTGCGCAACCTGATCCCAATGAAAGGGTATCTCCTTTTTCAAAAGACGTGTAAAACCTTTATCCATTTCAGCGTAATTAAGAATGAACCTCCTCAGAAAGTTGGCTTTCCCTTGGAGTCTCTGTAACTGTAAAAGATATGAAGGTGGAGGCAAATCCAGAATTTCCTGAACCTTTAATGCATCCAGTCAAATCCCTTCTCTAGACACTACAAATCCAAGCAAGCGACCAACACCAATGCAAAACACACATTTGTGTGGATTGAGTTGAATCTTGTAGTGTCGGCACTGTAAAAATATTGCTCTCAAGTGTTGCGGGTGATCAGTCCGTTTTCGTGAATGAGCAGGTAAATCGTCAAGGTAAGGTTGAACAATGTGCTTGATGTCATGGAAGGCATAATTCATTGCCCTATGAAATGTGGCTCCAACATTTTTCAAACTGAATGGGAGTTTCCTATAGGCGAATGTGCCCCATTGACAAATAAAAGCTGTTTTCGATTGGACCTGTGGGCATATATTGATTTGGTTGTAGCCAGAAAATCCATCCATAAATGAGAATATTTTGCATTCGACACATTCACCAATAATTTGGTCGATAAAAGGAGTAGGATAATTTTCCTTTGGACATGCTTGATTTACATCCCTATAATCGATGCACACTCGTATTGTTCCTTGTTTCTTCATGATAGGAACAATGTTGGAAACCCAATCAGTAAGAGGAATAGGGTAAATAAAACCAGCCCGCAAAAGTTTTTCAACTTCTGCTTTAATTGCAGTAGCTTTCTTCGGATGAACAGGTCGAAGCCGTTGTCGAACTGGATTGACATCAGGGTACATTTTAATTTCGTGTTCAACAATACTAGAGTCAATGCCTAGCATCTCCTCGTAAGACCATGCAAAAATATCTCTAAATTCATGAAAGAGAGTACGGTAATTATCGAGTTCCAATGGAGAACAAGATTTTCCGAAATGAGTGTTCTCTACAATATTAGGCTTGGTCGAAATATTAATAGAAATCGTTTCTTCAATATTTGACAGGTTTTGCTTAGATTCGACTGTGTCTATGAAAACTGAATTCGATAGGAAATCAACCATTGATGGGTGGTTTAGTTCATTTAAATAATATTCAATGTCATCTGGAAGATGGGAATGATGATGATAATATTCCCATGGTTCCTCTCCTATCATCATTGATTGGATGATTCCTTCATCTGTAGAATGTATACGTGAAAAAGGATCCGAAGAGGTACCATATTCTAACGACCTATCTACCCATACAATTGTTGAGTGTGGATTTGGGTTTGCTGCACAAGCCCGAAAGATTGATTGCTATAATGATTCAATGGGGTTTAACAACATCACCTCAATATAACTATCAACTTCAACTTTGTTGGTAATCCTCCTTAAATCAGATGAGGTGGAGGAAATCATGTTGCAAGTCTCTACTCTTTCCACTTCCGCCAAATCAGATGGTGACGGTAGGGTAAAAGTACCCATTAAGGAAGTATCTTTAAAGAGACCTACTCCAACACTTTGAAGTGATAACCGGGGTCTGTGTACCAATGAAATGCTTCCGTAGCCTATGAATGATTGGCAAAGAAGGCTAGCTGATCAATGACTATGATTCCACCCTTAAAAGGGAATGCAATAGTACGAAAGTACGTGGAAACCACAGTAGCCATAGCATATACCCAAGGCCTTCCCAATAAAATGTTGTAATCGAGTCCGTCAACTACCTCAACTTCAACAGTAACTGTTTTGCCCCCTAGTTCGATTTGCAGGTTACTCAAAATCCCACATGGAGTATATGTTCTTCCATCAAAGCTTTCAACGTGGTCGGTGATCGCGACAATGGCAATGAACCAAGTGTTTTCCAGCAACTCATGGACATAATGCAAGTAGATGCCTCCTCATCAATAATAGTTCGGTGAACATTCTTATTGAGAGCTTTTACTTGGACTAGGAAAGCTAATTGCGTCGGTAATTATGGTGTATATCCCGCATGGTTAAAAACCACAAGATTTGAATCTGTAGGATCTATTCCGCCTATTGTTGACCGTAAAGCCTACTTTTGGGAGGGACATTTTTGCAACACCTCGAGTGTCGACATAGAAAAAGGTGATTGAGCAAGATCTTCCACTATGTTATAATTTTGAGCTGCTCGAGCCCAACGGTTGAATGTCAATTTGTGCACAACTCCCTTTGGTGGTTTTATTGTCAATTTAGGTACAATGGGTGGAACATTTTCAGATGAAGTCAAAGTCGAAGGATTAGATTGATCAGTGGCTTGATTATTCAACGATGACGACGAATTTCTATAATCTTTGTTTCTCATTGACACCAAAACTTCGTTTTGTGTCTTTGTGATGGATAACATGCGTAGTTGGGATGTGGAAGCATGGTCTGTTGCAACCAAATGTGTCTTCGGGGTTGGAAATGGATCAGTCAACATTGCCGATGTGTTTGAAGTCTTTAAAGTTTAGAAACCTCAGAGCGGTGTGGACAATCTCTTGTAAAATGCTCGTCATTACAGATCAGACATGGATAATGAGGTTTCCTTGCCGAAGTAGAGGAATCAGATGATTTCTTTGGAGGGGAATTTTCTTGTTTATTTTTGTTTTTTGCTTTTTTCTTGCTCCCTGGTTGCTTTGGATTTTTGCCTTTGTCAGATGACATGACATTAATCTCGAAGGCAAGAGTATTTTCTGATGCATTGGTAGTTTGATTGGAAATAGCAAGAGTTTGACCAGATGGTCTTCCTGCTGTTTGCGTGCTTGAAGAACCGATCACACCATCACTGGCATGAGAGTCCTTACTCGATTGTGGAGGAGGGGGAACAGTGAAAGCTGGTCGAGGTGCATTGGGTATTTTATCATAAAGCATGCTGGATTGTGTGTAAATCAAATCCAAGTATTGGGCACGAGCAATAACTTGCTCTTCTGTGACAACTCCACCTTTTGCCACATCCTCGGTGATTGATGGCAACAAGGATTTTATGAAACACTAAGCTAAAAGCTGATTGGGAGCATATGTCTTAACCATTCGACGATGACTCTGCCACTCATGAATATGATCTGATATATGGGTAGTAGTAGTCTGTTTAAAGTTGATTAGGAGCTCCATTCCAGTCTCGTATCTGATGGGTAACTGGAAGTGGGTCAAAAATGTAGTGGCTAAAGTGGTGAAATTATCGAAAGAAGCTCTTGGTAACTCAATGTACCATTTAGTAGCTGGACCAGTAAGTGTTCTTTGGAAAAGAAGAAGTGTAACCGAATCGTCATTTAAGGAGTTTGATGAACACCACAAATGAAAGGTCATGACGTGACTTGATAGGTCTTCTCCAGGATTTACGTTAAATTTTGGAATGTCAGATGGTAACTTATGCAGAATTATCGGCCCCCAAGGTGCATATAATATTGGATCATTAGTAAACTGATTTAAATCTAGTATTTCTAAAGTTGCTACAAATGATAACTATTGATTCAAGTTAGGTTGGGCATGCCCAAGATATGATGGAATTGCCTGAGCAATGGGTCTTTGCATACTGACATAGGGCATCTGCGTTTGGTAACCTTAGTATGGTTGTTGTTGAAAAAAACCAACATAAGGTGGTTGTTGATAACCATGTTGAATGTGTGGTTGTCCATAACCTGCAAAGCCTTGTTGACCATGACCTTGGTAAGCTTGAGATTGACCAAAACCAGGTTGAGCCTGTGGAACAAGTCCAAACTGGGGTTGGAATTGCTGGAATTGGGGTTGTTGAAATTGAGGCTGCCATGGTTGTTGAATCAACCGTTTTTGTTGTTGGTACAACTGTTGTTGATTTAACTGTTGTTGCTGTCCAGTAATGAAAGGTTGGTCATGTTGTGAATAAACTATACTAGTGTAAGCATGGGTTAGTCCAGATAAAGGTATACTAACCTGAGGTTGTTGCTGAACTCCAGAAAAAAGTGGTTGTTGTACAAAAACTTGAGGAACTTGAACTTCTTGACCTGAAACTTGTGGTTTCAAGGTAGAAGGATCAGTTTGTACTAGTTGAGATACAACAATTTGAACTTGTGACTGTGGTACAATAGTAATAACAGGTGTAGTAGGAATAACTGACACAGTTTGCAGTGGTTGTGTTGGATACACAAGCCTCAGTTGAACTGGCATTGTTGGTTGCCATTGAAGAACTTTAATTCCAGATTGACCTGAATACTACAGGACATTACCATATGGTAGTCCTCCAGAATAAGGAGGATACAGTGAATAAGCATATTGCTCTCCATATGGTGGAAATCCAGTATTTAATGGATACATAGGTCTTTGTTGACCAGATTTCCCATCTTGATACTGGTATGTAGGATCTGTTGAGTTCCCATTAGAGAAAAACCTGTTAAAATTCCGGTTGAGGACATGGGTGATGACCATGGTGTAGAAGCAACCCCTAAGTGGGTTCCAGACAATGATTGGTAACCAACCGGGATGGACGATTCACCATATAGGTGCGAATCAGGTGTGGTAGAAAACATCGAAGAGGTTGCAACAAAAGATTCTGCTGCAGCTGCATCAGATGATACAGTCTGAGATGTTGATGGTTGTTCAGCCATAGTTAATTGACCCAAAAGTTGTCCTAAAGAATCGACGGGTACTTGAAAATAAGAAGGATCAAATGGAGCGGAGAAATCAGGAGTATGAAGGTAAAGATAAAGCCTAGTTCCAAAGTGAAATGGGGTTCTAGGTGTGGAATATTCTTCCAATTCCTCCTCTATAGCAATTAAACCTGGTGGAAGAACTTCACCGTTAGGTTTGTAAAAGATTTCTGGTGTTGATGAAGTTGAAGTTTCAATAATTACTGATGTCTGAGGGGTAACCGGTTGATCATCTTCTGGTAAAGTAACAACTTTTGAATGTTCAAATTCGAAGTCCAGATGTTCGGGTAAATGAACAACAGTTTCAGAAAGAGGTTCCTGAACAACTTCAGGTTCAGATGTAACTTCTGTTTGAACTGGGATAGATTCTGGATTAACTTCTGGTTGAACTGATTCAAGTTCAGAAGTACTTTCTTGTTGAGCAATTTCAAGTTGAGGATCAACTTGTTGTTGAAAAACCTCGGTTACTGTTTCACTAAAATCAGTGCTAATGTCCTCAAGTAATTGTGAAACTTCTTCTTCAGAAACAGATGGGCCAGAAATAATTGGAGTAGCTGGAGTCTCAATACTTACCGAAATAGATGATTCAGGTAATTCAGATGAAGAACTAGGAGTTCTTGATGTATTAGACTTAGTTAAGCGAGACCGCTTTGCTCGAATTAGTGTCGCTTCGGGAGGCAAAGGTGGTTTGCTCGTTTTTCTCCGTGAACGACGGGGTATGGGTTGATGTTCCTCCACAATTGCTGATTAATTTTATTATCAAAAAAGAAATAAAGAAAAAGGGGTATACTAGGCAAAAGGTTTACCAAGCAATTGTGAACTGTAGAATACCTCTTGGCGAAGCAAGAAGTACGGGTAGGCAATCTCCCCGAATGATTTGTTTGAAGTATCACAATTTACAAGGCGGCCGACTCAGTTACTTAAGGATGGATAGAAACCTAGAGTTGCCCTCCCATATATACCTGAAGGTACGTGGAGGCCCAGTCCGTATAAGCGTTGTCTAATGCAAAACCGCACAGTGAGAGCATTCCCAAATACTTTACGTACTGTAACACTGCCCTATATACTCGAAGGTATGTGAACAAGCTATGATATACTCACGTACGTGGAATGAGGTATCACACTTGGGATGTATTGTAGACAAGTTAGCGACAACTGCTTTGTTTTACGATGTCGGAACACATCTCTAGCCTAGAACCACTAAATTTTCTCGTTAATGACAATGCTCCATTAGGTAAATTGATGTTTATTTTAAGTTGATCTTGCTTAGAAATTTTCCTTTCAAGTTCACCACGTGATGTATTCTGAAATTCCTAGGAATGTAACTATCATGATAAGCATTCTTTCCATTCAATTTAACGATGAAAATCCTAGCTATTTAGGGATAGAGAAATCATATTTCTTTTGATCAAAGAGAAAAGAGCACAACCTAAATGCAATTTCCCTACACTATTCATATCAGCACACACAAAATTTTTCAGTGCAACATGCATGTATTTCTTTTCGATTCCCTTAATGTGAATATGAACAAAAATGAAATATGCACATACAATCAATCAATCTTTCATATGAACGAAGACTTTTACGACAGTTCAAATTCGAAGGAAGAAAAGACTTTACCACCCTTTCGTTTGAATGAAGATTAATCAATTATATCCTAACTTTGACTATTGATCGATAATATCAAAGAAAACATGAAGAAACATTAATCAATCCAATCAAAGTCGGGCTAGACCAGGAGATAACAAGTCATTTTCTTGAGACATAACATTCATTGATCAATCAGAAAACAATCAAATAGAGAAAACTTGGCAAAAAACTCTTTCCAAAGGTGGGAAACTGATCCTAGGAGGATCAATGCAGCCCAGAGTGGGAGAGAGTGCACTTCAAAGCACTGTGCCTAAGCCAGGGATGCTCTACAATGCACTATGCCCTCACAAGCCTGCGCTGGTGACAGTAAGCCATTTCAAGAGGCAATTTGACACAATTTTGACCAATTTTTCATTGTAAACAACTGAATTACAATCGATGAACAAAAATAGAGTCTACAGGGATGTCTTAGGAGGTGGATAAGCTACTAGGAAAGAGGATTCTTCCCCAGCGGAGTTGCCAATTTGTTTTGGAGAATTTAGCATCTATGGATAAATGCTAATTCACTAGACAAGTAGCTGTGCCTAAAACAACAGTTTAAAGTGTTTTAGACTTTTCCTATAAGCAATAGATAAGAAGAGAGGATAGAAGGCCTACCTGTAGTTCCACTTCCCTCTCATCTCCCTTGTATCGATTTTGTCGCTCCTTCCCATACTTAATCCGCTTGAGAAGTACCTTGTCAACACAACAGAAGATGAACATCGATCAAAGCATACGATCCATTGGATATAAATGAAAGGAATCAGAAGCAATTCATACATATAAGCATTATGAAAGAACACATCATATGGAAAAAGGTTCAAACACTTTATTAGATAGAAGAAGGAAATACAACCATCAGTGTCTGATTCAAATTCATTCCTCCAGCTTGGATCCCATCCACATCACATCAAAAGCAAGAAGAGCTTGTGGCATCACATCATTTGCTCCAAAGTCAAGTCTCATAGCAGCATTATCTCCTTACAATTCAAGCCCTTGATCACTTAGATGAGTGGTCAATTTATAGGAAGATGAAGGAGGTTTTGTCATTAATGGTGACATTGAATGGCCTTCCATACTTAGAATTAGTTCCATGGAGAAATGGATGAGAGGATAAGATGCTCCTTAACTCATTCCTCATCCATTTTCAAGCTCATAGGAGTTGATAAGACAGGGAAACTTCTAAATGACTCCAAAAGATAAGAATATTCTCCAAACCCTATGTGAATTTCGCTCATTCTCGCCCAGTGCAGGTGAAAGGAAGCCTAAGTGCTATGTAGAGCACCCTGGCAGTGGACTCAACTACTTTGCAATGCACCTTCATAAGGGCTTACCTACGCTGGTCCTTCTAGAGGCAATTTCTGGATGTCTTCAAGTCATGAAACTCTTTGGGAAGGAGGCATTCAAAGGGTTTACTTGTTTAGGGCATGAAACAACTGAAATTAGGGTTTGATGAGCCCTAAAACACTGATTGAAATGTTGGGATTTGATGTGCCCAAATGGATTTGTAACAGGCACTTCGTCTTCCCTTTGTACGAGACACCATGCTGGATAATAAAGTCCTCTCGAGCTACTCAGTCCTTGTTTACTTTGTCAGCTTCGACCCTGGTTCCGTGTTACAAAGGGCCTTTCTAGATCAGCCCATGCTAGGTTTGAATGCTCACACCTTTAAAGTTTTGCATTACCTGGTCGTGGGGTTCTCATATCAAGGTTTTTCACTGAAAAGCCTTTACAGGATGGGGCCTTCAGATCCACTCCAACACCTTTTGCTTCATGTGACTGGGGCATATGACCAGGTACTACTTAGTCCTTGGTGCTAGGGCCTTTGGACTACCCTACGAGGTCTTCTTCCTTTGTTACTTGGAATCCCACATACCGCAAACTTATAACGCTTTACCTTTGGTATTTCCCCTTGACACTTGCGATCGCCGATTTGTGGGATTGGGCCCACCCAAGATATCACAATCGTAACGCAGGGGAGAGTGTTGAGGATGAATGGTTTTTGGAGGGGGGAATGAGCGGTAAGTGGTAAGTGAGGGGGGGGGGTGCGAAATAATATGAGAGGGACATGTAGTGTTTGGGAAACTGCTTTTTCAGACCCCCAACCCCCCCGCCAATAAAGGGAAACATTGTGGGCGGGGGGGGGGGGGGGGGTGCCAAATAATATGAGAGGGACATGTAGTGTTTGGGAAACTATTTTTTCAGACCCCCACCCCCCCTTGCCCATAAAGGGAAACATTGTGGGCGGGGGGGGGGGGGGGTGCGGAAGGCCTGGTAGCCGTCGATCTGGGCGAAGTTAATCTGGGCCATCCAGATATGGGGGGTGTTTAATTAATATGTGGCCTTTGAAAAAGGACATACCCAACACCCCTTTAAATATATTGTTTAATATGTCACATTCGGGGAGTTCCCACATATCGCAATCGCAAACCGGGAGGGGCCTCGGCGGAGGAGGAACCTTTTCTTTGTGTGATCGTTGATTACCGATCTGAGGGTTTGATTATGTCATCAGTGCCACATGGCACTTCTGAGTGGCA
The DNA here is from genome assembly GCA_031772625.1 of Pinus tabuliformis. Classification (NCBI taxonomy): domain Eukaryota; kingdom Viridiplantae; phylum Streptophyta; class Pinopsida; order Pinales; family Pinaceae; genus Pinus; species Pinus tabuliformis. The sequence goes on along the minus strand of CM062804.1, from coordinate 633,104,733 downwards.
ACACCTGTCACCTGGATATGCCCCCATAGGACCCCTGAAAATTCCAAATCTGCATGCCACGTGTCCTCGGTACTGTCACGTCAGCTTCCATGTGTAATCATTGGGATCAATGGTATTTCGCCATGTGGCCCCCATGGAGGAGAGAGAAAAGGCCCGCCTACCCCTGGTTTTGCAACTGAATTCCTTTTTAAATCGTCATTGGCCCTTCCCAACACTTTAACACTAAAAGCCCAATTTTAGGCGATTTTCATGATATCGACATTCGCCAATGTTCTGATCCTGTGTTTGTGTGCACCCTTTTGCACTTGCGATCACTGATGTTTTGATCCTGTGTTTGTGTGCACCCTTTTTCACCTGCGATCATTGATATGTGATATTTTCTCTACCTTTGATGTTGCGGGAAACCCGAAATGCGAGACCTCCCCATCGCCGATAAGCTGATAGACTGTACCCGGGGCCCTCTGATCGCCGATAAGTTGATGCTCCATGCCTTGGGATCCACTGATTTGCAATTTGCGATATCGGTGATCGATCATCACAGATTTCACTGCCTTCCCCTATTGCTATTTTAGAAAAGCCCCGTTTGCGATTTACGATGAGCCTGACACTTAGCCATTTTTCTTTGTTTTCTAGCTTTGAAAGGGTATCTTCAATCTGCTCTAACTTCTGATCCAGGAGTCCATTTTTGGACTTCCACTTGCCGTTGGAAGTCTTATTCCGAACACTATCCAGTGGAGAGGGTCCTATTTAGCTTTGAGAACAAGGTACTTCATGTTCCTCAACTTTTTGTTAACCTCCTTTCTATTTATTAGATCACTCATACAAGGTCAAGCAGGAAAGTAGAATTCACTCTAGATATAGTGTGATTTACATTATGTCATATGGTTCTAGAGTTGCCATTGGAGAAGTGAATTTTCATTCTAGGTTTTACGATTTTCCTCGATTTATTCCTAACTTTGGTTTTTCTCTTCTAACACATGCTAATGAGGAGAGAAAGTTATTGCATGAGAGGATTGGTCACCTTAATTATAAGTATTTGGATCAAATATCCAAGCAAGGAATGGTTGAAGGGATACCACGTATCCTATACACCAATGGAGTTTGTTAAGGATACATACATGGTAAGCATCCCGAAGATAAGTTTAAGATATGTAAGGCTAGAAGGGCCTTCTCACTAATTGAGCTAGTGCATAGTGACATTAATAACCATTTTTCTCACTCATTAATAAGTAAGCCTAATGTATGTGTTAAAATGCATTGATTATTTGTCTATATATACATGGATTTATTTTCTTAAGTTAAAATTAGAACTCTTTGAATGTCTCAAAAAATTCAAACAGTCTGTAGAAAAATAGAAAGGGAAGAGGATTAATGCCTTAGGATTAACAGGGCTGAATATGTGGATAAGGATGTTCAAAATGTTTGTTTATAATTTTTCATTTAGCTACAAAATATAGTTCCTTACACTCCACAACAAAATGAAGTTGTAGAGAGAAAAAATAGAACACTAAAGGAGAGGGAGAATCACATTCTTCATGCTAGATATTTACCTCCTAAGCTATGGGATGGAGTTATTGAATATGTATCATACATTTAGAATATAATTCCACCTAAATCAAAAAAGGGGATCACTTCTTTTGAGGCATCAAAAGGGAAGAAACTAGGTCTTACTCACTTCAGAGTTTTTGGTTCCTAAGCATGGGCTAGGATTCACTCTAAGAGGAGTGAATCTATGGAGCCTCAGAGTAGGGATTGAACATTTGTGACATATCCAAAAGGAGTTAAAGGATATAAGTTATTATAATTTTCATCAGATACTTTGTTCATTCATAGAAGTGTCATATTTGAAGAATATCCCTTAAATACACTTTAGGAGCACCCTACTTCATCCTCTCGACCTCTACTTGGCTAAATCTCAGTGATTGTAATATTCATAATGGGAAATTAACAATACATAATAGAAAGATATGCTCATGAACAATACCCAAAAATGGAAAACATACATAAATGGTAGATACCCATATATTGGCACCAAAACTAGGTCTTTATATTAAATTTTGAGCTGAATAAGTACAATATAGTGAGGGAAAGGGGAACCTAGGCTTGTTACAACAAGCAAGAAAATCCCCAGGTTGAGAAAACACTACCCAAGTGCTCAAATATCAGCCCAGCTAAGCTCTGCACAAAACCAGTAAATTCTTACTCCTGCTGCTGGAAGAAAATGGTTATATCTGCCACCCTTGCGCTCAGAACATCCTGAAATTATAGTTGGTTCTTCTCCACAATGTGCTCAACCAAACCCAGAATGCAATTTTCCCAAAACCAACCACCCCCAAAGCCCACAAAATGGTGCAAATTACCAACAACTCCTGGTTGGAAAGAGACATATGTTTGAGCCCTCTAGACTACTCAAAATTATGCCAAATAAATCTTGGCCTCTCCTCAACAAACCCAGAAAAAGCCAGAAAGGGTTTATTCTAATTCATACCTTCGATTTTCCCCAATTTCCACTTGCTCCTCCAATAGCTGGAAATTCGTCCCACCTGTAGATATTCCCTCACAAACCCAAAAAATTGATGACAAAGGTTATCAAAATTCCCTTTGGTAGCCTCCACAAATCCCATCTCTATCCATGCCCCAATTGAGCCTCTCCTTAATTCCCATGTGTGTCCTAGAATTAGTTTTTGCGTAGGCCTACGCAATGCTGGAAAGGTGATGCAGCCACCAAAAAAAATCCACTGAATTGTGGCCAACCAACTCTCTAATTATTTAGCAATTTTGTAGCCCAATTCTCTCCCTACAATCCCGGTAAGTTGCTGCCCCACAACTGTCTCTCGCAGGTAATGTGTATTCCTCTTCTATGTCCAACCTGCTAAAAAAAACCCATGAATTTGCCTGAATTAATCACATGAATGACTCTGCAATATGAAGTGGATCTTCTCGTAGGGATGGCACTCGAAGTCCCCTAAAGGTATGTTAAGATTTTCGCTTGGAGATCTCGTGTGCTGAACAAAACTCTGTTGACATAGCTAAACAACTTGAGAAAACAATGGTTTCGATGATAAATGAGCAAAAATTCCCCAAAATGAGGCCCTCCACCACCATTTATCTTGTTTCCCCCTTCTTCCTCCATGCTGACACCAAAATTCGAGTTCCCTCTTCCCTCTCTTCCCATAATTCGAACTCTCCTAAGTTGTACGGATTCCATTTGGAGTGGCCCCCACATTCCACTTGCACTTTGATTTATTTGCTTTTATAATGCTTGGAATCCTTCTTATCCCAAAAAGTCAAGTGGGGTCTTCCTAATCCACCTTTCCTAAGTCCTAATGTCAAAATATATCCCAATGGCGAAAATTGAAAAATGGAAATTCTTCTTAACCATATTAATTAATTGGGGATATCACAATCCTCCGCACCAAAAATTGACTGTCCTCAAGCAATGTCTGAACAAGCACCCTCTCGATCAGGTGACCCTAGAAAATCACTACAAAAGATACTTGGGTCCCTAGTGTGCCCCCGAGTCATCCCTGATCCCTGCATTGTCTTGCCATGGTGAAACCCCTTGAGACCAGGTTCCCAAGCCATCTTGATCAGCATGAGGCATCCCTCACCACTCACTTCCTAGCTAGACATGTGCACCAAACATCATCTACAAACTACCACTAAGTATAGCATCATGTTCGAATAGAATCTTGATCAGCTCCTCGTGAAACTTGCTCTACTGGATAGTCCCTCTCGGGCACTTCAGGAATAGACTATTGAAGATGCAATCCAATCCCTATGGGATTGAATCCTCATCCACCTAGGATTCCCCTGATCTCCTCCTCCTGATCACTCTTCCACACTGGTGAAGTCCCCCACACCATCAACGAATCACTAATTCCCAATGGAATATCTGGATGACCTTCCCCTGTAGAAGCTAACTCAGTTCTATAGGTAGCTGAACTGCGAAGCCCTATTATTGCAGAATCCCCTGCAAGATGAACCTATCCTAATGACATCGTGACGTCTCATCCATGCCCAACTTCTCAACATACTCATACTGGATCCTCCATTTCAGTAATGCTTGACTACTATATCTATCATGATCAACGTTATACCCAACTTTCAAGGGAAACTTAGCAATGCTCAAATCCACTACTCCAAATATAGCCTCGATACTGAGTAGCAACCTACCTTGCCATATGATGTAGCTCTCAGTGATCCCCCATGTGTTAGCCTGGGAAAAAATTTAATCACTCTCCATCATAACCCTACCCATCAAGAAGTGGAGTGATCCACTCAACACTCGAATCCCTAGATCCCCTAACCATACTGGGAGCTCACAACTCCCACACCTCATGGGTTGTTGCTGTGTAGCACTGCTACCTACTAGAGCTCATTTGATCCTCATCTTGGATCCCTATATGTATCCCATAGGTGGTCCCCAAGTATCAAGAGTCTGTCCTAGGCATGCCAATCTTCCCTGTTCCTGCCAAACCACATAGCGATATATGTTATTCCAACTCTTGATGATACGTCTAGACACTACTCAGAGTTTTGGCACCCTCATATAGACGACATATACCATCCACTATCCCTCATGCTCATGTAGAGCCTTATACTATCTCAACGAAAGTGTATCATGCATCTCCCTCGCAATCACCTCCCCAAGTGTGAGCCCAGGGGTGGAACATATGCTACCTCGGCAATAAACTACGCCATACCTAAGCTCGTATCTGTCTACTTATGCACCTACCAAGTGTCTCAACTAGAGAGTCTCTTCCCTGCCCATGACACCCAATGTCTCATCCAACTTCCTATGGTGAGACTCCCATGCCTTGCTTCCTACATGGAAATCATCAAGGGGAAAAAACCAAACATTCTATGACTATAAGCAACACTAAGGGATGATGAGTGGGTAGGTCCTCAAGGGTATGATCAAGAGTTTGTCGGGGCGTTGAAGAGTAATCCTATGGATGTCCCTCTCTTCGCCTTAGATCTACTGATAACCCCCTCGAATATTTGTCTCTGCTAAACATGGTGTCCCTAGGTTCTCAACAATGTATTCATCAATATTAGATGAATTGCATCCAATGGTACACCTAATGTACCTGTCCATAAGTCTCCTTCGAGGCAATGCTACAAGAGCCTGTTGTGTCGCATCATGTGCCACTGCATACCACCAAGTATCACCACACTCCTTGGCATGCCCTTGTACACCGCAACCTTTCCTTGTAAACCACTTGACACCCTCGACTACTGCTATACCATCTTGTATCGTCTCATGTCGTGCCTGTGTCACTACACTTGTCACTCCCCATGTGTACTCAATGCAATGCAAGACACTCCAAATCCACAACACAATCCAACACACTACGACACATCCCCATGCATCTCCATGCCCACTTGCAGACTAGTGCTCAACGTTAGGTGCTCTTACACATCCTTGGATGTGATGGCCTATATTTGTGTCAGTAAGCGTCGACCCACACCCGACTAGCATCATCACCTCCATCATCACATCACCATGCCCTCTGACAAATGAATCTCCCCTCCAACTCCTTCCTAGGGGATCTAAGAAGTGAATCTCCATAGGTAATAGTAGCGATGCCACCAATGCTCTACTCCTTTGTGTCCTCTGTTCCCCACACAAATGTGAATAATCCCAAGCTCCATACAAGGCATTGTCTGGGGGTCTACCAATGCCACCTCCTCTAACAAACCCCTACCAGAGTATGTCGATCGTCCTGACTCCTGTGATCCCATGTACAACCGTCATACCAAGACAATCCAAGGAGTCTGTCCATAAACTGGTTGGCCACTGATGTTGAACCAAACTCCCCTAGCATATGTGCGTGCTCAACTTCTAGGTCAACTGTACCATCCAGGTCGTAGTCAACCAACATACCTGGGAAATGATAGGTAGTCCCACCTGAATTCCCATGCCAGTGTTTGATTTCAATATCCCTAGTTCCTGGAAGCTCCTGTTGAGCTACACCTGGGTCCACTACAATCTCCATAGCCCATTCCACCAGGTACCAACTCAAAATCTCTTGCCATCTAACCCCAAGAGAGGGATCGAATGCACGAACTCCTACCCATTTAACAACCCCAACATGTAGATGTTTCACCCTATGTAACTCAGTTCTTCTCATCTCGCTATCCTAGTCAACACATGAAATATGACTGGGTAGCTTTGTCTCTCTGTTTCCAATGGGCAAAGGTAACCTAACAGTGTTGCTAACTCTGTCTATGTACGCCTGAAGAGGGATGCTTCGACGCTCCAACGTGCACTCTAGATGTACCATTAGGGAGTCCAACTGTTCCCCAACGTGAGTTAGTTTGGTCGCTGACTCGACACAAACTGTTCTTATGCCCTCCAACTCCTCATTCTATAGCAAAATTACCTCTCACACTGACGTGAAATTCCTTTTTAATGCTAGAAGGTCGCCTTGAAACTGATGAAACTACTGTGGGTGTCCATCATCTAATATCTATGTATCTCTCAGTGCATGATCAAGGGTGGAGACATCTCCTAGCACCTCCCCCATATGTTATGTGTTGCTATCACCCAAAAGCCAAGACATGACCCTGGTCACCTCATCAATGGATGGAACTAATGGGGTATGCTCTACTCTCTCCTCTAAGATGTCAACTAGAGCGGTCAAGGGAGTCTCTAACAAGGGTGACTCCCACGTCACAATGGGTGTATCTATGTGCTCCCAAAAATCCTGTGTGCCTTCAACCTAAGCTCAACCTCCTCCCGAGGCTCATGATATCTAAATCTAGGTCTCCACTAACAATAGCACCCTCTGGTATCACGCTCTAACTGTCCCTATCCTATCTGCTCATTTTGAGGAGATCCAGTGCCCTGTTTCTGTCAACTTTCCCCACACAATGTAGATTGATGCACCCACATGACCTATACAACTCTAGTGTCTCTTCTGTAAGGATGAGGATGGATCTAGTCCAACACATTCCACAATTGGGCCAATAATTCCTACATACTAAATCTTCCTTGAGTCATTGGTTGTTTATGGTTTAACCCATCACTATGCATACATGTAAAAATATTTGAGGATCCAGTTGGCTACCCCACAACTGGCCAATAACATGGCTCTGATAACACTATAATATTCCTAATGGGAAATTAACAGTGAATAATAGAAATACATGCTCATGAATAATATCCAAAAATGGAAAACATACATAAATGGAAGATACACATATATTGGAACAAAAACTGGGTCTTTATATTAAATTTCTAGTTGAATACGTATAATATAGTGAGGGCAAGAGGAACTTGGGCTTGCTACAACAAGCAAGAAAAGCCCCAAGTTGAGAAAACACTACCCAAGTGCACAAATATCAGGCCAGCTAAGCTCTGCACAGACCCAGTAAATTCCCACTGCTGTTGCTGGAAGAAGATGGTGATATCTACCACTCTTGCACTCAGAACCTCCTGAAATCATAGCTAGTGCCTCTCCATAATGTGCTCATCCAAACCTAGAAAGGAATCCGCCAAAAAACAACCACCTGGAAAACCCACAAAATGGTGCAAATTACCTACAACTGCTCTTTGGAAAGAGACATCTGTTTGAGCCCTCTAGACTGCTTAGATAATTCTTCCAAATTAATCTTGGCCTCTCCTCAACAAACCAAGAAAAACCCATAAAGGGTTTGGTCTAATTCAAACTTTCTAATTTTGCCCCAACTTCCACTTGCTCCTCCAATAGCTGGGAAATTTGTCCCACCTAGAGATTTTCCCTCACAACCCTAACAAATTGATGACAAAGGCTAGCAAAATTCCCTCTGGTAGGCTCCATGAATCCCAACTCTATTCATGCCCCAATTGATCCTCTCCTCAACTCCCACATGTGGCCCAGAATTAGCTTCTGCGCAGGCCCACGCAGTCCCTGGAAAGGTGATGCTGCCACCACAAAAAATCCATTGAATTGTGCCCAACCAACACTCGAATTCTTCAGCAATTTTGTAGCCCAATTATCTCCCTACAATCCCGGTAAGATGCTGCCCCACAACTATCTCTCCTAAGTAATGCGTATTCCTCTTCTACGTCCAACCTGATGAGGAAACCACACAAATTTTCTGGAATAATCACCAGAACAACTCTATAATATGAAGTGAATCTCCTCTTATGGATGGCACTTGAATTCCCCTAAAGGTAGGTTGATATTTCCTCTTGGATATTTCGTGTTTTGAACGGCACTCCGTTGACCCAGTTAAACATCTTTAGAAAACAATGGTTTAGATGATAAATGAGTTAAAAGTCCCCAAAATGAGGCCCTCCACCTCCATTTATCTTGTTGTCCCCTTCTTACTCCATGTAGGCCCCACAAGTCAAGTTTCATCTTCTCTCTCTTCCCATAATTTGAACTCTCCTAAGGGGTACGAATTCCCTTTGGAGTGGCCCCCACATTCCACTTGCATTTTGATTTATTTCCTTTTCTAATGTTTGGAAGCCTTCTTTTCCCAAAAAGTCAAGTGGGTTCCTCCTAATCCACCTTTCCTAAGTCGTAATCTCAAAATATCTCCCAATGGCCAAAATTCCAAAAATGGAAATTCTTCTTAACCATATTAACAAATTGGGGATATTACAATGATACTTCCTCAAATCATAATTATGATCAAATTTTAGATTAAGATATTTTGATATCAAGAAATTGCAGTTCTAGAGTAGAGGCCTTGACAAATGTGACACTCTTTAGATAACCAGTAATCTAGTGGGTGATCCTGCGAATCCACAAAGAACTAGGTCACAGTTTGTGGAGCCTCCACAAACTCTAATTGTCATTGCGATTTCATGTCATGCTCATTGTTATCTTATGCTTGGATCAGACCCTAAGAACTAAACGGATCTTGAAGGAAACCCATCTTAGGAACAAGCTACAAGAGAGAAGTACAATTTCCTAATGGAGAACAACACTTTAGGAATCAATACCTCTTCCTCTTGATAGGTTTTCCATGAATGATATGGGATTTTGTCATACTTTTTTCATCTTGAGGTCAACCAAAATTATAATGGGATCAAGTTTTTTTAGTATATATATATGGGGTTGTTTTTATACTTTTTTGGTCTTGAGATCAACAAGGATGATAATGGGATCAAGTTGAATTAGTCTAGATATCCCAATGACATTCTTTACAAATTTTAGGTGGCTATTTGCAAGATTGTTCCTAGTCCTTTCTTTTCAGGAGTTAAGCTAGAGGATGGTTGTATTGCAACATTTGTGGACTATAATAGATATTGTAACAACCTTGGTAAAATATCCATGTAACAAAGTTAATAAAGGAAAATAATAACCAAAGTCATGGGACATGTATTTCAAGTTGAATTTCGGGCAAAACATAGTGACGGGGATCACTTGTGATTAATTAATGGCTATGGAAATTGGCAAAGGCAATGGAAAAGGCTTTGAAAAGGAAAAGTGGAATTAATTGACATTTATTTATGAATATAATGGAAAATAGGAGAAAAGGAAGGTGAAAGGTCACAAGTTGCATGGGAGGAGGAAATTGAAGGAAAAATAAGGAAAATGAATAAAATAGAGGACTAAATGATAAAAATGCTTATGAGGATCAATTCACAGCTTTAGTTAGTTCAGTCTTTGGCACTTTCATTCTATTCTCTCTCTCTCATACTCTTAGATACTTAGGGTTTTCTTGGAGCACTCTTGGAGGAGTGTGCCATATTTGGTATTTGGATCAAGAAGGAAAATAAAGAGCAGGAAATCACAATGGAATAATGGGATCATAAGCTACAACAGGTTTTCCTTGCAGGTACCGAGTTACATATATGATTTCCTTGCTAGTTTTGGCATGCATGGCGTATGCATGTGGTTTCTTGGTTATGATCTATCATTGGCATGGAGGATTGCTTGGATTAACGGTGGCTTTGCATAGCCTTTCCATTTCCTGGATAGCCATGGTGTTGTTGGTTTTTTCCTTTTGTTTTGTTGTTGGTGCTTATGTTCCTTATGGTTGTGGGTTGAATTATTCGTTCCTGGAGCATTGGTTAGACACATGCTCTGGAATCCCTATAACAACTTTGATTGAGTTACTAGTCCTAGAAGCCTTGGCTGGAAAGATTCTATGGAGCCTTTGGTTGGTTGAGTTACTAGTCCTGAAATCCCTAGTTGGAAAAACACTCTAGAGCCCGACAACAACTGTGGGTTGCGTTACTAGTCCTGGAAGACTTGGTTGGAACAATCACTCTAGAGCCCTAGATTGGTTAGGTAGAGACCGATATGGTGATGGTTAGTGATGTGCGATCGTGAGGTGGAATCACTAGTTGAGGGTTGAGGTAGTTTGGCCTCTGGAAGCCATGGTTCGGTGTTCTTGGTTTATTCCATGAGATCCCACATTCATGCTTGGAATATGGCGTGAGGGTGATTGGATAAAAGATAGATTTGGTTGAGATCAATCTATGGTCGGGTGGTATGTGGAAGTCCCTGACTTGGTTGGATTTTCATATTTCAATAAGATCTCCTTTTCCTTTGGTATTATATGAGTAAATGTTCTTTTCATTATGTGGCTTAAATGGTTGTTTCATCATTAATATTTCTTTGGTTGTTTGTTGGCTATAAGCATGTTTTAAGTGAGACTTGAGTTATGGATCTCATCATGTTTTGATTAGTAGATGAAATGTTAATGAATGCATGACCTTTATGGGTCCCACCAATAGGTATCTTTTGGAGTTCATTGTGCTATCCTCTAGCCCTTAAAAATCTCCTTTTTTCACATTAATTCACATTTTTAGCCATAATATGCTTAGTAGGAAGACTAAAAGGTGTTTGCCACATTGTATGGCCTAATGTGATTAATATGCAGGTCAAAGAAGAATTTTTGAAGATATTTACCATGCAGGGGCTTGATGGAGACACCTAGAGAGAATATAGGGAGGTTTTCCACCTCATCAACTCCATAAATCGGCTTGAGATCACAAAATCCTCTCCAACATCTCGAATTCACTGGAAAACGAGGAACTCCTAGTGAATGACAAGGATAAAGGGAACCATATCCACAAATCTCAAGATCTTGGAGGGGAGCATTGCTCCTTTCAAGGAAGTTTCCCCTAAATCATTTTTGTATAAGTAAACCTGTTGAAAGTCTCATTAGGATTAAATTTTTTGTTGCAGCTAAGAGTAGCCACTGAGTCCAATGCTTGACATTATTATTCTTAACTTTCATATGATGTATGAGACTCTTATTTTCCTTTAATGAGAAGTTTACATTGATCTGCATTTGAGTTTGTTTTGGAGGGCTGAAACCCTTGGGTTTGGGCCCAACCCAGAGGCTTTAGTCCCTCTCTTGTATTTCCTTCTTGTTCTTGTTTCAAAGAATTGGAATCATTCTCTTGTTTCAATAGATATTATATCATAAAAACTTGTAATTGCAGGCTTTCCTATCACCTCTCTTGTGGGAAGAGTGATTGGAAAGATATACAATAACAATCCAGAAATATTTGTTTATGATTCCTTGGAGATGGAAAGATGTTAGTTTTGATCCTTTTGCATGCTTATCCTATTCAACTTAGGAGTTAGTGTCATTTGCTTAGTGACTAGAGTAATGATGTGGGGTAAAATAGATTTTAGTCAAATTCAACTCATCTTTTCCATTTTAATTTATTTCATTGTTATTGGTAATTTCATGCATGTATTTGGCTAGTTATAGGGGTTGTGCTAATCTGCAGATGTAGGCATACATTCCCACATTAACCTAGACTTATCCATCCTCCTCCTAGGCACCTCATGCTGCTCCCAACCTCTGTCTTCATAATAACTCTGTCAAGGAAAATAAGAGGCATCATGGGCATCAAATTTGGTGCAACATAGACCTTTAAGGGATGTTAGGCTTGGCCAAGGGGCTCCCATAAACTTCATTTATTACCTTCTACATCCATACACCTTCATCCCTAAGATACCATTTCCATCCTCAAAACACTCTTTGACCCACTCCTGTAGAAAACTAGGGCCTCCTGTAGAAACCTAGGCCCTCCTATAACAACCTCCTATAACAACCCTGTAGCTTTGATTTTTTCAGCCAGTTTTTCCCCAAACTTGGAGTCTGCCCTAGTTAAGTTGAATAATATACTCCACACAGTGTTTTCATGATTAGGGAATACGTTAGGACCACTCGAACCTCATCCTTCCATCACTGCCACCATCAGATAACAAAACAGAGTTAGATTTAGCATTATTTTCTTCATAGGCATGTTAAAGATGTGATTTTTCAATTTCAGCAAGTGTGAATAGATAAATTATGCATGCACGGTAGGTTATTGATTTGAATCAACTGTGAAAGTATAGTAGCATGGGTTATTTATGTAAATAGATTTGTTCTTCAAATATTCAATTTTAATTAGCATTTACATTTGATGAATGGTAAGCATAGTAGTATGATTTATTTTTGCCACTAAATTAGCCTATTTTCCCTATTGCAATTTCAATTAGCATTTAAATTTGATGATTGGAATTTTCACCTTGGTAGTAGAATCATGTTCATTTATGATTTCATAAGAGGGTTTCACTACAATTGGTTAGAGGAATGGTCTCTGAACACCCTGATCTGATTTCATAAATAGGAGTGACAAGAGTAGAACCTAACCTACTGTGCATATAACACTGTCACCTATAAGTTTGTACGAAAAGTGGGTTCATAATTTGAGTTTATAAGTCTTTGGGAGTTGCAACATTCTTGGTGCAATACAAGGGTTCACCACTTTTTGGCCTCGTTGTCGGGGAGGTGTCTAAGTAGGTGTTGTTTCCACTTAATAATTTCTTGTTCTTTTATGTTTTTAATCAGTTTTATTGCTTTGAAAATTCTTGAAAAATATCCAAAATATCAAAAAAGATATTTCTTTCATGCCTCGTAGGAGTAGGGATAACTAATTGAAATTGTTAACAAAACCCCCCACCCCCTGAAGCAGTCAATCTTCATTATTCTTCGGTGACTGTGAACTTCCCTCTATGACTATAGATGAGTTGGAAAACCCTTTAGGAGAGTCACCTGAAATTTTTGAAGAACCTATAGGAGAAGAAGAACCTATCTCACCAACCCAAACTATTGCTAAAAAACAGAACAGTGATCTTGTCCCTATCAGAGAAACCAATGGAGAGGCTAGAATGAAAAATATAAGCCCTACTTCCCTTCCACATTTCCATGGCTTAAGCTCTGAAGATCCTAACACCTTCATGTTTGAGTTTTTTGTTGTATGTAGGAATTATGACTATGCCTCTGATGAGCAGTAGTTGAAGTTGTTTGCTTCTACCCTCAAAGATGAAACTTTGTGTTGGTTTATGAGTCTACCTAGAGGCAACATCACTACTTGGGCCAAAATGCAACAAACCTTCAATGACAAATACCAGGATTACTAAAGTTCCAAAGAAACAAAGGAGGAAATATTAAGGATGACCCTTGGATCTGATGAATATTTGTAGGACTGTGAGGAAATGTTTCAACTCAATTATAGGAGGGCCAACTGTACCCTTGATCCTAAGTCACTCAAGCTAGTTCTTCTCTGAGGGATCAGGGAAGATGTAATGGAAATGCTCAACATGATATCTGGAGGAGATATCTACCAATTTCCTTATGATTACATCAAAAATGTATTTAAGAATTACTCTAGGGCTGCTAAGAAGAGGGGTAGGTCTAGCCAAATCTTGGTTAGTTCCTCTCCCTCCACGATAACCATCAAGCACGAGATAGGGAGTATGCTGGAATATTTTAAGAGTGAAATGTTGCATATGTTTGCCTTGCAGATGGATATTATGAAAATCAAAAGAAAGCAAGAGGAAGCAAATAGGGCATTGGATATCTTCTGCCCTAGATGCACTAAGAGACACCCTAGGAATGAGTTCCCACTAAATTTCATAGAATTATGCTTAGTATGTGAGGAGAATCATGTAGCAGATAAATTTCCCTCTCTACCAGTTCTGAAGGTTGTATACGAAGGAGTGGTAGAAGGTAGGTCTGAGATGTTGTGCTTCATTAACCAAAGGAGACCCCTAGGTCCTCGACCATATCAACAAGGCATGCAAGGTGCACATTATCCTCACTACAATCCAAATCGAAATGCACCTTTCCAACCTTGATACCCTTCCACTCATCCATCAGGGTCCACACCTCCTCCTTTGTCTTATACTCCTTAATATCCTCCTCATCCTATCAACCCTCATCATACCCACCCCAACCTCCCCAATGGGGCACCCCCTCACTAGGGTGGAGGCCTCAAACCACCCAAACTCCTACTTTACTACCTCCACCTCAACCTGAACCATAACTACCTCACATACTTCACCTAAACAACCTCAAATGTATGCTCAACTAAATATGAACCCGAATAATAAGTAGGTATAACATGTCTATAGTGGGGAAACATCATATCCTTCTTATGTTGTGTAAATCCAAGATATCAACCTTCGGTGTGAGAGAGTGCTCCTAGATAATCAACCACCTTCTCTACCTGAAGAACATGAAGAAGAGAAGGAGGAGAGTACCCCTCAAATCAATGCACCTAATTATCCTGAAAGGTTGGTCCACCCTATACAACACACCCTATAAGAGATTGAACCTAAGGGGGAGTTAAAGAATGTGTGTCAATATACCCCTCCTCTAGGCCATCAAATATTTTCCCATTTACAACAATATTATTAAGGAAGAATGATTCTGGGAGAGGGAGAAGGAGAAGAGATACTCCCACAATCAATGTTGTTGGAAAATTATTTGATCTAATGCTGGGAAGAGTAATCTCCCCAAAGTACTTGGATCCTGGTAGTCCAGTAGTGGATGTGCACATCGATGGAATTATGGTCCCTAATACCTTGATTGATCTTTGGGCTGCAATTAATGTAATGTACAAATAAACCATGCTAAAGCTCAACCTATAAGGGGCTTTAAGGAAGACCACCATAGTGCTACAGCTTGTGGATAGGTCCACAGTAGCTCCTAAGGGAGTTATTTAGGATTTGATGGTCTCCATTGAATCCTGGAAGTACCCCATTGGTTTCCTGGTACTCCATCCCAAAACCAAGTTTAATGGTTATCCTCTCATTCTAGGAAGACCTTGGTTGCCTACTGTTGATGCCTACATTAGTTGCAGGGCTGGTAACATGACTATTAAGAATGGGAATTTATCCAAACAACTTGTGTTGTATCCTCCTGCTCAACCTTCTATTGAACATGACTTACCCTTATGGTTAGAGGAGGAGGAAGAGGAAGAATTTTATCAGACATCCCTATACCCAGTCCGCACTCTAGAAATTGTCATAAGAGGGGGGTAACTTGCTGAAGATGACCTAATTGACCATATATTACAGAATCATCCTCCCACTTCCATACCAGTTGAGGAACTAATGAAAGGATTTGAGAGTAGACCTTGGATTGAATTGTGCTCTATTGACTCTAACATGGAACCTACTAAGATTGTGGAGATTGGCCCATCCAAAAATCTAAAGATAAACCACTCTCTTTCTACTAAGTAAGAAGAACACTTATGGAGTGTGTTGAGGCAACATCTGGATGCTTTTGGTTGGGATTATAAGTAAATGAAAGGTGTGCATCCCTCAGTATGTACTCATCATATTTACATCAAGGAGGGATGTAAGCCTATGCTCGAACCCCAAAGAAGGATGAACCCAACTCTTAACTACATTGTGAGAGAATAATTGTATAAGTTACTAGATGCATGGTTCATATACCCCATTTCAGATAGGTATTGGGTGTCACCTCTTGTTTGAGTCCACAAGAAAAATGGGAAGTGGAGGATTTGTGTTCATTACTGAGAACTTAACAAGGCTACAAAGAAGGACCTTTTTCCTTTGCCCTTCATTGACCAAGTCCTAGATGGACTTGCAAGAAATAAATTATTCTCCTTCCTAGATGGATTTAGTGGATACAACCAAATCCAGATCACCCCTAAAGACCAAGATAAGATCACATTTACATGTCCTTGGGGTACCTTTGCTTATGGGGTCCTTCCATTTGGTCCGTGCAATGTCCCTGTTACTTTCTAGAGGGAAGTTTTAAGTATCTTTGCTGAAATTTTTCATGACACTATTGAGATTTACATGGATGACTTCACTCCTTATGGATGTGACTTCAAGGAAGCTCTGTATAATATGTGCAAAGTATTAGAGAAATGCATTGAAATGAATATGTCATTGAGTCCCGAGAAATGTGAATTTTTTTATGAATTCAGGGACTATTATGTAACTAGCTCACAAAATAGAAGAAGAGATAGATCAATGACTTCAAAATTAGCCTCTTCGATGGGGAAACCTCCTTTACATTACACAAATGAACAATTCTTCGATGATACAAGTGATAATACCTCCTTTCTATATATAGGGGTCTAAGGGGTCACAATATAATCAGAGCCTACATAACAATAATATTGTAAGTGCACAAAAATAACAATAGTGGGCTTCGATGAGGCACGATAATAACAATATGGGGACTACATGGGCACAACAACGAAATAAGGGGGTTGCACTAATAACAATAAGGGGATACACTAGTAGTATAGGGACCTAACATGGCCCTCTCCTTCAAAAAAGTGTTGTCCTCAATGCTTGAGTAGTTATCAATGCTTCTATATAAAATTCTCATCCTCCCATACAAAATCTTCAGCAGCTAATTTCTTCCACTTGATCAGATACTCTGAAATTGATCAATTTCATAGTTTTGAGGTTCTTATTTCCATGACTTCTTCAAGTCCCAATATGATTTTTCCTTCCTCATCAAGTTCCGACAATATTGTTTGAAATGGGAGCTTGTCACTTATAACCTTCTTTAAGCCTAAAACATGGAAAACTGGGTGCACTCGGGAAGATGCAGGAAGCAGCAATTTGTATGTCGTAGTAAAAATATTTTGCAACACCTTGTAAGGACCATAGTACTTTGGTGATAATTTATTATCCTTCTTAGATTGCTTGAGGGACATTTTTTTGTATGGTTGTAGCCGTAAAAATACCTAGTGGCCTGCATCAAAACTTCTTTCACTGTGATGTTGATCTGCCTGTTGTTTCATTCGATTATGTGCCAAAGTGAGGTTATCCTTTAAGACCCGGAGAACTTGTTGTTGATGCTCGATGTGATATTCCACTGCATGAACCTTAAAATGATTGTCCAAGATTTTTTTGAAGATATGGAGAAATAGAAGATTTCTATGTTTGAACCTCTAGTGAACATATTATGCCCCGTTGTTCTTTATTTATAATATTTTTCATGCCATTAGAGATTCCTGTTTTCCCTATGATACCCCTTAATTCAACTTCCTTTTCTTCCCAAAAAAAATTCAAGAAAAGTTCTTGAAAATTAAAAGCTATCATACTCAAATATTGTAACCATTGGAATCCTAATACAACATTAGCACCACCCATTGGAATGGAAATCATTGGAATATTCAATACATATTCTCTCATGGATAGCTTGATATCATAGCACTTTCCAAAGCAATTTATGGTTCCCCCATTTTCAACCATCACTTGACACTCTGGTGCTAGATATAGGAAAAAATTAAATTCCTTGGCTATCTTACAATGAATAAAATTATGGGTAGTACCCGAATCAATCAACGCTATTACCTTTTTCTTCTTGATATGTCCTTCTATCTTGAGAGTTTGAGAAGTGGTAATTCCTACCATTGCATTACAAGATATGGTCAGATTCATTTCTTCTTTATCTAGGGTTTGTTCCTGTTGTATATCCTCTTCTTTTGATGTTTCTTGTTCCTTTTCTTCCTCCTCTTCACAATCTATGTAAAATAATTTCTTCTCAACACACTTATGACGTTTAGTGTATTCACTATCACAACTGTAACAAAGCCCTTTTTCTCTTTTTTCTTCCAATTGTTGTGGTGTTAACCTTGTAGGTTGTGGAAGGCTAGGGGCAAAAACACTTCCATATTTATAGTTGTGAGTGATAGGCTTCCTTGTTGCCATAATTTTTCTTGCCAACCTGAAGGCCTTCTCTAATGAACCAAGTTCCCAAAGGCAAACCTCATGTTGGATGTTATCCTTTAAATTCCCTATGAACACATCAATACTATGCTCCTTTGGAATATCATTTACCCTTATATTCAATTTTTGGAAGTCTTTGATGTGCTCCACCATTGAACCCTTTTGTTTGAGATTTATCAATTGGCTAAAGAAGGTGTTGCTCTTTGTATCCTCATAATGTGCTATCATTTCCTCTATAAAAATTGACCAAGTGACAATATGTTTTCGAGAGAAAATCCATTGATACCATACAAACTGATTGGGTTCCAAATATAAAGTTGCAATGCGTACCTTTTGTGTGTTTTGCACATTTTGGAGATCGAAATATTGCTCCATTTGTAGTATCCATGTTACGAGATCCTTGCCATCAAAATTCCTCATATCGATATTTGGAACATGATAGGTATTAAATCCAATGTTAAAGTCTATGAAATTAGGATTAACATTTCTTTTGTTCTCATCATCAGTTTCCTCTACTACCTTTTTTCCATTAGGAAGTCTTTCTTGTAGCAACTTTGTCAAACCTTCCATGTTTTTCTTCAAATATTCCACGTTGCCATTTAGTTTTACTTCTATACCTTCAATCTTAGTTTCCATGTCATTATTCAAACCATTCATCTTAGTTTCGATTCCATTCTTAAAACCATCCATCTTAGCTTCAATTACTTTTTGTGAGAGCGAAATTTGTTGCACTTGGTCTTGTAATTTTGATATATCATGCTGCATTTCTTCCTCTTCTTCATGTGTCATAGTAGAGATTTTGGTTTGCTTACTAGGTGTTTCCATTTTATTTCTTCAAGTCATCAATCAATGGTAATTATGATTCAAAATTCACTTTGAATCACTTCAAACTGTTTTCTCAAACAAAACTTATGCAAATTAAAAAAAAAAAACTACACACCTTTTTTTTCTCGCTTTGTAGGAGCTTGATATTGACTCTGATGTATCTCTATAATTTCAAATCTCCAAGGTCTGCAATTGCATCCTCTGATATGCCTCTGAGTCCTCTTTCCAACCCCACAAGTATGATCAATATTGTATTCTCAAAGAAATATTTATGCCCAATATCCCACGATAACCTAATTATAGACTGGTTCAGTAAAGAGAAATTGTACAAAGTGACACATGTCACTATTTGGAACTTTGGCCCTGAAAATGATACCCAAAAAACTAAATACCATCCTATTTCTATCACGTTTTACTAAATTTGAATCTGATGCTCAGAGAGAAAGTTATGAAGATTTTCCCAAAGTCACCTGTTTGAGATCGAATTCTGGATCCTGCAAAAATCCTGACTTCCTCAGATCATATATCTGAAAATATAGTGAGACAATTTCTGAAATTTGTACAAGAGGTTCAGCTAGAGTTTAATTCAAATGGGTTTTAATTTTAGGTTCTGAAGCTTCATATAAAAAAATTTATAATGAAAATTCCACGATGACCTCTTTGAAGCAGCGAAACCCTAGAATCCAAAGCTCTGATACCAAATGTTATGCAAGCAACTCACCTCCTTTACATTACACAAGCGAAAAATTATTCGATGATACAATCGAAAAGACCTCCTTTCTATATATGGGGGTCTAAGGGGTCACAATATAATTAGAGCCTACATAACAATAATATTATAAGGGCACAACAATAACAATAGTGGGCTTCTTTGGGGAACAATAATAACAATATGGGGACTACATGGGCACAACAATAAAATAAGGTGGTTTAACTAATAACAATAAGGGGATACACTAGTAGTATGCGGACCTAACAGGGACTCTCCTTGGCCATTTTATATCCAAGGAGGGGAAACAAGTTGACCCAAATAAAATTGTCGTCATTAAAAGGGTCCCCATAGCTCAAAAACAAAGAGATTTCAAGAGATTCTTAGGATTAGTTGGGTATTATAGGAGGTTCATTAAAGACATTAGTAAGATGGATTCAACTTTGTTTGGATTGTTGGCCAAAGATTCAGACTTTTGTTGGACAAGAAATTGTCAAGAGGTTGTTGAAGTGTTGAAAGAAAAGTTGACCACTGCACCTATCCTTAGGGGCCCCAATTGGGAATTACCTTTCCATATACACACAGATGCATCAAATAAATCTGTAGGGGAATCCTTAGGATAAGTGGAAGACAAATTGCCTTATGCTATCTATTTCATTAGTAAGAATCCTTTCTAAAGCTAAGTTGAATTATATAGTCACTAAGAAGGAACTCTTGGCTGTGGTATAATCTTTAAACAAGTTTAGGCACTATATCACTGGTTATCAAACTTTTTTTTCACACTGATCATGTAACCATTAAGTATTTAATGAATAAACCTGATTTCAATGCTAGGATAATTAGTAAGTTGTTATTATTGCAACAATTTGATTTGACCATTATTGACAAACCCGGGAAAGAAAATGTGGTTGCAAATTTTCTGTCAAGACTAACCCTGCCTTTAGATAATGAAGAAATGGTGGATGATCAACTTCCAAATGAACATCTCTTTTCCATATCGGTGCTCTCTCCTTAGTTTTCTAATATAGCCAACTACTTGATTGCTGGGAGGTTCCCTCCTAATCCATCCTCCAAGGAGATGATCCAAGTGGATATTGGTAGCCACCCACCAAGTCCACTTGGACCCTCACCATTGTTTCTTTCAGCTTTTCAGTTTCCTTAATTGTAGCACAATTGACTATTTTTAGCAGTTTTTTCGGGTCTTGAACTTCTAGAGCCGTTTTGAGGCCCTAAATGACGTTTTTTGGGGAAAATTGGGAGCAACATCGGTCCATGGACCGAAGTTTCTCTTCCCAAAGTTGTAGTTCTTGGATAGATCTTTCTAATGAGATATTGTGCACGTCAAACGAAGATCGTATGCCAAAGTTATGACCCCGGGAAGTTGATGTACCAATTTACCCAAACGGGGCCCACAGTTTGGTGTTTCTTCTTCTAGGGTTAGGTTTTTGGATGTTTAGAGTTTTCCATTGTTTCTCAACAATAAATAGGCCTTCGAGCCTCATTGTAATAGAGTTCAGAGGCATGTAGCCGCCACATCTCTTCTAGGAGATAAGCTACCATCGCCCGAGCTGGTTTATTTCCATTTCTGTTTGTAAGCATATTTCAGTATTTTACATTAATGAAATGAAGTATTATTTCTGCTGCATCTCTGTGTTTATGGTTATCTATGTAATTTGTTGCGTTCCTGTTTAAATATGGATAAGTGGTATCAGAGCGGTCTGTTTTTTTCTCTATTTTTCTTTGCATGTCCCCAATGAGGTCGGGATATCAGGAGTTAGGGCTTGAACTAGTCGAACCTTTACAAGAGAAGCCTTGCAAATCTCGACGGCCTCCCATGGCGGATGAAAAGAAAGACAAGGGGGCAAGAGATCCTATCAAAATCTTGCTTGAAGAAGCCCTCGAGCGACAAAGGAACGCGATGATGGACAACTTTGCCTAGATCCTTGAGCGGCTACCCAAGGGGGGACGCATCGACTTCCAACAGCTACTTTGGAAACACCACATTGTTTAAGGTACAAGTTAATTTTGAAATCCCCATATTTGAGGGTCAGATAGACGCAGATGTCGTCGATAAATGGTTAAATATGCTAGAGGGATATTTTTCTGTTCATGATTTTTCCAGTCGGGAAAAGATTAATTTTTCTCTTCTGAAAGCATCCCCCCACGTCAACGACTAGTGGGAAACCTACTGCGAGCAGAAGGATGAAAGTATAAGCTCACTATTTTCAGCTGCACCCACTTGGAATTCATTCCGGGATACCGTCAAGGAGCAATACTGCCCTGTTAGAAGCAATGAGGATCAATACATAAAGTGGACCACGCTGTGGTAGGGAAGGGACCAAGACGTGCCAGAGTTTACCAATATTTTCCATACCCTTCACACAAAGTTAGGTATCAAGGATTCGAAGCAGCATTTGGTACTCAAATATCGCGGTTGCCTACACATGTAGATCTGGGAAGAAATAGAATTCCTGAACATCCCCTCGCTCGGCACGACATACCAATATGCTGTCAAGGTTGAGCAAAAGTTTAAACAGAAGAAGCGAGACTTTGGATTTGCGAATCTGAAGCAAAGGAAAGGTGCCCCCAAACCGCAGAACAAAGGACAAAGCCAAGGCAAGGCGACCCAAGACAACCCGCCAAAGCTGTAAGCAAAGAAAAGCGTTGCGAAGCCAAAAAAGGACACGGGAAAGTGGTGTGAGCTCCATAAGAGCTCCACTCACAACACAAGTGAGTGTCGGGCCAAGCAGTCACTGGTGGCTGAGCTAAAGGTTTCAGAATCAGATGCATGTTCTGACTCTGAGTCAGAACCTGACAAGGGGAATGACAAAGGGAAGCAAATTATCGATGCGGAGCCCAACGCCACCATTGCCACCATGAAGATCCAGAAGGAGGAACCCAAAGATCCAGAGGAGGAGGAGCGTCTCTTCCACTCCCAGATGTGGGTAAAGGGCTCCCCGCTACAGTTCATTGTCGACAGCGGGATCCAAAAGAACCTCATTTCAGCAGAGGTCGTGAAGTAGCTGGGCTTAGCGACCACAACACATCTGTAATTGTACACCATTGGGTGGCTTCACCAAGGATGGGATCTTCGTGTGAGCCAACAGTGTCGCCTTCCATACAACATCAAGCCCTTCACGGATGAGGTATTGTGTGACATTGCTCCCCTTGAAGTTTGTGATGTATTATTAGGACAACCATACTTGTGGAAGCGACATGCTATGTATGAATCAAGGCCCCGTGCTGTTATTGTTACTTTGGGAAATAAGTTGTACAGGATACCAGAGGTAGCACCGACTACCGCCATCTCTTTGGTTATTGCAAAACAATGCAGTAAACTCATCTCCAAAACCGAGAAATTTGTTTTCCTGATCATATGCCCTCAAGGAAAGAAGAAGACGGTGGCCACGATCTCTAGACAGGGCCCCTCCGCATGACAACCACAGATGGACAAGGTCGTGGAGGAGTACGAGGACATCTTCACCTCCTGCACAGGGGTTCCTCTATAGTATCAGGTCAAGCACTCCATCGATCTGACCCCAGCTATGCCATTGCCCAATGGAACAATCTACCGGTGCTCTGTTCTAGAGAACGATGAAATCAAGAGGCAGATTTAGGAGCTGCTGCAGAAAGGTCACATCCGTCTAAGTTCATCGCCCTGTGGGAGCCCGATCGTGTTGGTACAGAAGAAGGATGGGACTTGGAGACTCTGTATTAACTATCGGGCATTGAACAAGATCACTATCTGTAATACGTACCCGATCCCACGGATTGATGACCTCCTGGACCAACTGAAGGGGGAAAAATATTTTAGCAAGATCGATTTGAAGTCAGGATATCACCAGGTACCAATCGAACCCTCCGATGTGTGGAAGACTGCCTTCAAAACCAAGGAGGGCCTTTTCGAATGGTTGGTTATGCCTTTTGGATTGACGAATGCAACTGCACCTTCACGAGGTTCATGGATGACATCTTGCAACCATTCACCAACTCATTTGTAGTGGTATACTTGGATGACATCTTGATCTTCAGCCAAAGTTGGGAAGAGCACCTCCACCACATCCGACAAGTTCTCCAAACACTGCGGCAACACAAGTTATGTGCCAATTTGGAGAAATGCACTTTTGGCATGACCCAGGTTCAGTATCTGGGATACATTATTAATGAATGGGGGCTGCATGTGGATCCAACCAAGATCCAAGTCATTCGTAATTTGCCATCTCCAACCACTCTGACAGAGCTCCACAGCTTTCTAGGTCTTGCCAACTTCTACCGCAGGTTCGTGTTGGGATTTTCTCAAATCACTTGGCCCTTGAGTCAAGTCACCAAGGGAGGAGCGAAAGCAAAATTCTTTTGGTCTGAATCTCAACAGAAGGAATTCACAGGGTTGAAAGATCGCTTCTGCTCGGCACTAGTGCTCGCATTACCAGACTTGCAACAACCATTAGAGGTCGAGACAGATGCCTATGACTATGCGATTGGGGCAGTCCTTACTCAACACGAGCATCCAGTGGCATATCAAAGTGAGACACTTTTAGACACAGTTTGGAAGTATCGCACTTATGACAAAGAGATGTATTCCATTGTGCAGGCCTACCAACAATGGAAGCATTACATTTTGGGGAAGGAAACAGTCATCCACACAGACCACTGACCCCTGCAATTCATACAGACCCAAGGGAAATTGCAGAATGATCGCCATCAGAAGTGGTCCACATACCTACAACAGTTCCATTTGAATATCAAGTATAAGAAGGGTAGCACCAATAATTTTGTATATTGCCTCACTCAACCACCGGTCATGGCGTTAACCACCGTGCTCAACTCTTATGGGCATGAGACTTTTGATTTGCCACTTCTCTACAAAAGTGACCCAGAATTTGGTCACACATACCAGACACTCTTGGAGGGTCAGCATGTTCTAGATTTTCACCTCCAGGATACTCTGTTATGCCACTTGGGTCACCTTTGTGTTCCTTCAAGTGAGCGTGCCAAGATGATTTGGGAAGCACACTACAGTCGGGTTGCTGGGCATTTCGGGGTCGAGAAAATGGTGGCAGTACTGCAGAAGTATTTCTATTGGCTGAATCTTCAACATGATGTCAGGAAGTACATTAGATCATGCACTGCCTGCGCCATTGCTAAATCGACCATCAAGAAGAAAGGCCTCTATACCCCGCTGCCTACCCCTAGTCGACCTTGGGAATCCATCTCCATGGATTACATGTCAGGCCTTCCTTCCACTAAGCATGGAAATGACTGTGTTTTTGTGGTCATCGATAGGTTCTCGAAGATGGCCATTATGGTGGCCTGCAAGAAGAATATCATAGCAGAAGCCACTGCTAAATTCTTCTTTGAACGAGTGTCGGTACACTTTGGGATCCCACAATCTCTCATCTCAGATCAGGACAACAGGTTTCTCAGTACATTTTGGTCTAGTCTCTGGTCGATGCTGGACACCAAACTCACTAAATCCATAGCCTTCCATCCTCAAACTGATGGCCAGACAGAGGTTGTCAACAGGATGATCGTACACATTCTGCACATGTACAACTCAAAGAATCCATGCACATGGGACGAGAGCCTCCCCTATGTTCAGTACAGCTACAAATGGGCTCTCCATAGCTCGACTGGTCACAACCCTTTTCAGGTGGGCTTGGGATTCCAGCGACTATGTCCCATTGATGTGGCCATGCCATTTGCAGCTACTCACGCATATTTGACGCATGTCTAGTCTGAAACAGATAAGGAAAACAACTTCATTGAGCACATCCAACATATTCACCAGCAGGTCCATGGAATTCTGGAGAAATCAAATGGCAAGTACAAGTAGCGTCATGATCAACATCGACTGCCACACAAGTTTCAGGTGGGCGATAAAGTCTGGTTGCATTTGCAAAAGGAACGCCTTACCAGAGCCTATCAGAAACTAAGACCACTCCGATATGGTACTTACACCATTACCAAGGCTATGGGAGACAATGCATTTGAGCTCAACATTCCCCCATTCCTTGGCCTGCACCCATTGTTCAATGTGGACCGCCTTCGACCATACTTTCCACCATTACTAGACACATCCGACATTACAGAACAACTCACACCCACAGAGTTAAATCCAGATTGCATGGAACAAGATGCAACTGATTGGATCATGGACACACAGATCAAGCACACTCACCAACAGAATATCCAACTGTATCGAGTTGTCAAAGCAGGCCAACTCCTTCACCAGGGCAAGTGGCTCACTAGGGACCAAGTTTAGCAGAAGTTTCCTCATCTCATGGAGGAACTCAACGCAATGGGGACCATTGCTTCCTAAGGGGGGAGGAATGATCTAGGTGGATATTGGTGGCCACCCGCCAAGTCCACTTGGACCCCCACCATTGTTTCTTTCAGCTTTTCAGTTTCCTTAATTGTAGCACAGTTTACTATTTTTAGCAGTTTTTTGGGTCCTGAACGTTTAGAGCCGTTTTGAGGCCCTAAACGACATTTTTTGGGAAAATTGGGAGCAACATTGGTCCAATGTTTCTCTTCCCAAAGTTGTAGTTCTCAAATAGATCTTTCTAACGAGATATTTTGCACATCAAACAGAGATCGTATGCCAAAGTTACGACCCTAGGAAGTTGATGTACCAATTTACCCAAATGAGGCCCACAGTTTGGCATTTCATCTTCTAGTGTTAGGTTTTTGGATGTTTAGGGTTTTCCATTGTTTCTCAACAATAAATAGGCTTTCGAGTCTCATTGTAACAGAGTTCAGAGGCATGTAGCCACCACATCTCTTCTCAGAGATAAGTTGCCTTGGCCCTAGCTGGTTTATTTCTATTTCTATTTGTAAGCATATTTCAGTATTTTACATTAATGAAATGAAGTATTATTTTCACCGCATCTCTGTGTTTATGGTTATCTCTGTAATTTGTTGCATTCCTGTTTAAATTCGGATTAGGAGAAGAGCAATATTTTTAGGAAAAGTGCCCCATTCCCTTGGATTGGGGGAAATATTTTCAGATTGGGACCAAATCAAATCTTGAAAAGATGTGTGAGGGAAGAGGAGGTCTTTGACATCCTCTTAGCATGCCATGATGTACCCTGTTGTGGCCACTTTTCTGCTAAGAGGACAACCTTAAAAGTTCTAAAATTAGGTTATTATTGGCCCACTTTACATCAAGATGCAAGGAGGTACACCACCAGGTGTGGTCATTGCCAAAGGATGGGTAAGACCACACCCAAGGATAAAATTCCCTTACAACCTCAAGTGAACCCAAATCCATTTGATAAGCGAGGCATGGATTTTGTTGGACATATTGATATCCCATCGGGACAAAAGAGGTATATCATTGTGTGCATTGATTATCTGACAAAATGGGCTAAAACAAAGGAAGTTAAAGCAACGACTGAGCATAAGGTGTCTAAGTTTTAAGGGAGAATATATTCTACAAGTTTCGTTATCAAAAGAGTTAGTCCTTTGGAGCTATGATGTTGATTGGCGCTTGGTCAAGGATACTAATAGAACCAAGGGTGCAGAGCAGGCTGAACACCTAAGTTCTATGTGATGCCACATGGGAAGTATTTCAGAGGTCATAATTTTAGAACTCCTCTGTAATTGTAATTTTGAGAGAATTAACAATGAAATGGGCTCTAATGTGTTGTATCTTGGTTGAGAAATCTAAAGGAACCAAGGGCGTAGAGAAGGCCTAGCACCTAAGTACTATGGAAGTATATCGTAGGCCAAAGATCTCGTAACTCCTTTTGTAGTTGAAATTTGGAAAAACTACGATACTAAGGGCTTCTGATGATTGATTGGTGTTTGGTTGTGGAAGCCTAAAGAGCTAAGGGATGAGAGAAATACATAAGGAGATAGGCCCTCGACTGGATTCTAAAACCTAAGTACTATACCGGTGGTCACAGGAAGCGGTCCTATGGTGCGAAAAGAGATAAGGGATAAGCATAAGAGGGGCTAAAGGCACTTCATAATATTGTGATTTCATAACATCTCTTTAATAAAAGTTACGATAGGAAAGGCTCCGATAATGCAGTATATAGGTATTGAAGGTTCGTTGAGTCAGAAACTAAGAGAATTTAAAGAGTGGTTGGTCGTTGGAATTATGGAATAACAGAGACTTCTAACTCAAAGAACAGAGAGGACTGCAATGTAAAGAGAAGCCATGTTGAATTACCAGTCAAGCTCTGTGAAGCCATGAATAAGCATGGAGAGCCTCGAGGACATGAGATTTGTTCACAAAGAGGACAATGTCTGGTTGAAGTGTGTAGGTGGAATGAGAATTAATTCTCAGTATAGAGATCACTCAGGTGCCCATTCTCAATGGTAAATGAGGTAACGATGGCCAAGTTAGATGCAACAACAGGATGGAGAGCCATGCAGGAGTACACACTTGGGTAGCGTGAATTGCAGAGTGATGGGAAACAAAGGAAACATCGACCAGTGTGCAAAAGAGGAACAAAATAGAGGAGAACAATTGAGAAATGTGGGGGGAAGCAACATTTTCGTGAGAGATTTGTGTAGAGATTTGATTGAGTGTGCGCTCTACTGTCTAAGGCCAAGTGAGCCTATTCTGCTAAGACAAGGTTGAGAGTGCCTTGCAAAATAAAGAGACCCTGTGAGAGGTTGTGATACTGTATGAGAATATGTCGAAGGTGCTTGTGCAGAGGAAGAAGGTTGAGTGAGAGGCTGAGGGAGTGTATGGATAGAAGGGGACGAGTATTGAATGCATGATGTTGAGAGAAGAAGTTTGAGAGTTGAATGTATGTTGTGAGAGCATAGGGCCAAGAATAGTTGATGATGTACTATGGACAGTGGGATGTAATGGGTGATTGTTGTGGAACAGAGTAGTGGGCTACTGCAGAGTGAGCAGAGAACATATATAGACAAAGTGGCTACCACATACAATAGACATTGAGTTCCTTATTGAGTGTGGGTTGGAGCTTGCATACATGAATTTGGTGCTTCTATCTCTACTGGGTGCTTAAGAAGGCTTGGGGGTTGGTGCCTCCTGCAAGTTGGTGCTTTCATAAATCCAATGAGCTGCAAGTTGGTGCTTGCAACAAATCCGTGAATTTGGTGCTTCACGTGATGCTTCTAGTAAGCTGGATAAGTGTCTACAAAAGGAGGGAGTTGGTGCTTCTTGCTAGTGGGTCCTAGCAAAAAATCAAAGGGAGTTGGTGCTTCCCGTGAGTGGTGGCTCACAAACAGATATATGTAATAGAGTAGGTGCTCTTATTTTACATTAATAACAGCAACAAGCATTGGTGGTTTTTTCCCGAAAGGGTTTCCACATAAAAACACATTGTCTCATGTGTTTGATTCTCATTATGTGTATGCTTGTGTTGATTTATATGGTTGTTGTTATGGTTTGTTAAAGGTTGCTCTCATATAATGGATGCCAAGTTTGAATGAAAAAAAATTGGCATACAAGTTAAATTATCCTTAATACTGATTCACCCCCCCAGTATTAATATTGTTTCCAACAATTGGTATCAGAGCCAAGTTCCTTCAAGAATAACTTAATCGCTAGAAGGTAGATGAAAGGGAAAAAATGACTAATAGAGTTTGGATAACAATAGAAGGAGTTCCATTTTTAAATGGATCAGACTATGAGCTTTGGAAGATCAAAATGGAAGCCTACTTGATGATAGTCAATGAAGACATTTGGCTATTTGTGGTATATGGAGAGAGGAATGTGTTGAATACAAAAGCTAAGGAAATCATCATGAAAGGGATGTCTAAGCTAGATGATGATAAAGTGAGGCATTGTGAGTCAGCAAAGGAAATGTTGGACAAATTGTAGTGTCTATATGCAGGAGAAAGGTACACAGTTCAAGAGGACGTCGAAGAACCTTGTTGCTCAAGCAGTGAACCTAAATCTATGAAGGCTGATAATGATGACAAGAAGAGAAGGAAGAAGTCGAATAAATCATTCCAGAAAAGAGATGCTGAGAAGATTAAAGATGTTCCTCTTAATGCTCAAGTTGCTTCTCATCACTCTTGAGATGATGATGAAAAATCAGAAGAGAGGCCAAGATACTATGAAGATAAGCTATTGCTTCGTGATGAATGTAAAGAAATAGGTCATTCATTAGCTAGATTTTCATTTGAATCACTTGAAGATAGATATAGCCATGCATCTAGTAGTAGTAATGAAGATAGACCCACTTTAGTAGCAATAGAAAATGAGGGATCCTTTTAAGAAGAAGAGAGTATATCTCATGAAGAGAGTAAGGGTATCACTGGAAGTGATGAAGATGGAATAACCCTTTGACCTATGGAAGAATCCATTGACACAAATATGGTTTTAGATATTTGTGGTGACTCATCTAACACCTCTGATAGTGAAGAAAAGGATCTAGATGAAAGGATCCATTTGAGGATAAAGTTGATCTCTTCTCTAAAAGAGATCAAGAAGCTATCATAAGAAAATCTCAAGCAAAAGGAGAAGTTGCACGAGTATGAGATTGAGAATGAGGAGTTGAGAAAAACAATAGTTGATCTAAATGCTAAAAAAGAATAGGATAACTGATTGAATTTAGCTAGATGAAAGAGAAGCTTACTGTGAGAGACTACAGATTGAAGTAGTCTCATTGAGAGACGACTTAAAAAATTTCAGTAAAGAGTTGTATCAATATTGGAAGCTTGAGGAGAGCACAAAGGCCTTGGATGGTATGCTTGCTAAGCAAAGATGCCCTCTCATCAAGGTTGGATTGGGTTTCAAATAAGAAACAAGTTCCAAGAAAGAAAAGGCTAAAGGGTCCGCTATCCAAGTAAGGATAGTTGAAGTTTCCAACAAAAAAAAGGAAAAGAGGTTGTTAGATAGAAGCATTGGCAAAGAAAGCAACAGAAACAAGAGAAGAAAAGGCAACAATAGAAGGATAAGAAGCAACAACAAGTAAAGCAGCAGAAGAGAGCCAAGCAACAACAAGATAGAATGCAAGGAAGTAATGCAAACTTCCATTGAAGGCACATGAAGAACCAATAGAGGTCCTTTCCTCCTCAAGGAGAATTACCTCAAAGAAAAGGTATCTTTAGTTCTCAAAAGCCCTTTTGTGGATACTATTTTTCTTGCAATAATTTTGGACATAAAGCCATAGATTATAGATGGCATGAAAGAAAACAAAATGTGTTGGGTAGAAACAACCCAAGAATGCACAAAGTGTCTAGGAGAAAGCATGTTGGATACGAGGGAATATCTGATAGGAATGCTGCCAAGAAAAGAAATCTTTCATCTCCATTCCTAATCCCCATTGAATGCTACATCTATGGAAATTTTGGGCACAAGGCAGTGAACTGAAAATATAACACAATGAAGCCTGCTTCACAGATGATGCAACAAAATGAAGCAAGTCGGCCAGTGAGGTTGAGAAGAGATAAAAGAGCAAATGAATCCAAGTTTTCCTTCAACACTCTATGTCAAAAAGGGCGCGTTGAATAAAGGAAGTAGACAATTCTCTGTAGTCTCCAGTTGTAATCAGCACAAGCGTTAGGTAAGGAAAGGAAGCAACAAGAGGTTCTGGGTGAAGAAAGAGGAGTTAAATGAGGAGTTTCCTCCAACCTTGCATAGTCAAAATAGATCCCAAACAAAGGCAAAGAAGAAGTTGGAAGGTAATCCTTCTATCAAGACTTGACCATTGAAAGTTTGGAAGCAGAAGGAGGATGATCTGCTCAGGGGGAGTAGATCCTCTATTTCTCTTCAGTAAAGGAAGAGAATGGCCTCAAGGGAGGCTGAATAATTTAGATGTAGGAAGCTAGAAGGAAAAAATAGAGAGGTGCATATGATTATTGGAGGTATGGTCGAGTCCCCTTGCTGATTACAATAATGTATTTTATTATTATTTCAAATGTATGAATATTGAAAGGGAGAGAAGAAGTGCAGCCACTAAGAGTTCAGGGGGAGTACACAACAATATATTATGTTGTGGGAAGAAGAAGATGGGCTATAGCAGAAGTGTGGAATGAAAGGAAGCCCACAGTTAAGTAAGGTCCACGAGACCACTCCCTATGAAGATGAAAAGAAGTGGCTGCATGAGATTAGAGAGAATTGGCTCAGGGGGAGTTTTTTTATTAAGCAATAGTAGGAAATGATCATCAACCTTAGGAAGAAAGATTTCTCATGAAATGAAAGGTTTTCATCTTGGGTGAAATACCCTTATTTCATTTAAGTTGTGAGTTTGATTATTCTTAGCTGTCTTTTGTTCATGAAACACAATTGGTACAAGATTTTAATGTCCCTTAACTTTCAATTGGTATCGCTATGTCAATTCATAGTCTTGGGTTCAGGTGGAGAAAC
Source organism: Pinus tabuliformis (assembly GCA_031772625.1). Classification (NCBI taxonomy): domain Eukaryota; kingdom Viridiplantae; phylum Streptophyta; class Pinopsida; order Pinales; family Pinaceae; genus Pinus; species Pinus tabuliformis. The sequence goes on along the minus strand of CM062804.1, from coordinate 633,072,941 downwards.
CTTTTGTGCAAATGGGCATTTATTTCTGAAAGGAAGTATGAGAGTTTACTTGGTATATTGTTTAATTTGTATCGATTTCTTGGTACAATTGGTATTACTTAAGCAACAGTCCCTATTGTAGAAGTATGATCTCAAGGGGAGAAGTAGTGGTTAAAATGCTCAGGGGAAGTGGGCATAGAGGATGAAGCAGCAACAACAGTGAAAAACAACCTGAAATGCATAACTAATGATTGGTATTTGCAACAACAACAATACCATGAGCATTTTAATTGGTATTAGTTTCTTTTAAATGATACAAAAGATGCATTGGAAAGAGAGTACTCAACCAACAACCATCAGGTGCCAAAAAATAGAGGTAATCAAATAAGAGGAAGTATATGTCCAGGGGGAGCATATCACATATGTCTAGTTTATAGAGAAACAAAATTGATCAGTCCTTGAAGAGAAGTCTGCATAGAAAAATGCACAACAGAAGCTAGGCCCTCGTCATTGATAGCCAATGATTTCTTGGAGAAGAAAAAGGAAGCTTGTAGCCCTTTACCATTGATGTCAAAGGGGGAGATAATTATTAGAGAAGATTTGATGGCCCATGCAAAGGAGAAAAAGCCATTTATGGCTCATGCCAAGAGAAGTGCAGAACCAATATGAGGATTGGCCATCAAGTTGTGATGAGGTTAAGGTGTTGCCATCAATGCCAAAGGGGGAAATTATTGGACAATTGGCATTTCTTGGCTGGCTAGTGGCTTTAAGTATGTTGGAATTGATGTCAACAACCATGCTGGGAGATCAAGTTGGGTAGTTGGCGTTGCTTGACAGTTAGCAAGTGTGTTGACATTGATGTAAACCAGATCAACATTGATGCATGTGTTAGAATGATGTTAGGCATGACAAAATTGTTTATAGTAGTAGATGCTAGAATTGATGTGTCAAGTTCAGGGGGAGTCCTATGGTTTTTGTAGTCTCTGATAGAGAATCACCATAGTAGTAGGCTTATTCGAGAAGCCATAAAATGAAGACTATGGTGGTTGGGAGTCTAAGATTCCAGGCAAAAAAGAAAGGGCCAAGGTGAAAAAAACAACAAAGGGTTTTCCATAATTTCTTAGGAAGAAAATAGGCTCAAAGCATACATTGGACCTTATCCACTGGAAAGTTCTTTGAAAGAGCTTTCTAATGGTATGTGGAAGTCTGAAAATGGTCTCAATCAAATTTTGGTAACTTAATCCATTATAGGAGAGTTTAAAGGGACCCGAGATGGCATAGTGGAACCTAGGATTAGGAAAGGACCTCGAGACCTTGGAATATCGAAGTTCAAGATCTCATAACCTCAATGAAATTCCTTTTGAGTAAAGCTCTGATTCAAGAACAAGGAAGGAACAGGTCAGGACCTCAACGGTTTATTTAAAAGATACCCAAAAGGAGTGGGCTGATTATTGGGAGACGATTCTCGGAACATTGGATATCAGAGATGGCCATAAACATTGGGATCCAATATTGGAAGGACTGGAAGGAAGCATATTCGAATATCAGAGAAGGCAAGGCCCTCGGGACCTGATATAAGAAGGATTGAACATGTCATATCAGAACCTTGGAGCAATAAAATATCAAGGAGTAAGCAGAACCTCGAAGGTTTAGAACTTCGGGTTTTTGAAACTTCCTAATTTCTTATGAATGCAATTATTTAAAAGCGCTGAGGTTGCGAGGAGAAGATATTTCAAAGGAAATTATGAATTCTTTGAGAGCATGGAGGGTTACAGAAAAAAAGAGTTTACAAAGGAATTCATTGGAAAACCAAAGGACCGAGGTACCCTTTCTCTCTCCTCCAATAGGACACACGGTAGCAGGTGATTGGCCCTGAGAAGCTGATGAGGCATATGACATCATGATGATGTGGTAGTACAAAGGACACATGGCAATCATATTAGATATTCTGGGTGGCCTAATAGGGAAAATTCGTGTGACATGTGTCACCACTAAGGAGACGCCATGTGGTGATGATGACATCAGCATGATGTCATCTCGGAGGTCAAAATTTCAGATTGGAGTTTTCATAACTCATGTCTCATTCTTTTATAGGAAATTTTTGATCCAATGTGTGGAGCTCTGATGTTTATTGACGCTTGATCAAGGAAACTAATAGAACCAAGGGCATATAGCAGGCTTAGCACCTAAGTGCTATGTGATGCCACATGGAAAGTATTTCATAGGTCATAATTTCATAACTCCTCCATAATTGTAATTTGGAGAGTAGTTACAATGAAATGGGCTTCGATGCATTGTATCTTGGTTGAGAAAACTAAAGGAACCAAGGGCGTAGAGAAGGCCTAGCACCTAAGTGCTATGGAAGTATATCAGAGGCCAAACACCTCATAACTCCTTTTGTAGTTGAAATTTGGAAAAGCTATGATACCAAGGGCTTCCGATGATTGATTGGAATTTGGTTGTGGAAGCCTAAAGAACTAAGGGCAGAGATAAATACACAAGGAGATAGGCCCCTGATGTTAAATTTTCAGATCGTTCTATGTTGTATCAATCACTTTAGCCCAATTTACTTCTTCATTAATAATGCATCCAATTATTAGCATTGTAACCAATCATAAAATATAATTGAAGATAGAACAATATATGCAATGAAAAATAAGAAAACAACACAACCATAAGAGACAACAGATTGGTCCAAGACCAAGGGAAAACCATTTCAAATCTTCTTCTTTATTAGATCGTCGTAAAAAGTTTTTAGCAGAGAGTACAGTGAGCCCAATACATAAATTTGCAGCAGAGATTTACAAAAATAGATTGCAGATCTATAGAACAACAGAGAGAAACCCTTGATCCACCAGATCACTGAAGCCAACTAAAAGAAACTGCCAAACCTTAGATCAAAATCCAGGATGCTCCCAATGAGACTGACTGCGAGCATCTGAAACTCCTTGAATGCTCCCTTAGCCATTGTGTGAGGGCATCTATATCTGCCCAGATTCTCTCAAGAAGACTATATGCATGAATCTAGGGTCAAAATCTCTCAGATCTGTTCCAAACCCCAAGGTGCTCTCTTCCAGTTATCGTGCATGCATTCGGGACTGCCTGGATGCTCCCTTGACTACTCTGTGTGAGCGTCCAGGGACTAATATTGTATGATCTACCTCTGAAACTCTTGACGCTCCCTTTAGGCCTCTGTGTGAGCGTCCGAGACTTCCTGGATGCTCCCTTAGATACTCTATGCATGCGTATGGGGATGAAAAATCTCAATTACATGCCTGCATCCGAGAAACAGAAACTCTATATATGTGCAAGCTTCACCCATGTGATTTCAGACCCTTGCGCGAACTTCATTAATCAAACCTGTGCGAACCAAGAAAAAAGGGAAGAGTAGAAGATGGCTTGATAAATGTGTGGAAATGAGATTTAGGTCTCTTCTATTTATAGGCTTCCATGATGGTCCCCTTGGGGTTGAGGCCGACCTAACCAATTTCACATGTGCATAGGGTCCACCCATTCCATTATACATGAGTGAATAAACTAATTCAAAAATCAAGTTATGCTTGACCAAATAGGGTGTTATTTAGGTCTATTTTAGTCCTCTCAAAAAGAGGAATTTAATGAAATCATCATCTCGATCATTTGAGTTGTCCAAGGTGGAATTTGAACCTAGTTGCAAAAAAATAACATTCCCTCTCAACTAGGAAGAATTCCACCTGCTGATAATCACATCATCCTATCATGTTTTCGTCATGCTTGGATGTCTCTCCTCAACTCTATCTGTTGAAACTTTCTCGGATCTAAAAGAAGAAGAATTGAGGAGCAACATTTTCCACCCATACCAAGCAATAGGATAACTTAATCATACATGGGGCACATCTTCGACCCGGGAATCTGACCGGGGACATCATTCTCAACCTAGAATCTCAAAAGGGGAGGAACTCTCAACCTAATCCTATTACCTATTGATCTTCACATAAATGACCCTCAATGGTCATGTGGTAGAACACCTACATCATAATCAACTTGGGTTGTACACCCCAAGTACACTCTCAACCCGTTGGCCAAACAAGGAGCGATATTCCCAACAAGCCTTGCTTGAGGGTATGATTCCATTTGGGGTATACTTTGCATCAACTAGATAGGGGAGCAACATCTCCGACCCTATGAAGAGAGGGGAGTAATATCTCCAACCATATGGGTAATAGATAGGGGAGTACCATATTGTCGAGAGATCCCTCAACCTGAGGAGCCCTCTATCTCAATTCCTCACCCTGGGAGCTCAAACAGGGTGGGAAGAGTTGGCTCAATGTCCTCGATCAGTGCTGCCCCTTGTCTAGAGGGGCCATGTCCATCAGTCCAAGCTACTCTCTCAAGACCGAGAACTTTCCTTTCGGTAGTTCCTTGGTGAGAATATCTGTAATCTGCTCATTTGTGGAAATGTGATGGAGTCTAACATCTCCTCTTTGCACCATGTCTCGAATAAAGTGATATCGAATCTCAATGTGCTTGGACTTGTCATAGAACACAAGATTCTTTGCCAAAAAAATCCCACTCTTGTTGTCGCAATATATCATTGTAGTTTCTAAGATCTACTCAAATAGCTCTCTAAAGAGCTTCCTTAACCAAATTTCTTTGCAACTAGCCATCCTAGTGGCAATATATTCTGCTTCGATGATGCTCAATGCTACAGACTTTTATTTTCTGCTCATCCAGGATATAATGGAAGATCCAAGGCTAAAGCAACATCCAGATGTACTCTTTCTGTCAATAACATTTCCTGCCCAGTCAACATCAGTGTATCCATGAAGTTTAACATCTCCAACAGAATATTTCAGACCAAGCGTGATCGTCCCATGCAAATATCTCAATACGTGTTTGGCAACAATACAATGTGCATGGAGGGGCTTGGACATGAATTAAATCAATGTGTTTATTGCATAACATATGTCTAGATGGGTGTTCACAAGGAACATCAGATCACCAATCAGTTGTCTATTCTCGGATGGATTTTCCAAATCGAGTCCTGTAGCTTCTCCACATAGCTTCTCAAAGTTCATTTCCATTGGTGTAGCCATGGATTTGCATTCAGTCATTCCAAATATTTCCAACTGCTTCACAACATATTTTCCCTGTGAAAGGAAAATCTCATTGGGCCTTTTCCATACCTCAAGGCCTAGAAAATTGTGCATGAGTCCAAGGTATTTCATCTTGAATTCAGAGGCTAGCTCCCTCTTAAATTCAATCATCAGAGGCTCACTAATTTTCAAGAATAGATCGTCAACATATAAAACTAAAATCAATGGCATACCTTGGACTAACTTGAAGTAAAGGTTGGGATCAAAATTGCTTCTTGTGAATCCAAACTTCATTAAGTAACTGCCAATGCATGCATACCAAGCTCGAGAAGATTGCTTCAAACCATACAATGCCTTCTTCAATTCCCAAACATGCATTCTTCGATCTTCCACTTCAAATCCCTGTGGTTTTTCAACATATACTTCTTCCTGTAACATGCCATAAAGGAATATGGTCTTTACGTCCATCTAATGAAGAGTCCATCCTTGACTAGTAGCAAGGGAAACTATTGAACGAATGGTTCTATATCGAGCCACATGAGCAAATATGTCATCATAATCTTCTCCCTCTTTTTAAGAGAATCCTCAAGCTATGAACCTTGCTTTGTATTTCTCAATGTTGCCATCAATTCCATGTTTGATCTTGAATAGCCACTTTGAATTCAAGAGAGGCTTCCCATTCAGTCTTTGTACAACATCCCATACATCATTTTTCATAATTGATTCATATTTCTTGGCTATAGCTTCCTTCCAAACTTTTTCTTTTACATCTTCTTTGAATGAGAACGGGTCAACTTGAATCATAGTGCTCATGGATGCAACATATCCCTGATACCTGCATGGTTGCTTCCTTTCTCTAAATGGTCTACGAATGGGAACATTTCTTTCAGCATTATGTAGAGTATCATGGAGTTTATGCGGTCCCTTGGAGGAGGATCCAAAGGATCCATAGCCTCCATGGGATCATCAACAATATTAGACTTGGGCACGGAAGGAACATCTAGAATATCCCAATTGTCATTCTCTTTCTTGGGAGGAGGAGGCAAAGGAATATCTCTTTCTTTTTCAAGCGCTGCATCTTCATCGAATGTTACGCCTCTGCTGATTTTGACCTTCCTATGACCAAGAATATATATTATATATGCTTTATAATTTTCACAATAACCGACAAATTTACCCTTTCTTCCTGTAGCTTCCAATTTGTTCCTTTTGTCCTTCGGTACATGAAAATATACGAGGCATCCAAATACATGAAGATGGCTAATATTGGGCTTGACACTTGTGAATATTTCTTCGGGGGCCTTGTTTTCTAATGCTTGATGAGGCACCCTATTTTGAAAATATACAACAACAGATGTGGGTTTTTCCCAAAAACAAATTAGCACCTTTTGATCATGGAGCATAGCACGGGAAACTTCTAATATAGACATGTTCTTTCTTTCAGCTAAACCATATTGTTCAGGAGTATATGGCACAATTGTTTCCTTCTTGCAAAATGTTGTGAATTCATTTGACATGTATTCCCTTCCATTATCGGACCTAAAAACTTTGATTCTCTTCCCTGTTTGATTTTCGATCAAGGATTTGAATTCCTTGAACATTTCAAAGGTTTCATCCTTGTGCTTAAGGTAGTATATCCATGTAATTATTGAGAATTCATCAATAAAGGTGATGTAGTAGAGATGACCACCAATAGAATGTATAGGAATCTGACCACATATATTAGAATGAATGAGATGGAGGATGTCATTTGTCTTGTTCTCACTATAGGGGAATGTTCCCCTCATTTTATTTCCACCCACACACCCTGGAAAAACTCCATCATGATGGGATTGAGCATTGGGAATACTTGAGACCAATTTATTCAATTTAGGAAGAGAATCATAGTGTATATGAGCTAGTCTACGGTGCCACAACTCGCTTAGATGTTTGGTATTATGAACCAATGCTAGAAGTGGCCTTCTAGTGACTCTATAGATTCCTTCAAATATTGATCCTAATGTGAATGCATATCTCATAGGTGAATCGGAAGACCAATTAAAAAGATTTCCTTTTATGAAGGCAAACCTCATCCCTTTATCTTCCAATGCAGATATAGATACCAGATTCTTCATTAATCCTGACACAATCATAACATCATGCAACATAATTGATTCCCCATAATTCAGTTGAAATTTCGGACCCAAATCCTTTCATGGGATGAGTGGCATTGTCTCCAAGAATTATCTTCAGCTTAGTCTCCCTCTCTACTAGATTAGGGAGGACTTCCTTATAGAAATGATGAGTGGCCCCACTATTAACCAACCAACTATCCCACGAATCCGGTGGAGAAGAAATTGTAAGGGCAGAAATAAGAATGTATTCAGATTTATTTACAACATTACTTTCATACCTGGGAGCACTTGAATTATTTTGAGGAGGATGATATTCTTCACGGTTGCTTGAGGAATCTCTTCTTCTTCTCTCATATCTTCTATCGCAAATGTATTTTCTTCTTTTATTATTGTTGTTGTTTCTGGTGTTGTAACGTGGTCTCTTTCTCTTCTCGGGACATTCTCGAGCATAATGAATTATAGCATTCAATATGAGATATAGATCTTTCATTCCTTACCTTTTTATTTTGATAAGGAGGCTTCCTTGATGGACCTCCTTTTCCCTTATTCATTTTTTCATGAGTGATATATGCAGCAGGCTCTCCCTCTTCATGCTTTTGAATCCTTCCTCTTGCTATCATCCTTGATTATTCTTGAGTGAGCTTCCCAAAAATTTCATCAAATGACGAAAGGACATTGATGTTTCTTATTGTAGTAATGAAGGTTTCCCAAATAAGAGGGAGACGTCTAAGAGTCAAATTTTCTCCAACTCTCTGCAATTGATCTCTAAGCCGAGACATCCTCATAATGTAGGATTGAGAAATTTCTCTTTTATTCATCTTGGTTTCCTTGAGTTGATCTTTCAAGGTGATATCATTCAAATTGTTGATTTCATACATGTTGGCTATCTTGTCATACATGTCTTTAGATTTTCTTACATTCCCAACATATGCAAGTAATCTTGTAAACCATCAGCTATAATTTTCTTTGCTTTGGACTCACCTTTCTTGTACTTGTTTTGAGGGAAGAAGGAGCATTTTTTGGAGGCTCGGGCATCCTTCCTTGAATGTATTCCAACACATCATTCTTGTCAGTTATGATCTCCAACCTAACTTTCCATGCAACAAAGTTTGATGCATCACCCAAATTTTCATGCTCCTTGAAGGTAGAGGAAGACATCTTGACCTTGACTAGGAAATATTCTTTCTAATAATGAGGGCTTCAATTCTTGTCGTCTTTTGGGATTTTACTTCACTTTAGCTCTAATTCCATGTTAATTTTTCAATTTGTTCTATGCTATATCAATTACTTTAGTATGCTATATCAATTACTTTAGTCCAATTTACTTCTTCATTAACAATGCATCCAATTATTAGCAATGTAACCAATCATAAACTATAATTGAAGATAGAACAATATATGTAATGACAAATAAGACAACAATACAACCATAAGAGACAAAATATTGTTCCAAAACTAGGAAAAACCCCCATAAGGGGGAAAACCCTTTCAAATCTTCTTCTTTATTAGATCATCATAAAAAAATTTTAGTAGAGAGTACAATGAGCCCAATACATAAATTTGCAGCAGAGATTTTGAAAAATAGATTACAGATCTACAAAATAGCAGAGAGAAACCCTTGATCCACCAGATCATTGAAGCCAACTGAAAGAAATTGCCAAACCCTAGATCAAAATCTAGGACACTCCTAATGAGACTAACTGTGAGCGTTTGAAAATCCCTAGACTCTCCCTCAGCCATTGTGTGAGGGCATATGTATCTGCCTGGACGCTCTAAGGAAGAATATGTGCTTGCATCCAGGGTAAAACTCACCAAGATCTACTCCAAACCCCTAGATGCTCTCTTCTAGTTACTATGCGCGCGTCTGGGACTTCCTGGATGCTTCCTTGACTACTCTGTGCAAGTGTCCGGGGACAAATATTGTTTGATCTTCCTTTGAAACCCTGAATGCTCCCTTTAGGCCTCTGTCCGAGCATTCGAGACTTCCTGGACACTCTCTTAGTTACTTTGTGCATGCGTCCAAGGATGAAAAATCTTAGTTACATGCTTGCATCCAAGAAATAGAAACCATAGATCCGTTCAAGCTTCACGCCTGTGATTTCAGACCCTTCTTGAACTTCATCCATCAGACCTGTTGGAACCAAGACAAAAGAGAAGAGTAGAAGATGGCTTGATCAATGTGTGGAAATGAGCTTGAGGTCTCTTCTATTTATAGCCTTCCATGAGGGTCCACTTAGGGTTGAAGCCGACCTAACCAATTTCACATGTGCATAGGGCTGACCAATTCCATTATACATGAGTGAATAAAATAATTCAAAAATCAATTTCTGCTTGACCAAATAGGGTGTTATTTAGGTCTATTTTGGACCTCTAAAAAAGAGGAATTTAATGCAATCATCATCGGTCATCTGAGTTGTCTAAGGTGGAATTTGACCCTAGTTGTAAAAATTAACAGGTTGGATCCTAAAAGGCTTAGCAACTAAGTACTATACCGGTGGTCACAATCAACAATCCTATGGTGTGAAAAGAAATAAGGGCTAAGCATAAGAGGGGCTAAAGGCACTTCAGAATATTGTGATTTCGTAACATCTATTTAATAAAAGTTACGATAGGAAAAGCTCCGATAATGCAGTAGAAAGGTATTGAAGGTTGGTTGAGTCGACAACTAAGAGAATTTAAAGAGTGGTTGGTCGCTATAATTATGGAACAACAGAGACTTCTAACTCGAAGAACAAAGAGGAACACGATGTGTAGAGAAGCCATGCTAAAGTATGAGTCAAGCTTTCTGAAGCCATGAATAAGCATGGAGAGCCTTGGGGAAATGAGATTTGTTCACAAAGAGGACAATGCCTATGTGACGTGTTCAGGTGGACTGAGAATTAATTCTCAGTATGGAGATCACTCAGTTGCCCATTCTTAGTGATAAATGAGGCAGCAGTAGACAAGTCAGATGCAACAACAGGATGGAAAGCCATGCAAGAGTACACACTCAGGTAGCGTGAATGGAAGAGTGATGGGAAACAGAGGCAACATTGACCAGTGTTAAATAAAGGAACAAAATAGAGGAGCACAATTGAGCAATGTGGGGGAAAGCAACATTGTCATGAAAAAGTTGTGTAGAGATCTCAATGTGTGTGTGCGCTACTGTGTAAGGCCAAGTGAGCTTGTTTTGCTGAGAAAAGGCTGAGAGTGGCTTAGCAGATGAAAGAGACCCAATGAGAGGTTGCGATGCTATATGAGAAGATGAAGAAGGTTCTTGTGAAAAGGAAGAAGGTTGAGTGCGGTTATGCTGTGTGAGAGGCCGAGAGAGCCTATGGATAGAAGGGGATGAGTGTTGAAGGCATGATGTTAAGAGCAGAAGGTCGAGAGATGAATGTATGCTGTGAGAGCAGAGGGTCGAGAATAGTTGATGTTGTAGTGTGGGTAGTGGGATGTGATGGCTGACTGTTATTGAATAGAGCACTCGGATGTTGCATAGTGAGAAGAGTGAGCAAAGAACAGAGCTGATACTAGGCATAGTGGCTTCCATGTACAATGAACATTGAGTTCCTTATTGAGTGTGGGTTGGATCCTGTATACAAGAATTTGGTGCTTCCATATCAAGTGGGTGCTTGAGAAGGCTTGGGGATTGGTGCCTCCTACAAGTTGGTGCTTACATAAATCCAAGGAGCTGCAAGTTGGTGCTTGCAAAAAATCCTTGAAGTTAGTGCTTCACATCGTGCTTCTAGTAAGCTGGATAGGTGTCTACAAAAGGAGGGAGTTAGTGCTTCCTACTCGTGGCTGCTAGCAAAAAATCAAAGGGACGGTGTTCTTCCTGTGAGTGGTGTCTCACAAATAGATCGATGTAATAGAGTAGGTGATATTATTTTACATCAATAACAAAAACAAGCATTTGTGGTTTTTTCCCAAAAGGGTTTCCACATAAAACCTCCTTGTCTCATGTGTTTGTTGCTCATGATGTGTATGCTTGTGTTGATTTATATGGTTGTTGTTATGGTTTGTTAAAGGCCACTCTCATATAATGGATGCCAAGTTTGAATGAAAAATAAATTGGCATAAAATTTAAATTATCCTTAATGTTGAATCACCCCCTCGCTCAGTATTAACATTGTTTCCAACAGATTTGGCATGAAAAACAAATTAGGGAGAAGTCTTGTCAAGAAGGAGATTGGGCCCTAGTGTATGATTCCAGGTTCAAGGATTTCAAGGGGAAGTTAATGAAAATATGGCTGGGTCCATATCTAATAGAGAAATGTCATGAGAATGGGTCCGTCTAGATTAGAATCATTGATGAGGAAGGTATTCCCCTACTTGTAAATGGATATAGGTTGAAACTACATAAGAGAATGTTGTCCAGGGAAGAGTTTGTCAGTTCAGTCAACAAAGAATTGAATGTGATTAGGGGTCTCACAGTCCTCCGTCCAAAAAATTTCTAAAAAAAACGAGAAAAATAAGAGGGCTTAGATGAAAACCTCCATGAGGCATCTGAGGTAAACTCCAGCATTGAAAACCTCTCTAAGGCAGCCTAGGAGAAAAAAAAAGAAGAAAAAAGAAAAAGAAAATAAAAGATGAAAATATCCCCAGGTGAAAACCTCCTTTGAGGCACCTAGGGTAGACATGCAGGCTGAAAACCTCTACAAAGGCAGCTTGCATGTCTAAAAAAACAAGAAAAAAAGAGAAAAAGAGAAAAGAAAAACACAAGGAAGGGGTTCTTACACTACTTGTGCTAACATCTCTCTTTTTCCTGTAACAACCTGTACAGTCACACCAAAAATCCTAGAATCAACCTTTTCCACCCACAGAGAAAGAGATCCAACCACCTTGATCATCATAGAGTCATTTATGAGGTAGGGAGGGGCATATCAGCTGATAATAAATCCACTCCACCAACAACAGATTGGACACCGAGAATAAACCCACACACACAATAATGTTATCAGAACTATTAAGTTATGAGGACATGTGCAGAAGAAACAAAGGAAATCAAAACCTTCAATATCATCCTATTATAAAGACCAGCTCCAACATGCAAACTTCTCCAACACATCGACATCACAGGTAGGCTCAGGTATGACAATCCTCACCTCCTCCCTTTACATATGATGATAAAATGTGTAATCGTAGAGAAAGGAAGTTTTTATGGGATTGAGGTGGATAGTAAACTTGTCCACCTCTGATTAGTAAACTAAAGTTTGTTTTAGTTACACATGCATGTGGAAATTCAACTCAAGTGAGGTGGTGATTACAAGGAGTGAGGTGATAATCACGAGGAACAGGGCGATGATTGCAAGGAGTGGGGAAACTGTTAGAAAAGGGAAGTTCATGCAAGAGCCATGGTATCAAAGCGCTCTGAGCCTTTACCATAAAAGAAATATTAAGTACAAATCTCGACTCCATTTGTATAATCACTCATTTCAAGGAATAATTAGAGAAGGACGAGCTAGTACTATAAGAGACTACCTAGGGTGCCAACGAGCTTCTTCGAACCTAGTTTGTAGGTGCTACAGGAGGAGCTACAGGAGGCTTTGAGCTACTACAGAAGGCTCTGGGATGCTACAAGAGGCCTGCAAGGAAGCTACAAGAGAGAATTGAAGGGATAAAGGAAGCCAAAGTGACCTAAAGTTTCCCTCAAACTCTCATGCACATGGAAAAGTAACATTAAAAGGGGTAAGTGATCCTTTCCCTCTATAATTTCCATTCCTTTACCTCGAAAAGTTTGCTTAAAATAAGTGCTTTGTACCAAAGAATTATATAGTAGTTCCCTTTTGGAAATTGTCATATGTAAGGGAAAGGTAAGGTCAAAGAAAGGTCTATTTTTTTAAGAAATTATTGGCATCCTTCCCCCCCTCTAATAATAAGGGAAAATTTGACATTGTCTCTACAACCGAAACTGCTCTAAGGCCAAAATTTGAAATACAATTAAGTACCCTCGAGAAAGAGCAGTAGGAGAAATAGGGGAAGAGTTTAATAGAAGAGAACCCACAGACACAAAGATAATTGATCAACATCCTCCTGTGGTAAATTTTTCCAGAGACATAATTGGTTGGGTTCTTTGAATTGTTGAAGGGGTATGATGATGACATAACACAAGAATTTTCCATGGCACTAAATCTTCAAGGAGAATATAGTACTACAACTGTTGTTAAAGGCATTTCCATACCTCTAAATGTTGAACTCATAAAAAGAGTGACTACATTACCCTTAGGAATTTGATGGATCAAGGAGGATAAAGCAGTGAGTGTCACAACCAGGAAAAAAATCTTCATTCTGAAAGGAAAACCTGTAGAGGACAAAAGTGGAGTGAGAAGGGAGAGCCTACCTTACCCCTGGGATGAAGTGGCCTACCACATTCTCAAATACATATCCTATGATGGGATTTTGAGAATTTTATATGCCTACCATTTTAGGTTACTCCAGGAGTTAAGATTCAAAGAAATTTTTTCTATCCCACAAAGACTCATTGTTCCCCATTTCTTACTACAGTCTATCATTAAGATGAGCCAGAAAGTGAGGGAAGGGAAGCACCAACACATTTCTCACCATGGCCTCATCAAGCTGATTGTTATGGATTCCCTCAACCACTTAAGGTACCTTGTACTCTGGACTGATTTTATAGATATGAACATGGAAACTTTCATTGAAACACAAAACATAAGCTCCACACATTATGAGGGAACACCAACCTCTATTATTAGGGGTAGAGAAGGAAAAAGAATAAATGGAAACCAAGGAAGAAGATGAGGCAACAAAAACAGAGGAAGAAGAAGCAAAAATTAAGGAAGAATAAGGAGAGAAACAAGTAGCATAAAAAGAGAACCCTGAGGAGACCTCAAAGCCTCAAGGGACAGAGAAACAAGGACATCAAACTAGTCTCTCTCCAGGACATATTGAGCAAGAAGTGGATGCAACATTGGCCACATTGAGCACACCTTCCAAGCCCAAAAGGAGGTAGCCAAAGCAAGGTACCCTATACTTCAAAATAATGAAGAGCACTAGGATAAGGCAAGGGAAGAGTTGGCCTTCTACAAAGGTCCCTATTACCATAGAGGAGTCAACAAGAAAGAAGGAAGAAATGGGACCTAGTGAGGGGAATATTGAAGAAATTACTTCTCCTAAGATTAAAACCAATCAAACTGTGCTCCTTGAGGGAAGGCCCACCACCAGGGTTGTCACCTTTAATTGGCTCAAGACACAAGCTTCCATGTTACAAGAAGAAAAAGAAGAGCTACAGGAGGAAATACAACAACTACAGGAGAAACACGAGCTGCTACAAGAGAAACATGGGCTGCTTTCACCTTAAAGGAAGAAGAAAAAGGCCTAAAAAATATTCAAGAGCCTGATCCACAACCCAACCGAGAATATTACTACAAATTTTTTGAGGGATGTAGGATTATAATTGATAAATTCACCATCCCACTATTTTTTGAGTTAGACAAAAAAAGAGGCAGAACACAGAGATGGATGTAGATTGCAAAATCCAAAAGTGTAGAGGATTTGGCTCTCATGGAGGAGAAAGTCAATGAGATGGGAAAATAATTGAATTATCTAAAACTAAGAGTGTCAATCATGAGGGAACAACTACAAGATGAAAACACCAGGTTAAGAGAGCAGCTGCAAGAAAAAGAGACACGTCTTGCCACCATGACAAGTTTATCCATGGAATCTATATAATGTAGGAAGCCATCCAAATCCCATGCTATTTTCCTCAAAGAGAAGTGGATGCAAATTTGGCATAGTATAGCTCATTACCTTTCCAAGACTACGTGAAATTCATCGGCTTTTGGAAAAGGGAAAGTATTGGGGGATAGAGCTAAGCTACCTAAGTTTTACATGCATAACTTAATCCTCAGAGACATGAATTTATGGGAACCAAAATCAAGGTTGGGAGACATGCATTTGATGGCTTTAGCTTCTTGGTTGACCCATGAGGAGACAAGGGTTGAAGAAGTATAAAGGGTGATGAAAAAAGAAGAAACAATTCCCTTATATATTAGGGTATAATTAGCCATCCCTAAGGCTGTCATCAGCAACCAAAATCTCATCTCCTCTTATCCTGAATTGGCACTTAGGTACATAACAACCCAAAAGAAATCCATCATGCATTTTGAGGACAATTTTAGGATGTTAGGGACAAAGAGTCTGCAAGCTTGTCAAAGAATATGGTAGGCCTTGCCTCACAGTTTAAATATAAGAGAATATCACTCCCTAGAAAGACTAAGGAATGCCTTGGAGAAAACCCCCCTTACAAGAGGATCATGAAAAGGATGAAGATCATGTGGATATGCCTTAAACTTAGTCCTCCCTTACTCTTGGGCCTACAAGAAGGAATAAACCAAGCAGAGGAACAAAAATAATGGGAAGACATAGAGGCAATGGAGGTTTTTATCCACAAGAAGGCACATCATCTGAAGCACCTCTATATGTCAGAGAGGCCACCAAGGCCATGAATGAACTTCATATTAGTGAGAGAGTTTATTATAGGGTGAGAAACACTTTTAACAAAGGGGTGATGATAAGTCCCATCAATAGGTATATTTTGGACTTCATTGTGTTATCCTCCAGCCCTCAAAACTCTCATTTTCTTACATTAATTCACATTTTTATCCATAATATGCTTAGTAGGGAGACTAAAAGGTGTTTGCAATATTGTATGGCCTAAGGTTATTAATATGTAGGTCAAAGAAGAATTTTTGGAGATATTTACCATGCAGGGGCTTGATGGAGACACCTAGAGAGAATATAGGGACGCCAAGTGAATGAAAAGGACAAAGGGAACCGCATCCAAAAATATTGAGATTTTGGAGGGGAGAATTCCTCCTTTCAAGGAAGTGTTGGGTTGAGGGGACCTGGCCCAGGTTCGGAGTTATTTAGCCAAACAAATCCTTGTACTACTGGCCCTTTCGACAACAGCCCGTGGAGCGCAGACTAAGGTCTCACCTGAAGTAGTATGGGGGGATGCTGGAACCAAGTTTCCGCACCCTTGAGATGTTTGAGGGGTTGATTTAGTCCACCTGTGAATACCTTCGCGTAGGTCACATCGTGCACTGCCCTAACCTGTGAGACCTTCGCACTCTGTTATAATCGCCCTCGCGCAGCCCTAATCAGGGGCTGAGGTGATTTCGCGCTGCTTAAGGCAGCGATCTGTGCTCTTTCCCCAAGTTACACTGTATATCTTACTTATCTTATTATAACTGTTAGTTAACTTCACGTAAACAGATACTTATCTTATATTCACTTATTCAACACATTCATATAAGTTCGCGCAACAAATAAATAGTAAACTTGCAATTCATACCCAATATACTTCAATGCACAAAATAGGAAAAAGATATACAAAAATGATGTAAAACTTCTCTTTATTGATGCTTCAATCGGTTAAAGACTCAACCTGCCCTGCGCACTCAGCTGTAGGGGTCCGTGCACTCAGTTGCGGACTACTACGCCTCTGCGCACTCAGTTACAGAGCCTTCTCCTACTCTACAACCCAAAGACTTGACTTTACACTTCAATTTAGACTCAATGCTTCATCTTCTCTTAGATTGTTCCTTTTCTTAGATGTCTCTTTACAACTTAGAGCCTCTCTCTATTTATACAATCCCATGGTCCGTGGACCATGGGTAGAACTCTCAAGTTGACATTACATTACAAAACTAAGGGCAGACAACCCTATGACTCAATTACAACTTCACGCTCCGCGCCCACAAATCGCGGAGTCTTTACATCGGACTTAGTCAAAACTTGGGCTTTAAGCCCCAAAACTTGCCGTGGGGGATCCTGTGCCCAACAATACCCCAATAGAATCATCATGACTCGCCCTTGAGTCACTCTATCGGTGCGGAGATCTTCGCGTGGAGACCTCCCAATTCTTCTTGGACTGCTGCAAGGTCGGCAACACACTGAGCGACTGCCTGTTGTATCTCCTGGATGTGCTGTTCAGAGATCACGGTATCTGAACTACTTCCTTGTATCTGCTCCTGCGTTCCCTGTATCTGTTTATAGTCTCATGCCTCCTTTCAATAGCCTGGAGCGCTAAGACTATTCTTTTGTCGGCTAGTCAGATAGTCGGGCCACCCGTGTATGGCTTCAACCAACTGCCATTCACTTTGCTTGCGAAAGGTTCTCCATTTAGCTTTACCAACTGCACCACGCCTCTGTTTGTGACCTCCTTAATAACATGCGGTCCCAGCCAATGCATTCTGAATTTTCCTAGGAATTTATCAAACTTAATGTCATGCAGTAACACCAAATCGTTCACCTTGAAGGTGCACAACTTAATATGTCGATCGTGCCAGGCCTTTTCGCACTGCTTTTGTACCTACTGATGGAATCCAGCCAAAAATCGTTCTTCTTCGAGTTCCTCCAACTATGCAAGCCTCTCCTCTAGGGCTCCGCGGTCCGTCATACCTGTGAGCGTTGCTATGTGTAGACTAGGCATGATATACTCCATTGGCATTATGGATTCCACTCCATAGACCAGCTGAAAAGGTGTCTGTCCCATCAGTTTCTTGCATGTCATCCTATAAGCCCATAATACTGTAGGTACACGCAGGTCGAAATCACTTCACTACATGTTGCATACTTTGGTCAGCGCAGTCTCCAGTATTTTGTTAAATGCTTCTACTATCCCATTGGCTTGTGGGTGATATGGTGTACTTTTATGATGATACACCTGAAACTCTTCTGTTAGCGCATTGATTGTTTCGTTCAGGAAATGTGTACCGCGATCACTCATCATGATCTTCAGACATCCAAATCGTGTCAATACGTGTTCAAACAAAAAATTCACGGTCGTGGCGGCCGTGAAATCTTTTACCTATTGTGCTTCTGCCCAACGAGTCAGGTACTCTGTCGCAGTGATAATATATATCACACCCGTTTTTCCTTAAGGTTTGATAGGTCCTACGAATTCGATCGCCAACTTTTCAAAGGGCTACAACATCATTTGTGGATTCAAAGGCATCTCGTCCCTCCACGATGGTTTACTTGTTCTTTGACATACATCACAGGCCTTGCAATGTGCTTTTGAATCCTGATGAAGGGTCGGCCACCACAACCTTGCACAGAGAATCTTCTGCGCAGTTGCTCTTCCTGCATAGTGTCCTCCCACAGTGCCCCCATGCACATCTGCGAGGATATGGCTTCGTTAAAATTCAGGTACATACCTTCGCAGTATCTCACCATTGCCCATCTTATATAGGTGCCTAGCAATGATAGAAAAATATGCCGTGCGCACCACTAGTTCCTTCTTCTGCTGGATGGAGTACTCTTCCGGCGCAGTTCTAGTTGTGAGAAAGTGGATTATATATTCAAAGTGTTCATCCGCTACGCGCACAACAAAGATTTGTGCGTCAGGTAATCCTTCCTCCAGACTAGTAGGTTCCTCTCCTGTCTCAATGCACGATAGGTGATCTGGTCCCGCGTTTAATTGTCCAGGCTTCACAACAACTTCAAAATCATATTCTTGGAACAATAAAAGCCACCTGCATATGTGCCCCCCAAATGAATGATTATTGACCAAGTATTTTAGCGTGTAATGATCTATATACATCTTGAAGTGTCCCCTTAACAAATAGTGCCGATATGTCTTGAGCATGTACACCATAGCCAATCCCTCACGTTCAATGGTGGAATAGTTCTTTTCTACTTTAGACAATCTGTGACTCACGAACATGATAGGGTGATCCAAGACCTCTCCACCATCTTGTGTTAGTACCACTCCTAGTGCTATACACGATGTGTCAACATGGACATGAAACTCCTCGTCCCATTTCGGGAAGACTAGGATCAGTGCAGTGACTATCTTTTCTTTTAGTACATCTAGGATTTTCTTACAGTCATCGTTCCAGCAGAACATGACATCTTTTTTCAACAGCTTCTCCATCGGCGCGGTGATTTGGGCATAGCTTTTGATGAACTTCCTGTAGTACCCCATATGTCCCAGGGTAGCGCGTAGCTGTTTCAGACTTCGCGGCGCTTCCAAATTCAGAATCACTGCAATCTTCGTGGGATCTACCATCAGCCCATGTCTGCAAACCACATGTCCCAATAGGTTCCCAAAAGAATGAGGAAGGTACACTTCTTGAGGTTCAACACGATTTGGTATCTTCGGCAGGTATCCAACATCAAGTGTAAGCTTTCTACATGGTGCTTAACCAGCCCAAATACAATCCAATCATCAAATTAAACCTCCAGGAATTTTTGGATATATTGCTTAAATGTTGCAACAACCACGCGTGAGAAGATGGTTGACGCGTTTTTCAACCCAAACGTCATAACAGTGTATTGAAAGCAACCCCACTCAGTTGCGAAGGTTATCTTACTCCTATCTTCTGGCGCGATTTTGATCTGGTGGTACCCTGAGAACCCGTCAGTGAAAGAATATGCTTCCTGCCCACCAACATTTTCCAATACTTCATCTGTGAACGGAGTTGGGAATGGATCATGCACACACGCATCATTCAATTTCCTGAGATCCATGCATATTCTTATTTTTCCCTTATGCTTCTTTTCCTGCACCACCATAGGGCTTACCCAATCGGATTCTTCCACCGGTTCAATAATTCTTGCTGCGAGCATTTTTTCTAGTTCTACGCGGACCTTCTCCTTGTATTTTGGATTTAAGTAGTAGGGCCTCTGCTTAATGGGCTTCGCGTTGACATTTAATGTGATCCTCATCATTCCTAAATCTACAATGATTCCTTTTAAATCTGTGAACTTGGTTGAAAATAAGTCCTGGTACTTGCAGAGTAACTCAGTGACCTTATCCACTGTCGCATCGTCCTAGTAGTTGTCGAGCATTGCATACTTAGGTTTGGCATCCATACCAATGTTCACCTGCTTTGTCTTTACCGGCACAGTTATGTCTGGGTTCTCAATCTGTGGTCCTTGAACCTGGCGATGGCCTTTTGTTTTTGGAATGTTAATGTTCCACGGATCCTCATCGTCTTCTTCAACATTTACATTATAACATTCTAGCATGCGACTCAACCGAGTATCCTGTTCAGGAAGAATCGATTCTATCAGCTCCTGTGGTATCCTAAAGATAGATTCTTTTACCTCTTGCAGTGCGTCATCAACGGTGTCCCACCAGCGATCCTCAAAAGTGAAGGTTAACAAGAACCCTTCGTGCAAGATATCCCATTCACCCGTCCCATGATGGAGCTCCGTCTCTATATACCAGTTCATGGGTATAACATCTAGGGTATGACAGAATAGGTGCACCCACTCAGATTGTGGCTCTTCTCCATAGACCTTTGTCCACTTGGCTAGGTGCGTGCATATATCATCTCGTCCGTCATACTTGTCTGTTAGTCACATCTTAGGCTTCCCAAAACTTATGCGCATCATTCTCCTGCATTCACGCCAGTCCTCAAAGCTTCCTTGGTGTGTACCACCACCTCATGGACATAGCGCGTAGTAACCACTTCAAAGCTTGGAAACATTGCTTTTTCATCACCTCCCTTTCAAATTTGTCCAAGAAAGCATCTACCTCACCTAATAAATCATAAGTAGGGAGATCTCTCACTTCTGTCGATAAGTAGCGCAGTGATCTTGTCATCATATTGCAGTTCAGCGTGGTTATCTCGTCTAACCGGTTCTGCCATTGCTCTATCTCTTCATCCAAATCTGACGTACAAGAGCTTTCGTGCTCCCATGAGATTTGTCCATCCGTAGTTGGATTTACTCAGTCTTGCTCTCACGTGGTTATCTTGTAGATGTAGTCCAAATCATCGTCGCTTTCATAGTCGCACACCAGCTCTGTATAGCACGATCCCTCAACAGGGTCCAAAAGTATGACTACGCGTAGAGACTTCTTTTCAAAAATCATCTTGTGCTTCTTCAGATTAATCACCCCATTCATGTCAGTGGCCCAATCAATTCCTAAGAGCGCGGGGTAGGGATTGCTGTCATCAACAATCTCTATCACTTGAAAGTCTGCTAGCCCACTCACCCCTTAAATATCCATGGTGATTCTCTGCAATCTCCCCATAGGTATTATCTTTTGCAGTTTTGCCATTTGCAGCTGGATAGGAGACCATTGCAGCGTAGGCCTTCCCATGCACTCCCATGTCTGCTTCGGTAGAACGTTTTTGTCCAATCGTAAGTCCAGAATTACTTGGTCCATCTCATATTCTCCAATCTGCATGGTCAACCTCATTTCTCTTCTCATCCTCATCGCATGATTTCCAATCTTCCGGACTACGCGTAGTTCTCCTGGCGTGGTCCCAACGCATCTGTTAATGAGTTCTTGCAATCCTTTTACAGCCTTACTATCGTGCAGTAGCTTCATGCATGTTTTTAGGAATGTCGTAAGCATAAATGGGTCCATTTTCAGCTCCAATCTATCTTTGCTTCCTGAAGTGGAGGCATCAGCAAAGATCTTCTTAGCTTCCATGAAGGTTTCCTTAGCGCGCTCCAAATCAAACTCTGATTCTTTCGTCGGAGCCTTGCAAACCCAAGTGCTATCTTCGGGCTGTTTTCCTTTATCATCTCCCATCGCCATTCCACTTCGGAGCACAATGTTCACATTTGGATCTTCCTCGTGCGGCTCAAACCTCATCATCTACAGGTTCTGAGTCGGGGGAGGTGGTAGCAATCCCTTGTCGTGTTTCCTAGCTATCAACGTAGGACAATCCTTCATTTCATAATCAAACAAGGTACATTACATACATGATGGGCACGTTGGATTCATACAATCGTGGGCATAATGTCCTGGCCCTCCACAATTATAGCATATCAGCTGTCCACGACCTCTTCCAGGTCCTCCTCCACCTCGGCCTCGCCCGCGCCCCTGAAATTCGGTTCACGCCATCCCTGCACCCTGGTCTAGGGGCCACGATTCAACGTGAACTCTGTAGGTGGGAGTTCTATCCATCATCAACTCATAGCTTCTACAAGTGCGCTCATCGTGTCAACCCGATATACAAAAATTACAGAACAACTGTTGCGAATTCTGTGTGTACTTCTGTAACAAATGGCAGCTGTCCGTAGCATGATTTCCTCCTATTTGACAAACCACGCACCACAAAGCAAGCGTCGTGCTAGGTCTTGCTTGTGCCTTTGGTCTTAACGACATTGGTCCTCCTTTGGCGAGGTAATTCATGAATACTGGGCAGTGGTCCTTGTCATGACCCTAACCCTTACACTTAATGCACCATACCTCTCTGTGCACTTCTGGTTGGGCTATCCTGTCTTGTTTCAGACTCTGCATCTCAAGGCATAAGTTTTTCAACTGCACATGGATCTGCTGATCTCCCAAATTAGGATCTTGTATCGGGGTCTCATGCAGCCTCATCACGATCTCCAAGGCTTCTTCCTGGGTCTTTAACCTCTGTTGTGACAACGCATTCCTCAAATGTGGCGTTAGCGATGCTACAAACCATTCACGTTTCTTTCCATCTGTCAAAGTCATATTAGCTTCACAAATTGTACACTTCAGTATTTGATCCAAATCCTAAGGAGTTTCCCCTGGTAGCATTGTAATCTCTTTGAATCCAATGATCAACTGCGCCTCTGACTTCAGCCTACTAAATTGTTCAGCACAATTTGGATATCCACGATCCCCGCATTCGGATTGTCATTAGAATTCTTAATATACTAGGTCAGCACATGATCCTACAGAGCACTAACCAGCGTCACTTTCTTTATATTATCATCTGTAACTCCTTGCGCTTCCCATACGGCTCTTATCACCAACCAAAACTGGTCCGGATCTTCATTTCCTACTCCCTTTAACATAGGCAACTTTATCGCGGTTGTCATATTGACTCGTGGTGGTGGCAGAGGTGGTACAAGTGAAGATGGAGGTGAAGGTGGTGAGGCTGGTAGTGGTGTGGGTGGGGGTGGTATGCACGGAATCCTCTTCCTTATCAAATTGATCACACTTCGCGGTGAGACTTTCGCGAGCTCTTCCTCGTCCCCTCTCGAAGGTAAAATCAAAGGGCTATTCTCTGGTCCCTTACTTTCTTCGTTTCTATAGGTTTTTCCACTTCACGTAGCTCCGGACATCAAGGTAATTGCATAACCCTATTTTCACACAATAACATTTTAATCCAAGTATTCAGAGACTTTACGTACTTACCTCGCGGTCCTTTGAGAAAGCGTCGCTCTGCCTTGCTATAGCTGACTGAAGTATCTACTGTGAACTTAGTAATGAATCCTCCTATAATCCAATCGAGCCAGTGATCAACAGAGTGCACGATCTTATCCTCTGATGCTTCCAATCTGCACACCAACTCTGGGGTCCACACAATAGGATTGTTGAGTTTCCACCTTCCTTGGCTATCTGCTAGCTTCACGATCCACTTGTACAACTCAGTAGGGAAAGATGTGGAGAAAATTTTGTGGATCTCTGTGTACAGGTAGAAGTCTAACCACTCTTCTTTTTTCAGTCATAGATTCTTGTTATCTTGCGCCGCGAACTTGTGAATTCTCTTGTCCAACCAACCCTCTATTTCCTTCTTAGTTGGACATCAAACATCTCGATGCAGATTCCAGTCCCGACAACGGAATCATTTGTTGGCTTGAGGGGGCCTGACCTAGGTTTGAAGTTATTTATCCAAACAAATCCTTGTACTACTGGCCCTTTCAGAAACAACACACAGAGTGCGGATTGAGGTCTCACCTGAGGCAGCATGGGGGGATGCTGGAACCAAGTTTCCGCACCCTTGAGATGTTTGAGGGGTTGGTTTAGTCCAACTGTGAATACCTTTGCGTAGGTCACTTCAGACACTACCCTGACCTGTGAGACCTTCGCGCTCTATTATAATCGCCATCGTGCAGCCCTAATCAGGGGCTGAGGTGATCTGCGCTCTTTCCCTAAGTTACACTGTAGATCTTACTTATCTTCTTATAACTGTTAGTTAACTTCGTGCAAATAGATACTTATCTTATATTCACTTATTCAACACATTCAAATAAGTTCATGCAACAAATAAATAGTAAACTTGCAATTCATACCCAATATACTTCAATGCACAAAACAAGAAAAGGATATATAGAAATGATGTAAAACTTATCTTTATTAATGCTTCAACCGGTTACAGACTCAACCTTCCCTGTGCACTCAGTTGCAGGGGTCCGCGCACTTAGTAGCGGACTACTAGGCCTCTACACACTCAGCTGCAGAGCCTTCTCCTACTCTACAACCCAAAGACTCGACTTTACACTTCAACTTAGACTCAATGCTTCATCTTATCTTAAATTGTTCCTTTTCTTAGATGTCTCTTTACAACTTAGAGCCTCGCTCTATTTATACAATCCCATGGTCCATGGACCATGGGTAGAAATCTCAAGCTGACATTACATTACAAAAGTAAGGGCGAACAACCCTATGACTCAATTACAACTTCGCGCTCTGCGCCCACAAATCACGGAGTATTTGCATTGGACTTAGTCAAAACTTGGGCTTTAAGCCCCAAAACTTGCCTTGGGGGATCCCGCGCCCAGCAGGAAGCTTCCCCTTAATCATTTTTTATAAGTAAACCTACTGAAAGGTTCATTAGGATTCAAATTTTTGTTGCAGCTAAGAGTAGCAACTGAGCCTAGTGTTTTCCATTATTATTCTTAACTTTCATATGATGTATGAGACTGTTATTTTATGTTAATGAGAAGTTTACCATTGACCTGCATCTAAGTTAGTTTTGGAGGGTTGAAACCCTTGAGTTTGTGCCCAACCTAGAGGCTTTAGTCCCTCTCTTGTATTTCCTTCTTGTTCTTGTTTCAAAGCATTGAAATCATTCTCTTATTTCAGTAGACATTATATCATAAAAAAATGTAATTGCAGGCTTGCCTATCACCTCTCTTGTGGGAAGAGTGATTGGAAAGATCTACAATAGCAATCCAAAAATATTTGTTTATGATTTCTTGGAAATGGGTAGATGTTATTTGTGATATTTTTGCATGCTTATCTTCTGAAACTTATGAGTTAGTGTCATTTGTTTAGTGATCAGAGTAGTGTTGTGGGATAAAATAGATTGTAGTCAAATTCAACTCATATTTTCCATGTTAATTTATTTCACTATGTTATTAGTCATTTCATGCATGTATTTGGCTAGATGAAGGGGCTGTGCTAATCTGTAGAGGTGGGCATACCTTCCCAAATTCACCTGCTCTTCTCCATCCTCTTAAGAACCTCACACTGCTCCCAACCTCTGTATTCACAATCACTCTGTCAAGGCAAATAAGAGGCATTGTGGGCATCAACTTTGGTGCAAGATAGACCTCCGAGGGGTGCTAGAATTGGCCAAGGGGCTCCCACAACCTTTATTTATGACCTTCTATCTCCATCCACCTTCCTTTATCCCTAATGTTAAACACATACATGGTAGAGGAAGAATATGAATGATAAACATTGAGTTTAATATATTATTGACATGATATACATTTATAGTACATTGGAGTGACTGTTGGATTCCATATTCCAAGGTCTCTTGGACTCCGGTGCATGTTCACATTCCACACCAACCCATAGAGGATTAGGTGTCCAAAATTCCCCCCCTTAATCCAAAGGGGTATGCATGAGTCAAAGAAGAGAGATGTAATAAAAAATGTACAAAAATTCATGGCAGCACTAGGTTGAATGTGCTCTCTGAAATGTTGGTATAAGGGGGGTGTTTTAAGGATGACCACCAAGACTAGAACTCTTAGTGCAATTCCCGGAACTCTTCCAAATCTGGCATGAAGTTGAGGTCTTTTGCTAGAGGAAGTGATCCTCATGTTTTGAAGAGGGAAACCTTCAACATTGAAAGGGAGGTCTCACCCCGCATAAAAAGGGAGAACCTCAACCTGAAAAGGGAGGTCCCAACCTGTGATGGTTTAAGGATGACCAAAAAATCAGGAATACTTAATGCAATTCTTGGAACTCTTCCAAAACTATTAATAAGCTGAAGTCTTCTGCTAGAGGAAGTGTCCCCAATTCTTTTGAAGAGATGTCTCAAACTTGCATAGATGGTTTAAGGTTGATCATCAATCGAAGGCATGCTCAGGGGCATCTTTGTCTCTGGCTACAACTCTGAATCTGGTATGGCAGGTTGTGGCTCAAGCTCACTTGATGTGGATTTGAAGCTTGTAGATGACCATAACTTCCCCCCTATCAGATACAAGGTGAGATGATGGAGAAAACTCAACTACAAGAATTTTCAATACTCTAGAACAAGTTCTGACATATGACTGAAATATCTTCTTGGCTGTTGAAGCCCATTGCTAAGAAGCAATCCATCCAAGATGAATATTTGTTCTTGCAGGAGGCTTGTTTTCGAAGCATCTATTTGACGAATGAGTGGTTTTATGATAGTGCTCACATGTATGAAGATCAAAACAATGATCCTTCATATGGCAAACTCGGTCACAGTGTTGGAATTTAAGAACTTTTGGCTGCGAATGTGGAGGAGAATAATCTAGAACAAGTGAAGGTGAACTGTCATGAAGGAATCCAACACTCTGAAAATGGATGGGATTTGAGTAATCTAGAATGTGAGAGGAAACATCCTTATCATATCCAAGACCTGTTCTGTGCTTGTTATGGACAAGTTCTTCCCAAGGTTTGATGATGGGCTTGGGAAGCGTACGTTGAATTTTTGCTTCTACATTCAACTCTGCTCTTGAGATGGGTACTGCATTTGAATCAATATTAATCTCACTGATATGATTACTTTCTGGTAGTTGATGGGAGTCTATCTCAATTTTTTGAATAGAAATAGATTCAGAATGATGATTCCATTGTTGTAATTCTGCTTGATGTAGTTGAGATTCAAGCTACAAAAATTCAATGTTTTCTTTTGCATTTTGTAAAGAAGTTTGAATATTGGAGAGAGTGTCCCTAGTGATTTGGACCATCTCATCAATAGTGGAATAAATTAGAGTATTTAGAAACTCTAATGCATCATCAAGTCTAGCCATTTTCTTCAACCTTATAAATAATATCTTAAGCTAGAAATTGCACAAAACCCTCTTTTTATTTTTATTTTTTATAGTAGCTTCAACTTACAACCTTTTTTTTTCAAAGGCTTCTCTACAAACTCTTCAATGAATCTTGATATGCTCTGAAATTAAACTCATTAGCTAGTGCAATCGAGTAATATATATACCAATACAGTCTTCAAAGCATATGACAACACTAGCATATGACAATGAATGATTGCTCAACTATATGAATGAAACCCCAATGCATAGGAATATGTGTCAATGCACAAGTCACAGACATCCGAACCTACTTTCCATACTTTGGATGGATGTTTGAAGCTTTTTTTTTTTAAATCCTTAGACAATACCCTACAAGATTTGTCTCAACTATTCTCTTCCTATAGATATTACCGAAATATCTCCCATAGTTTCTCCTTTCGCAGACTTTGTATAATATTTAATATAACATTTGGAACAATCTAAAAGCACTCCGTAAACCACTGAGGCTTTAAAAGCGCTCTGTAACTACTAAGGCGATTCATTCACAATCAACTCAAAGCTTAAGATTTGTTAAATTTACAACCCTTCAAAGAACTTTCGAATATATCGGTGATGGTGATGGGAGCTTTTATACCTGGGTTGAGGCAGAAGTATCCCATGCATGAATATGTTTATGCTATACTTCTCGTAGTCGATTTAATAATTTTCACACTCGCAGATGCTCAAACTTCCTCGAATTTCAATATTTTGGGAGTGATAATGGTCTTTGGAGCTTTGATAATCGATTATTTCCTTGGGAATTTACACGAGGCAATATTTAAAATGAATCCAACCACTTCACAGATGGAAATGTTGTTCTGTTTAATGGAAATTGGGTTTCCCCTTTTGATCATACCCATGGGGCTAATGGGTGAGATATTCAAAGCATGGACCTCCTGCTCCCAGTGTATCTACGTTTATCTGGTGCTCATCTTTGAAGCAATGGCGAATTTAATTGGTCATCTATCAATGCTCTATCTAATCACAATTTTCAGTGCCGCAACGACTACCATGGTGACCAACAACACGATAGGTTCTTAATTAATGAATCGATCAGAAGGACTTGGATCAACGCACAGGGATTGAATAGAGTTCAACCAACGCACCAGAAGACAACGATGTGGGTATGCAAGCTAGAATGTTATGAGTATAATTGATGCATAGGTGTCAGGGCCTTCGAGTGGATAGAGCATCAAAAAGCATATCTTTATAATAGAAAGAGTGTCAAAAAGGAGTTACTAAGGCAGAGAATGCAGCTAAAATATAATTGATATGATATTCATCAAATGCGAGTTACGAAGGCAAAGAATGCTGCTAAAATATCGCTGATAGGATATTCATCAAATGCAGGACTCATAGCCGAACTTTCATGCACATAGAAATCACAAAATTAGTGGCTCAAAATGAAGCAAGGCATGAGAATGCCCACTTTGATACCAT
This sequence comes from Pinus tabuliformis, assembly GCA_031772625.1. NCBI lineage: Eukaryota > Viridiplantae > Streptophyta > Pinopsida > Pinales > Pinaceae > Pinus > Pinus tabuliformis. The sequence continues at coordinate 633,044,392 of CM062804.1, read as the reverse complement.
GTTAAACACATACATGGTGGAGGCAGAATATGAATTATAAACATTGAGTTTCATATATTATTGACATGATATACATTTATAGTACATTGGAGTGACCGTTGGATTCCATATTCCAAGGTCTCTTGGACTCCGGTGGTTGTTCACATTCCACACCAACCCATAGAAGATTAGGTGTCCAACACCTAAGATAACATTTCCATCCTCAAAATGCTCTCGTACCCCCTCCTATAGAAAAATATGGATTCCTGTAGCAATACAAGACCCCTTGTAGTAGCCCTGTAGCTTTTATTTCTTCAACTAGTTTTGCTCCAAACTCAGACTCTCACCTATTCAAGTTGAATAATATCCCCCACACTGTCATTTGATGATTAAAGAAGGCCTTAGGACCACTCCAAGCTCATCCTTCCATCACTGCAGCCATCAGATAAAAAAACAAAGTTAGATTTAGCATTCTTTTCTTCATAGGCATGTTAAAGATGTGATTTCTCAATTTTAACAAGTGTGAGTAGATATATGATGCATGCAAAGTAGGTTATCGATTTGAATCAACTATTTAAGTAGATTAACATGAGTTATTTATGAAAATAGATTAGTTATTCTCCTTTTGCAATTTCAATTAGCATTTACATTTGATGAATGGTAACTAGAGTAGTATGATTTATTTCTGCCAGTAAATTAGCCTATTTTCCCTATTGCAATTTCAATTAGCATTTACATTTGATGATTGGCATTTTCACCTTGGTAGTAGAATCATAATTCATTTATGCTTTCATAATAGGTTTTCACTACAATTGGTTGGAGGAATGGTATCTAAATACCCTGATTTGATTTCACAAATATGAGTGACATGAGTAGAACCTAAACTTTTGTGCATATAACATTTTCACCTTTAAGTTTGTACGAACCTCAGGTTGATAATTTGAGTTGAGAAACCTTTGGGAGTTGCAAAATTCTTGGTGCAATACTAGGGCTCACCAGACCTAATAGATGATCTTTCATCTATTATGAGGAGGCATCAATCCTTCTCAATGATTCTCAGATAAGTATGAGACCCCTATGTTCAGATGTGTATTTATGACCTGTATATTACATGTTTATGATATGTTTGACGAAATGCCTATCATGGATGGTAGAGGTCAGGTCAAGTCCTTGTTAAATGTTTTGCATTAGTATCCTTATTTCATCATTATTTACCATTTTTGGAAGTTTCATGAAGTTCTGGGAAGAGGCCTGTTTCCTAGCCTTGAAAATGTAGCTCAGAATTTGGGGTCATTAGCATAGAACTGCCTAAAAATACTTCAATCACATGGATGCCTTGTTGTGGGAGAGACTAGAGGGTCTCAGTCGCATGGATGGTGTTATCATTCTGTGATTTTGAAGATTTCCAAGACAAAGTCACAAAAGATACATCAAACCACTTAGGAGTCTAAGATCTAGCCCTCCTAGACTCAGAGAGGGATCTCTCTGTATATTTATGATTTAGCTATATTTTCAATGTTTTAATGTATTAGGTTAGCTGTAATGGTAGAAGGGTTTTATTCCTTGATTTCTTGATTGTTTTATTGTTGGGTTGGGGCAAGTCAGACTTAGATCTTTTCCATTGGGCTATGGAGTCAAAGGCTGGGTGGTAACATCAACTTTTCCAGAGCATTTGCAAGGCAAGCTAACTATCTTTACTGGATCTAAAAGTAGAATGGAAAATGAGATGATAGAATAGTGAAATCAGTAATGATTAAAAAGAAATTAAGTATTTCTTAATCATACATCAGAGGAAAACATTTAGATTGTAAACACAGATAGAAGTAAGGTGCTCCAACAACATATCTTAATCTAGAATTTCTGTCTTACAATAAGATTTAATGATGCATAATGAATAAAACAAGAATATATTTGACACAGAAAGAAGACATCACTAGGTTAAAAACAACTCAAGTATCTTGCAGACGATATTTTATTATTAATGATCCAGCTCAAAACTTACAGCGCTCCAAAAGAAATATTGTTCAATAACTCGGGTCCAACCCCTAATACTTCCAATGCATGAAGTATTTAACAAAACCTACAATGATCTCCTTATACACTTGGAAATTTGTTATTAATTACACTGAAATAAAATTGACTAGTGTAACCATGATGTGGCCATGATGATAAAACTGGGACATCTGGTCCTCTTTTTAAGGGATGTTGTTTCTTAGAAATTAATTTTGTTGTAGTGACTCTGCTAACATGGCCGATGCTGACTCAAATCTACGCTATCACTTAAATCATCCTTGTCTTTCTCCTCTTGATAATCACACAGGTCACACCATGCTTCTTCATCTGGAATCTTAATCTTAATTGACCTCCTGTATATTTCATCAACTTCAGTGTATTTTGCAAAAGTGGGTTTGACCACAAAAGCATGTTTCAACTCATGCTTGATATAAATTGGATTGCTGATCGTTTCCAACAATGCTTTTCCTCTTATGCTGCCTTTAATGTTGGAGAGATTCACAGCATCCAGGGCTATGCCTTGGAGTCTCTTGACATAATCTTCTCTGGCCATGAGTTTTTCATTAATGAAAAACAGAGAAGGGAGACCTTTCTAGGTTAAAGGTTTAGTTCTATTAAAAAACATGTTCACTATTAGCTCCAAACTCTGACATTTTTCTTCTCGCTATACATTCAGGGTCTTCTTAGTTAACACCTTTTTCACTTGAAGAATAGTTTCTGTTCTGTCTGCTAGTCCCAACTCTTCTAGCTCATACATGTTCCTTGAATTGAGAAATTTGATTATCTTGTTGGCTGTTGCTGGCATGCCTCCCAGTTCTAGATTAGTAGCTAAAATAATTTCTTTAGCTTTTTCAATTAACTCCTTCTATTCAAATATAATTTGTATGTTGGGCCAAATTTCATTCATGCCATTGATGATGTTGTGCCAAATGATATCCTTCACTCTTCCTAGAGTGTTACCAATGTATGATTCCTTTTCAGATTTTTTCAATCTTTCAATTAAGTTCTGTGCCCTATACATCTCTAATGAGTGGTCACTTTCAGATCTTTTGATTTGGTCATGTAGAACACTGACTTGGGTTTCTAATCTCTTGATTTATTCACTCTAAAGATTCATGACTTCCATGGACCTAGCTAGATGTTATGTACTGCTTCCTATCCCTGTAGCAATAGTTGTTGGAGTGGTTGTAGGAATTACTGTAAGAGGAAGAGCCTCCACAGCGGTGTTGGCTGTCTGTGCTGTCTTTTCTTTCTCTTGTATCATTTTCTCCATCTCTGCTTCCATTTGTTTAATTTGGAGAGATTGCTCTATTATTAACTTCATCATTTCGACCTTCTGACTCTTTGTTTCCTCTATCTCTTTGGTCAATGGATCATGTGTAGTGGGCATTTTGAGCTGCTTCTTCAAAGCTGCTATATCCATCTCCTTTTTCTTAATTATCTCTTCTGCTACTTTTACATCTGAGGGATCATACCCAATTCTCACTACTAAGTCTTCCAAAGACTTAATTATGTTGTCCTTTGATTGGGATGAAATCTTTTCCATCTTTAGTTGAGATTGAGCATTTGACAAGGCCACCTGCATTTTAAACAAACTCATGGAAGTACTGGTTAGAGTAGAGGAAATCATTTCACCTGTTTTCTTGTGCATTTCTAGCTAATCAATAGGATGAACGTTCTTGACATCAAACTCAAAAGAGGTCTGTTTGTAATCGGCTGGAGTTTTAGGTTCTACTTTTTATGCTTCCAAGAATGCCATATGTATTTTTCCTTTTTCTGAATCAAAGTATGAGAGAAGTCTGCCTTGAGAAGTTGCACTCTGTTTCCAAAATTGAGCATAAGTGCTCTTTTTCAATATCTCATTCCTGATTTTAATCTCCCTAAAAGTGTCAAAGACGGTCTCCTCCTTTTCTCCAGTTACATTTGTAGATGTGGAAACTTGAAGAGACTATTGTCTTTCTGAAATTGGAGTGGCAGGAAGAGATTGACCTCCAGTTGGGGATGAATAAGGAATATCACTGAGATTGATGACTGTTTGCTGTGGTGATTCCTTGCCTATGTCCATGTGTATTCTGGCCCTTTTCCTAAATTTTAATTTGAATTCTTTCATAGAAGTATCAGTCCCTGGTGACTGATCTTCTCTTGGCCTTTTCCCAGTTTCTCCCTCTTCTTGTTCCTTGCCTTTGTCTTATATTTTTTTTTCTTTGCCTTTCCTGCTGTCTTGGGGTTTGTGCACTTGAAGAAGAAATTACTTGTTCCTCAGCCTCTTGCAGTGTGTCAGGCATCCACTCAATTTGGTTCATAAATTTCTCTATTTCAGGCCTTTGAGTGTGAATGTAGGGTGTTGACTTGTTCTCTACCCTTTTCTTGGAGATGATGCCCCATGGGTCATAGGACCATGTAAAACTGTGGGTGAATTTCATTTCCTTCAATTTCTTGTTTGCCTCCTCACCTACTGCCCTGCTGTTGCAAATGAAAGGACCAATATGAGATTTGATCCTAAATTGTGATTTTTCTTTGCTGCTACAAAATGTATTTCATCTGCATTGATCATTTGTCTGATATATTCAAGTGAAAAGATCCTCATGGGGAGGAACTTTGGCAGCTTGTAAGGGGCCAAATCACATCCATATACTCTTAATTCAGTATAATTTTGGTACAAGTACCAATCTCATGTTCTTTCTTGATCTGTCAACTGCATGATCCTTTTAATTTCTTCACTGATTTTGGGTTCTGTAGTCCCACTGAGGAGGCTCATAGCTGGATGAACAAACATTTCCACAAATGTTTTGTAGGTGAAGTGCTTTTGATCCTTCATCACTAAGGTGGTCTAGAAAATAACAGATTGGGCTTCACCTTCTTCATTCAACTTGGTTATTGTAAACTGAAACCCGTCTAGGTAAAAGTAAACAAACATATATACTAGAACTGAGGAGTACTGAAACACTTCCTCTGTAATGAAATTTACAAATTTCTCATGGATGGCATCTGCTAGAAATTGACTGAAATTGAATAGGACAGAGGGCTTTGATTCTGTTGATAATATGGATAGGAAACCTATAATAGCTTCATCAAGCCACTGATATGAATAATAGCCTAATAAATAAGAAAGAGCAGTGACTATGTGTCTGGTTCTATCAGGAAAAATAGAGGAGGAATAAGGAGGATTCTTGCTTGGCAGTGGGGTTTTCTCAATCATAAAGAGTTCTAAGGTTTTGGCTCTTTTGGTAAAGTTTAGCCTCTGATACATCTCATTGAGGATCTCATGGGAAAAGGGAGTGGTTCCTTCAATGATAGGAGACTACGTCATCTACATAATAGGCTTGGCATTGATGGTAAACAATACATGTCTTGTTGGGGCTATCACTGCACTTTGCTGTGGGTTATAGCATAAGTGGCATTTCGTGATTAGTTCTGGGTAGCTATGGGTTTTAGGAAATATATAGAAGGGTAAATTAATGTCCCAGAGCCCTATGTAATCCACTCCATCTACGAATTTATCCTCTCACCAACAGTAGATGTCAAATAAATCAAACTCTGAGAGTGTCTCATGTATTTTGAAGTCTCTGTTTACAAGGGGTATGTGATCCAAATCCAGTGGTGGGTGCACCATTCGATTAAACACCTCCTATTCTTTCTTCTTTGGTGGCATGGCTGTCTTCTGCAAAAAACCTTTAAACCTGAACTGTGTCGGATTTGCAGTTGAACTGCAACAAAAAGGGTTGAGAAGAAATGGGAATTCAGTGAGGGAGAAAGAAAAGGAATGAACAGGAAGTGGGATTCGAGAAGGGGAATGCTTGATAATTGTAGAAAAATGGAGTTTTCTACACCTGTACTGTTGTTTAAGTGTGCTTTCTGCTTTCTCTGTGTATGCCTGTATGAATTTTGAATTGCACTTGTAAGTAGATAGAGCACGTTAAAATTTGTAAATGGCATGAAATGGTGCATTTGTAGTTTTACTATGTTCCTGTTGGATTGGCCTGAAGTGGTGCGGGTCCATTGGCTAATGGTCCAACCAATTGAATGCACAACCATGGGAATGGAGGTGATAGGCAGATGGGATAGAGTGGCGTCGTGAGGTGTTAGGCTTGGTGAATGGTCACAACAAGAACGAGGGAGGTGGTTTAGTGAAGGCGGAAACCACTTTTCGGAGGGCCCTAGGAGCCGTAAGTGGAATGAGTGGGGGGGTGTGAAATCCTGATAGTGTGACGCTTACATGATTTGAAACCACCGATTTTGGACCCCCCTAGCATTAACATTCAGAGGGTGAGGGGGGGCTGGAAAGTGATATGGGCCGTCAGATCGAATGGTGGGTGCAAAGATTCGATGAGAGGTGAGGGGTGGGTTATTTTTGATGCAATGGGTATGTGAGTGGTGGGGTAGGAGAATTAATAGGGGGGCAGAAAATTGAATATAGGGGTATAGAATAAGGTTAGGGAAAATAACATAAGACCCCTTCCCCTTTTTAATTTGTTTTCCCGACATTAGGAAAAAACATTGAGATATGTCATCAAACCTTAAAGAACTTTTCATGTATTTTTCCCTTTGCAATTCTTCTTAACCTACCTATCCTTATTTTTCTAATCTAACATTTTTTCTTTCTTTTTGCATTGTAGGGTGCATTTGGACCTACAGACCCTTTCACTTTTTCTTTTTATTTCTAACCTACTCTATCACTTATTTCTCCCATTGTTCTAGATTGAACAGTTGAAACAATTTCATTTCTACCTAACTGCTAATTTTCCAAGCTTAAACTATCTGGCAGATCTTTATTTGCTACCCTATCAACAAAAATTGAAATTTGTTCAATCATGCTTAGACTGTATGAACTGAACAAAATTTGGGGTTTTCTTTTCTTCTGATTTTTTTTTCTCTTTTGTTCTTTTTATTTTTTATTTTTTTATATACCCTCTTTTCATTTTTTTTTGTGAAATCAATTGAATATTGAAATCTGTGAACAATATAAAAACTGCCAACTGTGAAATACTTAATCACCTTGAGATCCTACAAATTATAGGACCCTAACAGATGGATTTTCATGGGAGCGACTGGGGGTATAGTTCAACAAAACAACAAGTTGTCTCAGGGGTTGGACACCTGGAGGGGTTGGTTGGCTCCTAAAGGTACTGTAGCTTCTAAGGAAGGTCAGGTTGGTATTTTCAGTTTGGTTCCACTTCCTTAATGGTACATTGGTAGTTGAATCATATAATAGTAACTCTTCATCACATGTTTACACTAGTGGATCGACTAGCTTGGTTAAATGTGGGAGGAGGGTGTTACAGAGTGGTAACAGAGCATGGCTCCATTCTCCTTGGGTAATGTCTGGTTTCCCTTTATCTTTGAATGAATGTGTTTTCATGCATACAAGTCAGTTTCATATATGTTCATTATGGTTGTGGTCTATGCGTTTGTTATGTATGCATGGTAAGGGACATTTTTTTCGTCGTATATTCATGCAGAATTTAATGACGTTGTTATTGGTATGTGTTCGCTATGAATGCATGTTAGTGTTTATATTCATTGTTTATGCATGTGTGTCATCCATATGTTTTTTATGCATAGTACCTAGTCAATGTTATAACTGTGGCAATATGCATGGTAACTGGGACAATGATTGAGATTATGTCTATATATATATTATGATTATGATTATACATGTATTGCACTAATTTGGCTTATCTTGTAGACGAGATATCCTCCCCTAAACTATACTGAGGTACATTGGTTACGTATAATTCGGGTTAGCTAACATGATATACTTTGTAGGAAGAGAAGATCAAAGATGACTAGCAAGATGGTAGACTACAATTCACATGATTATCCCTATAGATTGGTTGAGTAACATGGTGATGTGTACTCCCCTCACATAGAAAACACTCTTAGAAGTTTGAAGGAAAAGATAAGAAGTTACAAATAAGATAATGATCGAATCATTCAATCACAAGAGAGACTTTCTAGGGCACAGGAGAAATAAGGAGAAGTTAATGTAGTTATCCTTCATAGTTTGTCAGACTTACAAATACAAGGACTGCTTATAATCAATAATGGATAGGAGGATAGGACTAATGGAGCATATGGTAGTAGGTCACATGGTGGGAATAGGTCAAATAAATATGACATGATCATAGATGGCATATTCTTGTATGTGCCTGATAGGCGAGGCAATGGACATGGGATTCATTCTAGATCTGGTTTAGACAGGTATCATGGTCATCATCGTTATCATCCTTATAGGAAGAGTGACATGGGATATTTTTTGGATGAGTTCAAGAAAACAAAGCCACCTACATTTCATGGAGAAAGGAAGAAGTCACATGATGATGAAGAATGGTTGCTTGGGATGAATACGTTCTTCAGATTACATGATTACTTAGAGAACATGAAGGCCATGATATCGAATTTCAGTCTTAAAGGTAAATCAGACATTTGGTGGGAATATTTAACAGAGGTATTCATGAAGAGGAGTTGACTTTGATATATTTTGAGATACCTTTTAGGAATAATTATTTGTCTTAGAGATACTATGATGACAAGGAAAAAGAATTCTATGAGCTGAAGATGGGATCCATGACAGGTGAGGAATACACTAACAATGTTAAATTATGAAACTACATTGAAATTCCACTTTGTACAACTTATTTGAAATATATGATGATATATGATGATTTCATTGAATTTCTCTTTTTGAGAGGACCAAAATCGACATAAAGATCATCAAATTTGGACAAGGGAAAGTGTACTTATGAAGAAACACCCACATATGCACATTTGGATAGGTTGGCCCTAATGGTAAATTGGTCACCCTTGGAAGCCTATAAATAAAAGTGACCTCAAGATCATTTGGAAATAACCAAGATTCTTATTCTTATCTTATTCATTGATTGGTTCACATAGGTATGAGGCTGGGATGACAAAATAAGTTCGCAAAGGTCCGAAATTATAGGGTCTGAGGCTTGCATTTGTTTTAGGGTTTTTGGGTTAAAATCATTGGCTTGTCACATCAAAAATTAGACCACATTCGCTAGCTTAAAGGATCAAGGGAGAGACTGGAAGCCTTCAATCGCTCGCATAGCTCCTCCTCCATGCAACCGAGAATTTTGACTGAAATTTGATCGTTGACGAAAGTTGACTGCAATTGACCGCAGACAAGAAAAGTTGTCTCTAATATATTTTGATGCTAGAAACATATTGCTGAATGTTATTGGATTGTTGGATGATATTGTATTGGGCTCATTGTACTCTTTGCTGAAAATTTTATGACAATCTAATAGAAGAATAATAATTTCAAAAGATTTCCCCCTTCTTGGTTTTTTCCTTGGTATTTAACCAAACTTGGTGTCACTTATTGATGTGTTGATTGTCTCCTTTTTCATTGAGTTTATTTTTCTATATTCAATTACTATTGATGAATGGAAATACTAATTGTTATTGAAAATATTGCTAATTGAAGTATTGAATTCGGCTAAACTGATTGATACAACATAGAACAATATGAAAATGTAACATGGTTTCATAGCTAAGGTGAAGGACAAGCCCAAAAGGAGACAAGTATTGAAGGAATCATCTTTGGGAAAGTTATAGGATCCAATATAGTCAAGTCAAGATGTCTTATTTCTTCAAGGAAATGAGAAGTTGGGTGACTCATCCAATTTTGTTGCATGGAAAGTCAAGTTGGAGATCAGAGCTGATAACATTGGCATTTTGGAATAGATTCAAGGAAAAGTACTTGAGCCTCTGGAGAATGATTTTGTTGTTGCCAAGAAAAAGTACACGAAAGGTGAGTTGCAAGCAAATAAAATTATAGTTGATGGTTTACAAGATAATTCAATTATGTATGTTGGAAATTTGAGGAAGTCTAAAGAAATGTATGATAAGATAATTGACATGTATGAAGTCAAAATGTTTATTGAATCATCTCCTTGAAATATCAAATCAAAGACATGAATATGAACAAAGAAGAGTCTGTGCAATCCTACATAATGAAGATATCTTGTCTTAGAGATCAATTGCAAAGAGTTGGGGAATATGTGCCTAATAGAGAATTGGTGATTGTGAATCTAAGAGGTCTACACTCCTATTTGGGAAACCTTTATTACTACTATAAGCAACAACACTGTCCTCCCATCATTTGATGAAATTGTTGGAAATATCACTGAAGAAGAATAAAGGATGATATCAAGAGGAAGGATTCAAAAGCATGAAGAAGGAGAGCTCACTGAATTCACCACTCATGACAAGAAGAATAATAAAGGAAAAGGAGGTCCATCAAATTCAAGAAAGCTTCCTCGAAATTCAAATAGAAGGAAGGAACTATTGCACATTGAATGCTACAATTTTCATAAGAAAGGCCACTATGCTCGATATTGCCTCGAGAAGAAAAATGGACCGCGCTACAATACTAGAATCAACAACAATAAAAGGAGAGATGACCGAAGAAATGATCATAATGGAAGAGATGAAAGAAGAAGAAGAGATGCTCCAAGTGATCATGAAGAAGATCGTTGTCCACAAAAGAAGTCAAGATTCTCCAAGTATGAAAGTAATGTTGTGAATCAATTTGAATATATTCTTATTTCTTCCCTTACTAGTTCATCTCCTCCAGATTCATGGGATAGTTGGTAGTTTAATAGTGGGGCCACTCATCACTTATTTGGTTATAAAGAAGTTCTCTCTAATTTGGTAGAGAGGGAGTCAAATTTGAAAATGATCCTTTGAGACAACTCCACTTATCCTGTTAAAGATTTTGGGTCTATCAAATTTCATTTGAATTCCAGGGAATCTATTTTGCTTCATGATGTGATGTATTTGCCAGGATTGAAGAAGAATTTGGTATCAATATCCACTTTGGAAAAAAATGGGATGAGGGTTTCCTTCATCAGGGGAAAGGTTCTTACTTGGCCTGTTGGATCACCTATGAGAGATGCATTCACAATGGGATCAAGAAATGAAGGAATCTACAAGGTTACTAGAAAACCTCTCCTAGCATTGGTTCATGATACTAATTATCTAAGTGAGATATGGCACCGAATATTGGCCCATATACATTATGATGGTCTTCTTAAATTGGAGAAATTTGTCTCAGGGATTCCCAAGTTTCAAGCCCATCATGATGGAGTATGTCTAGGTTATGCTAGTGGAAAGAAGACAAAGGGGCCATTCCCCTCTAGCGAGAAAAAGACAAATGAAATCCTCCATCTCATTCACTCTGATATATGTGGTCCAATTCCCATGCATTATATTGGTGGCCATCTCTACTATATCACCTTAATTTATTACTTCTAAAGAAAGACATGGATATATTATTTGAAGCACAAGGATGAAGCCTTCAAAATTTTCAAGGAGTTCAAAGATTCGATCGAAAATAAAATAGGGAAGAAAATCAAAATACTCAGGTCTGACAATCGTGGAGAGTACACATTAAAGGGGTTCATTGATTTCTTCAAGAAGGAAGGTATCAAGAAAGAGACAATTATGCCCTATACTCCCGAACAAAATGGAGTGGCTGAAAGAAAGAGCTAGTCCATTATACAAGCTGCCCATGCCATGCTCCATGACCAAAAGTTGTCAAATTTTCTCTGGGGAGAAACAATGAATGACGCCTAATATGTTCAAAATAAGGTACCTCATCAATCATTGGACAAAAAGGCCCACGAAGAATTATTTGTAGGTGTCAAGACCGAGGTTGGTCATCTCTGTATCTTTGGATTCCCCGTATACTTTCATGTGCCAAAGAAAAAAAGAAATAAGTTGGAGGCCACTGGAAGAAAAAGAAATTTTGTTGGATATTGTGAAAAATATAAATAATTTAAAATATATATTCTTGGTCAAAGGAAGGTTGAAATTAACAGGGATGTTACAGTCGATGAAGATGTTGCCCTTGGAAAAGAAAGGTACCTTCCTCCACCTCCTCCTCTTGAGAAGAATGATGATATGGATACTTTAGAAGGTCCTTCTGTGCCCAAATCTGAGATAGATATTGTTGATGATCCCATGGAGCCCATCAATCCCTTAGATCCCCCTCCATGTGATCCTTCCGCTAGGAAGAGGCCACTTTTGCTTCAAGACACATTATAGGATGATGAGAGACGATCTCATGTTCAAAGATCATTTGGAGAAAGGAAGAATCCATGAAGGTACCAGGGATATGTTGCAGCCATGAGCACCATGATTCAAGTCAAACCTCCCACATTCGAAGAAGTCATAAAAGAAGAAGTTTGGAAAGATGCTATGGCCAAATAATATGAATCGATTATGAAGAATGACATATGGGATATTGCGTCGAGACCGAAAGGGAAATTTGTGGTGACTTCAAAGTGGATATTCAATATCAGGCATGGAATTGATGGTAGCATTGAGAAATACAAGGCAAGGTTCATGGATCGAGGATTCTCCCAGAAGGAGGGAGAAGATTATGATGATATATTTTCTCCTGCCACTCAATATATAACCACTCATTCAATATTTTCCCTTGTCGCAAGTCAATGATGGACCCTTCATCAGATGGACGTGAAGACTGCATTACTTCATGGCGTGTTACAAGAATAAGTGTATGTTGAGCAGCCACAGGGATTTGAAGTAGAGGATCGAAGGACACATGTTTGCATATTGAAGAAGGCATTGTATGGTTTGATGCAAGGCCCCAAATATAATTTTTTTTGGTGAAGTTGGGACTCCCAAGAAGCAATTTCGATCCCAACCTCCACTTCAAGGAAGTCCAAGGTATGTTGTTGATTTTTGTTTTATATGTTGATGATATATTCTTGACAAGTAGTGAGTCCCTGATGATCAAGTGTAAGAGGGAGATATCCTCTGAATTCGAGATGAAGGACCTTGGACTCATGCACTATTTTTTAGGCCTTGAGATGTGGCAGAGGGCTGGTGAGATTTTCCTTTCACAAGGAAAATATGTTGTGAAGTTGTTGGAAATATTTGGAATGACAGAATGCAAGTCCCTACCCACCTGATGGAAATGAACTTCAAGAAGTTATGTGGAGAGGCTACATGACCCGATTTGGTGAATCCATCCGAGTATAAACAGTTGATTGGGGCTCTAATTTTCTTAGTGAACACTCATCCAAACATATACTACACAGTAAATACGTTGAGCCAATTCATGACCGAGCCTCTCCATGGACATTGGATTGATGCCAAACACATTTTGGGATATTTGTATGGGAGGATCACACTTGGTCTGAGATATTCTTCTGGAGATGTTCAATTTCATGGATACATCGATGCTGACTAGGAAGATAACATTGTCGACATGAAGATTACGTCTAGATGTTGTTTTAGCCTTGGATCTACCATGATATCTTAGATGAGCAAGAATCAGAAGCCTGTAGCATTGAGTATTGTCGAGGTAGAGTATATTGCTGCTAGCATGGCTAGTTGCGAAGCAATTTGGTTGAGGAATCTATTTCGAGAGCCATTTGAGCAAGTCCTAGATATTACAGTGATATATTGCGACAATACGAGTGGGATCCATCTAGAAGAGAATCCCGTATTTCATGAAAATTCCAAGCACATAGAGATCCGGTATCACTTCATTCGACACATGGTGTAGAGAGGAGCCATCAAACTCCATCATATATCAAAAGATCAGCATATTGCATATATTATCACCAAGGATTTGACGAAAGGGAAGTTATTGGTATTTAGAGAGAAACATGGAATGATGGAAGTGACCCCTCCTGATAAGGGGATATGCTGATCGAGGACACTGAGCCACCTATTCCCCCTGTTTGAGCTCCTAGGATATGGAATTGAGATAGATGGCTCCTGGGGTTGAGGGATCTCTAGAAAATAGGGTATCACCCCTATCTATTACTCATGGGGTTGGAGATGTTGTAGAGTATACCCTAGTTGGAATCATAGCCACAAGACAAGCTTGTTGGGATTGTCCCTCCCTATCTAGCCAATTGGTTGAGGAGGCTTGGGGCATGTGATCCTTAACTTTTGGTAAGTCGGTTATCTAGCCCAAGTTCGGATTATGATGCAAGTGTTCTACCACATGAGTCTTGAGGGTCATTTTTGGGAATATCGGTAGGCAATAGGATGGGTTGATATGTGCTCCCCCATATCACCTATTGCGTGATATGGGGTCAGAGATATTTAGCTCCCCCATGAGATTCCAGGTTGAGATGTACTCCCCAATGTGGTTTCAGATTGAGATATGCTCTCTGATGATGTAGAGGGTGGTAGCTTTAGCTCCTCCATGATTCATCTTCTTTAGCTTCATTAATTTTTAGTAGATAGAGTTGAGCAAAGATGGGACATGATACAACGACATGATATACATGACATGTTGATCGATGGTCAAATATTGTAAGGTGGAATTCTCCCTAGTTGAGAGGGAGTGTTAAATTATGCAACTAGGATAAAATTCCACTTTTGATATCTTATTTGATGGATATCATGATTACATTTAATTCCTCTTTTCTAGAGGACCAAATTCGACCCAAAGATCATCAAATTTGGACAAGGGAAAGTGTACTTATGAAGAAAATCTTGCATAGACACATTTGGAGAGGTAATACCTAATGGTAAATTAGTCACCCTTGGAAGCCTATAAATACAAGTGACCTCATGCTCATTTGGGAATCACCAAGAATTTTTTTCTTATCTTCTTCATTGATTGGTTCACACGAGTCTGAGGCTAGGATGACAAAATAAGTTCACAAAGGTTTGAAATTACAGGGTTTGAGGCTCGTATCTTTTTTAGGGTTTTTGGGTTACAGTTGATGGCTTGTCACATGATAAATTAGATCACAGTCACTAGCATGTAGGCTCAAGGGAATGGATAGAAGCCTTAATTCACTTGCATATTCCTCCATGTGACTAGGAAATTTCGCTGAAATTTGATCGTTGACCAAAGTTGACCACAAACAGGAAATTTTCCTCTGATATATTTTGATGCTGGAAACATATTTCTGAATGTTATTGGGTTATTGGATGATATTGTATTGGGCTCATTGTACTCTCTACTTAACATTTTATGACAATCTAATAGAAGAATAATTTCAAAGGGTTTTCACCCTTATGGGGTTTTTCCCTAGTCTTTGACCAAACCTGGTGTATCTTGTTAAAGTGTTGATTGTCTCCTTTGTCATTACATTTATTGTTGTATCTTCAATTACTGTTGATGAATGGAAATACTAATTTTTATTGAAAATATTGATAATTGAAGTATTGAATTGGGCTAAAGTAATTGATACAACATAGAACAATTTTAATTTCTAACAAGCATATTCTTGGAATTATTGAGGTATGTGCCTTATCTTAAGGAGGAGAAAGTAAAGATTCAAAATTCATCAGTGGGTTGCCTATAAAATTCAAGGAAAATATTTATTTTGACGAGCCTAGATCGTTGGAGGAAACCATCGGGAAGCTAAAGCATTGTTATGAGCAATCAAAGGATTGAAAAGGTAATGAGAATTATAAGGGAAAATGGGATAAGAAGAGAACAAGACCTCAAGACACATGTAATAAAGAGAAAATAACACTGCCTAAGAAGTTCAATGCATCTTATAGAGGACATGGATTTTGGTATGAGGAGAAAAACAAGGGTGATGGTAGGAAGCCCTTGCAGTGTTGGACTTATGGAGGAGAGCATCGCAGGAGAGATTGTCCAAAACATGAGGGTGGTAGACCATAGATCTATAGTGATAAAGAGGCAAAAATAGTGGGGGATGTTGGACAAAGTATTCCTTGGATTTAAGCAACACTGGATAACATGCATGCAGATCACTTGGCATCTATTATCGATATGGACGATAAGCTTTTTGATGAAGTTATTTCTATTTTGATTGACCCTGGATCTAATTATAGTTATGTTATGTTAACCTTGACTTGGTGGATAAGTGTGGTTTGAATGAAGAATTTCATGTAGAGTCTTGGTTAGTACAATTTCCCATAGATACTGAGAATAGAGTTCATCATTGAGTAAGAGCTTGTGCATTTGAGTTAAATGCTATGCCCACATCAGTGCATCTGAGTGTACTTCAATTTGGACCATATAGTATGATTTTGGGTATGGATTGACTATATCTTCACAGGACCAAGGTGAGTTGTTATGACAAGGAAATTGAGTTCTTGGATGAAAATGGAGAGCATAGAATCTTGCAGGGTAAGAAGAAGGAAACATCAGTTAGAATGGTGACAACTATGTAGGAAAATTGCAGTTGTAGAAAATGATGTGTATTGTTTGTGACATATTTCCAATGATAAAGGTAAGGAATTTGAGGACGTGGATGTCTTGAGGAGGTAAGCGGTTTTAAAACAATTTCAGGAAGTGTTCCCAGTAGAGATTTCAGAGTTGTTGCCTCACAGGGAAGTAGACTTTTCTATTAAGTTGGTACTAGAAGCATCACTAGCATCAAAGCCACCATATAGGATGAGAACATCGAAGTTAGTCGAATTGAAGTTGCAGTTGAAGGAAATGCTTAAAAAGGGATACATTAGGCCAAGTGTATCGCCTTGGGGTGCACCAGTGTTGTTTGTGAAGAAGAAGGATGGTATTGTCAGGTTTTGTATTGACTACATGCAACTGAAAAATGTAACCATCAAGAACATATATCCATGGTCGAGGATTGATGACTTGTTTGATCAGTTGAAGGGAGAAACAATGTTCTCGAAGATTGAATTGAGATCTAGATATCATCAGGTACGCATTAAAGTAGACGACATCTACAAGACTACTTTCCGAACCAAGTATGGGCATTATGAGTTTGTTGTAGTTCCTTTCGGTTTGAATAATGCTCTAGATACTTTTATGTGCCTGATGAATAGTGTATTGTGTCCTGATTTGGACAAGTTGGTGGTTGTATTCATTGATGATATATTGGTATATTCTAAGAACGAGGAAGAGCATGCCGAACACTTAACAAAAATGTTGAGATTGTTGAGAGAGCATCAATGATATGCAATGCTCAGTAAATACAATTTCTTTCAGATAGACGTACATTACTTGGGGCATGTGGTTTCCAACAAAGGCATAGAAGTGGATCCAAAAAGGATAAGAGCTATCATGGAATGGGAAACTCCTAGAAATGTGGATGAGGTAAGATCATTCATGGGACTAGCAGATTATTATAGGAAGTTCATCAGGAACTTATCTTGGATTGCCTATCCCATTACATCATTGCAAAGTAAAGGTAAGAAATTTGAATGGGCAGAGGAATGTACAACCAGTTTTAAGCAACTGAAGAAGTTGTTGAAAAATGCTCTAGTTTTAAAGACTACAGATCCAAACAAAGAGTTTGTGGTATGTATAGATGCTTACAAGAGAGGACTTGGTGGAGTCTTGATGCAGGAAGGGAAGGTAGTGTGCTATGAATCAAGGAAACTAAATTAGCATTACATTTTCATGGATTTCATTACATTTTCTCTGAGGACATCTAGACAACATGATTATATCATGGTTTTGGTGGACAGGTTGATAAAGGTGGCACACTTCATTCTAGTTAAGTATACTTATTGAACTAATGATGTAGCATAGGTGATGAGCCTCGCTATTGCAACAAGAATGTTGCAACTCCCAAGGCTACCAAATTTAATTATCAACCCGGGGTTCATACAAAATTAATAGGTATCGGAAATATATGTGCAACATAAAATGTGTCCTTCCTTTGTTTTCATGATGTAATGGAGTGCATGTAATGAAATAAAATCCTAAACTAATTGCAGAAAATGAAATTCTTGAAATGGAAACCTTAACCTATTGCAAGAAAGAAAATACAAGGAAAGAAACCTATTCTAATTACATAAAGTAAATATCATGAACTAAATTTCAACCATTACATTTCAAAGAGTTTAGATCCATTAAAAAAGTTCATTGGATGTGGTAATCAAGAAAATCATCATTGTATTATCCAATCCATAAATCTGTCCATTAGCCCAAATCGCTGAAATGTTTTGCATGGGTAAAGAGGCAAGTCCTAAGTGGTATTTAGTCTTCCCTAATAATTGATTTAGAGCCTATGGGTCTTGATTCAACCATAAGAGATAATAACCAAGCTTCTTTAGTGAATCTGGGAAAGTATATACATGTTGGAAGGCTGCTACAGGGTTTCATGTAGTTTACTACAGGAAACAACAAATTTGCTATAGGGAGTTATAATTCACCAAATGACCAACAAAAAAAATCCAAATTGGATGGGATTTTTTTTTTTATTTACTAAGATTTCTTAGGTCTCCATTCCAAGTGGAATCACTCAAAAATACCTCTGTTAACCCATGCTAAAAAATGGCAGAAAATTACTAGTCTAAAATCTAGAAATTCGAGAACTAGTGAGCTAGTAAATCTATCAAATGCCTAACCTAATCAAGTGAAAATGAAATGGGGTGATTTTTGTTATTAAATAGAATATTTTTTTGATCTAATTCAAGTGAAATAAACTCTATTGAAGCTCTTTAGCATGCTCTAAAAAATAGCAGAAATTTACTGTTATTTGCCACAAAGGACTTCTAGAAATCTAGATTTGGGAATAAACAAACTAATACAAGTAACTCAATGAATACTATGACCTTCAAATGTTGTTATAATGATGAAATGATGCCTTGTGATCTTGAAAAATAGCTTAATTCAACCATTTAACCCAATCCTACAATAAGAAATCATTAATACTAAATGCAGAAAAAGAAAAAAACAAGAACAAGAGATGCATGTGAATAAGAAGTGAAAAAAAGAAAAGTAAATGATACAAAAGGGCTCTGAGACTCCTGGGATGGCCAAGCCCAAGGAAAATCAGAGTCATATGGAGGAGACCAATATTTAGATATTGAACATGACACGAATCTTCATTATTTCCATCAATACAATTACATCCCTGCAGAAAATGAGAATGAAACTGCAAAAATACGAGTTCTCTCCACAAGAAGACTAAGAAAAAATCAACCCCTAGAGGAAAATTCGACTTGGTACTTATACAAAATGATTAGGAATCATTCCCCATGAAAGGAGGAAGATTTCCCCACCAAAATCCCTTGATTAGTGGATCTGGTTCCCAATATTAGGAATCTGCATTAAATGGCAGGGGACACATTCCTAGATTTTCTCAATCATTGGAGTTCCACAATCTATGCCATAATTAAAGAATATCTTTTTGATTTATTATTTAATATTGATCCTCCTGTAGTAGGGAGAAAGTCCCTAAATTATCTCCTCCTCCAAATCTTCATAATCTTCCCAATATTCTCACAATATTCCACAAGAATAAATAATATTAGGTACAAATATGAAATTATCCATAAACCTTCCTAATGAGCATATTAAAGTTAAAAATACATTATCTAATGTAAAAAAGAGGTTTAATGTGTTCAAAGACAGTCATATGGGCCTTAATATATGTCTAATTTAGAGGCCCATCAACAGGTCTTCATCAGAGATGTAGTGAGTTTGCATGGTGTTATGAAGAAGATTGTGTCAGATAGGGATGCCAAGTTCACTTATAGGTTATGGAAAGAGTTATTTGTAGGTTTGGGTACAAAGTTGGCCTTTATTAAATTTTATCATCCACATACAGATGGACAAATAGAGAGGGTCAACATGATTTTGGAGGACAAGTTGAGAATGTACGTCATGCATCAACAATGAAAGTGGGAAGAGTATCTTACATTAATTGAGTCCACTTACAACAATGGGTATCAGGAGTCTCTGAGGATGAGTCTGTTTGAGGCACTCTATGGGAAGAGTTGTAATACTCCCATCAGTTGGAGTGATATAGTGAACAAGGTGTTGATAGGACCAGACATGTTGGCAGAGATGGAAGATGAAATGTAGCTTATTAAGAAGAATCTAAATGTAGCCCATGATAGACATAAGAGTTATGTAGATCAAAAGAAGATGTTTAAGGAGTTTGAGGTTGGGGAACATGCGTACTTACACATCAAGCCCAAGAAGAGATCCTTGAGGATTGGATCATGTGCCAAGTTGGCACCTTGATATTGTGGACCTTTCAATATTCTTGAGAGGATTGGACCAATTGCTTATCGACTTGCATTGCCTCCAACAGTGAAAGTTCATGATGTTGTCCATGTGTCATTTCTTAAGAAGTATGTTAAATATGTTGATCATGACATTGACGAGTTTGTATTGCAGGTGGAGTCAAAATGGGAATTCCAGCTAGAACCTTAGTGAATTTTGCATAGAAAGATGCTCATGCTCCGGAACCGAGCAATTGATCAGGTTAAAGTGCAGTGGAAGCACTTTGCACCCGATGAAGCTACATGGGAGATGGATGATCAGATGCAAGATATGTATCCTTCATTGTTTACTGGTTAAGGTGAAGCAGTTTTCGTATATGCATATATGTATATGGATGTAAATATCACCATGAGTTGTGTTATAAAACTCTAATAAGAAGTATGGTTTTCACGTTGCTAAATTGTGCTGTTTTCGGATTGGGTCTTCGGGTCATATAGGTGTGGCAGATTGTGTCTTAAATTGAGTAGAAAGACTGTTGACAAGCCCCGGTCTAAAGTAATAGGTACAAGCACTTCCCGCTTTATGTCTAATCTGAGGTGATCAAGTGCATTCTTCTTAGGTCTTTTCTGATCCACTGCTCACATTTCAAATTGATCATGCCCACTCTTCGTAAGGAAGACTGACCTAATCTTGCTTACCAAGACAGATATGAATGCATGCTTCCAGCTAAGTGAATGAGCGACCACCTCCAGGTTCCCTTTCTGAACCAGTCCCTGGTGCCTTATTTCCGGCGATTTTGGTCTGTTCTAATCCAACGTTCAATTTCGAAAAAGGCTTTTGCTAGGCAATCGACCACTGCATCTGCATTTCACAAAAAAATGTCATGTTGGTTTGCTTTTCAGCAAGTTGTTCATTATAAATACTGCAATGAGCTAAGTCATAAAGAGCCATTGGTGGTATGTTTTTCTTTTTAGTGGTCTTGCTGGTTGTAGGTGTAATTGAACACTGAGGACGGTGTTCCCCCAAGGGGGAGGGTTCTGTAACAACCCTGGTAAAAAATCCATGTAATAAAGTTAATAAAGGCAAATAATAACCAAGGTCATGGGACACGTAATCCAAGCTGAATGTTGGGAAAAACACAATTATGGGGGTCACTTGTGATTAATTAATGGCTATGGAAATTGGGAAAGGTAATGACAAAGGATTTGAAAAGGCAAAGTGGCAGTAATTCACATTTATTTATGAAAATAATGGAAAATAGGAAAAAATGAAGGTGAAAGGTCACAAATTTCATGTGACGAGGAAATTGAAGGGAAAAAGAAAAATGAAAAAAATAGAGGCCTTAATGATAAAAAGGCTTCTGAGGATCAGTTCACAGCTTTATTTAGTTCAGTTTTTGGTACTCTCATTCTATTCTCTCTCTCATACTCCTGGACACTTAGATTTTTCTTGGAGTACCCTTGGAGGAGTGTGGAATACTTGGGATTTGGAGCAAGAAGGAAAAGGAAGAGCAGGAAAGCATAAGGGAACAATGGGATCAACACCTACAATAGGTTTTTCTTATAGGTACTTAGTTACATGTATGATTTCCTTGCTAGTTTTGGCATGCATGGTGTATGCATGTGGTTTCTTGGTTATGATCTGTCATTGGCATGGAGGATTGCTTGGATTGACAATGGCTTTTCTTGGCCTTGCCATTTCCTAGATAACCATAGTGTTGTGAGTCTTTTCCTTTTGTTTTCTGGTTGGTTCTCATGTTCCTTATGGTTGTGGGTTGAGTTATTAGTTCTTGAAGCCTTGGTTGGACAAACGCTCTGGAATCCCTATAACAACTTGGGTGGAGTTACTAGTCCTGCAAGCCTTGTTTGGAAAAATTCTCTGGAATGCTTGGTGGGTTGATTTACTAGTCCTGCAAGCCCTCGTTAGAAAAACACTCTAGAGCCCGATAATAGTTGTGGGTTGAGTTACTAGTCCTGGAAGTTGTTGGGCCTCAAAATTGTCATAAATTCCTTTCCTTACTTCTTAGTTTTCATATTATTTTTTAAGTCTTTTTTGTAAATAGGCTATGTTAACTTATGTAGTATGGATTATAGTAGTGTTTCATATGCATTTATTTTTTAAATATTTTTATGAACAAATTTTACCATGAAAGTGTTATCTACTTACGGATGGATCCTTATTTTGGACATGAATGTATTGGTGCATTGGAATTTGATGTTGATTCCCAGAATGATCATGAGAGATTGGATAGCCTCGAGATGCTATAATTTGTTTGGAGAAAATTAGTTAAATATGAGCTTCCAACCTGGTCCTCCAGATGCATTAAGATCTTTGTAGATTAAATGACCATCCTGAGAATCTTTAGATTTCTAGGATCACTCATTATTAGCAGTAGATTATTTGTTCTTATCTTTTATCAACATGATATAAAAATTGTATTAAGCCTCAAAAGGGGTTGTTCAGTTGTAATATTGGTTTGACATAAGCTCATACTTGTGAAGACATTAATTGTAATTGGTTCTTTGTAATTGAATGGAAGCATTTGTTACTCAAATTTAATCTGCTATGTTGATTCTTTTCATAAGGCAATTTGATTCCGGTGATTTGGGCCTGATCCTGGAAGCAACATTGTCTTCACTTGTATCATTAAATTGGTGTTTGATTCTCCTGTTCCAGCTATTTCCATTTGTGAAATTGTTTTTAATTTTTCATTGCTTGATTATTAAATCGAATGCTCTATTTTGAATAAGATTTATCAAGATTGTTACAAAATAGATTTGTTGTAGTTAATCTATTAAGAGAATGTCATTTGTTGTCGTTTATTGTAGATTATCATAGATCATTATCTTGCTTAATTAATCGCTTTTGATGTTATGATTATGTAGTATTATTTTTCTATTCTGTAGTTGTTGTTCCCTAAGAAACAAATTGATGTCCAGTAGGTTTTATTTTGTTGTTTCCTTAATAAGCATTTAAAAGTTAATGTTTTGAATGGTTTGCTATAATCATAATTTGCATTCTGAGTTGATTTCTTTGATATTGCAGCTTTGTTTTTCAATAAAATAGAAGTAACTAGTCATACCAGCTTTTATCTTGCATAAATTGTGTCGATAACCTTGAAATAGAAAAATGAAACCTTGGGTTGATAAATTAGTGTGTAGAAGTTAGTTGGTCGTTTTAGTAACAATTAATTGGCTCAACATTTTGGCACTGTTGCTGGGGAGGTTGTTAAAGAGAGTGCTATTTGTATCCCTAGGGGATGGGTATTAAATACAGAAAGTAAGAACCTGCGCATGCACCCAAGTAAAAATCTTGTGGTAGTGCCTGCCCTCAGCTAATATGTTTAGGTTGTCTAGTATATATGATTAGAAAGAAGCCTAGGACTAGGAACTAGATAGATATAGATCATAAATCCACCCTAAAAATAACCAACAAGGTCAAGTTGGCCTTAGAAGAATGACCTTTATAGACAAAATCATTCATAAATTAGAATATCAAGTGTCGGTAGGGCCCCTAACAGTATCTGGGAAGGGTTCTACTATTATTTCCCCTCAAGTAGCAGGGCCATTTACTATAGCTAACGCTGAGATTCATGATAAAAATTTAGGATTTGAGAAGAGATTTCAAGACATACCTATTAGGAATCTCAGTCCTTTTGATAAGAGTGAGGGGAACTCTTGTAATTTAAGGGAAGGGAGAGGTGAGACAAGTGAACCATACCCTCAACCTTCTGAGTAGGAATCTCTTGTGATACCCATTGTGTGATGAGAAACTGAAGTTCCTGAGTTGAGGAGTGTTGTGATACCTGGTCAAGGTCTAGAATCCTTTCATCATATTAAACTTTTTCAGATAGCACCTCTTGATTACGGGGTCCTTGAAGGTTACTGGAAGATCTTTGACCAAATGGAAAATGAAGTAAGAGGAACACAAACCTCTACCATAGAATATCCCATTGTTGATCCATAGGCTATTGCGTCGATGAAAGTTATCTCACTATAAAACCTTCCAATTTCATGGGATGGCCTCTGAAGACCCTGATGCATTTTTGTTTGAGTTTGATATCTTATGTCGAGGATATGATTATACTATTGAGCCCCAAAAATTAAAGTTGTTTCCTTCTACCTTAAAGGGAGAAACATTACGATAGTTCATGGGATTGGGGGGTGGTCCTAACTTCATGGGATCAAATGAAAGAGGCGTTCCTTACTAAATATCAGGATTATTATTGATCTAGGGATCTAAGGTAAGAAATATTTAAGATGATGTCAAAAGAAGATGAAACCTTGGAAGAGTATGTTTAAAGATTTCAATATAATTTACAAATATCACCATATACTACTCTACCCAAGGATGTGTTGAAAATTACTTTGATTAGAGGTATGAAAGATGAATGGATAGAAATGCTTAATTTAATGGAGCAGGGTGAAATTTATAAAGAAGAATATGATGACATTGTAAAATTGTGTATTAGGTGTTCACGAGGAAGTACACGAACCAAGCCTGGAATTCGTGATCCTCTCAGCAGATCCAACATAATTGCAAGAGGAGGAGTTACACGAGCAGAGACTGGTAATCTTGTTGAATTGAGGCTTCTGTGATCCATATCAATTTTATGAGAGATTTTTCAGCGTAAATCACATGAAATTTCATTTGTCGACGTGTTTCGAACCAACCAGTGTGGTTCATCGTCAGGACAAGTTGAAGAGTCAGATCTAGCTTTGCATATTAAATAGTCAGAGAAAAACATCCAACGGCTATATTTCATGACCAAGCAACGACTATATTGACTGACGGCTAAATTTGACCGGGAAACTGTTAGTTGGACATGATTAGGGGCATGACCTTTATTTTAATAATTAAGTTAATTCAAATAAATATTAAATTGATAGTTAGTTATATTCTTATTAAAATAAATGTTAAAGGGACTATTTTATAAATGAATAATTATAAATATATCTTAAAATAAATAAATTGTAAAATAAATAAATTTAAATTAAAAGTTATTTAAAAAGTTATTAAATATATAAATAATAGAGTAATTAGTCATTAAGAGATGTTAAAATATGTATGTACATAGTTAGCTATAATTTTATTAAAAAGTTAAAGGGACTTATTTTATGAACTTATAATTCTAAGTATAAATTAATAAATTCATTTTAAAATTAGTAGTTATTTATAAATATTATAGAAATTTTAGGGGGTTAGAAAGAATATATATATATATATATATATTTTTTCAAGGGTTAAATTAGCATATTATCATAGATTGATTTCAAGGTATAGAATTACTAAGTCAATCTATGATAATATGCTAATTTAACCCTTAAAAAAAAATAAAAAAAAAATTAAATATTCTTTCTAACCCCCTAAAATTTCTATAATATTTATAAATAACTACTAGTTTTAAAATGAATTTATTAATTTATACTTAGAATTACAAGCTCATAAAATAAGTCCCTTTAACTTTTTAATAAAAATATAGTTAACTATGTATATACATATTTTAAGATCTCTTAATGACTAATTACTCTATTATTTATATATTTAATAACTTTTTAAATAACTTTTAATTTAAATTAATTTATTTTAAGATATATTTATAATTATTCATTTATTAAATAGTCCTTTTAACATCTATTTTAATAAGAATATAACTAACTATCAATTTAATATTTATTTGAATTAACTTAATTATTAAAATAAAGGTCATGCCCCTAATCCTGTTCAACTAACTGTTTCTCGGTCAAATTTAGCCATTAGTCAATATAGCCGTTGCTTGGTCATGAAATATAGTCGTTGGATGTTCTACTCTGACTATTTAATGTGCAAAGCTAGGTCTGACTCTTCAACTTGTCCTGACGATGAACCACACTGGTTGGTTTGAAACGCGTCGACAAATGCAATTTCATGTGATTTACGCTGAAAAATCTCTCATAAAACTGGTAATATTTTAGAATATTTTAAAATTGATGTCTTAAGTACACTGACAACACAGTTGGATGTTTTATAGGTAAAACAGAAGTAGGCTGAAGTAGAACAAGCATTAGCTATTTTATGTCCTCGTTGTTGAAAGAAGCACAATCATAAAGAATATCCATTGGATACAGTCAAGATATGTTCTATTTGTACCAAAGATTACTCAATCTATTGTTTTCCTTCACTTCTTGGGTTGAAAACTATATTTAAGGAATTTGAAGAAGAAATAGAACTAGCGTATTTTGTGGCATAATAGCGACAATGGCATAATTTCCGATCAAGTATGTTGCAAGACCCTTCTATGTTTTTCTCTGGACAATTTTCTCAGCAACAATTTTCTGGATTAAGTTGGTAGGGCCAAAAACATTCTCCTAATACCTGACAGCCTTAGCCATACATTTCGTCACATTGGAAAAATCATCCATTCCCTTGTCCTTCTTGGCCGAATCAACAATATCCCACAACTTCATGGAAGAATAAACCAAATAATCCATATCATCTGTAATGGGAAAATCAACCTACTCAAGGGCAATGTGGTCCTAGAATTGGAAACGCCCCACTGGACCAATTAATCAATCAATGGGAGTGATGCCTCAGTCATAAAATCAACCATTGTTACAACCTCCACTTAAACTACCTCCAAATGCTCCACCTCTGCTACGACCTCAGTTACTTGCATAGCCAAATCCAAATCTAAATAACAAACCTGTGCAATTTTCTGAAATTATTGAACTTCGGATTCCCCGCTTCCTCTTTGGAATGTACTATGTCTGGGATCTGGGAGAACCATATTTCCAAAAGATCATTCAAAAAATCAAGAGAAACCATAAAATGACAAACCCACTAAGGAGCAGTCATCGACAAAACATTCTCATCCTACCGTAATCATTACTAAAGCATAATTGTCTAGTAAACCAACTAAAAAATAGGAACCCATTGAGATTACAGATATTTCTCCTTCGTTCCTTGAGAGATTAGCCATAGTAAAATCACTTGTCTACCCTGACTTTGATCTCTTAGGGGAATTACAAAATTTATGTATCAAAATCCCTCTCCTACAAGCTATTAGAGAAATACCCATTTATGCTAAAACCATTAAATATTATGTGTTAAGAAGCCTGGTAGGAAGCCAAAAGACTCTCCTACAGTCCATGTTTTAGGGAAACTCTCTGATCTCATCTTGGGAAAACAAATACCCATCAAATATGATGACCCTGGAAACCTTGTAGTCATTGTCCAGATTCAGGGATATAATTTCCCAAACACTTTAGTGGACTTGGGAGCGGCCATAAATATTATAACACTTGAAACTTATGGACTCCTTGGAATAACCATATTTAAATCGACTCTAGTAAAAACATACGGGACTTTAGAAAATGTCATTTTTTTTGTAGATTCCTGGGAATACCTAGTGGATTTTCTGGTCCTCAATCCTAAAAACAAACTAGAAGGACACCCTTTGATATTAGGCAGACCATGGCTTGCCACTGTAGATGCCTACATCAAATGTTGAACTGGAAGTATGAGAATTGCTAAAGGACCAACTATCATGAACCTTATCTTATAACCTCCCGCTAGACCCAACATGTTGACTGACAATTTTAGATGTTCCCTGCCCAAAGATTAGGAAGGAAATTTAAATTCTCCTCTTACTATCGACAAAGCTCTTATCTTTAAAATACATGACCGAGGATGATATAATTAATGAGTTTATTAATCAACCTTCCTATATTGGGAACCCAATCTATCAAATGCTGAAAGATGTGCTTGACAACGAAGCCTAAAGAGATCCGCTAGAGGACTTGACCACTGAACATATACCCACAACTGTAGTTCACAATAACATTCCCATTGAAATTGAGCTTGATAAGACCCTGAATATTAACCCCAATCTTAATGACTTTCAGCGTGAAAGGCTAATTCAAATTCTTCAAAAAAATAAATATCCTTTTTCTTGGGAATATTTTGATATGAAGGGAATTGATCCATAATGTTGCACACATCATATTTATATTGAGAAAGATGCCTGAGCTATTCACCAGCCTCAAAGAAGACTAAATCCACATCTTAGGGACATAGTAAAACAAGAACTTCAAAAACTTCTTGATGTTAATTTCATATATCCTATTTATGATATTCAATGGGTCTCACCACTGGTGGTAGTTCATAAAAAGAATGGAAAATGGAGAATTTTTGTCAACTATAGAGAACTAAATAAAGCTACACAGAAGGTTCATTTTCCCCTTCCATTTGTGGACCAAGCCCTTGACACTCTTGCCTCAAAGAAATATTTTTATTTCCTCGATGGGTTAAGCGGATATAATCAAATTCAGCTTGCCCCTAAAGACCAAGATATAAATATGTTCACCTATCCATGGGGAATGCTTGCATATAGAGTCTTATCATTAGGGCTGTGCAATGCAACAACCACTTTTCAAAGGGAAATTCTCAGTATTTTCTTTGATTTAATTAATGAAGGACTTGAACTATATATGGCCGATTTCACTCCTTATGGTAATGATTTTGACCAATCCTTACATAATCTTGAGAAGTTTCTTACACAATGTATAGCTACTAGGCTGTGCCCCAGTCATGAAAAATGACATATGATGATGACAGAGGGCATAGTTCTAGGACATTTTATTTCTGCTATAGGGATTCAAGTAAAGCCATCTAAGATCGAGGTAATTCTTAAACTCCCTACCCATAGAACACAGACATAGGTACGTAGTTTAAATGGTTATGTTGGTTATTATCGCCAGTTTATAGCAAAATTTTCAAAAATTGCAGCACCACTATATGTATTAACTAGATATGTGGAATTTGAGGGGATTGATAAATGTGACATTGCTTTTTCATATATGAAAAAGTTGATCTCAACATCTCCTGTGTTGTTGATCCGGATTTAAATAGGAACGCAATAGATTACAGAGATAACCATAAATACAGAGATGCGATAACCGTAAAAACAGAGATGTAGCGGAAATAATGCTTCATTTCATTAATGGAGAATACTGAAATATGCTTGCAAATAGAAATAACCCAGCTAGGGCGATGGTAGCTTATCTCTAAGAAGAGATGTGTTGGCTACATGCCTCTGAACTGTTTCGAACTGTCTTTACAATGAGGCTCGAAGGCCTATTTATTATTGAGAAACAATGGAAAACCCTTCACATTCCAAAACCTAACCCTAGAAGATGAAATGCCAAATTGTGGGCCCCGTTTTGGGGTGAGTTGGACAGCCAACTTCCCGGGGTCGCGAATTGGTCGTATTATCTCCGTTTGACGCGCATGATAGCCCGTTGGAAAGATCTCTCCAAGGACTACGACAGAAAAGACAATTTTTATCAAAAAAATCGTTGGCGGAAGATTTCCCAAAAAACGTCGTTTAGGGCCTCAAAACGGCTCCAGAAGTTTAGGACCCGAAAAACTGCTAAAAATAGTAAACTGTGCTATAATTAAGGAAACAGAAAAACTGAAAGAGACAGTTGTGGGGGTCCAAATGGGATAGGTGGGTGGCCACCAACATCCACTTGGATCAGTTGTGAGGACCAAACTGGAATCTACCATTCCATATATCCTCAGATGTATCAAGTACAATGATATGAGTAGTCCTCGGACAAGAAGAGGATAAAGAACCTTATGCGATTTATTACATCAGCGAAAACCTTACGCCGACCGAGTTAAATTATACTGTGACAACAAATAATTTTTTTGTCGTTGTTTATGCCTTAAATAAATTTAGCCATTACATAACAGGATATTTAGTTTTTCTGTACACTAATCATTCCGCCATTCATTATTTAACTAACAAACATGTTACCAATGGTAGAATAACTTGCTGGTTAGTGTTATTGCAGGAGTTTTACATTACTATAAAGGATCAGCCAGGAAAAGAGAACCTTCTTGTCGACTTCTTATCAAGAGTTCCAGCTATAGTCGATTCTTCCTCAATTGAGGACCAATTCCCGTATGAGCATTTGTTTGTTGTAACTATCAAAACTCCCTGGTATGTTGATGTTGCGAATAATCTGGAAACCGGGAAATAACCATCACACTTGTCATCCTGAGAAAATAAGTTTATCATCCAGCGTAGTGAACGCTTTTCATGGATGGACGGTTACCTTTTTCATATAAGGGTTGATATTCAAATTCAAAGATGTGTGAAAAAAGACGAAATTTATGATATCCTCAAGGCTTGTCACAATGAGCCCTGTGGAGGTCATTTTGTTGACTGAAGAACTAGACATAAGGTATTACACATGGAATATTTTTGGCTCACAATATTTAAATATGTAAAGAAATGTGTCCAGAGTTGTGATTGTCTCCCCGAGGGTGGGTCATCCCATTCAAGATGACGAAATTCCCCTCTAACCACAAATTGTATTGGGACCATTTGAAAGATGAGAAATGGAATTTGTAGGCCCCTTTAATCCACCTTCAAATTAGAAAAAATATATTCTAGTTTGTACAAATTATGTGACTAAATGGGTGGAAGCGGTAGCACTCCCAAGGGCCACAGAAGAAGCAGTCATCATTTTTTGTTTGAACTATTTGTTTGATATGGGCTTCCTCGGGATCTTGTAACAAGTGGGGGATCACAGTCACTTCTCATAAAATTTCAACCATGCTACAAAATTACCATATTAAACACAAAATCACTTCTCCTTACCATCTGCAAGCGAATGGGCAGGTGGAAAGCACCAATAAAGTCTTAGAGGCAATTTTAACTAAAAAAATATCTATAAATCGCCAAGATTAGGCTGCCAAGCTTCCGGAAGCCTTATGGGCCTATCAGAAAAACTGGCACAATACCACTGGCTATTCACCTTATCAACTCATTTTTGGTAAGGAACCCATTTTTTTGACTAATTTCGAAGTTAAGACTCTCAGAACTGCCTAGGAAGTCAGATTTGATCTTACATAAGCACAAAAACAATGCTTACAACAACTCAATGAACTGGAGTAAATGTGTCTTCTTGCTTTACAACGTACTACCATAATCCAAGAAAAGAGAGCTAAATGACACGATCATTTGATTAAAATGAAAAACTTTCAGAAAGGGTATTGGGTGATGTTATATGACTCCAGATTCCAAGACTTTCCAAGTAAAATTCAAACAAGATGGCTTGGCCCTTATGAAAATACCAATGTTTAGGAAAATGGAACGATATGCCTTACCACAATTGATAATTCTTGTATTTTATTCCTTGCTAATGGGCATCGACTTCGACTGTAGCATCAACCACTTACTTGAGAATTTTTCCTTCACAAAATCACTAATATTTCAATCACATTTGTTGTTTCCTTAGTCTCAATTGTTGTCTCCTTAGTTACAGTTGTTGTTTCCTTAGTCTCAGCCATTGTTTCCTTAGTCACAATTGTTGTTTCCTTACTCTCAATCGTTGTTTCCTTAGTCTCAGTCGTTGTTACCTCAATCACAATTACTGTTTCCTTAGTCACAATCGTTGTTTCTTTTATCACATTTGTTGTTTCCTTAGTCATAACTGTTGTTTCCTTTATCACAGTTGTTGTTTCCTTCATCTCAGTCATTGTTTTCTTAGTCACAGTGTTATTTCCTTAACCACACCTGTTATTTCTTCCCATGCGATTTTCATTTCCCTAGCGTATTAATCTTTATGTTTCTTTAGGGTAAGGAACATTTTTTTAGCCTTCCTTTCATATGATGGTGGAAAACTAATTTGTTTAATGGTTATCACTGGAGAATGTTTTATGAGAAATCATTTTTAGAATTTTGAAATTTCCCTGATTTTTAATCCCTTTTGGTACTGTAGAAAATTCATAAAAGTTCTAATGATGCATTCCTCCCATCACCACTCAGGGAGCATTCTTTCACTCCAATATTTAAATATTATGCAATCATAAGTCTTGAGGACAAAATTAGCAAGCTAAATAAGTAATTATTATAATGCTTTTTACACCATCCCTAGCTCTTGAGTTGACATGCCACCCCATTTACTAAGTAATCTACTAAGATCAATAAAAATCACAATTTAACAGAGGATAGGAGGTCTCATCACGAACCGACCTACCATGATCATAGGATCTAGTGGAGTGACATTACCACTTCTGGCTACCAAGCCATGGTAATGGCCTTTGGCCTTCAGGTCAAAGGACAAGAGGTCTCATTGTCAGACGGCTTGTTCACCTCATTAGCTCTAGTAAATGACATTGTTATTAAATGGTCACCACACCATAATAATGGCCCTCTGTAAATGCTTATATATATGTGTGTATGTATATACGTATATATGTGTGTGTGTGTGTATCTATATATATATATATATATATATATATATATATATATATATATATATATATGTATATATATATATATATCTATATATATATATGTATATATATGTATATGTGTATATTGAAACTTATTAAATGGGACAATGGCATCTCAAAGGGTTAAAAAGGCAACCCTGTCAAGGCTATGGATGCCTGCTAGCAACAGAGGACATGCCTGTGGTATTGCAATAAAATTGAAAATCACAATATAGCTAGCTATTTTGTTCCTTCAAATTCAATAAAAAATATTCTTAAATTTATTATGGACATCTATAATTCCTCCTAGAAAGCGGTGATGTTTGGTTGTCCATGACTATTTCATTATAATTCTACATACTAGGAATACTTTTTTGGAAATTCAACATTCTAAATTAATATCCTTTATTCTCTCTAATGATGTACTTGATGCAACTATTATTTCCATCCATCTATTCTTTGTAGAAATATCTGCATGCCTTTATTTTGTCCATACCCTTCGTGGTTTATAATAATTCGAGTTATCATTACATCGCACAAGTCATAAATATCTCAATGATTTGCTCACATGTTACAGATACACTCTACTTTATGTTTTCTCCTTATGAAGATTACTCAATTGTGCTACATTAATGCACCCTTATCCTCTAATCGTGTCAAACCTTCCATCCTATTAAAACCTGATTAATGGTCACATACAACCTTTACATTTATTGGGGGGGCGAGTTGGCATTGAAAAATGACTTGTTATCTGATTTTCAAATACCATTGCATGTCTTGATCAATGAACCTCTATACTCTATGAATAATTACTATTTTTTTTGCTAATTAAGTTTAATCTATTAAGAGAAGAAAAAATATATTTACAGAGTGGTTCTAGCTGTGAAGGAAAACAACCTATCTCAGCTTGCCGAAGAACTAGTTCTAAGACTGCCCCAATAGAGGGGAAACCAGTCTGATAGTGCGGGAATTACAAAAAAGAAGACATCACTGAACATTTGCCACAATTTTCTGAAAAGTGCTAATAAACCCACATAAAACCAGCAATTCATCCTCCTAGGTGTGCCTACGTGGACAAAAAAGAAGAAGAACCAAAAGTTAGATGAAGTGCCACCTGGCATTGGTAATTTTGGTGATGAACTCCTCCGTGGCAGGTTCCTCCACTATCAGGTAGCTCCAATCATCGTGGTTGTCTGGCTGAGATTGGCCCTTGTCCTTTTGCTCGCCTTCTCTTCTTCCTTCATCCAGCTGCGTGTCCTCCTCGTTCATCTTGCACTTCTCCATGGCTGGCGTGGCAAGCTGAGGCTCTGAATCCTCATGCCTTTCCCCCACAACCTCCTTCCCTTTCCGTTTGGGCTGTCCACCATGCACAATTTCCTTGTCTTTGTTTGCATTCTGCTGAGCTCTGTGTTGACTGGGTTCCGCTTTAAGCGTATCGCTCCTGGGGAAGGGCATCTGGGTGCTCTGAACCGCTTCCTTAGAGAAGGAGATGGAAATGGTTGCGGTGATAATCGGCTGATTGAGAGTGCTGCGGAAGTGGAAGAGCGTGGTATGGGGGGAGTGATGCTGGGGCAGAGGGAAGGGAGCTGAGCGAAGGCCTGCTCTACCCCATCCGCTTCTAGTGTTGGTATAGTGAGGATTTTCCGCAGAGGAAGAAGGAGAGCCGGAGGTGCTTCGCCTCCTGACCTGTTGTCAAGAGCTTCCACCCCTCGAGCCGCCCCTTCTACTGATCAAACGCTGATGAACCATGATGGGATAAGGAACAAAGAGAGCGCTAGGGTACTCTGAGAGTGAAAAGAAGAGAAAATTAGGAGCAGGCGTAGGGCGCGACTCAGATGCCAAGCATAACCCAGCAGCCTCCTGTTATCAAAAAATCGTGTACTAAGGGCTGCTACTTAGCAAGATCTCATGTAACTATTTCAAACCAAGCTTTAGACTAAGGCTTAGCCTCCTTAGTCAGAGAGGGCTCTCTCACAGATTTTTGATATGAATTAATAACAAGAAAAGATGGCTAACTCTTCAAACAGTTCATGAAAATAAGTTGGTTGGAACAACAAAATAACACTTCTTCCATTGGGCTCATGGAGTCAAACACCTCTGCAGTAAACTATTAACTACTCAATCATGGAAGCCAAGGCATATAATGTTTAAACACTCAGAACATTTCTCAAAAAGAACCTCAACTCATAAACATACACAGGAAGTCTGAGCACTAGGTGAATTCAGAGTGATTGCATGTCTATTGAGCTGTAAAACAGAAAGGATAAAGACAAACCACATATATTCTGAGCCTTTGAACACAAGATGAATCTTGGGAAGAAAAAGTAATCTTTCTATTACTGTCAAAAGTCTTTTACATTAGCCAATATAAAAACTCTGTTTTTTCATAAATCTCCAACCCCAATTACATCAGAGTTTTCGCTATATATAGGAAAACATACTTAACTACTTCGAGTCTCCTCCTCAAGCATGAGGGGAGCTCGATGACCTATCATTAACTACCCTTATCTATTTTTAAACAAACTCATTAAATACATAAAGTATTGAGCTGTAATTACTAAGAGTCCTAATCACACTAAAACTCTAACTTCATCTCCTCGTATGCCTGATTCCTTTCTTGATCTTTGACAGCTGTCTTTTGTTGGTTAGGCTCAAGATGATTGAGCTACAGATGCAAGGAACGCTGACTTTGGATACCTGTAAGCGCTGATGGATCATTTATCATCAGGATCAAAACACCTATTTTTAAGGTCCCTGTCTCCTACCATCCTCCGAAAATGTAGCAACATGTTCCCAAATCTTTAATAACTCAAAGTATGGAACGCTGCTACCAAACACCATGTCTCCAGATGAATTGTAGGCTGTATTGATGTACAGGTGTCTCTCTTCTAACATTCCCGGTCAAACTGTTTATTCTGCATTGAAAACATCACCTACAGCAGTTTCGTAGCGCGCTATGAAACTGCTGTGTGATTTAAAAAACACAGTCTTCCTCTAAACTCCTCACAAAATTGAATAGCTGCTTGACATAAGAGGCCAAAACAACGTTCATTGTCATCTTTCAATTTCTGCCGTAATAACAAATAGCTCTGCATTTCTTGCTGTAACCTTTGCTTCTGAGCCAGTACTATTTCAAAAGTCTTGATTTCAAATTTTCCAAGTTCAGAATACATCATAGTCCAATGCTTCACCCTTTCCACAACTGAAAGATCTGATGGGAAGAGTGATTCAGAGAATACTATTTCAATTGCTTGAGGTCTGAAATCTTTGTCATAACAACACATTATGATTTTGCGTGGGATCCATTCAAACTCATAATCAATAAATGAACCATCTGAACACTTCAAACAATAAACTTTATGTATATATCTGCTAGCCTTTCCAGAGTATACATACGAACAGAAACCATTTTTTCACGAAGGCGATCAGCTACAAACTTAATTATCTCCATCGGTATAGATTTCAGGGCATAACTGGCAATATCACAAATTTCTGCCACAACTTGCTTATGCACATTTTCATCATAGTCTAACAATCTATCGCTCATTGCAGAAATGATGTCAGCTGCCTCATGCCTAAATGGATTTGATAAAAGACATTCTTTTGCATGTTCGCCAACTGATAGTCGAACTTCAACATCCTTATCTGTAAGTCTCTTTAGGAATTCCAAGAGAAGCGGCCGAAACACTTCTGGCAGAGGGTGCCCAGGTATCACAAAAAGGAGACCAAGTAACTTCACTGACTTCAACCTCACATCTAATTGATCTGTCAGGAGCTCATGTGTCATATTTGGAATAACACCCTGCAGCATCCGGGGTGCACACTGATATATATCATAAATAGTCGCATGGTAAGCAGTTTGCAAGGAGACTATTTATATTATCTAAACCGCGGAAAGTTGTAACAATCAAATGAAAGACATCGCTCAACACATCATCATTGTAAGGAGCCTCTGGTGTTGTGATTCTGGTGATTTCACTAACGCAGGTGGCCATCAGAAGTGCCACATCTCTATCCCGGTGTCACTAATAACGGCGGCCTTGTGGCAATCAAATCCTTACCATCATTTGGCCTCTTCACTCATTCCATACATTTGGTAATATGGCAAGGGGGGTCCTCATAAAGACCATTTGACACATGGCATTTAATCATTGCATTCCGTAAGAGAAAATTCTAATGCTAATGTCGTCAAACAGTTTACGTGCATTCCCCATGCTACTGCACATGGCATACATAATCACAAGATTGGGGATAATGTTTTGATCAAGTTCAATCTTCATCATGTGGGCATAGATCCATACTTGCAATTATAATGCCATCATGGGCTATTTTCATCCGCTCCTCAATACAAAGATTTGATGATGTTTTTCTCTCCTCGGAGAAGACTCTCATACTTTGTAACCAGTGATGCCCATAGAGATTTACATTGGTCTGGACCACGATCAATTCCATGCTCGAACAAAGATGCCGAAATCTCTTCCCAGATTACCTTTTCCTTCTCTGTTTTAAACCTATTTTCCATATTCCCACGCATTTCAATCAACTTCAGAGTCTCATGTTGTTTCCCTTTGCCACGCTTCTTAGTTGGAGATATAACTGACAAGTCTACATTCAATGTTTCAGTGGGAACCTGAGAAACTCCAACAGCAGATTTCGCATTTGAAACTTTTGATGTGTCAGACAATGTTATAGAAGGCACTGACGGAGATAAATGATCGATTATTTGTTGACTATTAGAATTTTGTTTAGAAGTTGTTGATGCTTCCATTGATGATTTTTTCACACCTTGCAAAGATGTAATTTTTTGGCACACTATCATCAAAGCTCCCAAGAACTTTGTGGTCTTTTCTGGATCTTTCTAACTTTAACTCTTTAGTAGTGACGCCAGAAATATTTTCCATAGCCATTACAATAACTTCTGGCCGTTTGCTAATGTACTTCCGTCACTGCTCCATAGAATAAGAAGCATTATTCAACTTCACACATATGATTTGTATCATGTATATGTATCATTATAAACCAAGACACAGAAAATAAGTACATCGAGATTAATATTCTTTGTCCATGATGGTTCCATAGGTACAAAATTATGCCTCTGCATGCTGGGGTGAATTTAAGTGTCTTTGTATGATATGAATAACCAACAGATCCATTAGCATCATTGTAATAGCTGTCCACATATCTATTGAACAAAGATTGCTGCCCAAATGGCTGTATGATAGGCATTGGTCATGCATCCATCAATGAACCAATTATTGCACCCTTTCTAAGAAACTCACACTGACCAAACTTAATGACAAGCATTAATGATGACTTCTTGAGAACATGCCACCTGTAAAATGTATCCGCCCCAGAACTATTTTGCATGACAGCTACTATGGATTCGAACAAATCCCCCATTTCGTAGCACGCTACGAAATCACTAAAACAGGCTGCGCTGCGAAACTGCTAAAGGATTCATGCGCTGCGAAAACACTTGGTCTTTAAGCTAATCTGAGCAAATTTTTGGAAACAGAATTTTCAATGATAACACCTCCCATAACCCAACTTCGCCAGACCATCTATGCACTTGGAGCTTCCAGTCGAGTCTATTGCAATACATGAATTTAACTTCAACCGCCTCTCCTTGGATATCCCCTACCATTACTCCTTCATTGAATGGAGCCGAAGCCCAGCTTGGGCTGAAGCATGTGCAGGTGATGGACCGATCCATGTGCAGTTTGTGCATATCGGCTTCCCAATGCGTGAAACCAAATGATCTCCCCTGCCGCTGTAGTAAACGCGTCCGGTCATTAACTAGGTGGTGCTGGGCTGGCAGGTGTCATCCAGCCTTGCCGCACCCCTGTCCCATCACCTTAACTATCAAATGAAGCACCCGCATCCGGGGGTATGCATAATTACTATTATCATACATTTTGAATTCTATTGTTTTTAGCTACAAAATTGTGTCATGTTGAACAGTTAACAATGGGTAGCCATTCGGTCCGACATGAACCTATTCAATTATAGGCTATGGAATAGGTGCACTACATCTTGATTCAAGCTTGATGGAAGGAGAATTTTGAACAATTATAGGGTTTCGACAATGAGGTAGCATTATAATTCACAAAAAAATTGGACAATGACACAACAATAGTGAGAAATATATAGATACAAGTGAAG
Source organism: Pinus tabuliformis (assembly GCA_031772625.1). Classification (NCBI taxonomy): domain Eukaryota; kingdom Viridiplantae; phylum Streptophyta; class Pinopsida; order Pinales; family Pinaceae; genus Pinus; species Pinus tabuliformis. Next base: position 633,006,048 of record CM062804.1, on the reverse strand, counting down.
GTGCAATAATAGAAGTTACAGGTCTTCGTACAAAAGGAGAAAAGTGGTACAAGATACACACTTATCTCTAGAATGCGGCCCTCTTGTTTCTAAATGCTAGTGAAAAATTGATAAAAAAAAGCAAAGGGATATAACCCCAATTCATTGTTGGAACCATGGAAATAAGTAGCAGGGATCGTCTAGCGATACATCACCTGTGATGGAAGGTATGATGTGGTGAGGGGACATCATCTCAAACTAATGGCATCCCTGAGGCGAAACTTAACTCTAAACCTTCCATTCACTATTGTATGAGACCAATACTAGGTTAAGAAGGTCCAAGGTCCAAGTCTTGGTCGTAAGTCACCATTGACCCATCAAGTTATTAATCATAAGAAGTCTCAATCAAGTTCAATAGACTTGGGAAGGGTTCCTTGGAAACCCTGACATTGGTCAAGACATTCCTTTGGGGGATGAAACAATCACTAGAACATCTGGGAATGTTTTAAGTAGTGATGAGCACCTAGAAAAAATCAATGAGGAAAATTTAAATGAAATTCTAGCAACAAAAGATATCTTATAGGGAACTGTACAAATTGTAAAACCTAAAAAAATTAGTAGTGGAGAAAAAAATGGCGTTGGTTCTAGCTTCACTACCTAAGAAAAGAAGGAGGTCATCTATACTTGTTAAGAATGCTCAGAGTTTTTTGAACCCTCCTGAGTAGCTACCAGAAGAAAACTTGACTCAAGGTTTCGTCAATATAGAAGAGATGCACCAAGAAACATTTGGAGAAAAATCAGTTCAAATTTACCAGCTTTGGAATAGATAGAGCAGGAAACAGAATTATCTCAAGCATTACAAGGGCTAGAGAGTTTATTGGAAACCGCGAATTTCAAAGAAGCCATGACCACTTTAGTAGAAGAACTTGTAGCTCATTCTAAAAATCCTCTTGACCAGGGGGCTTCACCTAATTTGCCAGTTGCAACCTCTCCTATTAATTCTTCAGCTACTGTTATTATGAAATTGGATAATGACCCTGAAGTTGTTCCTTCTTAAGAGTGTTCTAGCGACTCTGTTTCTACTATACTGGAGCCCTCTTCTCCAGAGGGAATGACTCCACAATATTTTTAAGATTTGATTGATGAAGGACAAGATGATGGCACTATATTTTCAGTTGAAGCTCAGAATAATTTTCCTGACAAGGACTTCCTGAAGTCTCAAATTGATGTGATGACAAGGGAAGTTGATAACTCATTGACAGATATGTTGACAGTCGAACCTACTCAGGAAATTATTGTTGAAAATACCAAGATAGTAGTTGTTGTTTCTTCTCCTTTTATTCCAACAACCTTGATTAATATTTTTGATCAGAATACCACATGTACCAGGCCTGTGAGAATACATGAAAAGGAAAATTTAATGAGGAGATTGATAAATTGAAGAAAGAAAACAAGAAACTATGAAGGAAGGTACAACAATTTAAAAATTGGATGCATGGAAATAAGTTGTTTCATAAAGGTCATGAGAAGAGACCTAGAAGAAAGAAGGAAACTCAGAAATGGAAGCTCAAACTAGTTCCATATCTATCTCTAATGAAGCAAGCGCCCAGACATACTTTGTTCTTGTTTCTACCAAAACAGGAACTTAGAATGACTCAGAGGTACAAATGATTAATACTCCTCCAAACCTTGTTGAAGTAGGAACTTAGACTGATTGACCATTTACCTTTAATGACAGAGGATGTGCCTCCCTATAATCCCTTGATTGTAGAAGAAACCATTAAAGTATTGCACAAATTTATGGAGAAACAATAGGAGACCATAGCAAGATATCAGGGAGAATTGGTGCCTTGGAGGGAACATCAAGAGTTGCTCCAATGATTCAGAGAACTGATAGCAAAAAAATATGAGACTTATCCACAACTAAGGAAATCTGAGAAGAAAGAAAAAAATTTAAAGGACCGTCTTAAGAAGGCTGCAAAGAAAACAAAGGAAATATGCTCCATTTATTCAGATGCCTTGGCATGCAGGTCCCCAACTTAGAATTATGCTTTGTATTTACTTGAGCGATATATGTTTCTCAAAGTTAAAGCTATATAATTTGGAAAACCATATGAGTTTAGAAATGCACTGGATTTCATTTCTACTTTCCATAAACAGGATGAGTATACACAATATCTTCTGTGTGAATTATATATGCATAATTTATTTTTAGAAGAGCATGTGGAAGAAAATCCTATCCCATTTATTGGAGACATTCAATTTCAGGCTTTCATATCATTTTCCAGGCACCAGGTGAAATGGGAAAAATCTTATCACACCTTCCAGAGGAGAGAACATGGTCTTGATATTTGGGTTAGAGGGGAGCCTAATAACCCCTTTCGCACACAAATTTGTCATGGTATCTTCATAGAAAAACTTGGTGTTGCTTCTGCACTTGCATAGATTCATTATGATGTCTTGCATTTAGGGATGGAATATTTGGAAGATATCAAGGATGAGGCTCTTCGTGGAGCTAAAGTGAGATGGAAGGCATCACCTAATGAAGTCAAGAATAGAGAGCCCTTTCGCTACCGCAATTTTCAGTATGCCATGACCAGAGTAGAGGACTATGTTCACTTGGTATTGTAAAAAGGTATCAATTGGATAGGACGTAGGTATAGGTGTCCCATTATATGGTGCCTGCAGTCTTTTTATAAATCTGATTATGGCTTATCAGAAGCAGGTAAATATGTGGCTTTTGAAGAACTCTGAAGTAGTAATGGATTCAGGCATATAGGAGAGGAAGCTTATGAAGATTACTCCTTGACTGCCTTACATATTAATCATTTGTTTGCATGAGGTGATACAAAAAGGTTAGTTGGGGGGTGATGTTGGGCCTCATAGTTATCATAAATTCCTTGCCTTACTTCTTGGTTTTCATATTATTTTTTAAGTATTTTTAGTAAATAGGCTATGATAACTTATATAGTATGGATTCTAGTAGTGTTTCATATGCATTTATTATTTTATTACTTTTATGAACGGATTTGACCATTAAAGTGTTATTTAGTTACAAATGGATCCTTGTTTTGGGTAGAAATATCTTGATGTATTGGAATTTGATGATTCTTCCTGGAGTGATCATGGGAGATCAGATAGCCTCTGTTCGTTACACTTTGTTTGGAGAAAATTAGTTAAATATGAGCTTCTGACCTACTCCTCAGGATGCATTAAGATCTTTGTAGCTTAAATGAGCATCCTGAGAATCTTTAGATTCTCAAGGTCGCTCATTATTAGAAATATATTCTATGTTCTTATATTTTATCGAAATGATATAAAAACTTGAATCAAGCCTTGAAAGGGGTTGTTTAGTTGTAATATTATTTTGACATAAGATCATACTTGCGAAGACGTTGATTGTAATTGGTTCTATGTAATTGAGTGGAAGCATTTATTACTCAAAGTTAATCTATCGTGCTGATTATTTTCATAAGGAAACTTGATTCCGTTGACTTGGGCCCGATCCTAGAAGCAACATTGTCTTCACTTGTATCATTAAATTGGTGTTTGATTCTCTTGTTCCATCTATTTCCCCTTGTGTCTTAATTTCTCATTGCTTGTTTATTAAATCGAATGCTCTATTTTGAATTAGATATATCGAGATCGTTATAGAATACGTTTGTTGTAGTTAATATGTTAAGAGCATTGCCATTTCTTTCCATTTCCTGTAGATTATCATAGATTGTTATCTTGCTTACTTAATCACTTTTGATGTTATGATGTTGTAGTATTGTTTTTCTATTTTGTAGTTGTTGTTCCCTAAGAAACAAATTTATGTACAATATGTTTTCTTTTGTCGTTTTCTTAAGAAGAATTTAGAATTTAATGTTTTGAATGGTTTTCTATAATTAGAAATTTTATTCTGAGTTGATTTCTCTGATATTGTAGCTTTGCTTTTCAATAGAATATCTTTTTTTGTTGAAGCAAGCGCCGATCCTTCTATTTCATTAATCCAAAAGAAAAATTACATAATGTACAAAAACCCGTTCAATTACAAGAACTCAGGAAAAAGGAATCCCTGCCAATGACAAAGACCCCCCACCCTACAACATAAATTACCAAACTTAAGAGAAACCAACATGGAAAGTCAACAAGAACCCCACCCACTAGGGAAGTTCCGGAAAACACACACTCCCCAGAGCCGACAAACGACAATAGTCACCCCCGACTGCTCAATACCCACATGCCACGGAAGAGGGAAAAGACGTGCCAAACAGGATGAATGGAAATAAACCACCTGGCCCCACAAAACAACACATTCGATCTTAACCATTGATCCGAGCTGCTGGATCCAATGGCCAAGAATCATATCGTGCAACCTAACACGACTGAACAATAGTGTGTGATTGAGGGCGGTTTCCAAATCTACCACCCTATCACGTGTTGTAATCTTGTGGGATCGCTTATGAAACTGCAAAACCACAAACCGCTAAAGAGTCGTGCGATCTCTGGAAAACCAACTAGGGTGTGGTTTTCAAGCCCAAAAGCTGAAAGGGGGGAAATTCTAGCTGCTAGAAAAACTAACCTCGTGTTCTGCCTATTCCTACTACAGAACCTGAACCCGATACTGTGCTTGTTTGGGAAATGACCCAGCAAATTGTCGTCCGAAAAACTGGGGACCCCAGTAAACTTACTCCGGGATAAAAAGATGCATAACTTAGCTTGCCCTTCTACCAAGTACATACTGATAGGTTGTGGTTGTTCTTTCCGGAAAAATCAATTCATGCTTGTCATCATGGCCCGATATCGAAAAACTTCTTTGTCTTCTGCAGCTAGTTCATCGTAGAGAGCCTTTAAACGGCTTTGAGGTATCTCCTGCCACTTTTTCGCCATCCCGCTATCTGCATTGTTCACACCTTGGTTGGCCAGTAAGTCTGCTAGTTTATTGGCAGTTCGTCGAACATGGTTGAAACTAACCGTTCGAAGTCCCTGGAGGTGAACTTGGATTCTTTGGTAAACCTGGATTAGTTTCCAGTGATTTGAGACTTTCTTTGGCCGAGTACCACAGTTGATTCTTTTCACAGAGTTAATGGTAATCTTTGAGTCCGCTTCTATAATGACATTTGAGCCATGGTTCTGAATTAGAAACTCTAGACATTGTTCCAAAGCCATTAATTCCGCCATATTATTTGTGGCTCTTCCTAAATGGAAGTGGAAGATAAAGATAATACTGCCCTCTTCATCTCTTAAAACTCCTCCAAAACCAGCTGTTCCTGGGTTGCCTTTTGAAGCACCATCAATGTTGTATTTCAGATAGCCTTTCGGTGGAGGTTGCCAGAAATCCTTCTCTGTATCCATAGCTATGTCCTTCCTGATTAGTCCTTGGGGAATAATCCCTTGCATTCCCAGTTGCCTGAGAATTCTCAGCTCAGTCTCAGAGGGGGATTCTTGGAGAGGTTGTGCGCTGTGGTGCTAACTGTCTCCCGGAGCTGTTTTAGGATCATATCCAATAGTCGTTGAAGGATAGAATTTTCATTCTTGAAAATTCTTTTATTCCTTTCTTTCCAGACATTCCAAATAATGAAGCTTGGCGTGAAGGCCCAGGCCAAATTAAGGAACTCATTCTCCGAATAGTTTCTTCTCCACTTGTTTAGGGTATTTGTGATACTTCTTCTGTCCCTATTTGTCTGTTGGAAAATGGTAGAGAAAGAATCCCACAGCTAGGTGGTGTAAGAGCAACTATTGAGAATGTGCTCCATTGTCTCCTCCTGCTCTTCACAGAGCTAGCATATGGAATGCCCCATAACACCCTTTTTCCTAATGTTGTCCCAACTTAAAATTTTCTTATAATGAGCCAACCACATGAAAATCTTGATCTTCATCCAACCTTGGTGCTTCCAGAGGTGCTGCCAGGGCTTTTCTGGAACACTGGAATCAAGCCCAAGGAGAATACTTTTAGCTTCCTTAAGATTAAAGGTACCTTTATTGTTATTGTCCCATCTCAATTGATCCTGCCCCTCTGTTACCCAAATCATCCTTTGTTTTAGCAAGCTCCAAAGAGCCTCTACTTTTATTTTTATGGGGCTATCATCTCTGCAGTCAATTTTTCTCTAGCTTCTCCACTTTCCAAAGATCTGAGCAAGATCCCAGAAATCCTTTACTTTGTTTAACCCTTGGGAATCTGTTTCCTGCTTGAGGCTTAAAAAATCCTTTGTTAACATTGTTGGTTCTTGTTGCCATTTGTCCTCCTAAAAGAGTGCAAGATCTCCTGCTCTGATTTCCCAGAAACTGGTTTTTTGAACTTGGCTTCTATTTTCCCAGGCTCTATTCCAGATATGAGAGGATTTTAAATTTCCAAATATTCTTATGAGATCATTACTGTGCCAAGAGCTGGCATATTTCTCTTTCCAGATCCTTTCCCACCGGGCTTTTGGCTCTTGAACCCATCGCCACCAAAGCTTGGCTCCTAGAATTTTACTAAGAATCTCCTGGTCATCTAGGCCTAGGCCCCCGTGGCTCTTGGGTTTACAGATTTTATCCCAAGAAACTAGGGCCCATTTCTTCTTTGTTTCCTCCTTACCCCAAAGGAAATCTCTTTGGATATTCCTGAATTTCTCTAAAACACCTTTGGGCGCTGGGAGGGCTGATAACATAAAAACTGGGATAGATTGCAGAACCGCCTTTGTTAGAACCAACCTGCCAGCCAGGTTCAAGACTCTGAAGGTCCATTTTTTGACTCTGTCCTGCAACTTATTAAGCACCGGTTCCCAGATACTTTTGTGCATTGGTCTGGATGTGAGAGGAACTCCCAAATAGTTTGTGGGGAGGGAATCCCTTTGGAAGCCAGGAATTCTTGAAATATTTATTTGAATAGCAATGTTAGTGTTTATGAAGAAGATTTTTGACTTAGAGAGATTGACTTCCATACCTGTAGCCATGGAAAATTCCTTCAGGATTTGATTGTAGGCTGAAGCTTCTTTGACTGTGGGAATTCCTTACAGCATGGTATCATCTACAAATTGTTGGTGAGTCAGAGATTGACCATTCTCAGATAATTGAAGACCTTTGATTTTGCCCGTTGCCTTAGCATGCTTAATGGACCTTCCAAGTCCCTCCATCATGAGGATGAAAAGAAAGGGAGAGAGCGGGTCTCCCTGCCTGAGGCCTCTAGAAGGAATGAAGATCTCTGAGGGAGAGCCATTCACCAAAATTGAAAAGCTGGAAGAAGTCACCAGAGCCATGACCCATCTGACCCAGTTGTGGTCGAACCCAAAAGCAATGAGAACCTTCTTAATGTAAATCCAATTCACCTTGTCATACGCTTTGGCAATGTCCAATTACATGATCATCCCCGCCTGCTTTTTACTGGTAAGCATGTGAACTACCTCATGGGCTTGAATAATGTTATTTAAAATTTGTCTACCCTCCACATAACCTGATTGTTCCTCTGACACTAAAGAAGGAAGGAGAGGTTTTAGTCTATTAGCCACTACCTTGGATATTATCTTGTATACCACATTACATAAAGCTATGGGTATGTACTTATCTGTAGTTTGAGCTAAATCTTGTTTGGGGATCAGGGAGATGAAGAAGGTGTTGAGGGATTTTATGATAGTTTTGCTACCCCTGGAATCTTCCACCACATTCAGAATATCCTGTTTGACGATATGCCAACAATCTTTAAAAAAATCCACATTGAAACCATCCAAGCCTGGTGCTTTACAATTCTGCATGCCTTTGAGAACCTTGTTGACCTCCTCTTCAGTAACAGGTCTATTTAGGTTAAAATTGTCCTCTCTAGACACCAGCTTAGGGATATGCCTTGTAATTTCCCTGATGGATTATTCCCTGTCTGGATTGTTTTCTCGAATGATGTTTCGGAAATGCTGAACAAGCACAGCTTCAATATTCTTATGAGTGTTCTGAAGCTCCCCATTCTCATCCTTTATCATACAGATTCTGTTGTATGCTCTATTAGCCATAGTGGATCTATGGAAAAACCTTGTATTCCGCTCTCCTTCCTTGAGCCATTGAACTCTAGACTTTTGCCTCCAAAATATTTCCTCTTGTTTGCATAAATTTTCCCATTCTTGATGGTGTTTTCCAGCCTGATCACTTTTGACTTTGTCAAAGCCATCTTTGATCAATTCCTGGTTAAGTTCTTGAATTTTGAATTCCAATGATTTTTTGTTGACAAAAATGTTACCGAAATCCTTCTTGTTCCATTCTTTGAGCCTGAAATTGATGTGCTTTAGTCTTTTATGAAGGAGGTACATTTTTGATCCCTGGAATTGCAAGTCTTCAGACCACCATTTTTCAATGTTACTGATGAAATCCGGGTGGGAGAGCCAGATATTCTTGAATCTGAAGGGCCTATTCCTGGGAGAAACCATACCCTTGATTTCCAATTGAATCGGCCAGTGATCGGAACCTCCAAAGGGAAGAACTCTTGCTGTTATTTCTTTATCTATAAGCATAAGCTCCTCTGATATCATAAACCTGTCTAATTTAGAGGCTACCTGTGCCTCACCTCCTCTTTTGTTGTTCCAGGTAAAAAGGCCATTGCTCAATTCTGAATCAACCATTTTCATATCATCTGTGAATGATTGGAATGCTAAGGAGTCTTTGTTTAGCACTCTGGTACCTCCTTTTTTTTTTTTTCCGAAAGAGATTTGATCATATTAAAATCACCTCCCATGATCCAAGGAATTCCAACCTGTCTGTTCCTGAGATCTATTAGGGATTCTAGCAATTTGAGTTTGTCATCTATTCTTTGAGGACCATAAACATTTGTGACCAGGAAGGTTTCTGAAACCCCCACTGGTTGAATGACCACTGATAAGTAATTTCTAGATGCCTCTGCATCTATTATGCTAACTTTTTGGGGGTTCCAAAGAGTGAGAATGCCCCCCCGTTGTGTTTTTAGCTTTAACCTCTAGAAACTCAAATCTATTGAGCCATTTGCTATGAATTAGTTTATTTTCTGAATGGAACATTTCGTTTCCTGGATGAAGATCATATCTGGCATTTCTTGTTTCATTCTATAACTAAGCATTCTTTGTTTTCTTTTACTACCTAGACCTCTGATATTCCAGGATGTGAACTTCATAATTAAAGATTTGTAAAGGAGTAACTGGTTAGGTCTTTCATCTTACCCGAGTCTATCATTAACTTTCCACACTCCATCAAGAGCTCCTTCTGCTTTTTCCTACCCCTCTTCTTTCCTACATTTCTAGTAGCTAATCCTGGAGTTGATTTCATTGTTTTCACACCTCTGTACTCCTGCTTGTCAATGGTTTTTCCTTTATCTAATCCCCTTTCCTGAGTTTTCCATAAAAACAACTGCTGTATTCTGTTGCAGTCTTCTTGGGGTAGTGAATCTATCCCTCCCGTCGTTACCTGCATCAAGAATCCTTCCAGATCTAGGTGTTCCTTATCTAGAATTTCCTGAAGTTCATGGTCCTCCAGATCTGTTTCACTCTAGGTCATTTCCTGATCCATCTCTAGTTCTGTTTCACTCATCATAGTTTCTTTCTTATTACCAATATCTTGTGTTGGGTTATCGTTTTCTTCCTTTTCCTTTTCATTAGGGCCATCTTCCGTAGATTGGTCTTCATTTGCCATTTCTTCATTCTCTTCCAGTGCTTGATACCTATTCTGACTGGCCTTTTGCCCCTCATTATGATGTTGATTTGGTCCTTTTTTATCTCCTTTTCCTCTACTTTCCACTTTCTGAAAGCTTTCTATGTCCTTCATTGCATTGGGTTTGCTCTTGTTGTCTACTCTACTAAGAGGGAAATCTCTGAACAAGTGTCCATGTTTGTGGAATTTTCGACATCTGAACGGGATATGCTCATAGTCCACAGTTTGCACCCATTCCTCATCAAAAACTTCTAGGACGAATTCATTCGGAAGGGCTCCTGATAGATCCATTTATACAAAGATCCTTGCATAGGAAGTAGATTTTCCCCTTCTTGTGGCTTTCGGAGCTTTGACAAAACGACCTAGTTTGTTGCCAATGGCAGCAAGTGATTCAGTTTGCCAGTAATCAAGAGGTAGAGAATAGAGCCTTACCCAAACAGGTACCGAAGTGAAAGTCTCCCGCTTTGGAACAAAGTTCATCATCTAAGGCCACATATAGAGGCCAACTGCTGCATAAAAGTAGGGTCCTCCTTCAAATATTCTATCGTTGTCTTCGATGTTTGTGAACACCACGGTGAAAAATCCCTTTGACCCAAGATGAAGATCGATGCTTCCTTTGGGTTTCTAGTGGTACTTGATCCATATATTTAAAGCTTTTTCAGTGGGCTATAATCCCATGAATTTTCAGATTATAGCTTAAGTCCCCATATGTTCCCTGTGCGCCTGCAGTGCAGGATTATTTAACACTAATCTAGGAGTGATCTCCATTTTGGGTCTGCACGGTCCCTTTTTTTATTGTCCCTTGTTCCCTGACTTTTGTCTTCTTCCTCCTTATCTTTAGTGCTTCCATTTTCCTTGGGCCTGGCCCCAGCTGTCTCCTTTTCATTATTTCTTTTTTCTTCTTCCACATAACCTCTGACATTACCCAATGGTGACTTGTCTCTGCTGGCAATGGCGTCCTTGTAGGAGGGAGTGGAGCTCCCTCCTCTACGGACATCCATTAGGAGCAAGCACTGTAACTCTCAGAAACCCTAGCTGCACATCTCCTCCCACTCCTTTCTCCAAAAAAATTCACATTTCAATGGAATATCAATAACTAGTCATACCAACATTTCTCTTGCATAAATTGTGTTGATAACCTTGAAATAGAAAAACGAAACCTCTAGTTGATAAATTAATGTATAGAAGTTAGTTGGTCCTTTTAGGAACAATTAATTGGATCAACAGAAACCTTGGTTGGAAAAAATTCTCTGGAACACTGGACATCTTGGGTAGAGAACGATCTGGCGATGGTTAGTGATGTCTGATCATGAGGTGGAATCATTGGTTGAGGGTTGAGGTAGTTTGGCTTATGGAAACCCTGGTTTGTTGTTCTCAGTTTATTCCATGAGATCCCACATTCATGCTTGGAATATGGCAAAAGGGTGATTAGATGAAAGAGAGATTTGGTTCAGCCCAATCTATGGTCAGGTGGTACGTGGAAGTCCCTGACTTGGTTGGATTTGCATAAGTTAATATGAGCTCCTTTTCCTTTGGTATTATATTATTAAATGTGTTTGTCATTATGTGGCTTAAATGGTTATTTCATCATTAATATTTCTCTGGTTATTTGCTAGATATAAGCATGATTTATGACATACTTGAGTTATGTCTCTTGTTAAACATACATGGAATGTAAACAAGGAATTTGAAAGGTAAGCATTAGATTGCATATATTATTGACATGATATACACTTATAGTACATGGTGTGACCCTTGGATTCATATTCCAAGTGGTCTTTTGGACTCTGGTGGTTGTTCACATTCCACACCAACCCATAGAGGATTAGGTGTGCGACATTTCCCCCCTTAATCCAAAGGGGTACGTATGAGTCCAAGAAGAGAGTTGTAATACAAAATGTGCAAAAAATGCATGGAGGCACTAGGCTTAATGTGCTCTTTGAAATGTTGGTGTAAGGGGGGTGGTTTAAGGATGACCACCAACACTGGAATGCTTAGTGAAGTTCCCAGAACTCTTCCAAATCTAGCATGAAGTTGAGGTCTTCTACTAGAGGAAGTTCTCCTAATGTTTTGAAGAGGGAAACCTTAAACCTTGAAAGGGAGGTCTCACCCCACATAAAAAGGGAGAACCTCAACTTGAAAAGGGAGGTCTCAACCTATGATGGTTTAAGGATGACCATCAATTGAAGGCATGCTCAGGGGCATCTTTGTCTCTGGCTACAACTCTAAATTTGGTATGGAAGGTTGTGGCCCAGGCTCACTCGATGTGGCTTTGAAACTTGTAGATGACCACCACTTCCCCCCTTGTCGAATACAAGGTGAGAAGATGGAGAAAACTCAACTGCAAGATTGTTCAATACTCTAGAACAAGCTCTGACATATGACTTAAGTATCTTCTTGGTTTTTGAAGTCCATTACCAAGAAGTGATACATCTAAGATGAATCTTTGTTCTTGTAGGAGGCTTGTTTTGAAGCATTTGTTTGAAAAACGAGTGATTTTATGATAGTGCTCACATGGATGAATATCAAAACAAGCGATTTTATGACTGTTCTCACATGGATGAATATGAAAACAATGATCTTTCAAAGGCCAACTCAGTCACAATGTTGGCATTTAACAAATTTTGATTGAGAATGTGGAGGAGTAGAATTTGAAGCAACTGAAGGTGAACTATCATGAAGAAATCCAACACTTTGAAACTGGATGGGCTTTCAATAATCTGGAATGTGAAAGGAAACCTCCTTATCATATCCAAGACCTTTTCTGTTCTTGTTATGGACAAGCTCTTCCCAAGGTATAATAACTAAGCTAGAAAGTGCAAGCTGAATTTCTACATTTGCATGTAACTCTGCTGCTTCATTGGGCACTGGATCTGAATCAACTGTAACATGATTGACTTGTTGTTTATGGGAGTATGTTTCAATGTTCTGAAAAGAAATAGGTTCAGAATGATGACTCAACTGTTGTAATTCTTCGTGAGATTCAAGCTCCAAAAATTCTAGCTTTTCTTGTGTATGTTGTAGACATGTTTGAATGTCAAGAGTGGTTTTGTTGATTTTGACTATGCTGTCAGCAATGAACATGATTATATTTTTCAATAACTCTAATATTATTTCAAGCTTAGACATTTTTCTTAAAATCTGGCAAATAAATATTGTGAGCTTCAATTGTATCACTATATACCAAAGTGTTCTCTAGCAATTATGCACTATCTTCTTCTACACACAATATGAAGCCTTGCTGGTAGAATTTGGAGCAGTGATTAGGATAAAATTTTCTATGGTAGCAAATCAGAAGAAGATAATTCATATATACAAAATCAACCCATCAAGACAAGGAAACTGAGGGTTTTGATGCGATTATCTCTCTCGTGTGTCATCGATGCTTTGAGTCCTTAAGTTACAATAGACTCCATTTTCTATTATATAAAGGGATGACAGGCATAACCCATTTTACTCCTACCATAATCATGGATATCCAACATCCTGCACTTCAAGCAATAACATTAACAATGACCATTGTTTTCACTACTGTTCTCGTCTTAAGATGGAGGCGCCCCTGCATTATCCATAGTTTGCAAAAGAATCATGTCATTATAACAGGAGGATCAAGTGACATTGGCCTTGAAATTACGAAGGAAGTTGTTGCAAAGGGATCCTACGTCACTTTGGTAGCAAGAAATCTCTCTAATCTTCAAAAGGCATCTGAAGAAATCCTCAAAGAAGGACACTATGATTAGGACAGGATCAATGTTAAGGTTGTAGATATGAGTGACTATGAAGCTATTTCTATATCCATACATGAATACTATTAATGGAGGCCACTTGATATTCTTGTATGAAATGTTGGGGTTACTCGTATTTCTTATTTGGATCAGCTCCCCATTGATAAAAGCACTTCCACAATCAAAACAACCATAACTGGAACGTTATATACATGCAATTTAGTTGATGTCAGTCCAACTCGTGACACTCTTCATGGTATTTTCCCTAGATGGGGTTTGAACACACGACCTATGCTGCTACTCTTATGATTTATTCTTGTCATGTGTGCCTCTATGAGCCCAAACCTGAGGCTTGCATTTTATTTTGAAATTCTTCCCCAGCTGTGTATCGAACCCGAGACTTACCAATGTTGTTATGCTCTCTTTTCTCAGATGAGAATCACACACGAATCGACCTAGGTATCAAAATTTACAATTATAGATTCCCTTGAAGCCCAACATTCATTGGTTCACTGACCCAAATTCTGAGAGGCATTTCACTCCAATGAGAATTCATCTTGAAGCAGTAGACAGAGCTCGAAAAGTCTATACCCCTGCCTTCTACTAGCTACTTCCCAACACCTCCATCTAGAGATCCACAAAGTCTGGTACCTTACACGTTGCTAATCCCAAACTTTGCAACATCCACTAATCAACATTGTGGTCAGCTCAGCTCCTCGCAAAAAATCAACTCGCTCAATAGTTATCCACACAAATCCCTACATAGTGCTGGTATATGAAAGGTCTCATAGTTTTCATAAATCTTTCAACCAAATGAATCGTAAGATTTAATCAACATAGAGAAGGAACGTTTTCAGGTATATCCAATGCACATATCAAGAGCGACCACTTTTACATAATGCTCAGACACACTGTCAAATAAAGAGAATGATCCATGTTGTTCAAACGGACAAAAATTATGCATGGAGACAACCTTCTAACTAACTGACCAATCATTCTACATGTTGGATAGATAGGTCCTGACCCAGGTTCAAAGTTAGCTGTGCCAACCAACAAAACCCTAAAATGCTGGCCCTTTCAAAAACAAGTCGCGTAGCACAGGTTGTAGTCTCAACTGAAGCAGTTTTAGTGGATGACAAAACCAGGTTTCCACATCCAGAGGTCTATGTGATGGGTTCCTGTGGCCTCTAGGGCTTATTTCTATCTTCACGAACCCTAACCCTTCCGGAATAGTTATTAACATTAAATCTCAACAACAACAATTATATCTTTGTGAAGGTCATTAACTAGTCATAACATGCATAATTTATACTGATCTACCACTTTCACACATTAGATAAACATTTATTCATATACTTTCAGATACAGAGTGAACATACATAATTGTAGAAATAAATACAGATGAACAAATGTGGAAAGTATGGATCAAAAATTCTTTATTAGATGTGATATTCAAAGTACGGACTCTTCTTCCTTGTGCACTCAGCTACAACATCCCACGCAATCAACTTGCGGACTTACCAAGGTCTCTGCACACTTAGCTGCAGGAGCCTTCCCCTTCACCTAAGTACAGGAAACACAATTTCCTGCCTTAGCTTAATTGCCCAAAACAATAATCTTCTATTCTTACATCCTCTTTTAGACTTGCTATGACTCTTCTATTTATAGCCTTTCCTTTTACAATACCATGGTCCGTGGACCATGGGCGGGTCTCAAAACCTTCTTAACACCTAACAACCTAAGGGACTAAAGCCCCTTTGAATCTTACTATCTTCACACTCCGCTTCCACAAATCATGGAGAATTTACACTTTTACAAAAAGGAAATACAAAATTTAACCCCAGGGACCCCATCCCAATAGGCCCCCAACATAATTTGGTGACTCATCCCCGAGTCACTCAGCTGGCTCTTAAATCTTCTCTTGGATTTCACGAAATTCCAACTTTAGAACCTACAAATTAGTAATTCCTTGCATAGCTTCCTGCTGCACTTCCTCGACTAATTTCTCTGTAGTAGGGCCTTCAACCACGAGGCCCATGGTCTTTTGCATCTGCTGCATGGCCTTAAGATTTCTTTGCATGGATAGAGTCAGCTGGCTGGCCTCCTTTGTCCAAGGTTGTGTTCTTTCCCTATGAATGGCCTCTTTTTGGTGCAACTCTTCAATTTCATTCTGAAGCTTCTTCCCTTCCTGTAGTTTCGTGAACCGTTGCACTAGAGCCAACCTTTGCACAGTCGATCTAATTTCATCAAACTACGTTTGTTTTTCTCTAAGGTATGCGTCAATCTTTTGCAAAGTGGGGTCCTCCTGCAGTGAAGTCCATAGCTCCATGGATTTCTCAAAAAACTCTATGCAGGCCTTGACTGCTACTTCTAGTGTGGTCATTCCTTCCTTTATAGTAGCCTCACGTTGCTTTCGAACATCTGGTAGAGTTGTTGATTGCAACATCAATTGTAGCTCTGAAATTTGTAGTTGTAACTCAAATTGTACTCGGCAAATTTCATCTTTGGAATTTTTTATGTCGCGGCCAACTTCTGGATCGTTTCTGTCGGCACTGCATTAGTTGCAAAGTTAAGTTCAGGAAGCTCATTACACACCTATGTAATCACTACTTCTAAGTGTTGGCTGCGCGTAGCAATTTCTTTCTTCTCCTTCAGTGCCTGTGCCTTTTCTTTGAAGATATGTTGGTTGTTTATTTTTACTTCATTAATTACCAGCAGTGCACTCTTCTCCCTAATCCTCATCTCATATGATATTGCTTGGTGTAACTCATGGAGGGCTTGGATAGGGAGTGCCATGAGGTTGATTCCTAAATTCTTGATATGCAAAAGTTGGGCGTTGGCCTCTTATGAGTCGGCGCGTAGGGCCCCGTCGGGGAATTGAATCACATGGAGATACAAAGTCTGATTCGTGTCCAACACTGTTGCACTCGCTTGATGCAGGCTCACCTGAATCCCGCTCGCTTGACCTATGCTCACTTGTAGTCAGCTTGTTTGGATTTGCAGATCACATAGATCCTTCTACACATTTTCCAGCGCATGTTGGTACTGCTACTCAAACTAGGTCCATAATTCGGTTGTATTATCCCAGACCTTGTCACCAATTTCGTTTAAGTCCCCTTTAGTGAGGACTAATGGATCCACATGGGTGACTCTATTCGAATTTTGTTTCTTCCACGGTCCTGAGATTGTCTACCTTGTTAATTCACTGACCACAAAGGGGGTTTCCTGCTCCGCGCCCCCATCCTCTTCTGCATATGATCCTTCTTGATCCTGTGTGCGTTGATAGTCAGACTCCTCAACATTGATTGTGGTTCCCTGAGCTGCTTTCCCCTTTTCAGCAGCTTCCTTGATAGCAGCTTCCTTAGCTACAACCTCTTTCTGTTGTGCAGCTTTCTCCTGAGCTACAGTCTTCTGGGCTTCTATATGTTTCTCTACAACTGATGTCTGCGCAGTGGTACCTTCTGCTGCCTTTCTCGTTCTTGTGCCTGGATCTGATGGGTAAATCCACTCTCCTGGCCATTTACCTACAATCTCTGTGACATTCGCCTCACCAACAAGATAAGGAAACTTGTGCCATATCTTCTTTGGATCCCTTTTGGAACAAACATAGACATTATGAAAGTTAGCCTTGAAGTCAGCATAAGGCTCATACTGATCATATAAGGTAGATGACAACCTTGGCCTTTATCTAATCATCATGTGCAGATCCATCTCCACCAGCACCCAGAACATCTCGGTCTCTGTGACCCACGCAGGGTCCTTCGTTGCCCAGAGTGAAACAAACTTCACTGCCTCCGAAAGGTCTAATTCTTAAGGAGGAAACTGGTTATCCTCTGGCGTCCTCCATGCTACTAATGCTATCAAGAGTAATAACTAGGAATCATGAAATGCCTTGCCCTCATCCTAGGCCTCCCCATAGTTTTCCAAGAATTCCTTGCAAAGGTTATGAGCCCAATTGTACTAGACTCCTTTGGTGCAATGTGTAACCAAAGAGATCACATGTGTTAGAAACTCATTCGTGCGACACTTCCGCATGATCTTGCATGCCAAGATTTGCATGGCGAACTGCACCGCGGGATTTGAAATGGAGTGGATGGAATATCTGCACAAATTTTTAACCAACTCGAAATCGCTCTTCATCTGATCTGCAAGTTGCTTCTCCTTCATTTTCCATCCAAACACTTCTGCTAGATCCACACCTTGATAGGGTAACAAGGTGATCCAGTGGATCAACATATCGGTAATTGGGATGGGTTCTCCCAACTAGAGACACCCATCGTGCACCAAGGTGAGTAAATTCCAGACACATACAATGTTAATGAAGGTGCGACTCAAGTACAACACCCATAGCATGTTTAGGAGTCCCACGGCCTCAACACCTATGACCCAATTCAAATATTCCAATCTCATAACCTTGGTTTCCTCATAATAATCTTTGATAGGTACTTGGCTGGTGCAAGATAAGGAAACTTCTCATGATCTCCCAAATCCAAATCCTCCAGCTTGAGCATCAAAATGCGGCCCAATAGCATGCCCTCAAACACCACCTTCTCGGGTAGCAGTGGTGTAGAGACCATAAATTTTGCATTGTCGGGGTCCTTAGGCACCTTAGCTAAGCCCTTGCACTGTGGGATGTACTTCGGGAGCTGATTCATAGGCTCATCCTTCTCAACATCCATTTCCTCGATGCCTCCACATGGTTCTTCTTCATTTAAATCAAGGGGCTCAGTTGGCTGCTATGCTTTGTCCATCTTCCCCTTATGGTAGATTTCCATGGGAATTTTTCATAATGATTGCCTCACTGGAACCTGCTGTGGTTTCTTATGATTTTTTTAGCTGCATAGGGCTTAGTTCTAGGAGACCTAGGCGCTGTAGTGAGAAATCTCGTAGGAACAAAGGGTGTTGCTTCAACTGAGGGCGCTGCTTTAGAGGGTGCATCTTTTGTTGTGGGGGGGGGGGGGGGGGGGGGTTGCAGTTATGCTTGCTATAAATGCCTTATGGAAATCCTGAGGTACATTAGCCAATCCCAATCGTGAGAAGAGTTCTTCCCAATCGGGCTTGGACATACAGTTCAACTCTTGGTGCAACACAAGGAAAAAAAGCTCAAAATCGACTCTCAGGAAGCAAAGTGTTAGAATGCAGGGTGACATGCCAGATTTAAAGGGGAATTCGAATTTGAATCTAAACATTTCCTCTGAATTTCTATCATTAATGCATATTTGGCGGCATATTTCCAAAGATTGCCCCATAAATGTGCCTTCTCGACTCCTTCTAATGGAAATTTTTTCATCCAATCAGCTACAGTGCTTCCAATGACTTTTTTGACTAGGCTATGTGACACCAACCTTTGTCGCACAGCTCCCCTCGACACCCTACTTTCTTCCATTGTGCAGCCCTCTTACTTTTTCTTTCCCATTTTTGGGTAGTGTAGTTTATAGTCTTGTAGTTCCTTGCAGCTTCCTGGAGTACTAAGACTATCCCGCCATCATATAGTCATTGCGTAGGGGCGGAATCACCCTTGTACAACTTCAAGTGACTGTCAATGAATCTGCCTAGAAACAATTCTCCATTTAGCTTCACGAGCTGAACTGCGCCACCATCTTTTACCACATAAGGTCTCTACCAATTCATTTGAAACTTCCTAGGAAATTTCATAATTTTTTGTCATATAATAATACCAAATCATTAAGCTAGAAGTTGCATTGCTTTATATGTCAATCATGCCATGCCTTTTCGCACTCCTTTTGCACATGTTGGTGAAATCATGCTAAAAATTGATCCTCCTCCAATTCCATTAGTTGCGCGAGACGCTCCTCCATAGTATCGCGATCAACCATATCGGTTAATGTTGCAATCCGCAGACTCGACACAATATATTCCATGAGCATCAGAGCCTCCTGCCCATAGACCAACTTGAAAGGGGTTTGGCTTATCAACTTCTTACAAGTGGCTCTATACACCCACAGGACTGTTGGTATGCACACATCCCAGTCATTTCGCATCGTGTTGCAAACCTTCGTTAAAGTGCTCTCCAGGATTTTATTGAAAGCTTCTATTGTACCATTAGCTTGAGGGTGGTAGGATGTACTCTTTTGATGATAGACCTGGAATTATTCAAGCATCGTGACAATCATTTTGTTTAAGAAGTGTGTGCCCCTATCACTCATAAGTGTCTTAGGGCAGCCAAATCAGGACAATATAAACTCAAAAATAAACTTCACAACGGTAGCTGCACTACAATCCCTTACTGGCTGAGCCTCTACCTATCTCGTCAAGTATTCAGTTGTTGTGATAATATATTGCGCTCTAGTCTTTTTCCCTGGTGGCTGGATCGGACCCACAAAATCAATCACCCACTTATCAAACACCTACAAAGTTTTCTATGGATTTAAGGGCAATTCGTCCCTCCACAATGGTCTCCATGTCCTTTGGCAAACATCACATGCCCTACAATATTGTTTTGAATCCTTATGCATCATTGGCCACCAAAGTCATGTGTGTTTGCTCTACCTGCATAGTTCCCTCCTGCCACTCCTCCATGTGCTTATGTGAGGATTCTTGTTCGTTCAAAATCTGGGACATATCGACGTAGTATTTCATCGGAGGCAATTTTTTATAGGTGTCTAGCAATCACAGAAAAATCAGCCACGTGAACCACCAATTCCTTCTTCTGTTAGGTAGAATATCCTTTTGGGGCTATGCCAGTTGTCGTCTGTGACACAAACAACAAAGAGTTGCGCATTAAGCAATCCTTCTTCCAGTCTGGTAGGCTCATCAGTAGTCTCAATCCGAGATAGATGATCGGGACCAACATTCAATCATCTGGGCTTCACAATCACCTCAAAGTCATATTCCTGAAAGAAAAACAACCATTTGTAGATCTTCCCCCCCAACACCAGAATGGGCGTGGTGACTATTTTCTCCTTCAAAATTTCTAAAATGTTATGACACTCTTCATCCCAGTAGAATGTCTCATCTTTCTTCAACAGTTTCTCCATTGGTGCAATGATTTGCGCATATGTCTTGATAAAATTTCTATAATACCCCATATGGCCCAGTGTCGCGCCTAGATATTTTACATTCTTTGCGGCCTCAAAATTGACAATAAAATCTATCTTTGCAGGGTCTACCATCAATCCCTGCTTGCAAACACATGACCCAACAATATTCCATAAGGAACACAAAAGATGCATTTTTTTAGATTCAGAGCGATCTGATGTCTCTGAAAGGTATCCAACATAAGGCACAAACTTGCAGCGTGGCATTTTACCAACCCAAATATAGTCCAATCATCAAAGTAGACTTCTAAGAACTTATGGATAAATTCCTTAAAAGCTACAATTATTACCCTTGAGAACATCGCAGGTGCATTCTTTAGTCCAAATGGAATTACCGTGTATTGAAAACACCCCCATTCTGTCATGAAGGTGGTGTTGCTATGATCCTCTTATGTGATCTTGATTTGATGGTACCCCGAGAATCCATCATTGAACGAGTAGGCTTCCTGCCCTCCAACATTCTCCATGACTTCATCTGTAAGCGACGTTGGAAACGGGTCATGGACGCACGCATCATTTAGTTTCCTCAGATTGAAGCATATCCGTATTTCATCTTGTTTCTTCTTTTCCTGGACTACCATAGGACTCACATAGTCTGATTCCTCTACAAGCTCAATGATCCCAGCCTCTAGCATTTTGTCCAACTCTTTGTGCACCTTTTCCTTGTATTTTGGATTCAAATGGTAGGGTCGTTGTTTTACAGGCTTTGCATTTGGCTTCAGAGTAATCTTCATCACGCCCAAGTCCCGTACTATCCCCTTCAGATCCAAGAACTTGGTGGGAAACAAGTCCTAATATTTGCATAATAGTTCCATGATCTTATCAACTATATCCTCATCCCAATAGTCACCTATTTTTGCAAACTTCGCCTACGTGTTTGATCCAATGTTTATCTGTATAGTCTTCAAAGGCTTTGCTT
The DNA here is from genome assembly GCA_031772625.1 of Pinus tabuliformis. NCBI lineage: Eukaryota > Viridiplantae > Streptophyta > Pinopsida > Pinales > Pinaceae > Pinus > Pinus tabuliformis. The sequence goes on along the minus strand of CM062804.1, from coordinate 632,984,743 downwards.
TGTCAAGAATTGTTGCTTTGGGTCCTTCAACTTTGCTTTGTCCCTCAGACTCTGGAATGTTGATATTTATAGGGCCATCTTCTTCTTCTTCTGTGGTCACGTTATAACATTCCAACACATGGCGCAACTACGTATTCCAGTCTGGTTGAACGCATTCTACTAGTTCCTTAGGCGTTCTAAATATTGCAGCCTTAATTTCTTGGAGCGCTTCATTAATACATTCAAAGCCATCCTCAAAGCTAAAGTTCAACAACAAAATCTCCCTCAGGATAGCCCACTCGGTCGTCCCATGGTGCAACTTAGTTTCCAGGTACCAGTTCATTAGAATGGTATCAAAGTGTTACAAAATATGTGCACTCATTTAGGTTGAGGTTCCTCTCCCCAATATTTAGTCCACCGTGCCAAATTATCATGCAGATTGTCTTTCCTTTTATATTTCTCTGTCATACAGGTATTGGCATACCCGAACTTCAGCTTCATCATTCACCTATATAATTTCCAATCAACAAAGTTGTCCTTATGTGTACCCCACCAACGGGCAGGCGTAGCACTAGATCTAGTGCCTGGAACCGATGCTCTTCTGGCACCTCCCTTTCAAACTTATCCAAAAACAAGTTAACATCATCTAAGCCATCGTAATGAGGTAGATTCCATATCTCCATGGATATGCAGCGAAGCGATTTTGTCAACATGTTGTAGCATAGCGAGGAGACTTCGTGTCATATGTTCTGCCAATGCTCAAGTTCTTTGTTGGAATCTGAGGTGTAGGAGCTGTCTCTATCCCATCTAATTTGTCCATATGTTGTAGGATTTATCTTGTCCTCGTCACGTGTAGTGATCTTAGATATCTGGTCCAGATCATCCTCTTCTTTATAATCACTAACTGGTTCCGTTTATTGTGCACCTTCAGTTGGATCTAATGGAACAATTACTCAAAGAGATTTCCTCTCAAATGTCATTCTGTGTTTCTTAAGATTAATGACTGCATCCATGACGAAGGCCCAATAAAGTCCCAATATTGTAGGGTAAGGATTACTATCATCCACTATCTCGATCACTTCAAAGTCAGCTAAGGTGCTCACTCCTTCAATATCCACTGTAACCCCATATAGGAGCCCCATAGAATGATCTTTTGTTGATTTTCCATGCATAGCTGAATAGGAGACCACTGCAGTGTAGGTCTTCCCATTCTTTCCCAAGTCTGTTTTGGTAGCACATTGGCATCGGATCCTAGATCAAGAATTATTGGATCCATTTTGTACTCTCTGATCAACGAAGTTAGCCTCATTTTGCGACCTGTTCGTTTCTTGATTTTGCCCACTTTTCGTATGGCATGCTCTTCTAGAGGAGTCTTGACCTTACCTGTACAATTATCAATTAACTCTTGGAGCCTTTCTACCACCTTTGTATCCCACAACAACTTCATACAAGTCTTCATAAAGGTAGCTAATAGCGAAGGATCTACGTCCCGCGCTTCATTGTTTCTGCCAGACTTCTCCTGACTTCCTGAGGTAGAGGCCTCAGTGAAGCTCTTTTTGGCTTCCATAAAGGTTTCCTTAGCCCGGTTTAGATCGAATCCAACTTCCTTCTCGGCAGCCTTGCGTACCCAACCTTTAGTTTCCGACTGCTTTCCTTTATCTTCTCTAGTGGAAATACCACTTCGTGTCACTATATTAATGCTAGGCTCTTCTTTGCGAGGCTTCACCCTCATCATATAAATATTCTGCATAGGTGTTTGAGCCTTTTTCTCCTACATCTTGGTTATTAGTACTGGGAAATATTATATAACATGATCAAACTGTTGGAAATACTGACAAAAGAAATGTGTTGGATTCTGATAGTCATGCGCAAAATAACCTGCTTCTCCACAATTATAACAAATGACTTGTCCACGACCCCTTCTAGCTCCTCCTCCTCGTCCTCTTGCTCGGCCTTGGAATCCTCCGCGCGCTGCACTCGCACCCTGATCTTGAGACCGAAATTTCCACCTGCATTCTATATGTAGGGGTGCACTCCATCATCAATTCGTAGCTTCGACAATTGCGCTCATCATGCTCAACTGATTTACAAAAATTACAAAATAACTGCTGCGGAGTTTACACAAACTTTTGTAGGAGATGACAATTGTCAGTCACATGCTTCCCAACTATCTCACAGATAGCGCACCATAAGGTTACCTCTGCGCTTGGTCCAACGATATTTTCTAGCTTTAGCGGAACATGACCTCCCCCAATGAGGTAGTTTTGATAGACTGGACAGTCGTCCTTATCATGATCATGGCCTTTACACTTCAGGGACAAAACTTCTGTGTGCAACTCGGGTTGGACTCTTCTTTTCCCTTCTTAAGGCTTTGCAACTCCATGTGCAAGCTCTCCAGCTGTGAATGAATCTTTTTTACCCCTATATTTGTGTCCTACACTCGTGAATCTTCTAATCTCATGGCGATCTCCACTACTTCTGCTTGCATTCCTATTTTCTGTTGCGACATTGGTAATATCAGATGAGGTAGGAAAGAAGCAATGTACCTGTCTCTATGTCGAGTATCTGTAATGCTCATATTAGCTTGTTGAATCTGACACTTTAATCTTTGATCGAAGTCCCACGCAAACTCGTTTACCCTTTGTTGAATCTCTTTAAGCTCTGTCACAGACTCAGCCTGAGATTTGGGCTTCTTGAACTCACTGTTCAATGCTTGCTATGTTTCTAGCATAGTCGCGTTGGGTTTATCTGTGCAAAACTTGATGTACCAACTCATCACTTTGTCCTACAACGCTATGACTAGCTGCGCTTTCTTCATGTTGTCATTGGTGATCTGTTGTGCTTCCCATACAACATCTGCGATGAACCAAAATTGTTCGCGGTATTCAGTTCCCAAACCCTTAAACACAAGCATCTTCATTGTATTCACCATGTTAAATGATGGGGGTGGAGGCAGAAGTGTAGGTGTGTGAGGCAAAGGTGGGGGCAGAGGTGGAGTGGATGGATGAGGTATCCTTGTGATAACCTGATTTACTATCCGCAATGAACTTTGCAGTGTTCTCAGAATATTACCTTCATCATCGATATCAGGAGATCCTAACAACGGACTGTATTCAGAGCCCAATTATTTGTTCCTTTTGAATTCTCTCCCACTTCACGTAGTCCCTAACATCAATTTAAAGGCATAACCCACTTTTCACACAATAGTATCTTAATCCAGGTCTTCAAATATTTCAGGTACTTACCTCTTAGTCCCTTAAAGAAGCTTCGCTTTGCTTCACTGTTGCTGGTGGACATATCGATCACGAACTCAGTGATGAATCCTCCAAGAATATGATCGATCCATTTTTTGATGACCCGCACGATGTTATTTTCTAAAGCTTCTAAGCGCTTCACCAGTTCTGGGGTCCATAAAATAAGGTCGTCAAGCCTTCATGTACCTTGACTATCTGCTAAATTGGACAATCGCTTGTGCAATTGACAAGGGAAAGAGCAGAATAATATTTCATGTTCGTCTGTGAATAGTATATATTCAGCCACTCTTCCTTCGACAAGCACGGATTTTTGTTCTCCTAGGTTGCAAACGTGTGCAACTTTCGATCAATCCAATTTTCAATCTCTTTCTTAGTGGGGAACCACTTATCACACATTCCTTAGCAAGATCTTGGTCCCGACAACAGAACCATTTGTTGGCTAGATGGGTCTTGACCCAGGTTCAAATTTAGTTGCACCAACCAACAAAACCCTAAACTGTCAGCCCTTTCAGCAACAAACTGTGTAGCATAGGTTGCAGTCTCACACGGAGCAATATTGGCCGATGAAAAAATCAGGTTTATGCATCGAAAGGTCTGTGTAATGGGTTCCTGTGGCTTCTAGGGCTTAGTTCTATCTTCGCGAACCCTAACCCTTACGAAACAATTATTAATAGTAAATCTCAACAACAACAATTATATCTTCGCGAAGGTCATTAACTAGTCATAACATGCATAATTTATACCGATCTACCACTTTCACACATTAGATAAACATTTATTCATATACTTTCAGATACAGAGTGAACACACATAATTGTAGAATAAATACAGATGAACAGATATGCAAAGTATGGATCAAAACTGTCTTTATTAGATGTGATATTCAAAGTACAAACTCTTCTTCCCTGCGCACTTAGCTGTAGGGGCCTGCACACTCAGCTTGCGAACTTACCATGGTCTCCGTGCACTCAGCTGCAAGAGCCTTCCCATTCACCTAAGTACAAGAAACGAACTTTCCTTCCTTATCTTACTTCCCCAAAACAATAATATTCTATTCTTCCATCCTCTTTTAGACTCACTATGACTCTTCTATTTATAACCTTTCCTTTTACAATACCATGGTCTGTGGACCATGGCGGGTCTCAAAACCTTCTTAACAACTAACAACCTAAGGGACTAAAGCCCCTTTGACTCTTACTATCTTGACGCGTTGTTTCCACAAATCACAGAGAATTTTTTACAAAAAGGAAATACAAAATTTAACCCCAGGGATCCCATCCCAACACTACCAAAATACAATGCTCAACCTAGAGAATGAATTAATCATATTCCATTGCAGGAAAAGATTGGAGCAGAAGAGGTATTTTTGCATGAATATGTATAGCAAAGAGTCTGACATAACATGAAAGCCAAAGTTGCGAGCAGAGTGGGTAGGTTTATTTTGCAGAGAACGTGCACTGACACTGAGAAAATGTAGGATCTCAGTGTTATTGCATGGGAGAATATACAGAGCACATGGATGAAAAACTCTTAAGGAAACCTAAATGATATGTCAGTGTTAGCAAGAAAATAATGGTTTTTTGGAGCAATGCATGTGGGAATTTTAACAGAGAAGGAGCACTCAGATTCACAAAGACCATAAAAAAAAGTCACTCAAAATGGAGCAGGGCTAGCAATCGCCTGCTCTGATACCATCTTAAACATACATGGAATGTAAACAACGAATGTGAAAGATAAGCATTAGGTTTCATATATTATTGACATGATATACATTTATAGTACATGGTGTGACCCTTGGATTCATATTCCAAGTGGTCACTTGGACTTCAGTGGCTGTTCAAATTCCACACCAACCCATAGAGGATTAAGTGTCCAACAAATCTCATCATGTTTTGATTAGTAGATGAAATGTTAATGAATGCATGACCAAATAGATTATCTTGCAAATATTATGAGGAGGCATTAGTCCTTCTCAATGATTCTCAGATAAGTATGAGACTCCTATGTTCAAATGAGTATTTATGACCTGTACATTACATTTTTATGATATATTTGAAAAACTGTCTGTCATGGTTGATAGGGATCAGGTCAAGTCCTTGTTCACGTGTTTGCATTAGTAGCCTTATTTCTTTGTTATTTACCATTTATGTAACTTTCATGAAGTTTTGGGCAGAGGCCTGAGTCCTAACATTGAAAAAGTGGCTCAAAATTTTGGGTTGCTGGCACAAAATTGCCTAAAAAGGCTATAGTTGCATGGATGACTTGTTGTGGGAGTGACTGGAGGGTCTTAGTCGCATGGATGGCTTGTCATGTGAGTGACTGGGAATCTAGTTAAGGAAAAAATCAAGTTGTCTCAGGGGTTAGACACCTGGAGGGGTTGGTTGGCTCCTAAAGGTTTTGGAACTTCTGAGGAAGGCTAGATTGGTCTTGTCTTGTTGGTTCACTTCCTTGACTGTACACGGGGAGTTGAATCGTATCATAGTATCTCTTCATCACATTTTTACCCTAGTGGACTAGTTAGCTTGGGTAAATGTGGGAGGAGGGTGTTATAGATATCTACAACGGATTGGGATTCTTTTATACCTTACACATTCCAAGCTAGAGATATCCTATGTAGTTAGGGTAGTTTCGAGTTACAAGCAGGAGCCGCATGACCTACATTGGAAAGAATATAAGAGTATTCTTAGGTATGTCAAGGGCTTACTAGCTATGGCTTACACTATATAGTAGAATCCTTCTCACATCTTGTTGATTATATAGAATCAAATTGGGTTAGTGATAACATTGATCACATGTCCACACCAAGATATGTTCTCTACCTTGGTTCTAGTCCCATATGTTGGTCAAGTAAGAAGAAAGAAATTGTTACTTTTTCATCAACATAGGTAGAGTACAGGGTGTGGTGAACATCATTACTTAAGGCATTTGGTTGTAGCACTTTCTGGTAGAGCTTGGTGTATAGACTCCCTACAATTATATGGTGTGTTAACCAAAGTACACTTAATCTTTTGTAGAGACCTAGTTTACGGAAAACAAACCATGCACATTGAGACTCACACGCACTACATCAGAGGGAAGATGCATATAGGAGTTATTGATATGCAACATTTCCCTTCTTCCACATAGATTGTAGAAATCTTCATCTAGAGTTTCACAATGTGGGAGCTCTTCAGAGTGAAGGACAACGTTTCCTAGAAACTAAATTTTTTGACATTACCGCTCTTATTTTGAGGGGGGGTTTTCTTCCCACTGGGTTTTCCACCTTTACCTCACTTTATCTTTTATTTGATTGCACATGATAGATAACACGCCTGAAAATTGTCGGGACTCATTAACCAAGATACCCCTTGGATGTGCTTCAACATGGATATTGGGGTACATTGCACTTAGTTGTTCATCAAGACCCCATTAATACCTATGATTAGGCTATCATTTGACCTTATTCCATACATTATTAGTGCCACATGTGAGTACTTTTCTTTCACTACTAGACATTCCCTATATCAGGGATCATATCCTATTTTGAGCATTTTCTATTTTTAGTAAGTTTATTTTTGGGGGGTGACACCTAGGATGACATGTGGTGGTGATTGGGAACTAACTAGGCTATTACATGAAGATTTACCTCCATTGTTTCTTCCCTAAGGCCCCTATTATGAATTCATTCTCTTATTTTGGGATATTACCTTATCCACTCACCTACTAGCCTTTTGGTTGATTTTAAATTCCACTTTTGGAGTTTTCATGGGTATTGATTGCATGTGAGAGTTATTACATAAAATCCAATAGATTTATAACTCTAGTTACTTTCAATAAACTCTTTTATTATATATTTTTCTAATTTAAGGGTCTCCCGCTTCAATTTTAGCTTTCTACCTAATTCTAGGAATTTACTTTAGTTATTTTAGTATATGAGCAACGAAATCCCAACCTAATTCGAATTGGTTCTTCCTCCTAAAGTGCCTATATATTTATTCATGTCAAGAAATAATACATCATAAATTTTTCATATCATGTCCCTTGTGTAGTTTGAATTGCCTCTTTGGTTAGCTATTTTTTTGAGCAATTTTTCTCTTTCTTCTCTCTTATTTTACAATAGCTAGTCTAGTATTTTTTTCACACATAGATATTGACCTTAAGGAATGAGTCACATCATAAATTTGGTGAAATTTAAGGGTACAACAAGTCAGTTTATGAAACCAATGTCCTTAATCTATATTAATAACTTAGAACAATTTCCTATGTTAAATTGGTTATTTACCGACAATAGGAGATTTTGAATTAGTGAAGAAAATCTTTTGAAGTTCATTGAAATTTTTTTCATGAAGTTCATCAAAGAAGAAATTTTGAAGTTCAAAAGAAAATAAATTTTGAAGTTCATCGAGGGCAAATTTTAATGTTTGCAAATGAGAAAACTTTGGAAGTTCACCGAAGAACGAATTTTGAAGTTTGTTGAAGAAATATTTTTGAAGTCCACTGATGAGAAAAAAAATTGAGGTTTTGTTGTAGTGGCTGCAACACCCTCCAAAATTTTGTCCTGCATCTAGTTTTGGAGCCTCCCTTGGATTTTTACTTGATGTTTGCAAGCACTCAAGCTCACCTCGTAGGCTTGTGTGAGTCTTTGCACCCACCTTGCTTGACCGTTCAACAAAAAACCTTTTGCATGTTGGTCTCAATGTCACGCTTGCTTCCATGTTTTGGTCATACACAAGGTCCTCGCTTCATTTTTGCATGTTGTATTCACTATGTGAACATCCATCGCACTCACACACGAAGTTGTATGGACTGTCGCGCAAGCGTCATTGCGGTCGTTCAACAATCTATCATATGCGTCGTGCTTGTCGCTCACATCGTTGGTTAGTCATGTTGAGCATATGTTGTCTTGATGGTTCGTGGCATCTTGTCGTCAAGTTATGTTGAGTGTGTGTTCACAAGGTCGTGTATGCAAAAATTCACTCGCTCACACACTTAGTCATTTTTGTGGAAGTTCTAACGACCGGATCACCGTCTAACAACCTTACCTCCACCCTGCAATCGACTCGACCGACTATAACCCAAAAAAATGCAGAAGTGTCCAACAACCCATTTCAATATGTGCTTCATGCAAGCCAATCAACCAACCCTCCTCCTGGTCAAACATAGAGTTTGATCGGGCAGTGACCCCAGGACTCACTCCTCTAAAAAATTATGCAAAGATGCAGACCTTGCCCGACCTCCTAACTAAGGAAACTGCACAGATGGGCCAGACAGACACCTAATGCCCATTCCTGTCTCCCTCCAGGAATTGCGTAGTTTTCCCAGACAACTAGCTGGCTGCTCACCCAAAAAACTATGTAGATTTCTGAGCAAGTCCCTCAGCAGCCCAACATCCCGCTCAACTCAAAAACTGCGTAGAGGTGTTCAATAGGTCAGCCTCCTAGCAATTGCGCAAATTTTGTCTCCAACAACCCTGCAGCCCGTTGCTAGCTCCCTCTAAGAATTGCGCAATTTTTGCTGCCAAGCCATCCCGCAACCCACAGCCAGTTCCCTCCAGGAATTACACAGTTTTGCTGCCAAGGCTTTCCATTGTTCGACTGCTTCCCACTAGAAATTGCACAAATATGCCCTCCGGTCGAGCAAGATCCCGCAGACAGTCATTGCTGATATGGATTGTCCTTCTCAGTCTCCCAGTGACCTCTGCACAATTTTCATTAACAGTGCCCAGAGCTCGCAACCCAGGTTGAAACTTGCCTCACTTAGTTTCACAACCTTGTCCTCTCTCCCGATCACTTGCGTCCGAAAGCGAAAGACCATGCATCATGGTAGACTAGGAGGCTTATGGATTTGATGTTGTCTTGTCATGAGTGATTACACATACAGGTACGTGAATATACATGACGCGATGACAGATGGGATGAAAAAGGAGAGTACATGCAAGAGGATGTGTTCGCAAACGGACAAACAAATGATGCATGCGAGGAGAAAATTTCACAAATGGACAAACATGCGAGGAGAAATTTTCACGAATGGACGAACATGTCAAGCATGCCAAAGTACAAGAAAAGGAGCAACATTAACATGCAACATCAAGCGAACCCCAATGAACATCGAAGACTCCACACACATTTCCATGTGGAGGTGAAGCTGTGATACACCAAGAGGACATCCATCACTCAACAACACTACAGCTCGACATGCACACTAGCAGCATCATGAACATACCAGCACTGTCATGTTGAGTCATTTCATGAGTCACGTCGGCCACATCACTACTGTGGGCCGTACTATTGTAAATCAATGTAATGTAATGTGGAAGTCCAAGAGACCCACTTGTAATCTGAAGGGTCATGTAAAGTTGAAGAGTCAAATAAGTCAAACAGTCCTGAGGGAAGTCAAACATTCATAAGGGCCAGTTTCACCCTTGGCTATAAATACCCCCTCATTTGTACATGCAAAGGACTTTTCACCTTGGCTCCTCCCACAAAGCCTTGAGTGTATGTAGTTTTTTCTTTGAGGAGTGAGCAGTGGCTCCAATGCCCCTTTCATGGGGTTAGTGATATATGGTGTATTGATGTGTCTTGGAACTTTCGCTTAATTCAGAAGTCTAATCACAGGCCAACACGTTTTCACACGTGTTGTAACGATTTGTAAGATTAATCTTGAACACTTGTAATACATGTTGCTTTAACCTATTTTAAACGATTGAACTCATTCTTTTTCTCGAATACATATAATTATGAAAATGTGTTGTATAAGTTGTTAAGGTTTTCCTCGCTCGTGTTTGTTACCTCCACAGACATCAGACATAACCTTTCACATAAACTTGTTATAACGACCGTTGCACTCGCACAGGTTGCTCCGCTGGGTGTTGTATGTGCTATCTTCTCGTGTGCGTTGTGACTGCCGCATCCATGTGGACTACTCCTCTAGAAGCTGTGCATGTCCTATTGTGTTGTGTGTCCCTGACAGAGTTGGGACTCTTTACCCATCGACTAGAGACTCACTTACATCTTCTCCCTCTGCTGTGAAAGAAACTTGACACAAGTAACACTATCATTCACCAGGCACACAAAGCTCGAAGACAAAGCATATCACTCTCTTGTGCTGACAAGAAAGAGCTAAGGAAAACATTTAAGATAGTGGCAACTGGGCCATCATACCGGATGTGACTCCTACACTAAAAGGTGTGCGGTCTAGTTGGGACTTCATACTGAGGAGATGCCCTAAATTTTGGCGGGTCCAGCACCATCAATAGGTTTTCTGAAGAATAAATTTTGAAATTGATGAAGAACAAAATTTGAAGTTCACTAAAGAACACATTTTAAAGTTTGAAGAAGTGCTAATTTTTAAGTTGGCTGAAGAACACATTTTGAAGTTCACTAAAGAAATATTATAAAATTTATTGATGAGAAAATTTTTATACTTAATGAAGATAAAAATTTTGGTCTCAAAGAAAGAGAAAAAAACTTGGTCACCACTGAAAATAAAAGGGGTAGTAGGTGGCATTTAATAAAAATAATTGCTTGTTGCTTGTCACATGATGTTGATGTGGCATGTTGATTTTTGTAGATTGAAAAATGAATATTACATATTGCATGTTAATATTAGATATTGGATTTATATGTCAACATCACATGTTGCACATTTCACATTACAAGATGCATAGTTTGCATGATGCATGGTGCACATTGCAATTCCATGATGTATGTTTCACATTCCATATTGGATATCGATGTTGCAATTTTCATATCGGCACTACATATTATATGTTCCATGTACCCATTGCATCTTGTACATTGTACCTTGTATTTTGCATGCTTCTATTCAAAATTTAATGTTGCATGTTTCATATTAATATTACATGTTATATTTTGAGGTGGCATATTGCAAATTTACATTATACATTACACATTGCATGTTACATGTTGGGTTTTATGGTGCAAGATGTTTGTCACATGTTATGTATTGCATTTGGTGTTTGATTAACACACTATATTTGTTGAGTGATGAGAGGGTGGGGAAAATTAATCCTTAGTCATTCATAGGCATGAAAAAAAGAGAGCCTTCAACATTCAGAAATTAAATAATATCTCTAGTGCATACATGAAAATAAATAAATCATTACACAAAATATTGGATGAAAGTCTTAAGAAAAATATTGAATTAAAGTGGATAACACTTTTGTTACTACAAATAAATGTCAATAGCTTCCACAAAACATAGATACATTAAGTTATTTTAATGGGAACAACATTGTATGTTACCACTTTGTCTATGTAAATATAAAAAAATACATAAGCTATAACATGCAACAAAGTGTTGAACCCTTTGTTCTAGTGCCATGAGATTGGAACTCTAGTTTGCCAAATATACTTTTTCTATGTTCTCTCCTTTTGATATTTTTTTTGTCTATCCTTTATAGATGATTCATAATATGGTTCCTTCCTTGTGTTTCCATGTTGAATTGTAATCTATATTTGCCACTAAATAAACATCCATCAATTTCATACATTTCCCAGCACCTCCTTATAATGGATGACTCACCCAATGGTACTTAGATATTAATGTCAACAAATGGTCTCAAGGATCACCAACATGAATTATGAGGTTATTCATACTTCCCTAAGACATTTGAAATTTGATAAGAAATTCATAAAATAATGAAGTTCATAAACCCATCAAGTCTTGGTTGTCACTGTTAGTGTGAAAATTCTTGGAGGGTGTACCAAAAATACTTCACTTAAGTCACTAGGTAACAAGTGACCCTAACAACAAGTTCATAATTGTTGTCGTCTTAGATTTGAAACAAAAATAGAAAACATGTAGTAAAAGAAGATATAACCCAAAACAGAAAGCAACAATATAAAGAATCCAGTATAATAACCCAATTGGGAAGACTTTTTGAATGAAATAATATTTTATTGATAACACCTAGTGAAGGAGATATACAGATTGGTCTGTAAGTCCCCCTCTGTGGGATGGGTCCTTTGATATCCTTGATGCTTCAGAAAATTGATCTTCTCTCTCAATGTGAAAAACCCAAACAAAAATGAAGAACTCAAAATGGGAGCTCAAGAAAAATGACAATAATGTTGACGATGATTATGATCATGGTGAAGAATGAATGAAAAACCCTCCTTTATATAGCAAAGTATGGAGTTAATCTCAAAAGTGGAGAATAAAAAAATATCATTAACCAAATTCAGATATAACTACTTGGAATACTTTATTATATTTATTGAAGAGGGAAAATGAATTTAAAATGGTTAAATACTTGTATTTAGAAATAATTAACAAATAAAATGATATATTTATTAGTTCGCGAGAAACAAGAAAGGTGTGAAATCAAAATAATTATTAAATTGTTATTTAATAATTATTTTACTAATAGAAATAAGGAACTTTAAATAAATAATGATTTATTTAAATATTCCTAAGGGATTTAGTCAAATGTGACAAGGAATAATTATTTAAATAATAATTTAATAATTATTCCTATAGAAAATTAAATAAATAATGATTTATCTAATTATTCTCATGGGGTTTTTTTATTTGAATAAGAAAATAACTTAACAAAGGTTTACTAAATTATTTTCCACAATGAAAGTGATTTTACTATGGTAAAATTAAATCTACATGGTGTATTTCGATCCACCTAGTTAGAAATGGCTAGGTGATCTTTTTTTAGTGATAATAGATTTCCCCCACACATATGAGTGTTAGGAGAAAATCGTATGACTTAAATACATTGTAGATTACACTTCCATGAGACACCAAAAGGGCAGTCAGAGAGAGAGAGAGAGAGATATCTGAAGCAAGTCAAGGATGGACAAATAATGGAGGGGGCGGGACCTATAAAACTATTAGAAGTATCCTTTTATGTGGTAGTACATGATCTCAAATTAGGTGGGGGAGGCATACCCATACTCCTCGAGATAACTTCATACAAAGAATAATGGTGAGCCTAGAAATGTGGGTTTGAGCTACAAAGTACATGATATATGATACATGATACACTAGCATCAATGGGCTAGAAAATAATACAATAGATCCCATATACATAATGCACCTAGAAAAAACATAGGCCAAGACTGAGGACACTAATATATGAGTACATGAGATATAATTCCCCTCAAACTGACATGGGGAGGGGGGATCACAAGCAAGGAAGCCCTGCTAGACAGGAGAGGGCTATAAAGATCTGAATTGATCATCTGGAGGAGACATGCATCTTGTGGGCACTACAAGTGGTGGAAACTAAACCCATCAAATCTACGAAATTGCATTGGAGGTTAGATCAACATCTGTGGTCATTCGGACATGTGGGGGGTTACCTAAAGGGCCACCTCCTCATGAGGTCTAAAACATCTCACATAGACCCGGGAATCACTGGGACAATCATCTGGATTACCGAACCGTCAAGTGTACGAATCTCAATTGTGCGATAAGGCGCTGATGTCGAGCACGTGAGAAACAACCAAGTCAAAGAGAAATAATGAGTCCCTTTGATTGATATGAGGCACCGAAAAAACATGGAAGATGGAACCAAGGTACACCACCCTATAGACTAATCTTCTGGAATAAATGCGTTGAGGTTGAAAGAAGAGAGCTTGCCATAGTTAATGCAATGAGGAATCCTTAACAAAGGCACGAGGGAATATAGTAGAGTGAATGATGGACTGAAACCATAACTAATTATGGAAGGAAAAAAAATGAATGGTGGACTACCGAATTCCCTTGTCAGAGCAGAATAAAAGTGGTTGACCTGGCAACGACTGAATCGATTCCGAAGGGGATGGTCGATGACTCAAACAGGGGTTCAACAAAGATGGAGCAGAAGGACTGGAGGCCAAATATGAATAAAATAGAAGAAATGTGGCATGAAGATGAATGAAACTGTAATGGGATGCAATGGGGACTCGGAACAGACTCCATAAGTACAAGGGTGACACATCTCGGATGCTTTGAACAAGGGTGACTCGATGATGCTGCCACGTGGGGGAGGCCCGGTGGGGACCATGAAAACATGAGTAAATGATGGTTACTCATGATGAAAATCGACATGTGAGTTAACCAGTGCAAAGGTAAAGTGGTATCAAAGTATGAGTGTATAAAATGTAGAGATTCATTTTTAAGAGGTGGCAAAGTGGGACCTCATGGAAAAAATGGCTTCCGGGTGAAGTTTCAAATTACCAAAACCAAATGGATACCCATTATAGAACTTAGTGAGAGCTTTCCAACGGTGTTGATGGTTCGTCAAACAGAGCTACGGTTTGGTCGCAATGGGTGACGGAAAAAACAAGGGTTTTTCCTATAAAAGAGCTTTTTGCCTCCAAATCAAATTCATTTTGCACAGTGAGCTGTGGAGAATTTGGAGAGAAAGAGAAGGACCTAAATCCTGTGGAGATCATAGTAGAAAAACTGACAGTCAGAATTAGTATCTAGGTGGCCTAACCATACTCATCAATTTCAGTGGTTTAGATTTTCAGATTAGGACCTTAGTTTTTCCTAGGAGACCCTTGCCCATCCTCACAGTTGCAACACACTTTTTGGGGCCAGATCTATGCTCTGGAGCACTGAAATAGGGACCACAAGTGCATTCAATGTAATTTTGAGGGAAAAAACCGCGCTCTGGACTGAGAAGATGGGTAGGACTCGTGGCCTATTGGAAGTTGAAGCTGAGTTCTATCATGAATTTCTTTTGTACTCTTAACTAAAAAAACATAATTGTCTTGCAGGTATGGTAGAGTTAAAGATATTATGGTGAGAACGAGATTTTTAGACCCTCCGTGCTGAGATTTAGGGGAATCAAGTAGTGAGAGGAATGTTGTCATGATATGACGAAGTTCTTAGAGAACCCTTTGATGAGGGATGGTGAGCCCCTACTGTCAAGGATAGTGAGTTACTAGGACCCGAACCAAGCAGCCTTTGAAGTGCAAGGGCATAGGATTGAGCTCACGATCCAAGACATATATTTTCTGACAGGATTGCACCCCTCGTCGGGGGGGGAGGGTATGGGAGATACATCCAGTGCTGCCTCATGGGTGTTGGTCACCAAAAGTGTCCTTCTTTTAACCTATATTTGTCCTAACTACACTACCTAAGCCTCTATTTTACAATTAAAATCAAACCTTTGTACATGATTTTTGGTCCCTTTCTGTGATTTTATTGGATATGGATCATAAGGGATTATTTTTTATTAAAAAGGTTAAATAGATTTAAATTCCTTTGTAACTTATCTTTTCATATTTCCTTAAGGCATAATGAGTAAATTTCATTAATCAAAAGTGAAGCTCGGTTGGTGCAGGATCTGCAATTCCTGTACCGCCCGTTATTCCTGTAGCAGGTGGACAACCGATCCATTAAATTTGGATTAACTCCAAAAATACTACACTTGTTAAATATTAGCGCACATCTCTCATCAAGGGTTTGTTCCATTCTCTGTATAGGGTTGGAGCGTTATGGATGGGCTAAAGACATGCTTCGAGCATTATGGATGAACTAAAGGTGGAGGTTGGTCATTGTTCAAGCGCATTTTCCTGTTAAGTTTCATTACGGACGAGAACCAAGTTTTATGTATAAATTAGGGATTATAGGGTAGACTTAGCTAGTGATACTGTGGAGAATTTTTTATACATTACTGCTGTAAATTTTGTAAGTTTGTATCGCCCTGTCTCTCTGGGCTGGATCATGGTTCTACAATGTATATTTGTAGAAGACTTTGAATAAAAGGAGCTAATGCCAATTTTCTATTTGCAGTTCTTGTTATCATTTGTAATGTTTCCTTCACATAGTTGATTTCATAACTTTCATAGAGGGAAACGAGTTGGTTGGCTAGGGCCCAACCAACCCAGCTTGTTCTCCCTATTTTTGTAGTGTTTAGATCTGGTTATGTTGGTGTGAATAGAGAAGTTTCCTTTTACATTCTTGAGCTTGAGATTTTGTGAAACCCTTGTGCATTTTTTTCGCGTGATCTCAGATCTGAGGCTTTTCCATGTGTTGGGTTAAATTTTATTTCCAATCTTTGCATTTCATTCCTTTCCTAAAGCATTGAATGGTCTTTCCTTTTTCTGAGAAACCTTTTCTAAGTTTATTTCCAAAATATTGGTTAAAGTTATGGGTTTAGGTGATTTAATTTAAATTCATTTCTTTCCAGCATAAGCATGCCCTCACATGAATATAAAGTTCCGCAATCCAATAATAACTTTGTATGTAAAGATTAAGTTGTGACGATTTCGCATAATATTATAAGTGAAACATTATTTGCAGGAATCAGTTACAATATCTTTTTGAGTTAATGATTTTCTGAAGAATATAATTTAAAACAAAGTTTTTTTGTTATCATGACCGAGATATAAAAGGGATAGAGTTTTCTTACTTTTGGATAAGCATTTTTAGTTATAGCGCAAGTGTGTTTCCTTCATGTCATTGCAAGATTTCCTTTTGAAGTTTTCACAATCATTTCTATTGAATGCTTGTTTTGATTGGGAGTATTTTTATTAATTTTCAAGCTAAATTTCTTCTCTGTTTCATTTATTTTTAGTTTGCTAGATAAAACACATTAATATCTGAAGTAAAAATGATTGAAACCATACTGTCCTAGTGCAGGAACAGTGCGTCCTAGTGCAGGAACAATGTGTTCTTAGTGCAAGAATGGATTGTTCCAGTACATGAACATAACATTCTAGTCCAAGAGCATAATGTTCTAGTATAAGAACATGGCATTCCTATACCAGAACAGAGTATCCCAGTTCAGGAATGAAATTCATTTCAGTACAGGAACTCGAATGCTCCAACAGAGCAATGATATATTTTTTAGTAAAAAGAACATATTTAAAAGTACAACATAAAACCATTATTTATGTTCTTTTAAGCATTGGAGTTTGATCACAAGAACATCTTTTATTTCCAGTATTATTTTTGATTGATTGCAACCCATGCTTTAATTTTTCTGTCAAATTTTATGGCGAGTATTTTCTTAAATTGAATGCAGTACCTACAGTGGCTTGGTGTTGTTTTGCTAAAATTTTTCCTTTGCAATTTCATTTCTTGATTCTACAAATTTAGTAAGAGAATAGAAGTATAATTTATAGAAGTTAAACTAGAAATTCTTGGCATTTCCTGTGCTATGCCTCTAAGCTTACGTAGCCCCAGGTTGACAAATTAAGTGTTGAAGGAGTTTACTGAATTGTAACTCCGACACCCAACATTTTGGCGCCTTTGTCGGGGAGGCGTTGAAGAAATATGGTAAGGCTTTTTTATTTTTCTACAACAGGGGTAAGTCTGCTTTATTTTTTCATGCAGTGTGCTTCTATTGTTTGAAGGAATTTTATTTGAATTAATTTGTGTGCTGTCTTTTTTTACTACAACATTTGATTGAGTTTTTTCAGCAAGTTTTTCAATTGCTATTTTTTGGTTAATTTATTTTAAATTGTATGACTAGAAGAGGTAGTGGTACGAAGCCCAATGAGGGCCGAGGAAATAGTGATAAATTGGAAAAAAATTCTCATATTGGGTCTTCTATTGTAGGAAGAAAGTCCAAACAAACATAGACCCACCACATAGGCACTATTCACCTGGATTCTGGAGATAATTTTTTGGGAGTTTCGCAGCTAGGAAGGGGAAACCGGAACTCAAAAGATCAATCTAAACCATAGTCAATTTTCACATTCTGTTGAGAGTGGTTCGATTAAGAGAAGAAAAATGGCAGATAATGAGGATCATGCTGAAGGGACTGGTGAGAATCAAACAAATGAGGAACATTCCACTTTTGGATTTTTGGTTGTGGATTTGAATGGGGTAGTTCAAATGAAAAATATTCCACCATCTGTTCTCCCTGATTTCCATGGTAAGGTACATGAGGACCTAGAATCCTTTTTATTTGAATTTGATATACTGTGTAGGAGCTATGATTATTCTTCAGATGCCCAAAAACTAAAACTATTTCCTGCAACTCTCAAGGACTCAACATTACACTGGTTCATGGGAGTAGGAGGGAATACTATAGCTACTTGGGACTAGATGAAGAGAGTATTTTTAACTAAATATCATGAATATTGCAAGACAAGAGAGATGTAGGATGATATTTTCACTATTGCACACGGTGAATATGAGACCTTGGAAGATTATTTAGAGATATTTTTATATATTATTCAAAGGTCAAAACATAAATTTGATCCAAGTACTATTAGAAACTTGTTTTTGCGAGCAATTATTGATGATGCTAGAAACAATTTGAACTTGCTAAGACAAGGGGATATGCTCAAAAGAATTTTGATAAGATTTGTGACTTGTGCAGGAAATTCTCACGGAACCAATCTAGATCTAGTAGAGGAATTCGAAGTAATTCTAATAACAACAGATTTCGATCCACAGATGCTATGATTATTGGTTTGGAAAATAAAATGGACAATATGAAAACTAAAATTATGAACATTGTTAGCAAACAGATAAATTCTTTAAAATTTCAGCAAAAAATAGTAGAAGAGCAAGAGAAATTACCCATTTATTGTCCTAAATGTAGGAAAAAGCATCTTTTATGTGAATGTATTGCAGATATTAAAAGTGCTAATAAATGTGTCATATGTATAGGAAAACTACTGAGGAGTGCCCTTCGATACCTGGATTGAAAGCAACATTCAAAGGAGAGCAACAAGAACCTGAGCCATTGCATGTTATGGGAGCACGTAATCATGGCCTCACGTAGGTACATGTATGACTCATGAACATATTCCGTACTTTTTTGGTTATAATGCACCACCATATTCCTATCAAAATGTAAATTACTCACAACCTTGGCAGCATGGGAAACAATTTCAGTATGGACAATCACCTCCACCTTGGAAACAAGGATGGATAGGATCACCGCACTATCATTATCATCATTCTACACCAAAACAGTCATATCCCACCACTTATACACCTTATCCCATGGCCCAGTCTACAATTCCACCAAACTTGCCTCAACAAACTCATACCATGTCATTATTACCATTACCACCACCCTTTTGACCACCTCAACTACCTGCACAACCAACACCAAACACAAATAATAAATCGGTGCAAACGATCCATTATATCGGAACACTTCCTTTCCTTATTTATCAAACAATGCCAATTGGGGTTAATGACCTTCAACTAAGATCGGGAAGGGTAGTAAATCTAGAAAATCAAAATAAAAAATGACCTATGGTGATCATCGAGGAGAAAAGTGAGGAGGAAAGTCCCAATCATTCGAAAGGAGATGTCACCATTCGACCCATTCTCGCACGATCAAAGCCCTTACCATATTCTTCAAGCCAACCTCCCTTTCCAAAGAGCCTGGTTATGGAGAAAATGACCCCACTCTTGAGTTTAACCTGGTTACCGAACTTAGGAATCTTTGCATAAAAGTTCCTTTTCTTCAGACCATTAAAGAGATCCCTGTCTGTACCAAAATCATTAAGGATCCTTGTATTAAAAAAATGAGGAAGAGTGTAGAGCCGCATGTCATCGAGTTCATTGGAAGAGAAATCGAGTTAATGATATGGAGTGCTCAAATGGAAAAATACATCGACCCTAGAAATCCAATTTATTTATTTTTTCATTGAGATAGGTAATGTCCTTGTCTCCTATGTGTTAATATATCTAGAAGCATCTACCAATGTTATGACTAGGTAAGCCATGGAACAATTTCAATTGGACCACATTCATCCTACCCCTATTGTGCTTGAACTTGCTGACCAACCTAAAATCAAGCCAGATTGTGTATTAGATGATGTGGTTGTTTTGATTGATTCTTGGGAATACCCCACGAATTTTATTATGCTTTAGCCAAAAAATCCTATTGGAGGACATCCTTCATTTTGGGACAACCATGGCTAGCCATAACAAATGGTTACGTAGGATGTCACTCTCGTGATATGTATATTTCTCATGGGGAGGCTAGGAAAAAGGTCACCTTGTACCCACCTGCTAGATCCATTCAGGGGTTTCAAGATACCCTATGGCTAGACTATGACAATAGTGATGAGGAGACTCGATCCATCAATATACCGAGTCAACCGAGGAGCGTGAGATTTGAGATTTCTTGAACAACTTGGACACTATGCCAAATTTTGACTCACTTTCTCATATTTTTAGCCCAAGTTTCCAATAAAACTATGATTCTCAGCCTTTTGCACTATAGAGTTTAGCTGCATCTACTAGTATCCTTGAGTCCGAGACCACTCTTGTTGAAATTAGTCCATGCAAATCTTTATATATTAATTCATACTTGGAACAATATCAATAAGAGAAACTTGTGATCTTGTTACAAGACCTTCTTGGTTCCTTTGCATGAAGCTATGAGGACATGAAAGACATCCCTCCTAAAACTTGCACTCATCACATTTATATTCAGGAGGGATTCCGACCTGTTCGACAGCGCCAAAGGCGCATCAATCCCGCACTAAGAGACATTTTTAAGGAAGAATTACAAAAAAGCTTAGATGCTGGTTTTATCTATCCTATATCTGATAGTCAGTGGGTCTCCCCACTGGTGATAGTTCCGAAGAAAGATGGGAGATGGCGTATTTGTATTGACTATAGAGAATTAAACAAAGCCACTCTCAAGGATTATTTTCCCCTTCCCTTTATCGATCAGGTGCTTGATACCCTTGCTGGTAAAAAGTACTTTTCATTTTTAGATGGCTTTAGTGGTTATAACCAAATACAAATTGCACCTGAGGATCAAGACAAAACCACTTTCACTTTTCCATGGGGGACATTCTCTTATCGAGTGCTTCCTTTTGGAATTTGTAATGCGCCAGCTACCTTTCAAATGGTTGTGTTGGCCATTTATTCTAATCTTGAGCGTGTAGAGGTTTAAATGGATGATTTTTCAGTATTTGGTGATTCTTTCCTAGAAGCCCTCAAAAATTTAGAAAAAGTTCTTTTTTTTTGCCAAGAAGCTTGCCTCGCTTTGAGTGATAAGAAATTTAGATTGATGTGAAAAGTGGGGGTGGTCCTTGGTCACCTTGTCTCTGAAAAAGGTATTCAAGTAGACCCAACCAAAATAAAAGTCATTTTAAGTCTTCCTTCACCCAAAAAACAAATGGAAGGAGAGGATTCCCGGGAGATGCGAGCTATTACCGAATATTCATTGAAAACTTTTCTAGGATAGCTACCCCTCTTTTTTGACTTTTAGCTAAGGATAGATATTTCTTTTGGACTAAATCCTACCAACAAGCTTTTGAGGATCTGAAGGAAAAACTAGTATAGGAACCAATTTTGAGGGGGCCTAATTGGTCTCTTCCATTCCATATTTCCTCAAATGCCTCAGGTACTGCTATTGGCACAACTTTAGGACAAAAATAAAATCAACAATCCTACGTTATCTACTTCATTATTAAAAACTTTTCACCTGCCAAATTGAATTATATTGTGTCTGAGAAAGAGTTCTTAGCTGTGATATTTTCCATTAACAAATTTAGACACTACATTACGGGTTATGAAGTGCTTATACATACAGATCATTCTTCCATAAAATACTTAATGAATAAACCTTTGGCTAGTAGTAGAGTGACTAGGTGGTTACTTTTACCATAGGAATTTAATGTTACTATTATAGAGAGACCAGGAAAGTCAAATGTTGTAGCTAATTATCTTTCTAGATTAAACAATCCTGGTGAAATAATTCTTGTAGATGATTATTTTCTTGATGATCATCTTTTTTTCGTATCACAAAACTCTCCTTGGTTTGCCAATATAGATAATTATTTAGTTACAAGAAAACCACCACCTGACCTATGCACTTGAGAGAGGTAGAATATTATTCAGAAAAGTGCTTCATATTCCTAGATTCAAGGAGATCTCTTTTACACTAGACCCGACCTCATTATTCGTAGATGTGTAAGAGAGGAATAAGTGTTTGATATTTTCGTAGTTACCTATGATGAACCTTTCAGGGGCCATGTTTTTGATAGAAGGACAACATACAAGATCCTTCGTGATGCCTACTTTTGGCCTTCCTTGTTTAGGGATGCCAAACAGTATGTCAAGTGTTGTGATCGCTGTCAGTGAATGGGCCAACCCGGTCAAACCAATGAAATGCCTTTGTGTCCTCAAGTTATGATTGAACCCTTTGAAAATTGGGCTATTAATTTTGTAGGACCTATAGCCCCCACATCCTTAAATAAAAGACATATCTTGGTTTGCACTGATTTTGTAACAAAATGGGTAGAAGTTAGAATTGTTTCTTTTGCTACTGAAAAAGTTTTTGAATTTTTATTTAGTGAATTTTTTACTAGATTTGGTGTTCCTAGAGAAACTGTTACTGATAATGGGCCTCAATTTTTTTCTAATCTGGTGAAAGGTATTATGGATCAATATAAAATATGGCACAAGAAATCAACTCCGTATCACCCGCAGGCAAATGGTCAAGTAGAATCCACTAACAAGGTGATTGAGTCCATTCTTACCAAAACAGTGAATCTTCATAAGAAAGATTGGGCGAACATGTTACCTAAAACCTTATGGGCTTATAAAACTACTAGGAGGAATAACATGGGTCACACACCTTATGAGCTGGTGTACGGAAAGCAGGTCCTATTGCCGATTCAATTCCAGATTAAAAGTTTCATAATTGTTGTCCAATTGGATCTCTTGGAAGCACAACGACAACGTCTCTTATAGTTAAATGAACTCGATGAAATCAGAAGGGATGTGATTCAATAGGATACATTAATGCAACAACAACGCAGGAAATGTCACGACAAGAAGTTCCAACCAATGATTGGGTACTCCTTTATGATTCCAAATTTAAACATTTTAAGGGGAAATTTTGTACACGTTGGATGGGGCCATATGAAGTGGTGAAAGTTTTTGAAAATGGAGTGGTAGAGATTAAGACCATTGATGGATAGGAATCAGTCTTCCTTGTGAATGTGCATAGACTCAAATTATACTTTCATCCCACTACCAAGGAAGACTTCCTACAACAAGTGTAGCAGAAACCAGAATTAAGGATGGTAGGTGGTGATGCCAACCTACTGTGAATTTGATTTCTATTTTCCAAATAAAATGAAAAAAGAACCAAAAAAATTAACAAATTGAATTTTTTTTTACCTATGACTATGAAAATCAGCTTGTTGACATGGTTATGGCAGGATCTACCTAAAAACCAACATGTTGGTGGGTGGATTAGTTTTTTTAATAAAAAGGGATGTTACTTGGTTGTTATAAATGATTATTATCATTGAGAAGAAGAAAATATCTGTAAAAGATCTTTGGTGAAAGCAGAATCACTGGTAGAACCAAGCCCTTATCCATGTTCAAGGAAATTGACATGGTAGATTTTGTACAAGTAACACAAAAATCCCCTGCAGTGAATTCATTCAAGGCACAACTTTATGTGGTAGAGATATCTATTGACTGAGGTAAAAACTATGCCTTTCCTCTTATTCCCTTTTCGTAATTTTCCCTCGATTTCTTCTTTTGTCCTAGTTAAAATGTCCTTCCCATTCTTCAAAAAAAAAATTCTTGTCCCGATTTCTGTTTTTTCCTCCTATCCTTGAAATTTTTTCTCTGTTCCCTTTTTCCTATACCCCTCTGGTGGTTTATCTCATTATAAGTGGCCTTAATATTTTCCTTCCCTTTCAAAAAAAATTTACCCCTATCCCACTTCTTTCTTTCCTCACAAATTTTTGTAGGATCTGATGAATCTTTGAAAACCTTACTTGATCAGATCAAGAAAGCATAATGACACTTGGAAACTAGTGATAAAATAAGCTCCTTTGAATTCTTCATTTCTATTTATGAATTCAACCTGTGTATAACAAATAAATTTTGAGTTTGTAAGAGTCCCTTATGTAGTATATGAACTACAACTTATGGTGTAGGAATATATTTTAGTACAGGAATGTTGGGTTTCGGTGTAGGAACTCGGTCAAAGTATAGGAATGCTACTGCAATCATGAACTTTAATGAATTATTTTAAATCATTGTTTGGAAATATGATGGCTATTTTTGAAAATCCTCGACTTTAAGATTTTTTATTTAATTAACATTATTTATCATCGCCGATAGGAATAAATATTTTAAGTAGAAGCATATTTTGAGTCTAGTAACCTTATCTTTAAAAAGCACTACCATATTCCGGTTAAAATCATAATCAGGATCACGAACGTGTGTAAAGGATTTCCTCCTAACTAATTGGTTACCCGAACCTCGTTATTCCTTAATAATTTTCCATTATCATTTATAAACCATGAGTTTCCTTCTTGAAATTTTAAACCACCATCACCACCAATAGTCATCATTACCCTGCTCACCTAGAAATCATACCTAAATTTCGGCCTTTCCAATCAAAATTCTTACATGTATAGGGTGGAAATTGTGATAATTACTGACATGAGTGGAGAATGTGTTGAGGAACGCGAATTAAGGTACTGGTGCATGCAATTCGAATTTGATAAATATAGAGATTGTAAGCACAACTGCAAAATTTCAAAAAAACAAATTGTCAAGAAGGGTCTTTTCAGGATTTTACAGAAGAGTAGAGATAGTGTAGCCTTTGAGTACCATGGCCATTTCCGTATTGAGCCATGGTTTGTAAAGGAGCTGGAAGGGACAATCGAGTATGAGGGTTGTTTGCCCTTATTGAAAGAAACAAGGTTTCTTCCCATCCTGCTTAAACTCAATGGTTGCAACTCCGTTGTAGCTATGGATTTTTCATGCACCCTTGATGGAAGGAAATCCATAATTATCTCTTTACAATTCCAAGTGACAGAGCATTCTATTTCTCAGGCCACAGAGCTGCCAGCCACAAGCAAAAAATGGTTCAAAAAGGGTGAATTGGAGAAGGGTGTGTGGTGTTGGTTTCTGCTTGAAGGAGACCACGATGTGGATTGGAAAATCTGGTTGTAGAGGAATAAAATAGTTGAGAAATGGAATTATTTGTTGTAAATTCTCCAGAATTTCCTCACCTGTGAAGGGAGGTACTCATTAACCTATCTCTACCACATTCAGCTTCTGCTAAATTTCGAGTCAGGTAAATTGATCAATTCTCCTCATTTCTTATTGAAAATTTTAAATAAGATGTCTAGAAGCGTGCAAAAGAGTAGGGAAGATTAGATAGGTTTAAAATTATGCCATTATGGCTTGATAAAAATTCTAGTTAGAAAGGAGTTGGAGAATAGAGGCACTACATAGGAGGCATTTTTGGAGACATTTCAGGGCGAAAGCATAGTAAAGTGACCTCATGGTAGGAATCAACCATAGAAGGGAAACAAGAAGGCTGTCAAGATGGGGGTTAGCCAGAAACAAGGAAATAAGGAGGAAGACCAAAAATTGACAAACCCCTATCCAAGAAGCCGAAACCTAAGAGGAAGGAGCAAAGTAAAGAACATAGTGAAATTGAGAAGCTTGGATCTTCACGAAGGATTACATAGTGTTCATTAAAAATATGCCATGTTTATTTTGGGAAAGAATCGGCTGTGACATCTACTACAATGGAGGTAATATAGGACTCTAAGGAGTATATTCTTACAGAAAACCCTCATGTGGAGGTTCCTACAGAAAATTTTATGATGCAGAACAACCTTTCTATACTAGTGGAAATTGCAGTCATGGGTACTTCGTTGTTTAGCCTAGGTTATGTTGAGGATGAAGATGGCATTCCTCTGTCATCACTGATGAAGGAAGCCAAAAAGAAGAAAGTGGCTCATAAATAGGACATAATGTTAGAAGTAGCAGAAAACCATACAGTGGAAGAATATGAGGATACTATTCCTCTAGATTTTGGAACACGGGAATTGGAAAAGGAAATAGAAAATGATGACACTTTCTATGAGTCAGTAGCTGAAAGAGTGACAGTACAATAAAAAGATGAGAAGAAAGATGATGCCTTTAGTGTAATTTAGGAGTTGAAATAATAGATATATGAACTTGAAGTTCTAAATCATTGTGTAATGGATCAAAATGCTACATTGAAGAGCAAGAACGATGAACTATTAAAGATGGTGCAGGAATGGAAGCGACAAACAAGGAAATGAACATTTCATGCATCTAACTTTAAATATCGTCTACGAAAAGTAGTTAAGCATTTGAGGAGAGCCCAAATTAAAAAGTTGAAGGCAGAGGGATCGGGCATCAATATTCAAATCCAACAATAGAGGAAGGCTTTCAGTTTTGTTTTTTGCAGAAGGTCAGTAGTTGTGTGTAGACACACAACAAGATGAGGTTGGGGGGATGTTTGTTGCCACAATTTTCCTTCTTTTAACATTATCTTTGTCCTAAATACACTACCTAAGCCTCTATTTTACAATCAAAATTAAACATTTACACATGATTTTTGGTCCCTTTCTGTGATTTTAATGGATATGGATTGTAGGGCTTATTCGTTATTAAAAAGGTTAAATAGATTTAAATTCATTTGTAACTTATCTTTTCATATTTCCGTAAGGCATGATGAGTAAATTTCATTAATCAAAATTGAAGTTCGATTGGTGCAGGATCTGTAGTTCTTGTACTACTCGTTATTCCTGTACCAGGTGGATAACCAACCCATTCAATTCGGATCGACTCCAAAAATACTACATCTATTAAAGATTGGCATGCATCTCTCACCGAGGGTTTGTTCCATTCTCTATATTAGGGTTGGAGAATTATGGATGGGCTAGAGACAGTCTTGGAGCATTATGGATGAACTAAAGATGGATTTCGATCATTGTTCAAGCTTATTTTCTTGTTAAGTTTCATTACGCCCAAGAGAAGAGTTTTATATATAAATTAGGGATTATATGGTAGAGTTAGCTAGCGATACTGTGGAGAATTTTTTATACATTACTATTGTAAATTTTGTAAGTTTGTATCACCCTATCTCTCTGGGTTGGATCATGGTTCTACAATGTATATTTGTAGAAGAATTTGAATAAAAGGAGCTAATGCCAATTTTCTATTTCTAGTTGTTGTTATCATTTGTAATGTTTCCTTCGCACAATTTCTTTCATAACTTTCGTGGAGGGAAACAAGTTGGTTGGCTAGGGCCCAACCAAACCATCTGATTCTCCCTATTTTCGTAGTGTTTAGATCTAGTTATGCTGGTGTGAACATAGATGTTTCCTTTTACATGCTTGAGCTTGCAAGTTTGTGAAACCCTTGTGCGTTATTTTCGCGTGATCTTAGATTTGAGTCTTTTCCATGTGTTGGGTTAATTTTATTTCCAGTCTTATGATTTCATTTCTTTCCTGAAGCATTGAATGGTCCTTCCTTTTTCTGAGAAGTCTTTTCTAAGTTTTCTTCCAGAAGATTAGTTAAATTTATGGGTTTATGTGATTTAAGTTAAATTCATTTCTTTCCAGCATAAGCATGCCCTCACATGAATATAAACTTCGGCGATCCATTAATAACTATGTATGTGAAGATTAAGCTGTGATGATTTTGCATATTATTATAAGTGAAACATTATTTCAGGAATCAGGTACAATATATTTTTGAGTTAATGATTTTATGAAGAATATCTTTTAAAATAGAGTTTGTTGGTTATCATAACCAAAATCTAAAAGGGATAGAGTTTTCTTACTTTTGGATAAGCATTTTTATTTACGGCGCAAGTGTGTTTCCTTCCTGTCCTTGCGATACTTCATTGTGAAGTTTTCACAGTCATTTCTGTCAAATTCTTGTTTTGATGGGGAGTCTTTTTATTAATGTTCAAGCTGAAGTTCTCTCTATTTCATTTACTTCCAGTTTTCTAGATAAAACACATTAATATCTGAAGGAAAAGTGATTGAAACCAGACTATCCTAGTGCAAGAACAGTGTGTCCTAGTGCAGGAACAATGAGTTCTTAGTGCAGGAATAGATTGTTCCAGTACAAGAACAAAACATTCTACTACCGGAACAGAGCATTCTAGTGCAAGAACAGGGAATTCCTATACCTAAATAGAGTATCCTAATGGAGGAACAAAATTTATTTCAGTACAGGAATGCTAATGCTCTAGTAGAGGAATGAGATATTTTTTAGTAAAATGAACAGATTTAAAAGTACAACAGAAAACCACTCTTTATGTTCTTTCAAGCATTGGAGTTTGATCACAAGAACATATTTTATTTCCAATGATCATTTTGATTGATTGCAAGGCATGCTTTACTTTTTTTGTCGAAGTTTATCGCAAGTATTTTCTTGAATTGAATCTAGTACCCATAGTGGCTTGGCGTTGTTTTGCTGAAAGGTTTCCTTTGGAGTTTCATTTCTTGATTCTGCAAATTTAGTAAGAATAGAAGTATAATTTAGAGAAGTTAAACCAAAAATTCTTGGCATTTCTTATACTACGCCTCTAAGCTTACGTAGCCTCGGGTTGATAAATTAAGTGTTGAAGTAGTTAACTGAACTGTGACTCCAGCACCCAACAGTGGGAGGCATATTGATGAGTTTGTTGAGCGTCATTGTGTACGGGGTAGCCGTGCAAAGGGAAAAACCATTAGGGTTGACAACTTGGAGAGGCTTTAGACACAATCTATAGCCATAGCGGTGCTACGGATCTGTGGTAGCCACGCCTTCTACCATATCACTTGAGGGAAGATGATGCCAGTGGAGAGTGTTTTGGGAGGGACCTACTATGGGTGGACCCAAATGTTGCTGTCTTCGTTGAAATGATAGTTGACATTATGCAGACGGGGGCCCAATCATAGTTGTTGATTTGATATAGTCTTATGCTCACTCTTCTTTGAGAAGACCACCACTATACGACTCATGTTCAGATCCGTGATGGGGGCCCACAAGATCTCAGGATGAGCCGCTGGGTGCAGCTACTGAGACGAGGAGGTGGAGGGAGAGTCGGATGTGTGTTCCAACCTGAGTTTTTTTCTCAGTGGGACCAGATGCCGCTATACATAAATGACTATCCATACAACAACATGAACTATTAGGGGGGTCCTGACTTACCACTTCCACCAGGACGAGCATGGTGCCCAGATGGTGAGTGAAAGTTGCTATATATTTGGTGCATTTATAGTTTAAGGAATATGTGTATGTGGCACTGATTCCTAAAATTTTTGGTATGCAGATATAGCATCGGTGAGGCCAACAAGATACGTAGGATGAGCCACAGTGCCTGGGGCTGTAGATCAGGGGAGGACCTCATCACAATAGAGATCAGATGATGGTGCTCTACTGGAGGATCTCCAATGTATATGCGACGTATTATTAACCGAGGTGACAAAGCGTGGATGACATGAGCTAGAATATCGGTATACAGATGAGTGTATGGGTCTTCCCCTAGAGTGGCAAGGAATCATTTGGCGCATGGCTATGGCTGGTCAAGGCATACGAGATCTAGAGGATGGGGGATTGGAGCCGTTGTCTTGGGAATCTCTAGATGATAGTGATTAGGCATAGGGACATGTGGGTCCCCATTTTTGTTTTATGATAACATGCTAGTGAGCATGTTAGATGTATTAGAGTAGTGGACTCAAAATACTATATGACGATACATATTTATGATTATGCATCTTTTTTGAGTGACAATTGTGGTTCACAATTTGTTTATGGATGTCTTCTTATATGTGATAAATTCCAATTTAGAATATTATTAGCAATGGTATCTTCATAGTGATTTTGGGCTATAGGCACATGATTGAATGTAATGGATTCAAATTCACACACCAAAAGCTTCACTCATAGATATTTTCTAAATAGGACAAGATTATGCACATGATAAACACCATTTAATTGCATGAAAAGTAGCAAGGAATCTAGACAAACATGAAGGTGAAGGATGCAACAGTCAAGGGCATCAGCTAAAAAGCCTATCATAGCATCATGTTCGGCCTAGTTATTGGTGGCAAATCCAATGCAAATGTCATTGGAGTGGACTAACGAATGCAAGGGGGTGAAAATGGCCCAAGCTTTCGAGGAAAGATTCCTGGTGAAGCAAATCGCACCATCGACAAAACTGATATAAGGTGTGGATGATGGATCCATATGAAAGATGCAAGAAGACAATGTGTAAGAATGTGGGGGATGAAAGCTACCTAAATGCAAGAAGAAATAAATATATACACACATTTCGATGGGAAATGCTATGGGTAAAATTTCTTGAGGTAGAGTGCATTTCAAGGATTGGGAAGGATTTCTCCTTATGGATCCTCTAATAGGTATGCCCCCTTGCCCAAAAACTTATGAATGATATAAGGACCTAGCCATAATGGTTCAAACTTTCCACGCCCCAGGACATCATGAGCTTGGCCATACATGATAAAAAGGTCACCTTCATGGAAGGTACGAGGATGGACTTTGTGATCATACTGAGCTTTGGTACGTTTCTTACCCGCTTCGGTGGTTTGCAATGCAACACAACGGTCTTCAGAAGTGTGTTCAAGCATGATGAGTCATTGTTCTAAGGATTGGGTGTCTGGGAGGAGTTCGATGGCAAGGTGAAGGGAAGGGATTTCACACTCAATTGGTAAAACTGCCTCCTCTCCAAAAACAAGGTGGAAAGGAGTGAACCCATTAGTGGTCTTGAGAGAAGTTATATAGGCCCATAACACAGGGAAGAGAATTAAATGCCAGTTGGTCTTATGTTTATTCACCATTCGCTAAAGCATAGTCTTATGGATCTTGTTGATCACTTCAACTTGGCCATTTCCTTTGGGATAATAAGACAACGAATATTGATGTTCAAAGCCCAACAACGAGGATAGATCAAGCCATATATCATCTTCAAAGTGTCGGCCATGGTTTGAGACCAATTTTTTCGGAACTCCAAAACCAGCGATAAAATGGTTGTAAAAGAAGAGGGTTGCAGTAGTTGTAGTATTAGTGAACGTTGGCATGGCTTCAGCCCATTTGGTAAAATAGTCAACAACCACGATAATATACTTGTGGTTATTACCAGATGGGGGTCGAAACTCCATAAAGTCAATAGCCCATGTACCAAAAGGATCAACTACGACAACTAGATGGAGGGGAGCAGGTGGAGCTTGCACCTTGGGGACGTATAACTCGCAATTGGGACAGTGTTTGATTGCCACACTATAATCACTAAAGGGAGAAGGCCAAAAGTACCTGACACACATGATTTTCTGGGCAGTGGCCATACCAGAGAGGTGGCCACCACAAGCATCGCCATGGCAGGCATTGAGCACTTTCTCAGCTTCAGGATGGGTGAGAAAATGATGAAGGATAGTATCGACACTGCGACGATAGAGATCATCACCAATGAGGAGGTAGCGGGGGGCTTGATGTTGAATCCATCGTCGATCATCACGAGTGATATGGGGGGGCGAATTTCTGTGTTCGCAGATAGGTAAGGATGTCACCATACCATGGATCATCAGAAGTAATGGTGAACAAGTGTTTGTTCAGGAGATCGTCATTAACCGATGGATCATGCGCACCAGTGGGAAATTTGGAAATATGTTCGGAAAGGGCCGAACCTTTCTTACTTTTAGGTGTGACAAACTCGAGATCATATTCTTGGAGGATAACAATCCAACGAGCATAATTCCCGCTGATGATCCTTCAACTCAACAAGAACGCCATTGGGTTGGAATTTGTCACCACTTTAGTTGTACGCATGAGGATATAATGGCGAAGTTTCTGAACGAAGAACATGATAGCCAATGTTAACTTTTCTTTGTGGGAATAGGACACAGGGGGACCATTAAGGTTCTTACTAACATAATAGATGACATGTTCTATTCCTGCTGAATCTTCCTATATTAGGACCCTAGCAACTGAATAGGTGGATGCAGAGATGTACAGGATGAAATCCCTTTCAAAGTTTGGTGGACTAATCAAGGGAGCAGAAGTGAGAGCACGTTTTAGGGCATCGAAAGACTGTTGAGCTTGGTCATCCAAAACAAATGGAATGGTAGATCTAAGGATTCTGAGGAATCCATGAGCCGTTGTGGCATAATCAAGAATGGACCGGTGAAGGAAGTTAGCCTTGCCTTGGAGGCTTTGTAGATGGCGGAGGGTATGAGGAGGAGGGATTTCAAGAATGGATTGAAATTTTAATGGGTCAAGAGTGATATTGTCCTTGGACATGATGAAGCCCAACAGGAATAAAAAATACACACTTTAGGGGGTTAAGGAAGATGTTATACTTGTGACATCGTAAGAATATGGTACACAAATCATATAGGTGTTGCAACCAGAGTCTAGAACGAGAAATGAGATCATCGAGGTAGGAAAGGATAATGTGAGCCAAATCATGAAAGCAATAGGACATGGCATGTTGAAAAGTGGTCCCAACATTCTTTAAATTGAAATGCATGACCTTGTAAGTAAAGGTTCCCTACAGACTAGTGAAAGTAGATTTTAATTGATCGACATCACAGATACGAATCTAATTGTACCCGAAGAATCCATCCATAGAGGAAAGAACCTCATGCCCCACACACTCAACAATGAACTGGTCAATGAAGGGTGTGGGAAAGTTGTCTTTGGGACAAGATTTGTTCAGATCATGAAAGTCAACGCAGACACGGATGGTGCCTTTTTTAAGAACGGGAACTGGATTGGACAACCATGTGGTGTATTCGATAGGATAGAGGAAGACAACCTGCTTGAGCTTGTCGATTTCTGCTTTGATGGCATCACGCTTGGAAGGATGAATAGGCCATTGTTTTTTACAGACAGCTATGGCATCGGGCCAAGTATCGATATGATATTCAATAATGGTTGGATAGTGTTCGGGCATTTCAGAATAGGACCAGGTGAAAACATTGCGGAATTCCTTGAACAACTTGATGTAAGCATCAATTTATTCCGGGGTGCAATGTGCCCCCAAGACAATATTTTCTTCAACCCTTGGTTTATTCGAAATGTTGATTTTATGGTGGGGGAAATGTTAGCCATATTCCATTGTTCGAAAGCATATGGCACAAGGATGCGATTTTTGAACCAATCAACTTCACCATGAATGAAGTCTTTGGATTCCACATCATATTGGTCATGGGTCAGCTGCGGAAGGAAGTATGCACGATGGTGCATGTCATCCCATGGATAATAAAGGGTGGCCATAGCTTCCATAATGTCTTCATCAGAATGGAAGATGGGCATACAAGAGGAAGAAGGACCACATGATGGCAAATAGATACCTGAAGCCTCTTCGTGAGAGACAAGGTTCACATACGCATCGTAAAAAGTGGGAGACATATGACTAGTATACGAAATATCTACTAATGTGGAGACTGATGTGCTTGAGGGAGAAGGTTCAACCGAAGCACAAAAGGAAACGTCTGGGGAGTTCTTAGGTAATTATCTCATGAATGAGGACAGGTAGAGAATAGGGGAAGAACTATCCGTCATCTCAACATAGGGGGAGGGATCAAAATGGGTGTTATAGAGACCTCCTGTTCTAGTGTAGAAGTGAGACTAGAATCCACAAGGAAAGGAGAAGTGGACTCATTATGAGTGGCATCTAATTTGTGAAGCACTTGAAGTGTATTGCGAAAATATTCGATACAAGGACATTGATGGGAATAATGGCCATAGTTATCACACAAAGTGCAAGGGTGATTTGTGCATAATGTTTGGATTTTCTTAGCTGACTCAGGTAAAGTGACATGGACTTCGGGAGTGTTAGAATCAGGGAAGGTATCAATGACCACATCCTTAACATGAGGGAGTTCATGATAATTATTGGTGGCATGACCAAAAACATGACACAAAGCATAAGGAGGAAGAGGCTTTGGTGGCTTAGGAGGTTATGGAGTTAAAGGCAGGGCCTTGTCTTGGGTTCCCTTCCTTCAAGATTTTCCCCCCTCACTAGATGCTTTCACAACAAGATTAGGCTCCTGTTGAGGTTTTTGAGGAACTAAAGCGAAGGTAGGGGTAGGAACAACCAGTTGGACAGGGGCCAAAGCACTGTAAGGTTTCATTTGATTAGGTGGAGTGTTTTGGGGGGGATTAATGTACTAGACTAGGCTCCCTAAGGTAATATTGGGTAGACTCAACGTAGCCATGATATGTGTAGAATAAACTATAGGGGGTGGGAATAAGAATGGTATCTGACAAAATAGATAATGGCCTGGAGGGACTACTCCACAATGGTTAAGGCCCAGGGGAATGGTTTTGGGCAGAAACAGATTAGGAGAGATAATATGAGAAGGAAGTGATCCTTGAGGAGTTGTATCGACAAGCGGAGTTAAGTCAGGCACAGTAGGTTGTGGAGGTGTGGAATGTTGTGAAGGCATAATGACCCTATTATGGAAGGCCTGCGATGCTTGGGGCATGCAAACACTCGATGAGCTAGGCTCAGAAGAAGTAGGTTGTGGGCCATAGAAAGCACCAAGAAAAGAAGAATATTTATAGACTCCTAGAAAAAAAGACGAGACAATCTTATTGTCAGCCACGGAAGAAATGTTGGACTAAGGTGAAGTATGGGATTTTTTTATCATAGTATGTCAACTGATCTATTGTGAGGATCTTTTCATTATAGGGAAAGAACATCTTGCAGTGAACTATTGATGCAACAAATGATGTGGCATAAGTATAGCTACAACCCAAAAGGATGTTATAGTCTAAGGGAGCATCAATGACTTCGAAATCAATATAGACGATCTTGCTAGCAACTGTGACTGGGCAGTTGTGGTATAAGCCAAGGAGTTGTGAAGGATGACCAT
Source organism: Pinus tabuliformis (assembly GCA_031772625.1). Lineage (NCBI taxonomy): Eukaryota > Viridiplantae > Streptophyta > Pinopsida > Pinales > Pinaceae > Pinus > Pinus tabuliformis. The sequence goes on along the minus strand of CM062804.1, from coordinate 632,949,942 downwards.
CCCATGCACGTAGAGTGATGGTGGATGGGGATAGGTCAGGGGATCCAAGTTGTTTCTAAACACTGGTGGACATAACACAAGTGGATTCACCTTCATCAATGATACATTTCTAGATAATGTCATTTCAAATGGAGACTGGAATTTGGAAAGCAACAGATGAAGGTAAGGGAGGGTTATTTGACTTTTCAACATGAAAGACAATCATTTGATCATCTTGAGGATACACGACGCTTAGAGAAGATAGTAGAGATTTTTGTTGTGATGGGAACATCTGGAGAACTTCCAGCATTGACATGGCAGCAAGAGAATGTGCCAAGTCATCTACTATGCTATATGTATGGGCGAATTTTGCAGAAGAAACACTTCGACGTAATAGACCTTTGGGGATCTTGGGTATGGCCTCAACCTTAGGTTGAGGGATCTTTAAGGTATCATTGGGTGATGATAGATTCTTGGTAGACCCTTTGGGTTGGGACTTAGTCGCAGACTTAGCAGGTGGCTTGTCATATTTGTGTGATCGAGTCTGGAGGTTAACTTGATCGATATTTACCTCATCATAATTCATCATGAGAATATGATAATCACATTGACCAGGTGGTGGAGCTGGTTGAGCTACTTGACCTTGTGTAGGTTGAGAAACTATGTATCCTTGTTGAGGAAAAGGGTTGGTAAGCACAATTGGTTGGGATGAAGCAGGAGGAGGAGGAGGAGCGGTGGGTTGCGATCCTCGAGAAGCTGCTTGAGCTTCCCATGCTTGTCGCATCTGAGGTAAAAGAGGAAACTCATGGGTATAATGACCATAAAATCCGCAACAAGCACAAGGTTTGTTCGTATGAAGATTCTTGTTCTGCTTGGGTTGACCACCTTGTTGCTGGGTTGCGGGATTAGGTTGAGTACCCTGAGGGGCATTGGGTGGAGGACCCTAGTTGCCTTGATTACCTTGCGGCTGCTAGTTCCTATTACCCTTCCCCTTGTTCCTTTTCTTGGGGTTAGGGGGATTGGGTCCACTTTGCTGAGCATACACTTGTCCTTGTGGAGGAGGTGGTTGCTGCGGTGGAGGGGGAGTAGGCATGGGGGGCTGGGGCGCTGGTGCTAAAGGGGTTAGAGCACTAGGCTATGCAGACTAATACTAAGGAGATGGGGAAACATTGGTATAATAAGGAGGAGAAACAACTGGCCCTGGAATCTGTTGATGCGGAGGGGGATATGCACATGGTGTGTTGGGACCTGGATAAGGATTTCCTTGAGCAGGATTGGGGCAGGGATAATTTTATATGGAATTGGTCCCTCCCTGAGGTTGACCATAACTCATCGGAGGTGGAGCATATGGATGAGGGTGTGATATGGTTCCAACTATGCCATCTATGGCATGAGATGCGCCAAGCACTTTAGCAACACCAGGTCGAGGTAGATCAGAGATGACAGCGTAAACATAACGTGACTGGGCATAAATTAGATCAAATTTGAGAGCTATTTTGAGTGATTCTTCCTCAGATTGAGGAAAGTGTGATGCGACATATTTTTCAATGGAGGCGAAAAACGATCTAAGAAACCAATCAATATATACTCGGTCTTCGAAGTTAGGAGCTCTATAGATACTCCTCCTTCTACACCATTCCTAAACATGGTCTGAAAGGAAAGTGGTAGAAGTTTGACAGAATGAAGTCAAAAGTTCAGTATCCGTGTCATAATAGAGAGGTAACTGGAAATATGAAAGAAAGGTTGTGGCAAGAGTCACTAAAGTGGAATGGGTTTCCCTAGGCTAGTCAACATACCACTTAGCAGCAACTCTAGTAAGTGTACGTTGGAACAACCGAAGACGAAGATAGTCTTCAGTGATGGAATTGGTTGAACAACACATATTAAAGGAGCAAACATGATTATTTGGGTCTTCTCCAGGATTACCTTCAAACTTCAGGATGTCTGAAGGGATCCTAGTAGGCATTGTTGGCCATGTGTGATCATGGAGAAGAGTATTATTGATAAGTTGATTAAAATCTAGGAGACTTAAACCAACGACAACAGGAAGTAAGGGAGTAGGAGTGACCACATCGGTTGGGGTTCCGCTAGTGGGGACGCCTTGGTTAGCACCTGGGTTACCGCCTTGGGTTCCTGCACCCGCATTGGTGCCTGACATGATGGCGATATGGGGTTGAGAAGACGTGGAATCAGAGGATGAACGAGATGAATCAACAGAATCAGAATTAGAATCAGAATGATGACTCGATGGAGGATTGGGAGGATGAACTCAAACTCAACGGGGAGGAGTAATATGGCCTAACGGGAACTGAGGGTGAAGCCCTCGAATTCGACGTGACAAACACCTTGGAGGCATTATGGTGTCTAGACTAAAGGATAATGATAGAAATAAAAGAGCAAAAAACAACAAGCAAACACCTAGTGCAGTGGTGCCAAGTGTAAACTAACTATTTTAATGATGTTACTCTAATACAAGCAAACATGTCCTATCAAAGAAAAATACCTCTAGCCTATAGGTGATCAAAATCCTCAAACAATCCTAGATCTATTGTTTGAGATCGCCTTTCGAAGAACTTCTTACTTTATAGAACTTCATCCTGTAAGTAGAGTTGTTCAAAGAAAGGTGGGGTAAAGGACCAATTGCTTCCCACAACCGGTCCTATAAGGTGTCTTCCTAAGATTGGTCACTATGGTTACCTTCGTTCGATGGGGGTGGTCTAGTCTTGAGCTTCTTGGTAGTTAGACACCACACGGAATTCCCTGCCATGGGTTGGGTAGCCCCGAGGAGAATCGCTTGCATGATGACCTAGCCTAACCCCCTATGAATCGGGTTTCTGATGCACTCTGACTTTGACTGTGGGATGGTGAAGGTTTTTAAGCTCCCTAATATGTCAACTTCTATGTTTCAATGAAAAGTGATTGATGGGTGTTATTGGAAGCCTATCCCACCAACCATACACCTACATTACAAAGATTGTTTGGCCCTGATGCCCAAGTGGGATTAATTTATGTGTGTTGATTTAGGTGTAGTATTTTAAGTTTTGGCTTGGCAGTGTTAACCAAGCTCACGTTTGCTTAAGGTGTGAGTGTGTGAAAATGATGTGTCAAGTGGATGAGTTAATTAGGCATGTTTCATGATGCCATATGTTGTTGAAAGTAAAATGTTGAAATACTGTAAATAAATCTGAAAATTACATAAAAATAAACAGCCAATCAAGCACACAAAACCCCACCCACAAGGGCTACTAAGAAACTAAGCAAGAGAAGGAAAATAAGCAACTCAAAGACACAAAGAAGAGGCCAAAAAGATCTAATGCCAATGGATTGGGATCTAAAGGCTCTAATCAAATGTAAATGATGCAGACAAACAACAAAAATCAAAAGTGAAAAATGCTACAAAGGACAGGTGTGAAGCCAAAGGCTAATGATGCTCAAGGGGATCCTAAGGGGAAAAAGGAAAACCCAAACTCTAAAGGCAGATAAGGTAAAATAAACCTATCCAAGAGATCTAAAAAGTAATGGATCAAATTTGAAAACAATCGTTGAAAATGTTGAAAACCCTAGACTCCTCACTCATCAAATCTCTTCCTAACAATGTGGAGGTGTACTCTAAACCATAGAGGGATTTTTCCTACCTCAAAGAGACAAATCAAGTGGATCCAGGCCTTAGGGAGACTGAAAAATAAAAGATGAAGTACCCAAACCAATTTGCAGATAACACTCGTAGCAAATCTGTAAAAAAATTGAAAAGTTTGGAAAATTTCTAGAACGCAGGTATTGACCTGGAATTGAGGAAAACACAGTTTTGGAACCAAAAAGTGTGCTTTGCAACTCACTTATGGGGATGAAAAGTGCGCTCTGTTCCTGGGAGTCTTGGATGGCAGATCTCACACATATTTTTCTGCCTCCTACTCGGTTGGTACCTGTGACCTATGGAAAAGACTAGAAACCCAACAGAATCTGAAATTTTTGACAAAATAGGGTTGAATACTATAAATAGAAATTAAGAGAAAAAATAGCTGATCCCAAACAAACTTTTGGGCCTATTATATATCTTCTTTACTAATATCCCCATGATCATACTTAAGGACTTAATCATTCAAACTCTTAATTTTCCTTACTAAAAAATTTGTCTTTCCACTTGTCCTCCAAATTCGTCATCCTCCCTTATAACGTGTTGATCTCAATCCTATTTTCCAAATTGTTTTACATGGAACTAATTTAAAGATCTATCAAGAAGACACAAGAATGAAATCCTACAACTTCTTTTATAGTGTTTTAAAATTCTCATCACTTACCTCTAGGAACTATCCCTTCCCTTCATATCAACCAGTGTAGGATTTATAGCATTTCATTCAGAGATTCACATCCAACACTTATACATTTCAATTTCCCTTAAAAAAAAAAAAAAACTTGGTCTTGGTCTTACTTGAAGAAACAAAACATGCAACTCACAATTCCTTTTTTCATTGTCTACACCTACAATTTCTCTTGGGAAAATTAGTTATCCATGTGGCATGTATATGGTATTCCCTCTCACTTGGGCATTGGATAGGTTTTTGACTTCCCCAAACTGAATTATCTTTTTTTGCTCTATCCTCTTTAATATTCTTAGTATATCACTCAGTAGTAAACAAGTCGTTCCCATCTTCTAGGGGAGATGGGAATTCTCATTGTACCAATATTGTATGGCCCTTCTTACTAATGCAAGAAAACCTCAAGATGTGAATACTATAGGAGATCAACAAATACTGACCTTAGGGATTCATTTGATTTTTATTGTTTTGAATACTTTGGGCTCCATAGATTCCATTTGAAACTTTCTGCCTCATATATTTATCATTGTTAAAATTATACTCTAAGCATCATGGTTAGAGTGAACAACTCTCAATTTTTTTGTTTCTTCCACTTTTCACTACTAGCCCCTTTTGTTGAATAAAGTGTAACTAGGTTTGGTCTTCATGACATTGTAATTATGATTTTTGTAAAATGAATTTATTATTCCTTGCTGCATGGGTTTCATGAGCAAGAGGTCTATTTATTTAGTGGCTCCCATTGAGAGCCTTAGGATGTCAAAGAGTCAATGTCATGTGTAATGTGTACAAAGTCTAAACAACCCTCCAAGACAAGCACAAGAAGAAGTCTGCAAGCTAAACGATGAAGAAGAGAAGCTATGTTGGCCTCAAAATATATATTAATGTCAAGTCGGCTCAAATAATAGACACATCCTTTCACTGTGACATGTCAGCTTATTTATGGAGACATAACAACTATAAATAGGAATGTAGGGTCACCACAGAAAGACAGAATCTTGGATAAGTGTGCAATATCAGATGGTCACAGGAAGGTACATAATCTTCGTGATAAGTACAATGATCTCATCACATAATCCACTACAGTCTCAACCTAGTTACAGGGTCATTGTAATACAATCTCGGTATAGTTGCAGTTGACCTCAGTGCAAGGAGAGCAGGGCTACAATATCAGTGACGATCATAGCGCAAAAAAATATACAATCATAATCTCGACATTCCTGATAGAGAAAGGATCTTGGTATAGTATATATATCCTAGACACAGTGTGTCCTTGGCATTACAGTGAGCATGATAGCAATCATGATTCTAACGAAGATGAAGATTTCAGTACAACTATATATATACCTCTAAATGGAGATCTCATTAGTGTAATAAGATTCTTGGTGAAGGTGAAGCATTGGTACATCAAGTTCTCAATAAAGGTGTAGCATTGGCACAACAGTGATGAAGGTCTATATGAAGGAGCATTCATGGCGCAACAATGATCTAGATGAAGGAGCAACTATGGTATATCAATGATGATGATGATCTCAGCAATTACAAAGAAGAGGAATGGTGTCTTGGTCTTGGAGTGGCCTAGTAGGTCAAGGGTCATGGTCTTGATATTTGTCAATTGGAATCTCTATAAGAAGAATTTTGTTCAGGTTTTCCTCTCCAAGAGGGAGAGGTTTTGGCCTTGCCAGAATGCCAGCATCTTGTGTTCTTGTCTCTTTGTTTTTATAGCTATTTGATGAACTAAAGAATACACACTCTAATAATAATAAGTGAAGATTGGAATAAGAAGAAAAATTGAAAACACCTCATAAATAGTTATCATGACTAGAAGAATCTCATTAATTATAACTGCCCTAGATTCTTCAACACCTTTTGCATTATATCTAAGAGAATGATCTATTCCATACCAAGGTTATGGCAAGGTTGAGGTAGTAAACTATAATTGATAACTGTCCATGATAAAAAGGAATGAGGAAAGGGATTCAATGGAGTGGATGAAGAAAATTTAGAAAGTATCATATGCAATGTAGTTGAAACAAAAGGGAAATGTGGAAGCATTAAAGGTAGAGGAAACGAAATGTGTTGTGGATGAGAATAATATGGGATTTGATTAAAAAAAGTGTCAAATGTAAAAAATTGAATAGGGATATTAAAAGCAATGATAAGTGAGATACCTTGAGGAAGGGAGAAAATATTTCAACCTTTGCAACATCTTCTTGTGCCTTCTCTTCATTTTTTCCTTTTGATCTTTTTGCATCAATGTAATTTTTAGGCTCTACGGCTTTCCATTTCTTGGGTACACATCCACTATGCTATTTTTGATTCTTCTCTTGATTATTTTAATCCTCTAGGTGTTGGCCACCTCCAACAATACTAACTAAAAGCTAAGAAAACTCCAAACAAGAGTGCTTGAAGTTTTTTATTCTCCTCATGGTAATGCTTAGATTATTTTTCCTTACCTTCTAGAGTATAAGTATCCTAAGAAGAACCAATGGAAACTATAAACCAAATTTCATTCAAAAAATGATGTGAGTATTATATCCTAATGTGTTTCTGTTAGGGATCTTTAGATGGATCTAAATGCATCCAAGCCCCTTTTCCATCCTTGCCAAAACGCACACCTTTATATCGCATTTTATTTATGGGGAATTCTTTGGGTAAAAACTCTTCATTAGATATATATATTTTTAGACACAATGTCAACGATATCAAGGCTTCTAAACTCTAAACATCTGTTGACGGTGTTGGACCTGCCAACATGTTAAAGGATCTCCCCGGTAAGAAGTCCCAATAGGACCTCAAATCGTTTGGTGTAGGAGTCCCAGTAGTGGGTCGTATGGTAATGCCTTCACCGTGATTTTGCACAGAGGCAAGTAAGATAACTCTGTTGGTAGCAAGGGTGTGATAGTTGTGGTGAGCCAAGGAAGGTGCATGAAAGGTTCTAACACATGGGGAGTGAGGTGAGTGCGCCCCTTGGAAACCTGTAATAGTACTTGGCTTGGAAGGGAACACACGAGAAAATATGCATCACTGGCTGGAAAGCAAGATAGCGAGAAATCCAAATTGATGTTCAAACCAACAACACATTTGCAACAAGATTCATACAATTGCATACAAAATAGCTCATACACAAATACGGAAGTTAAACAACATATGTTGCTACAACAACCAAAATAGTCAAACTACAATAACAACGTATGCATGAAAACATGCTGGCTCTATTTTATTAAGAATTGTAAGTTCCAGTCATACAATACATCCATGTACACTTGCTATTTCCAATAGTGGAATGTTAGAGCCACAACTTCCTGATCCTCCAAAGAGATATACTAGCTCTGCACATTTGAGAATCCAAGGCTCATTACAATACTGTCCAATCTTTCTCTAAGATAGTCCTATCGAAGCTTGGCTAACCAAAAGCCTTTACAATGAGTTATGAGGTTCTATTTATAGAAAAGGGTGGGCTGACCCTTGACATTCCCCTTTGTGACAGTTCATCTAGCCTCATGACTCTTCATCTACTCTATGACTGTTACATCCATCTATTGACACTTGAACTTCCACTTGACATGACGTTACATTACAATGCACATGTGCTCATGTGAGACAAAATGGCTTTAGCAAGACATCACTGACACTCGGTCCATTGTGGTGAGACCAAATCTTTGAAATGCTTGTGATGGTGAAGGTGGTGATTTGATGCCAAGATTGGTTGTCCGTGATGGTGTGCATGCACCCCATGGTGACATCTTGCTGAAGTGAACTCTTGTCTCCGTTGCATTCGGGTGCATTGGTATGGCTGCTCCATCCAACTCATCTGCTAGCATGCACATGGTCTTCTTGGGTGTGACCAAACTGGAAACACACTGATGCATAGTGTTCGTGTTTGTATTCCAGTGTGTGCTAATGCTCATGTGCATCAACTTCCAACTACATGTCCAGCTCTAGTTGGACTTGCTTCTTGTCTTCGCCTTGGTGAGTGTGCTGAATGGGTTGGATCGCATGCGTGCGCATAATGGCATGCATGTTGTTGAATCCACTACATGCGATCAACAACAATGCTCACCATGTCTGCTCCATGCTAGCTACTGGGATGGATATCTAACTTGTACAGGCATAGTTTCAACCGTGAATGCATGTTGCGCCCCCTATTGTTCCTGTTCCTACTGCAACTCATTCGCTTGTCTGTGTAGCTTCATGTTCTTCCTTGAGTTTTTGCTTCAGCACATGTGACCCCTTCTTTGTTCCATTCTTTGTATTCGTGTGATCTTCATGTCGCGCCGTCACCTCATAGCCTGAGTCTCCAAAGTTGCTTTCATCGTCAGTGGATCTACTTGAGCTCACAACTTTTTTCCACCTATGTGTTGTCAACAACCTTCCTCTTGCATTCGTTTCATTTGGTATGCTACCTTCAGTTGCTGTTCATGATGCTACTCACTGTGATGCTACTGCCATCATATCTTGATGTCCTCGTCTATGAACAACTTGATGTCTTCACAGGTAGGCAAGTTCTTAGACACTTGATCGACTGCATCCCTAAGTGTGCTCTGAATGGTGTCTTCGACTCTGCTCTATTGAAACAAATGTACCTACACTATTGAGAGGCAGATGAACACCTGCAATGCCTGGATACATGGCAACACTCATGGCAAGCTATCTGTCAGTTGAAAATGAAAATGAACTTGAGAACTGACTTGCAACATACCTGTGTGACTGATCATGAAGGTTGCATAATTTCAGCCAGGAGGTCGGGAGACTGACTGCCAAGATTGCACAAGGCACAGTATGGGCTACCGAGAGACTGAACGACTGCTGGAACTGCACAATGCACAATCCAGTCTAGTTGTTGACTGCTAGAATTACGCAATGCGCAATCTCAGCTGGCAATGGCTGCAGGCTCAGTGACTGCATTGCGTAATTTTCTGGGCCAGCAGTCACTGTCCCTCAGAAATTTGCAAATCAGTCCTAGAGGATAGTGTCTGGATAGAAATGCGCATTTCTAGAGAGGAAGACAGAGCCTTCCTTCCCCAAATTATGTAATGATTTCTTAGTGAAGGCAGAGTCTAGCCTAAGGCTGCCTAGACTCGCTGATGGGAAACTAAACATGAATGTGAGTGCAAATACATGGTGATACTAAGTGTAAGCATAAGTGAATGGTCATGCATGCAAACGATGAATGACAAATTCAGAAAACAAAACAACATGCATGTGGGTGAGGCGAGTCACCGAATCGACGACCTTTCATGAAAAAAAGTTTCATGCATGCGACAACAGTGAAATAGCAACGAAAACTAAAATGGTGTTAGTACAAGCTAGTATGTATCAAAATGATAGCAATTTCTCACTGAAATCAAGCAGACAATGTTCATACGAAGAGAAACACAAAATGCGCTAGAAATGCAACACAAGTCATGGAAAGTGGGCTTACCCCAAAACAACTGAGCTGAGTGTGCCGACAACTCCTAGATGTGATGTGGGATGTCAAACCTATAAGGTTTATGTGAGGAATGAGCTATGCGACGTCCAGTTGATGAGTTTTGATAACATTGAAGTTGTGACGCACATGCCACAAATCTAGGGAAAGCGACACTTGGTGGGAGGTTTCTAAAATGATCCTTGCATGTAACCTCCAACTGCCAAAAATAGATCCTTGAAACAAGGGATGCCTTTGCATGCTGCCTTGGGAGAAGTAGCTCATGCATGCAAGTTAGTTTTAATTAGTCCCGGAGGGAATCGGTCAACTCAACTGCACATGCAGGAGGCTGCTCAACTACTGAGAGAAAATGCGCATTTCTGGCTAGGAGTTGGGTTGGTTGCTCAGAGGATTTGCGCAATTTCTGGGAAGAGAAATTGACTGTTGCCCAGGTTTACACAAATTTTGGGTTAAGCAACCCAGCTGGGAAGGGTTGCACAACTTTTTGGGTGAAGCTTGCTCAACAAAATTGCGCAATTCTAGGGCCCAATAGGTTACCAGTAAGGATTGCTCAATTTCTGGAGGGAAGGCTGGTTGCCCTCCAGATTTGCGCAAATTCTTAAAGGAGATGCTCAACCTGCTGCTGGACCAAGTCCAGATGAACAACTTGTGAGGGGAATGCATCAAGCTATGATCAATAGGCTGTCTTGGTGCAAGAAGAACACTGAAGCTTGTGTACTTGATGAAGCAAGACAAGGTGCTGTGAAAAGTTGGTAGGCAGGCTCCAAAACAAAGCTAAAGAATTTGGAGGGTGGTTATTGCCGCTACAACACTTGGCGACACACTAGTAGAACTCCAGCTCTCTAAATGGACCTTGTTTGTGAAAAGCAAGTCTAACACCTTTGGATGTATTGTTCAGTTCTCAATTTGTCTTGGCTTCACACTAGCTTGATTGTAAGATGTATCATCTGCCAAGATCTTGGTCGATTGACACACTTTCCAAGCCAAGGCAACACAATTGTTTCAATTGGGGTTGAGGGGTATATTGAGGCACAAGAATTATAGTCGTCAGAGTCTTAGTTTCATCTCTGGTATTGCTCTGTTGCTAGAAGGCCTGGACAGTACCCCGACGGAGTCACATAGGAACACAAGCATGGCTCCGCTACTAGCAAGCCTGGTCAGTACCCCGACGGAGTTACTTGCATCACCTCTCTGTGTAGGAAGCCTTTCTCTTCTTTCACCTTATTCATTTTTCATTTTTTCAACTGTGCATAACACTTATTCATTTCAGAGGCGGAAGAGGGATCCTGACTTATTGAGAGCAGAAGAGGTTGTTCCAACAGAGAAGTAGTTTATTATATCTCTGACGTGCCTGTTAAGGTTTTCCCCCTCACATTACTCTAATTGACTGAGCTGACAAGGGTTAACCCAAAAACAACTGAATAGAGTAGGTGACACTAGTTAGCACGCAAGCATTGTGTTTTCACCAAGGTTCACTTCGAACAGTACGTATTTTCCTTCGATGCATCGTGGACTAAAAGTAACAAGTTCTTCATACAGAGGCAAGATGACAGACAACCAAGTAGTTATAGCTGTACAAACCCTCTTGTACTTTACCCAACTCGTTTCAAGAGTCATACATGGTTTCATGCAAAACTAACCTACGAACAAAACAAGAGAACTAACAAACAACAAAGCAAAGCAAGAGCAGAAGCAAAAGCGAAAGCAAAGCAAGTGAGAAAACAAGCAAGTGAGAAAACAAGCAAGCAGAAAAACCAACAAACCAAGCAAGTAAGCAAACAAGCATGCAAGAAAACAACTGAAAGCAAACACTACTCCCACTCCTACATTAACAATGCATGGGCCCGATCACATGAAGTGATATTTCCAATGCAGCCACCAACAGATTGGTTGACCTATGTTGGTGAAGGCTTGGTCCATGAGAAATCCAGTTGTGTGAACCAGCAAGAAAAAAAGATATAACAATGAAGACAACCACACTTCGTGTTTCAAAATGCCCACAGGTAATAAGTGAGTACAAGTGCATGACGAGTAGTTAGTGGACTTATCATAGTGTTGTGTGACACTGCATGCAACTTTGAAGCGTACGCACACTCTTGACTGTGACATGCAAGCAAACGAAAGAAACAAAGATAACTTGCGCCATGAATGAGTGCTTGCAATGTAAGATTCCTCTAATTCATGAGTGATGGGATCATGCAGTTCGAGTGGAGGAAGTATGATATGTGTGTGAGATTGATATTTAATGTATACAATTGAGTGATGAGGAGCCTTGAGTGATTGAACAGTTCATCATTGGAAGTGAGACTAACCCCAAGAGAGTGAGGACCTTACATAACCATCAACTCGGGCTGAAGTTCCTCGACAATCTTGGGTGTTTCAACTTCATCATCAGATAGATCATCATAAACTAGTGGCTTTGAAAGATCAACTATGATAGAGCCATGATCGTGATCAAATATGGGAGTAAATGGATCATGACAACCACGATTAGAAAAATCAATGAGTTCATCGGCATCCTCATGATCTAATGAATCAACCAGAGGGGTAGATGAAAAGCAAACAAACTCATCCTCTATGTTTCTAGAAAAGGCAGATGAAAGAAAAAGTGGATTTTCAATGAATAACTTATCCTCTTCGTTGTTGAATAACACACCAACATCCAGTGAGTCCTACGAGTGATCAACAATGGGTGCATCCATGGATGGAGATACACATGCGAAATCATGGATGGCAGGTTCACCAAAGATTTCAGGAAAGAACGGAGGAGGCTCAGACGAAAAGGAGTCATCCTTCGCCAAGTGCTGATGTTCAAGCTCCCACTCGTACTCTTCATGAATGAAAGCACATGTTGGTTGTGCAACACCAAATCCGTAAGTGGCTTGTTCCTCATTCACAAGAAGTGAAGAGTCCAGTATGGAAGAACACAAGACAATATCATCCGGAGGAACAACCGAGTGTAAAGACGGAGGTCGCGGAATAGAAAGCATATGAGAACTCGAAGGACTCATAACCAACATTGCACGAAAATTGAGTGAAGTGATGTTGGGAGGATGTGGAAGCTGAGCAAGTGAGTGAGCATGATCCTCAACATCACTCGGCAGTGGTGGAGCTATTGAATGAGGGGATGGTGGAAAGTCAGTTGATATAGTGGCCGCATTCACATGAGATTGCATAACTCCATCAGTGAAGAATATTGAGCGAGGCTTTATTTCAATATTCTTCTTGGAACAGGTAGATTTCTTAACGAAATACTCGAATCGGTCCCAAAGATAGGAAAATTTCATCTGGCTCCTCGAAGCTTGAAACTGCAAGTCACGGAAGCGCTGCCAAAAATCCATAATCGATTCATGCAGAGCCTTCCATTGCTGGAATAGTTTTCAGTCAATATGGTCTGGATCAAAATGATAGAAAGTGTCTTCAATGAGATCACATAAGTGCTCAAGTGAGTGCACGCTGTTAGCCAACAGGCTGCACAACCATCAAAGTGGAGATTGACGAAGTGTGTATGCAAGCAACAAAATGGCTTGTTCGTCAGAACACCCATCTTCCTCATGAAGAATGGAAAAAAAGTCATGTAAGTACTCAGGCCAGGCCACTTCGCCTTCACCATCATACATGTACGTGGAAAATTATTCGAAAAACTCCCTCGTGATGGTGACATCTTCATGATTCGAAAAACATCGCTGAGGGAGAAGAGTGCAAGAATCCATGAAAGATATGAAAAGGTTCAAAACTGGATGAGAGGACATAGCTTGTCATCTGGCCCTCCTAGCGCCATAAATGTTGACAATGTTGGACCCACCAACATTTCAGGGGATCTCCCTGGTAGGAAGTCCCAATTAGACCTTAAACTATTTGGTGTAGGAGTCCTAGCAGTGGGTCGTATGGTAATGCCTTAACCATGATTTCAAATAGAGGCATGTAAGATAACTCTATTTGTAGCAAGGGTGTGACAGTTGCGGCGAGCCAAGGAAGGTGCATGAAAGGTTCTAACACACGGGGAGTGAGGTGAGTGCACCCCTTGGAAACCTGTAATAGTACTCAGATTGGAAGGGAACAAAAGAGAAAATATGCATCACCAGCTGGAAAGCAAGATAACGAGCAATCCAAAGTGATGTTCAAACCAATAACACATCTGCAACAAGATTCATACAATTGCATACAAAATAGTTCATACAAAAATACATAAGCTAAACAACATACATTTCTACAGCAACCAGAATAGTCCAACTACAATAAAAACATATACATGAAAACGTGTTGTCTCTGTTTTATTAAGAATTGTAAGTTCCAGTCATACAATACATCCATGTACACCCGCTAGTTCCAATAGTGGAACGTTACATCCACAACTGCTTGCTCCTCCAAAGAGATATACTAGCTTTGCGCATTGGAGAAGCCAAGGCTCATTACAATACTGTCCAAGATTTCTCTAAGATAGTCCTATTGAAGCTTGGCTGACTAAAAGCCTTTACAATGAGTTATCTGGTTCTATTTATAGCAAAGGGTGGGGTGACCCTTGACATTCCCCTTTGTGACAGTTCATCTACCCTCATGACTCTTCATCTACTCTATGACTGTTACATCCAACTATTGACACTTGAACTTCCACTTGACATGACGTTACATTACAAATCACATGTGCTCATGTGAGATGAAATGGCTTTAGCAAGCCATGCAAGATATCACCGACACTCGGTATATTGTGGTGAGACCAAATCTTTGACATGCTTGTGATGGTGAAGGTGGTGAGCTGATGCCAAGCTTGGTCATTCGTGATGGTGTGCATGCACCCCATGGTGACATCTTGCTGAAGCGAACTCTTACCTCCATTGCATCTAGGTGCATTGGTATGGTTGCTCCATCCAACTCGTCTGCTACCATGCACATTGTCTTCTTGGGTGTGACCGAACTGGAAACACACTGATGCATAGTGTTCGTGCTAATCATCTAGTGTGTTCTGGTGGTCATGCGCGTAAACTGCCAACTACATGTCTAGCTCCAGTTGGACTTGCTTCTTGTCTTCGCCTTGGTCAATGTGTTGAATGGGTTGGATCGCATGCATGCACACAATGACATGCATGCTGCTGAATCCCTTGCACGCGATCAACAACACTACTCACCATGTTTGCTCCGTGCCAGATGCTGGGATGGATATTTAACTTATACGGGCATAGTTTCATCTGTGAATGCATGTTGCACCCCTTATTGTTCCCATTCCTTCCACAACTCGTTCGCTTGTCTATGCAACTTCATGTTCTTCCTTGAGTTGCTGATTTAGCACATGTGACTCCTTCTTTGTTCCATTCTCTATCTTCACGCAATCTTCATGTTGCGCCCTCACCTCATAGCCTGAGTCTCCAAATTTGTTTTCATCATCAGTGGATCTGCTTGAGCTCACAACTTTGTTCCGCCTCTATGTTGTCAACAACCTTCCTCTTGCATTCGTTGCATTCCGTATGCTGCCTTCAATTGTTGTTCATGATTCTGCTCGCTATGATGTTGTTGCCATCATATCTTGATGTCCTTGTCTACAAACAACTTGATGTATTCATGGGTAGGAAATTTTAGAGACAGTTGATCAACTGCATCCCCAAGTGTGCTTTGAACGGTGTCTTCGACTCTGCTCTCTTGAAACCAATGAACTTGCACTGTTGAGAGGTAGATGAACACCTGCAATACTTGGAGACATAGCAACACTCATGGCAAGAAATCTGTTAGTCGAAAACCAATATGAACTTGAGAATTGACTTGCAACATACCTGTGTGACTAAACATGAAGGTTGTGCAATTTCACCCGGGAGGTCAGGAGACTGGCTTCCAAGACTGCACAAGGCATAATCTGGGCTTCTGGGAGACTAACCAACTACTAGAACTATGCAATGCACAATCCAGTTTGGTTGTTGACTGATGGAATTGCACAATGCGTAATCTCAGCTGGCAATGGATGCAGGCTTAGTGACTGCATTGTGCAACTTTTTGGGCCAACAGTCATTGTCCCTTAGAAATGCGTAAAAAATTCCTAGAGGATAGTGTCTGGGAATAAATGTACATTTTTGGACAGGAAGACAGAGCCTTCCTTCCTTGGATTGCACCAAGCTTTCTCAATGAAGGCAGAGTCCGGGCCAAGGTTGCCCAGACTCGTCGATGGGCAATTGAACACGAATCTGAGTGCGAATGCATGATGATACTCATTGTAATTATAAGTGAATGATCATGAATGCAAACGGTGAATGACAAATTCAGAAAATGGAACAACATGCATGTGGGTGAGGCGAGTCTTCGAATCGACAACCATTTGTGAAAAACAGTTTCATGCATGCGATAGCAGTGAGATATCAATGAAAACTGAAATGGTGTTAGTACAAGCTAGTATGTATCAAAATGACAGCAAGCGCTCACTGAAATCAAGTAGATATTGTTCATACGAAGCGAAAAAAAAAAGCGCCAGAAAATGCTACACAAGTCATGGAAAGCGGGCTTACCCTAAAACAACTGAGCTGAGTGTACCGACAACTCCTAGATGTGATGTGGGATGTCAGAGCTGCAAGGTTGTGAGGGATGAGCTCTACGGCGTCTGGTTGATGAGTTTTGATAACATCGAGGTTGTGACACGCATGCCACAAATCTAGGGAAAGTGACACTTGGTGGGAGGTTTCTGAAATGATCCTTTCATGTAACCTCCAACTGCCAAAAATAAATCCCTGAAACAAGGGATGCCTTTGCATGCTGCCTTGGGAGAAGCAGCTGATGCATGCAAGTAAGTTTTTCTCGGTCCTGGAGGGAACCGATCAACTCAAATGCACATGCAAGAGGCTGCTCAGCTGCTGGGAGAAAATGCGCATTTCTGGCTGGGAGCTGGGCCAGCTGCTCAGGAGATTTGTGCAATTTCTGGGTAGAGAAGCTAACTGCTACCCAGGTTTACACAAATTCTAGGTTGAGCAACCCAGCTGGGAAGGATTATGCAATTTTCTAGGTGAAGCTTTCTCAACAAAATTGCGCAATTCTGGGGCCCAGCAGGCTGCCAATCAGGATTGCACAATTTCTGGAGGGAAGGCTGGTTGCCCTCTAGATTTGCGCAAATTATTGAAGGAGTTTCTTTGCCTGGCGTTGGAACAAGTCCAAATGAACAACCTGTGAGGGGAATGCATCAAGCTGTGATTGACAGGCTGCCTTGGTGCAAGAAAAACACTGAAGCTTGTGTACTTGATGAAGCAAGGCAAGGTGTTGTGAAAAGTTGGTAGGGAGGCTCCAAAACAAAGCTAAGGCAAAATTTTGGAGGGTGGTTGTAGCTACTACAATAACATCCTTCTTCATCTTCAACAAAATAATTATCATTGCTTCCTAAAATGTGGCCTTCTTTGTGCCCCTTATCCCACATGTAAAATTTATAAAAAAATCATCATTAAGTATAACCTGAGTGGGACTAATGATTAAGAACATATGTTTTTACTCCTTGAATATTGTGAGGTTGAAACTCAAGGAGAGTAGAGTATGTACACCTCTGTAGACTAGGCAATAAATTTTTTATGTGGAGGGGGCCTTGTCCCACAAACCAAAAGGTTCACATGTCGATTTGACATCCAGTTATGTTGTGATATTAAATAATATATTATTTATTATTATATAATTATTATCCTATTTTTATTTGGTTAGGTATTTCTTTGCCACCCATCATGTCTTTATTTTGACTACGACCACACTTTAGTGACTTCTTGTCTCTTGCACAATGGCACGTCTACCCAATATTTACCGATCAAGGGTCTATTCCACCTATTTCCTATATAAGTTTAATGAGTTCACATCCAAAGGCTCCTTCTCTTTATTCTTATCTTTAGCCTCTTAAGTAACATGACTATAATTAGAGGTAATTTGGTCCAAAAATGATATTCCTAAGGAAATTATAAAATAAGAAGCCATGCATGCTACATCAAAAATCTATGTCACATCACACCACCATGAAAGAAATGTTAAGCTTGAATTAGAAGATGAGACTTAAAATTCTTAAAATTATAATGAGAAGATTATATTCTTGAGCACATACAATAAAAGATAACAAATATCATATAATAAATAATGGTACTAATATATACTAACAATGGAAGTGCAATAATAAGTCCTAAAGGTTAAATCAATTGGTCAACTTCCTGTTGTTAAAGCACCTTTGCTATTGAGAGGTTGCAGGTTCAATTCTCTCGACACCCTCAATGTTAGGCTCTATGGTTGAGCTAGCAGGAAGTGATCCCTTTGAGTGGATCCACTTGGTACAAATATTTTGTGGACATAGCAGTCACCAATCTCCAAGATCCATGATCCACATAGAAAAAAATGCAAGTACAATAATAATAGCATATAAATCTTAGAAATATAAATATATATATATATATATATATATATATATATATATATATGTCCCAGTGAGAGATTCACATTTTTCTATTATAGCTTAAGATTTAAACGACATTATTGAAGTGCTTGAAGCACATTACAAGTATAATGAAAATGGAACTCGATACTACGCTGACAAAAATAGAATTACATGATTAGTATTCTATTTTTTACCATATAAAAAAATATCATCAATCTTATCATTTTTCCTTTTTTTTGCCTCATGTCAATGCCTCTAAAGAAATCTCCACAATGTCTACCTCAAGCTCCAAAACTGCAAAATCAAGAATCAAATAAGAGATCAATTCCTTATTGGAAATAGAGATGTCAATTTCATGAAGTTATCAGACTCATTCACATAAGATGGATGCTAGATACAACATCCATCCTTGTGGATGAAATTATAATATCTTTCACTTTTGTGTGTTATAGTGCATGACAAGACAAGGTCCTCCAATGTACATTTTTAGACACATGGTATTATCCTATTGGATTATTTCTTCATTATTTTCCTATACTTCATCTCATGAAACTATCTAACTCCTTGATTTAGATTTAACGCCTTTTTTTCATGAAGGATGAGCTCATGCATATGGACAAGATTATTCTAGATGTCTTATAATAAATTAGATCCTACATTGGAATGTCATATTCTCTAATCCAATTCCCAAATTTATCTAAAATTTTCCATTTCGAATCATTTTTTCCATAAGAGTTAATGGAAATTACTTTCTAACTATATAGTTAAAGTTGTTGTAACAAAGTTATATTGTATTAGGCATAAGCTTATAGTATTTTCCTACAGTTGCAAGAATTAAATTTTATTAAACAAACAATCTTTGCACCCTTTCTACTATTATGTTAAATATCACGCTAGTTTGACAGTGCATCAGAGAGGTCCTTTTGAATCAATGGATGAAAATGCATGTTATGGGCCCCCGAGTATTTGGTGGTTAACAAAGGGGCAAGGGCGGGGGTGGTCGAAATCGTGCCAGAGTGGTATATCTCTGGGACAAGTGCCACCCAAAGAGTTATGTTCCCCCACCACCTAGGTTTCCAAAACAACAAATCTACCCCTCGATACCATTTGCTGACGTAACTTGTGGGACTACCGACGTCAAGTGGTGAACAGTTAAAGTAGTAAGCGGTCTAGGTCTTGGTCCATGTCTCATAAGTGTGAGAACAATGTCAATGTCAATCAATAAGTTGGAATTAGTTTGTAATTTTCAAAATAAAATGTGATTGTCCAATCATATCATGTTGTGTGCCTCAAAATGGTTGGAATAATTGTTAAAGGGTAAACTAACCTTATTTTGTCTCATTATTCTCAAGTAAACCATGCAATTATTTTGGAGAGGGATTCAAAAACTTACATAGAACAGTAGTATATCAATGGATAAAGTTTGAATTCTTTTTCCATTTATTTCAGTAAACATGAAGATCAAAGTGATAAAACCCCAGTTTTCATACTCTTCCCGACTAGTTAATTTTGAAGACATGTCATTAATAGACCGAGAATCAAATACTGGTGAAAATCGATGTGAAAACGACCTTTATAAGCTCAGGGGGAGTGGTATTTTCATCTTTTCCAAGACCAACCAGACATCTCCGACATCTCCTTGGCTTAGGAGTCTTATTTAGCACAATTTATTATTCCTAGATCTACCACACCTTAAATTTCATCTCTTGATGTGCTAAACATGACTTACCCAGTAAGCAAACCATTGTATCCAAGAAGAGAGTGGTCTTTTTCCATATTCACCCCTCATCCATTCAAGAAATGTCAAAGATAGTAATGCCCAGTTAGAAACAACCTTTGAATGAAGTTTCTCTGAGCTAGAGTTACAATGAGTTGACTTTTGAGGAAAAGACGATTGTTCTTGAGTCTTTCTTGCTTTTAAATACCCAGTTACTAGAGAATGCCCCTCTATACCCTTCAAATATATTCCTTGAAATGTTTAGACATATCACATATGTAATCTATTGTTTGCATGGATATTATGATGACCATTTTATAGATGATCCCATATTAGGCTTTTTAACTTCTCTTTCACTTTCCAAAAAGTCATTTATTAGATTCTAATTATGCCAATACTTGGCATATGTCATTAATGTCTAGTTATCCACTATGGTATGACTAAGTCCTTTAGGTGTTAGTTTGTCCTCTTATAATTTTTTCTTTAATTTCAGGGTGACAAGTTCTCAAACCTAATCAAGATCACAATGGAAATGTTATCTATGTTATTCATTGGACTCTAGTGGTTCAAAAGCATCCCAAAATTTTGGGTTTTTCTAGGATTGTCAATTAGTTTCTATCAGTTGTATATCATTTACTATTTGATGAGATCCCTCCTAGAGTATTTCCAGAAATTAAAATTACCGTGTAGATCATCCTAGATATTAGAGTAGGAAATTGGTATTTGTTTAAATATTTAGCAAAGATTAGGATATATGGTTGTGAATTGCGTCCCTATAGGCTTCCAGTTTTTTTATCCAGGAGTATATTTGCACTAGATTTTATCATACAGATTCTCAACTCTTATCAAATCCACTTTGTATATAAGAAATCCCCAACCATGTTTAAACTAAAGAAATAAGTAGGATCCTTATTAATCAATACTAGAGCAGCACTACAAGAATGTGAAGAAATGTTGAAACAGATGAAATTCCATTAAGGAGAAGTGTGGAAATACGATCCCCGCAAGATTATATCAGAAAAAAGAACAAAATAGGGATGTTCCCTTTACAAACATGTTCCCAAACATAGAATAGTTTTCAAATAGGGATGTATGGGAACAAGATCCAATTCAAATTAGTCAAATTAGTCAGGAAGCTAGTTAGACTTCACAACCTATTATTTTGGACACTCCTCATCCAAAGCAAAAAGATATTAAAAGATGATTTTCAAAGACAAATAAAGCATTCTCAATTTCAAAGAGAGAGGCTGAAGATCAAGAAATTTAGAAGAGACCTATAATCGAACAAGAAGAGGTTCCAACATCGATTCAAAATAAAAAATAATATACATTAGGTGAGATTGCATTCAACTGGGAAATATTGCTAATAACCTTTGTAGTTTGAGAGACTTTATCTCTAGGAAGGTCACCTTCAGTAACAAGTAAATAGGATAACATCTATTCATGATTAATGGAAATCAAGAATAAGAATCTTAAACTGATACAAGATTCTTATTTAGAGTTATGGAAGCAAGTTTCACGATCTTCTCAAACTAGTTTGTTTCCTACTCTAGATTATGCAAAGGGACAACTAAATATGGTAATTTTGGAACCTAAAGCCCAAATAATTAAAATTGCAAAATATTATAGATCATCCAAGTGTTGGAAATACTGAGAGGGGGGTGAATCAATATTTCTTTCAACTTCTATATTATGCCAGTTAATATTTTTCACAATAGAAAACACAAGATATACCAAAATATAAGAAAAATAAATAAATTATATTAATATAATTCAAATGATGAGGACACCAATCCTCAAATTTTGGCTCCAACCATTACAAAATCTTCAATCCTTACAAGGATCCAACCTTTACAAATGCTTTATTTCTTAAAGGCTTCAACCTTGAATGAGAACACCAATCCTCTTAATCAAATCTAGGCACCAACCTGGTCTATATGAAGATGTCAATCCTCTTAGGCTCCAACCTATACAAGAACTTCAAATATCCTTCAAATTTGTTTTACCAAAACACGCTTCAAGTTGTTATCCAAGTGGGTTCAATCCTACTCCACAAAGTCTTCAATATGTGCTCCAAAATGCTCTCCAAGATTTGATTCAAAGATGCTTCAAGAGTACTTCAAGGATTCTTAAAAGTTTTCTCCAAAGTCTACTTCAAGAAAGGCTATAAGGTTTTCTCAAAAATTTCTTCAAGTTTGCTCCAAAAATAAAATATGCTCCAAAAATCTCCAAGTCTGCAAAAAAAGGTTCTCCAAATTTTCTTCAAGGAAGGCTTCTAGGGATGCTTCAAAGCATGTCCAAAATATTATCTACAATCACTTCAAAATTTCTCCTAAGAAGCTTATCCAAAGTCTACTAAAAAATTGATCCAAAGTTTGATTAAAGACTGATCCAAAGTCTACTCAAAAACTAATCCAAAGTCTACTCAAGGCATATCCAAATTCTGCTACAAGTAAGTTCAAAAACATAGGCCTGAATATACCCCTTTGCCTCAGGACCGAAGTCTCTCACATGAGGGTGAATTTCTAGCCTCATGGAAAAATAACCACTGGCCATAGAGGGGAAAAAACACCACTAACTGAAGTATCTTTTCTTAGGCCAAAACACAGGTCCGAAATTTTTACTCGGACTGAACCATAGGCCAAATTTATTCCTTCAACAACAGGCTGATATATAAGCTAAGAGAGGTCAAAGTATGCTCCAAAAATAAATAAGTTCTTTACCAAAAACTTGATAAAAATATTACCAATAACCATAACACCAAACCAAAAACCAATAACTTGCTTCTTTAATTTCCCTTGGTGTTCATGAGATATGAACATATGTTCTTCTTTTTCATACCTAAATTCCTCTTTACTTCTCCTTGAACGATTTGGCGATCGAACGAGGGAGAGGTTCTTCTTATTTATACCAATTAATCTAGTCAAAACAGGGTTGACTTGTCTAAGTAAGGATGACTTGAAAAAGGGTAAGAAATAAGTATATTTTGACTTGAAAATTCATTTTTTCCTTAATGGAGAGGATTTAGGGGGCATGCAATAGCTCATTGGAAAGGGTTTAACGTGCTCTTAAGCCTAATATGTTATTTTTATCTTCTGCAATACATCCTTTGACATTAATAACAAATTATTTCTCAACGATCTCCCCCTTTGTTATTGATGGAAAAAATCTCCTCATATTATTTCTCAACAATCTCCCCCTAACATCATGCTACTACCCCTGTCATATTCTCCCCCTTTGACATCAATAGCAAATAAATTCTCTACTTGGATGCAAAAGAGTGACCCCCATCTTTTGACAAAGATATTCAAATGCTTCTTGAGGTAGGGGTTTTGTGAAGATGTCTAAAATATGTTCCTTATTGTTGACATATTTCATTTGTATGTTGTACTTTGCAACTTGTTCTCGAAGGAAGTGGCACTTGATTGAATTATTTTTTGTCTTTGGATACATGACTAGATTTTTGAGAGGTTGATTTCATTAGTATTGTAATAGTAGATGGTGATAGGATTATTTTTTTATATTTATACATCCTTCAAGGCTTCCTTCATCCATAGGATTTGTGTACAACAATTTGTTGCTACTATATAATTGGGTTTAACTATGGAGAGAGATATAGATGATTGTTTCTTGCTTAACCAAGATAGAAGATAATATCCTAAGAGGAATTCATTTGCACTGGTGCTCTTTCAATCATCAATGCTCCTTTCCCAGCCTGCATTGGTATATGTTTTCAAAGTAATATTTGTGCTCTTAGGGTACAATAGTCCAAAACCAAGGGTCCCCTTTAGATATTTGAATATCCTTTTTATGGATTGCATGTATGATTCCTTAGGGGTTGAGTAGAATATTTCCACCATACCTACTTCCTACATGATGTATGGTTGTGAAGTTGTTAGTCGATATAAAAGACCCCCAATCATTAATCTCTAGAGATTTGCATCTACCGTAGGAGATTCATTGTCCTTACTCATCTTGCAACCTATAATCATAGGTGTGCTTACAACAACACATTCTTCAATCTCAAATTTCTTAAGAATTTCCTTGATGTACTTTTCTTGTGTTATGAACATTACAACATTGGTTTTAGTTACTTGAATTACAAGAAAGAAAGACAGCTCTCCAATCATTTGCATTTCAAATTATTTTGACATTTCTTGGGCAAATTTGTGACTCATTTCATCATTGTTGCTGCAAAAAATCATATGATCCATGTACACCAGTGTGATCAACATCTTGCCTTTATATATTTTCATATAAATATTTCTTCCTAAAACTCATTTCTTGAACCCTCATTATCGAATATAATGATCAAGTCTAGCATACCTTGTTCTAATCCATACAAGGCCTTCTTCAATTTGCATACGAAATTCTTATTTTCTGATAGGTAAAACCCTTATGGTTGTTTAATATATACTTCTTCTTTTAAGTAACCATTTAGAAAGGTTGACTTTACATCCATTTGATAGACTTTGAACCCTTTTGAACATGGAAATGCTAAGAACATTCTTATTTCCTCTAGTCTAGCAACTGGATAAAAGGTCTCATCAAAGTCAATTCCTTCAATTTGAGTGTATCCCTTACACACCGATATCACTTTGTTTATAATTACTTGTCCATATTCATATTTTTTTCTTGAACACCCACTTGGTTCGTATGAATTTTTTATTCTTTCGACAAGGTACAAGTTCCCATGTTCCATTTGTTCAATTTGGTACATCTCCTCTAACATTTATTTTATCTAGTGTCAATCATCACTTTCTTGAGTAAAGTTCTTTGGTTCCATTTGAGACACAAATAAATGTCATTATTCTTTAGTGTGTTTGTCATCATTCTTCAAGTTTGTATTCATCCGTCCACATCTCCGATAAGTTGGTCTTCTAGATGGTGTTTTTACACAAACTATAAGGTTGTCTTTGATGGTGTTTGAGATGGTTCCTCCTTTTGATTTTCTGGCCCTTGCTCTTCCTCTGGATCTACAAAGATAAGGTCTTCTTCATTTGTTTTAACAACTTCTTTTTTAGGAAGACCCTCATATATATTTACATCAATGCTTTCAATTGCCTTCCTCAAATTATTCTTGTAGCATTTGTAGACCTAGCTTCTTAATGAGTATCCAAGGAAAATTCCTTTGCTAATACGTGAATAATTATTTTCCTAGTGAATCATCATCAATCTTCATAAATTATTTGCTTCAAAATATTTTGAAGTGTTTCGATAGTCCATATGGAGTTCCTTCACTGTTTGCAAAGGAAAGCATTCCTTTCAATAGTTTGTATGGAGTTCTATCACTGTTTACCCATATTTTAGCTATGTCCATGATGTAGACTACTACCCTAACTGCCTCCCTCTAGAATTTAGCATGTAAGTCAACTTCCAACAACATTTTTCTTGCAGTATCTTATACATATTTGTTCTTTCTTTCTGTTACCCCATTTTGTTGTGGATTCCTACCAATAAAAAGTTGCCTCTTGATTCCTTGTTTTTCACGGAATTCATTAAATTATCTTGAGGTAAATTCTCTACCTCTCTCTATTCTTAAGCATTTGATCTTCAACTCACTTTCATTTTCAGTTGTTTCTTTGAAAGTTTTAAAACAATCTAGTGCTTTTGATTTATATCTTATGAAAAATACCCACATCATTCTAGTATAATCATTTATAATAATATAAATTACCTTTCTCCTTGTAGAGTTGGAGTTCTATTTGGATCTCATACAACTGCATGAATGATTTCCAGAGGCATTGAGGAGCATTCCTTTTTTTGAAGTTGGTCATGCTTTTATTTCCATGATTATTTGGTACACAAATAGAATGTTGGCATTATGACACAGGTTTGGCGCTATGACAAAAGTGTTGTCCTTGATGGAAACTCACTCAGACGACAAACGCAGTTCAGGATCACAGAATGAAGGAAAAAGAGGTATGCGCGGGTTCCCCTTGACCAAACTGCGTATACATGTGGGTTCGCAGACCAAAAGGCGCGTATGCGTATACACGCACTTTCATGCAAGGAAAAGTGTGTACATGTTGGAAAACCTGGTTTTGGTCCGTGGTATTTGGTCCTTGGTATTTTGACCCATGGTATTGGTCCAAGGTATCTTGTCCGAAGTGTTGACCCCAGGTATTTGGTCCAATGTATTGATTCTAAGTGGTTTTGGACCATGGTATTGAGTAAGGCCTAAGACTATAAAAGGAGGAGGAGATCATTAGGCAAGGGCACTCAAGAATTAAATGTGTAATGAAGAGCAAGATCTAGAATACTGGTCATTGGGTTATGGTGCATAGCTGGATCTGAATCAAGGAGGAACCTGAGCGCTTGAAGAAGGATAAGTTCTATTGATGGGTCAAGATCTTTAGGCTTGAGGAGAAGTATCTTTGTGTGGTTTTGATATTTTATGATTGGCGCATGTTGTAATATGTAAATCTGATGATCTCAGTATAACTGATGTCTGAATAAGTTGTAAAGGTTAAATCATCTTTTACAGATCTGTAGGTAGGTTCAGTATAGCAAAGGCGCATATACACACTGGTTCGACATTTCAAAATAGCGTATACGTAAGTTTGCCTTCACATAACAATGTATGAACGTAGGTTTGACACATTGAAGTAGTGTACGTCTCATAAAATATGTTTTAGCTACTTTTGTTTGCTGTTGCAGTGTTTTGGGTTCTGGTTACTGTTACTGTATTCTGGTTACAACATTTAGAAAAGTGATTGTTTGATTCAGTTTTGGTTGGTACAAAGGAGATTGGTTGATGCAGATATATTTGATGTTTGATTGATGTTATTGATGGATCCAATCTGAAAATTTATGAAACGTGGTCCCTGGAAGAAAAGAGAAGGTTGTAGCCTTCTGTAGGTCAGCACCTACATACTAGTAAACACATCAGCTAGTACAAGAGCTAAGGGGATTGTAGCTCCCTTCTAGGAAAAGCTGGAGAATGAGATAAGGTTGTAGGTTTTTGCAGGTAGAAGCATTCGTACTGGTATAAGGCTGCACCAGTACAAAATTTGTAAAAAGAAGTTTCTTATTAAAGAAAGATAGAGACAATTGCAGCAGGTGGTTTTCACCCACATTGGGTTTCCACCTTATATCTTGTGTTCATGTGTGTGATTGCCTGTTCTGTTTACTGCACCTGATTACTGGTTATATGGTTCTGATACACAGATTAAAGATCAACTAACTAAATTATAAGTTTGCAAGGTATACGCTGGTTGCTCTAAACACAGTTGCGTATACACGCAAGTTTCATTAACAGAAGTAGCGTATATAAACTGGTTTATGGAAACAAAATATTGTTAAATTGATAATACTGATTCAACCAACCCCCCCCCCCCCCCCCCCCTCTCAGTATTATTTCCAACATAGAATTTGTTGGCTTTGAGAGTATGGGGATATCTCTTATTGCTTGAGGTTTTCTAATATTCATCAAGTTATCAAAGCTTAGGTGTCCAAAATGCTTGTGCCAAAGCCATCTTTCATTTGATTGACTCATGTAACATCTTTCTTCTTGAATCTCACTGAGAATGTATAGAATATATGTTGTTCTTGCTCCTTTTCCTACTAGTTTTCCAGTACATGACGTCCTTATCTCACATTCCTTGGCATGAAAAATAAGATCATGTCCTTAATCACCTATTTGGATAGCACTCAAAAGATTATGCTTGAGTCCTTCAACATATAGTGCATGATGAGACTCACTGTGTCTTTTCAGAAATTTTAGTAGGTCCATTATCTTCAAAGGTCACATTTCCATCCTTATTTTGTGCTCAATGAGATGAACTTTTTAAGGTCACTTGTCATTTTCCTAGTACATCCACTATCTACAAACCATAGATTTTCCTTTCCTGAGCATACAAAGTTAGACAACATTTCTTAGAGGTATATTCTTCAGTATTCTTTCTCCATATTATTATTTTGTCTTTAATAGGAAATTTTGTGATTCATGACCTGGATTGTTGCATTTGCAACATTCTAGACTATACGTTAAAAGAGGGGTAAACGAATTATAAGTATTGACTTGATTTTTCCTCTTGATGTCAACGATCTTCTTTTGGTGATTAGCCTTATATGCCTTGTAATTATTTTCCTAATGGCCAAAATTTTTACAATAGAAATTTGGAAAGAAAAATAGTTTGCTACTTTTTGGTGTATTCTTGCCTTGATGAGACATTCCTTTTGTAGAGGGACTACTTCTCATTTCTTGGATGAACTTTCTTTTCTATAGAATTATTGAGATGGGGTCCTTTAATGACATCAACAAAACTTCTAGGATTTTCTTCATGATGACCATTGGTGTCTCCTTGAGAATTAGAGGGTTTTCCTATATAGCCATGTCTATATTTATCATGTGGTGACCTTTGGGAGCTGAGTATGTTGTCCAAGGTTTGGGAACTCTTTAAATTCTTGTTGGATTTTTATAAATCCCTTTTTAAAGATGCAATCTCAACTTCCAGTTTTCCACAAATTTCTTCCTTTTCCTTTAGTTTATTGCTCAACACTTCTTCTCTTCTTTTAGCTTCTTCCTTCTTAGTTTTGAGAGAGATAATTTCTTGAGATAGCTTTCCATTATTAGGCATGAACTATTATCAATAGCTTCTATGGAACTAATTAATAGTTCATCCATATTTCCTTATACTTATTATGGAATTCCTTCTTCTTATTTCAGATTATCTATTTCATTTGAAATCCATGAATGACACTTCTCTATTACCAACATAATATTCTTCTTCATCAAAGTCTTTGTTGTCTTGCTTAGAGAAAAAATTCTTCTTGCTTGAGCCTATCTTCTTGAATGTTCTTCTCTTGGGTTCATCTTCATCATCACTCTCATCCTTGAACGGACACTTTGTTGCATAATGTCCTATTTTACATCATCTAAAACAAATGAGAGGTAACTTACCTTTTATTTTGGATCATTTCTTCGGCTTCCTGACAAATTATGCCATTTTAGTATCAAAATCATCGTTGCTACAATCATAATTCTTACCTTTTCTTGATGCCTTTTATGCCCTGAATGCAACTTTGTTGTGGGTTGAATTTTCTATCCTCATCTCATATTTTTTTAGGATGCCATGAAGCTCATCCGTTGATAAGGAGTCCAAATACTTTAGCTCTTATATGGCACAAACTTTTGCATCAAACTAGTCTGGAAGTGATCTTAAAACTTTTTGAACAATCATCTTTTCTTTGACATCTTCTCCTAGCCCTTGGAGAGATTTAACTACTTCATCTACTTGGAGAAAGTAATTAGAGATATCTTCTTCATCATTCATTTTGAGACTTTCAAATTACCTTCTAAAAGTGTGAAGTTTTCCTTCTTAACTTTGTCATCTCCTTCATATATGTTGATAAGATTGTGCCACATTTCCTTAGCTAATACACAATTCATAACCTTGGTGAACATTGAATCTAATAAACCACTTGTTATATACTTCAAGCCCTTATCATTTTCTACATATACTTTCTTTCCATCTGTGTCTATTGGTAGAGGATATGGGATATTATATCCATTTGTAATCGATTTCCATACTTCCACTCCAAGATACATTAAATAGAACTTCATCATGATTTTCCAAAAGGAAAAATTTGTTCCATCAAAGAGGGGAGCCTTAGTTTCTTACTTATTTTCCATTATGAATAAAAAAAATCCTTCTTCTCTCTATTAGGATGATCTTGAAAAGGCCAGATCTGATACCAATAGTTGGAAATACTGAGAGGGGGGATGAGTAATTTTTTCTTTCAATTGTTATGTTATGCCAATTAATATTTTCCACAATATACTAGAACACAAAATAAAAATATTTTTAAATAATGAATCCATATAGGTGAGGAGAATTTTTTATAGATAATAAAGGAATAACATGTTTTTAGAGTTTATTTAACCCAACGTTTCAGACTTCCAAGTGAGTCCATCCTCAGGGGATACACCAATTGCTTAAGAGGATATTAATGATGTGTCATATAGCTAATCTTAAGTAAATATATAGTTTATGGAGAGGATCAATATGAAATGATTAAGTCAGCAAGGGTTATTAGTTAATGTGGGTGGAATTACATATTCTTGAATAGTTTATTAATATATTAATTAGATCCTTGGTGATTTGATTAAAAATTGAGATTTTATTATAAATAATATTTTGATTAGATTTAATATTACTAATCAATATAATATATTAGGGTTGTTTTGAGATAGAAATTATTATTTATTTATTTATTTTATTTTAGTCTTTTTATGTTTCTTATTTATTTAAATTATAAATCCTATTACAATCTCTAATTTTATATCAATGGATTTATTATGAGGTTGTAAGATTATAATTAATAATATGCAAATAGTATGTGAAAATTTTTATAAGCCCCATTGTATTGGGTTGCTTATTAGAGGTATCAAGATTGTTATAAATTTTATAAAATTAAAAGAATGCCCTTTAGGTTATGGAGATTATTAGATTGATTCAATACTTGCATCAATGAATTAGAGTTAAATTATTGGAACAAGATATGATATGACACCTACATTATTTCCAAGGGACCTATATTATGAGAGTTGATTATTGGTTTTTTATGATTTTAGTAATGGTTTCCAAGTATTTCTTAGTTTTAATCCATTGTCTTGATTCAAGTTGTCTTTTATTTTTTCTATTTCAATGGCTTCTTTGACTTTTATTTTAAGGTAATGGTCCTCTTTCTTGATTAGTTTGGCTTCTTCCATGCATATGTAGTGTGAGGAAAAGTGGACATGTTCTTCTAAGGCAAATTTTGAGGTCTTTTCTCTTCGTAAGTTAGCAATGTGTTCTTTGATTTTAATGTTAAAAGATTTACCTGTTTCACCTATATATTCTTTATCGCATGAACAAGGTATAATATAAACACCTTTTGATGGTTAGGGTTTATGGAGTCTTCAACAGAGTTAACTAATTGTCTGATGGTGTTAGGGGGAGTGAAAGCTACATTAATATTATGTTTCTTAAGAATTTTTTAAATTTTGTGAGTGGTACCTTTTATGTAAGGAAGAGAGATTTTAGGAGTGATTGAAGATTTTTGTTCTTTATCTTTGTTATTATTGTTATTCTTGCTTAGGGATTGGTGCATGGCTTTTTTAATGGTGTTCTTGTTGTAACCATTTAGTTCAAATACTTTGTGAAGATGGTTAAGTTGAGATTTTAGATGGTCGGGGCCAGATATTCTAGCAGCCCTAGTGGTTAAGGTCCTTATGATTCCAATTTTTTGTTTAGGATGATGGTGGGAATTTGCTTGCAAATATCTCTTGGTGGGTTTTATTCCTAAAGAATTGGAAACTAATTTTTCCTTCTTTTTTAGTTAGAAGGATATCCAGAAAGGGAAGTTGATTGTCGGCTTCAATTTTGATAATGAATTTTATATGATCAGAGAGACTGTTTATGTGATTGAGGAATAGGTCTAGATTTTACTTCCCATGACTCCATTTAGCGAATATGTCATCCAAAAACCTTTTCCATTCTTTAGGGGTGTAGGGAAAGGAATTGAGGGCATTTCGTTCAAAGTTCTCCATATAGATGTTCACAATTATGGGGGATAGAGGAGAGCCCATAGCTACTCCATGGGTTTATTCATATATTCTTCCTTTAAAACTGAAGTAAGAGGATTTTAAGCAGAGCTTCAGAAGGTCCACAATCTCTTTATCACTGATTTCACTCATGATATTGATAGCTTCATCAATAGGAATCATTGTGTAAAGTGATACAATATCGAAACTTACCATTAGGTCTTCATGTTTCATTTCTAGGTTTTTAATCCATTGAACAAAGGAAGAGGAATCTTTCATTTAAGAGGAAGTGTTTCTGGACATGGGTCTAAGTTTTTTGGCAAGGTATTTTGCAAGAAGATAGGTAGGGGAACCTATGGTGTTTACTATAGGTCTAAGGGGTATGTTAGGTTTATGACCCTTAAGAGCAACATAAATTCTTGGAGCGATTGAACTATTAGGGGTGATTTTCTTTTTAGTAATGTCATCAAGAGATGATTCTTTGATTCTATTGATTACTTCACGGATAATTTTATCACTGGGGTATTTATTGATGATTTTATAACCATTATTATTTAGGTGTTCCTCTATTTTATTGTCATAGTCAATCCTATTCATGATTACTGTGGCATTTCCCTTATCAGCTTTTAGGATGACTATGTTTTTGTTTCTTCTAAGGTTGTTTAAAGCTATTTTTTCTTCTTTGGATATGTTGGAGGATGGGAGTTTGGAGGTTCTTAGGATTTTAGCAATATCTTGTCTAATTTCTTCACTTTTAGCTATATCCAGGTCTTTGATAGCTACTTCAATATTGCTAATGATTTCTTCTATGGGTATTTTATTGGGAGTTATGGTGAAATTTAAACCTTTTTTCAAAATGGCTTCAGTTGCGTGGTCCAAATGGATGTTGGCTAAGTTAATGACTTGTGCATTTTCAATTTGATGATGATTGGGATGATGGAAAACGGTTTCTGAATTACGGTTCTGAGAAATCAATAACATATTGTTGGAGACTGCGTTGTGGTGGTCTCAAAGAGGTATGTTGGAGGTAAGCATATTGTTGATATGAAAGGTATTAACTGAAATGTTGGGAGGAAGGGAGTTGGGCCATACGTTGTTAGTGCCTGAGAAATCAATGCTTATAGTAGAATGTGTTAATTGATCATAATTCTCCATGATGAGGGGAGATGGTGCTGCGTTATGGTGTTATGGGGGTGTAGTGTTGATTAACGCATAGCTGAGAGGAAGGGAGTTGGGTGAATCGATATCAGGAGGTATGTTGGAGGTAATAATATTGTTGATAGGAAAGGTATTAACCAAAATTCTGGGAGGAAGGGAGATGGTCCTTGTGTTGTTAGTGCTTGAGAGGTTTATAGCAAAATGTGTTAATTGATTAGAATTCACCACAGATGGTATTGTGTTATGGTGTTCTGGGGGTGTAGTCTTGATTAACGCACAACTGAGAGGAAGGGAGTTATGTGAATCGATGTCAGTGCTTGAGAGCTAAGTGTTGTTTGTGGACTGAATTCTGGAAGATGCGCAGTTGAGATAAGATCTGGATTCAATTGCGTGGTTCAATTGGATGTTGGCTAAGTTAGTCACCTGCGTGTTTTCTGTGCTATCTGAATCTGTGTTACGGTGTTCAAAGAGAGGGATACTGGTGGTGATCTCAGTATTGAGAGGGATTGGATTAATCTAATTGCTGAGAGGATTGGGCAATGAGAATTCAATATTGCTAGCGGAATGCGTGTAGGAGAATGTGCCATGGAGGACAATAAAATGGAGGAACACCTAAATAATAGTGGTTGCTATAAAATCATCAATAAAAACCCCAATGATAAAATTCTCCGTGAAGTAATCAAGAGAATCAAAGAATCATCTCTTGATGACATTACTAAAAATAAAATCACCCCTAATAGTTCAATCTCTCCAAGAATTTATGGTGCTCCTAAGGTTCATAAACCTAACATACCCCTTAGACCTATAGTAAACACCATAGGTTCCCCTACCTATCTTCTTGCAAAATACCTTGCTAAAAGACTTAGACCCCTATCTAGAAACACTTCCTCTTACATTAAAGATTCCTCTTCCTTTGTTCAATGGATTAAAAACCTAGAAATGAAACATGAAGACCTAATGGTAAGTTTTGATATTATATCACTTTACACAATAATTCCTATTGATGAAGCTATCAATATTATGAGTGAAATCACTGATAAAGATACTGTGGACCTTCTGAAGTTCTGCTTAAAATCCTCTTACTTCAATTTTAGAGGAAGAATATACGAACAAACCCATGGAGTAGTTATGGGTTCTCCTCTATCCCCCATAATTGTGAACATCTATATGGAGCACTTTGAACAGAAAGCCCTCAATTCCTTTCCCTACACCCTTGAGGAATGGAAAAGGTTTGTGGATGACATATTCGCCAAATTGAGTCATGGGAAAGAAAAACTAGACCTATTCCTCAATCACATAAACAATCTCTTTGATCATATAAAATTCACTATCGAAATTGAAGCTCACAATCAACTTCCCTTTCTGGATATCCTTCTAACTAAAAAAGAAGGAAAACTTAGTTTCCAAGTCTTTAGGAAGAAAACTCACACCAAGAGATATTTGCACGCAAATTCCCATCACCACCCTAAACAAAAAATTGGAATCATAAGGACCTTAACCACTAGGGCTGCTAGAATATCTAACCCTCACCATCTAAAATCTCAACTTAACCATCTTCACAAAGTATTTGAACTAAATGGTTACAAAAAGAACACCATTAACAAAGCCATGCACCAATCCCTAAGAAAGATTAACAATAATAACAAAGATAAAGAACAAAAATATTCAATCACTCCTAAAATCTATCTTCCTTACATAAAAGGTACCACTGACAAAATTACAAAAAGTCTTAAGAAACATAATATTGATGTAGATTTCACTCCCCCTAACACCATCAGACAATTATTTGACTCTGTTAAAGACTCCATAAACCCTAACCATCAAAAATGTGTTTATATTATACCTTGTTCATGCGATAGAGAATATATAGGTGAAACAGACAGATCTTTTAACATTAGAATCAAAGAACACATTGCTGACTTACAAAGAGAAAGGACCTCAAAATATGCCTTAACAGAACATGTGCACTCTTCCTCACACTACATCTGCATGGAAGAATCCAAACTAATCAAGAAAGAGGACCATTACCTTAAAAGAAAAATCAAAGAAGCCATTGAAATAGAAAAAATAAAAAACAACTTGAATCGAGATGATGGATTAAAATTAAGCAATACTTGGAAACCATTTCTCAAAATCATAAAAAACCAATAATCAACTCTCATAATATAGGTCCCTTGGAAATAATGTAGGTGTCATATCATATCTTTTTCCAATAATTTAACTCCATTATTATGCATTTACACTGAGTCATTTAATAAAATTTATATTAAATAATTTAATCCTAATTCATTGATACAAGTATTGAATCAATCTAATAATCTCCATAACCTAAAGAGCATTCTTTTAATTTTATAAAATTTATAGCAATCTTGATACCTCTAATAAGAAACCCATTATAGTGGGGCTTATAAAAAATTTCACATACTATTTTCATATTGTTAATTATAATCTCACAACCTCATAAGAAATCCATTGATATAAAATTAAAGATTGTAATAGGATTCATAATTTAAATAAATAAGAAACATAAAAATAATAAAATAAATAAATAAATAATATTAATTTCTATCTCAAAACAACCCTAATAAATAACTAACCCTAATTTTATATTAAATCAATATATTATATTGATTAGTAATATTAAATCTAATTAAAATATCATTTATAATAAAATCTCCATTTTTAATCAAATCACTAAGGATCTAATTAATATATTAATAAACTATTCAAGAATATGTAATTCCACCCACATTAACTAATAACCCTGGCTGACTTAATAATTTCATATTGATCCTCTCCATAAACTATATATTTACTTAAGATTAGCTCTATGACACATAATTAATCTCCTCTTAAGCAATTGGTGTATCCCCTGAGGATGGACTCACTTGGAAGTCTGAAACGTTGGGTTAAATAAACTCTACAAACATGTTACTCCTCTATTATCTATAAAAAATAAAAATATTTTATATTAATATAATTCAAATGAAGAGGACACCAATCCTCAAATCATAGCTCCAACCATTACAAAAACTTCAATTCTTACAAGGCTCCAACCTTTACAAATGCTTTAGTTCTTCAAGGCTACAACCTTGAATGAGGACACCAATCCTCTTAATCATATCTAGGCACCAACCTGGTCTATATGAGGACATCAATCCTCTTAGGCTCCAACCTATACAAGAACTTCAAAATCTTTTACCGAAACATTGCTTCAATATGTCATCCAAGTGGGTTTAATCCTGCTGCAAGAAGTCTTCAATATCTACTCTATCTAAGGTAAGCTTCAAATATGCTTCAAGGATTCTTCAAGGTTTGCTCCAAAGTATGATTCAAGAAAGGCCACAAGGTATGCTAAAAAATTTATTCAATTCTACTGCAAAATAATATTTTCCAAAACTCTCCAAGTGTGACAAAAAAGGTTCTCCAAATTTTCTTCATGTCAGCTTGAAGGAAGGCTTCTAGGGTTGCTTCAAAGGGTCTCCAAAATCTACTCTACAGTCACTTAAAAATTACTCCTAAGAAGTTGATCCAAAATCTGCTAAAAAATTGATTCAAAGTTTTCTCAAAGACTAATCCAAAGTCTACTCAAGGTAGATCGAAAGTCTGCTCCAATTAAGGTCAAAAGAATAGGCCCGAATATACCCCTTTGCCTTAGGAACGAAGTTTGTCATAAGAGGCTAAATTTCTTTCCTCAGGGCCAAATTACCACACGTCACAGAGGGGTTGAATCACCACAAATTGAAGTAAATTTTCTAAGATCCAAGCTAAGAAAGGTTGAAGTCTGATCCAAAAATAAACAAGTTCTTTCCAAAAACACCTAATCAAAATATTACCAATAACCGTAACCCAGAACAGAAAACCAAAGATCAAGAACTTGCTTCTTTAATTTTCCTTGAGGTTCATGAGATATGAACCTATGTTCTTCTTTTTCAGACTTGGATTCCTCTTGAATTCTCCTTTTAAACCGAGTTGGTGATCCAATGAGCTAGGGATTCTTCTTATTTATACCAATTAATCTACTCAAAACAGGGCCAACTTGAACAAGGGTAAGAAATAAGTATATTTTGACTTGAAAATTCAATTTCTCCTTAATGGAGAGGAGTTAGGGGGCATGCAATAACTCATTGGAAAGGGCTTAAAGTGATATTTAAGCCTATGTTATTTTTATCATCATCAAGACATCCTTTGACATCAATAACAAATTATTTTTCAACACCAATTTCATTTTAGATTTGACAAAGATACATCTAGTGGATCATATGGACTTGCATAGGCAGACTAGAGAGATGATATTCAAGAGTTTAAAAAATAATATTATAAATGCTTCAAAATTAGAAACTGTGCTCACAACAGTCACTAATAAGTTGAAACAAGAAAATATTTCTACCAAGATCAAATATATTAAAATTTATGATTTGGTGTGATGTATTGTTAGATTGCATGCAAAATCAAAAGATTATTATTCAATACATGCCCTAATCAAGTCTAAGGACATATACATTCAAATGCTAATAATAAAATTAAAAGTTCTAGCTATATTACATGTCCAAACACCTAGATTGGAAGATGCATAAAAAGAGAAGGAAAAATTATAGTCCCTGATAATAGAGAAAAATAAAGAGAAAGAATTATATACAAAGAATTGAAATGTTGACAAACACCTAGATTGGAAGATGCACAAAAAGAGAAGGGAAAATTATTGTCCCTAATAATAGAGCAAAACAAAGAGAAATAAAATTATATGCAACGAATTGAAATGTTGATAAAGAAAAGGTTGAACATGTATTCTCATCATCATCCTCAGCACCATCAACACCAATTAATCTTTCTAGGAAATTGGTTGAAGCAATGCCAACTTTATGCTTAAAATATATTGAGATTGAAAATATCAAGAAAATACTCATTGTGAAGAATACAAATATTACCAATCTCAGAGAAGAGGTAGCTGAAATAAATCCAACATTTCATATAGATCAGGACCTAAAAGAAAGAGTGCATAAGGATATGGATTGATTGAAGGATCTATTAGTGGGAACACAACCTTTGGTTGAAGAAATGAAAAATATTTGGGCATAAATAGTGAAAATCATAAAAAAAAATTAGGGATAAATCAGAATTATTGGATATGAATCAAACTTATTCTATATTACAAAACAAACCAATGAAAGGACTTAAGCAGAATTAGGAGACAAGCCTCATATTCCCTTGAGAATAGTGAAATTCCTTTTCTCCAGGAATCAAGAGAAGTTAAGGAATCTGGGTGTTGAAGAATGAATTTAATGTTATAATAGAGGTAAAAAAAGTTTCAACTAAAACAAATTTTATGTAGGGACCATCCCTATGATACCAATTTTATTTTTTTTAAGTCAAACTCAAGCTAATAGGAATAGATTACTAGATCTATGAAGCCATGCTAGTATTTATTTAATCTATAAGTAATACAATTAAGTCTAAAAATGCAATCATAAGAAAAAAAATATTTTCATTTTAAACTAAACATTAGCTAGTGACCTCCATTATGAAGATCACATAGTACTTAAATACCCATCAACATTGGAAAAACACAGATATTAAGGCATATACATCAATGGTCCATAATTTACAATTAAACTCTCATATCATTTACTTTTACATTCTAATAATTATTTATACAATAATACACATGTAATAGAACTTTTATAGAAACACGAGGTACCATTCACCAAGGGTGGAGATTCAATCTCATCTTGTCGATGCTTGTGCTTCCTTGTTGTTGTCCGCTTTCAGGTGTGGAGAATGATGTTTCACAACCAAACATTTTTGAATCACCAAAGCCTACTCCTTGGATACTCTTCTTCCCCACAGACTCTCGAGTTGTAATGGGGCTATAAGTAGAGGAAGAATGTTAGCTGATGGAGGACAACACTCTTAGCTCAAGAGTCCCCTCTCTAATGACCTCCACCTCACCAAGCTCACTATAGGCTTCTGTTGACAGTGTTGGATATTCCATGAACAATAGGGGATCTCACCAATGTAAGGTACCAATTAGACCCTACACTATTTAAATTGGGAGCCGCATATGAAATTTCAACCCAAATGCCATTTTGCTGAACATAGAATATGCTTTGGTAAAAATCAGCAATATATAAGAGAACCACTATCACTTTTCAAATATATAAGTATCGATAGCTTTGTGAAATGCATAAAGATAATGTGCATAAAATATTTCTACAAATGAAATGGACAGCATGAGCCTTTATAAAAATAATGTCAATGCTACTCTAATAAAGGCACATGTAAGGAAAGGATCACTAATTGATTGGAAAATAGTTTTGAACCAAACACGATCATGAAAGCATATATACATACAATTTCAATTGAGATTTATATCAAAGACAACTAAATATTTCGTTTCCTTCAACACATGTGAACACAAACATATACAACAACCATTACAATAGAAGTCTTACAATGCTTTATGATATATGCATGAAAAGGTGTGCGGATCGAAGAGTTTCTAATGATTAAGTAGAAGTATCAAGATGCACGATTACAAAATCACTCACTCAGTCCAATAGTGGAGCATGGAAGTCACTACTGGCTTCTCAAAATAACAAAACACTCTATCTCATATGCCTCCTAGGAAGGCCAAAGCTAAAGTCCCCTTGAATGACGCATGATGGTGTATTTATAGAAGTGGGGAAGTGACCTTTAGCCTTCTCCATGAATTTTCATATTCCTCGGGCCTCTTCAACTTCTTCATGACTCCTCATCTTCTCTAGTACCTTTGATTTTATTTTGGCATATTCATGATTTTAATATTTGTCATTTTTGTAACAAAAATAACATATTTACAATATGATAATGGAAAATGCAGCAAGATTTGACGTAGTATTTTGTAGGACAGATGTAGTACCTTAGGAAACTTGTTAATGTATTTATTAAGGCAAATGTCATCTTGGTGCAGAGATGACTATTCAATGGTTTCCATTGATTAAGATCATGCCTCTTTGTTGTGTTTAGATGTAAATGACCAGCAAATCTTCCAATATCCTGCAAATATACAAACAATAATTAGTGTGTAATATGAACCATGTTTACTAAAATAAAATAAGTAATCATAAAATTAATAAATAATAATAAATATTGAGATAAAATTGTAAGAGTTCTCACCCCTGAATTAAGGTTGATCAATTAATTATATTCTTGTGACTCCGGTCTTGGCCTTTGCTTAAAGGTAGTCTTCCGCCATTTTGACAATCCTGTCAATTTTTTCTCTGGCTTAGTTTTCCCTTGCCAAACTCAATATATTATCTTTTGCAATGCATGTCATTAATGTATTATTCCAATGCTGTTAGACCAAACAATGCGCAGCGGAAATAAAAATAAACAAACATACACAACACATTAAAAATCACAAAACCATAACACACAGATTTAACGTGGTTCACCCAACCAATCTGGGCTATGTCCACCAGAACAAAGGCATTGGCAATCTTATTATTCAACAAGAGATTACAACAATTTTAATTCTTCACACATACTCTCAACTCACCCTATTTTCTCTACACTCTCTACACACACTCACTCAATCCTCTACGGGATTACATTTTATAGCTGGAGTATAAAACTGAATCATAAATTTTCTCACAACAAATATAGGATGCATTAACTCCTCAAAAAATACTGGAGCTAATATAGCAACTAATCCTATTGTTGTCACATACATGAGATTTTTTCCAAATTAATTAAAACAGAAAATCTCAACAATCTCCACCTTGACAACAATTAGCCTGATACCCTGTTCATTTATTATTTTTATCTTTTTTGCAAGCCAAGAGAAGCCAGACACCAACGTAGCTTCTCTAACAAAACTGGTTTCGTGAACATGTCTACACAGTTTTCCTTCGTATGCACTTTTTCAAGAGAAACACCCCTTTCAGTGATAACCTGTCTTACAAAATGGTACTTGATAGCTATATGCTTTGATTTACTATGATAGGCCGGATTCTTAGCCAAATGAATTGCACTTTGACTATCACAAAATAACTTGATGTTGTCCTGTAACCTACCAAACTCACCAATCAAACCTTTTAACCAAACCGCTTCTTTGCAAGCATGCGAAGCCGCTATGTATTCTGCTTCAGTAGTGGATAAAGCAACAATATTCTGTAGCTTTGACATCCAGCTAATAGCTCCACCTGCAAGAGTAAAGACATACCTTGAAGTTGACCTTCTCTTATCCAAATCACCTGCAAAATCGGAATCAACATATCCGCAAATAAATTCACTACTTCTGTTATAAGTGATACAATAATCACTTGTGCCTCTCAAATACCAAAGCACCCATTTCACTGCTGACCAGTGTTCTTTTCCTAGATTTTCCATATACCTGCTGACAATCCCAACTGCATGTGAAATATCTGGTCGAGTACAAACCATCGCATACATTAAACAACCTACTACATTGGCGTATGGAATTCAAGACATATATTCCTTTTCTTCATTTGTATTAGGACATAAACTTGAAGAAAGCTTAAAATGGGAAGCTAAAGGGACTGAAACAGGCTTCACATTGTTCATACCAAACCTCAAGAGTATTTTCTCAATATACTTCTGTTGTGATAGCCACAACTTACCATTGCTCCTGTCTCTGAAAATATCCATGCCCAAAATTTGTCTTGCTGCTCCTAGATCTTTCATATCAAATGTCCTAGCCATCTGAGCCTTTAACCTGTTGA
The DNA here is from genome assembly GCA_031772625.1 of Pinus tabuliformis. Classification (NCBI taxonomy): domain Eukaryota; kingdom Viridiplantae; phylum Streptophyta; class Pinopsida; order Pinales; family Pinaceae; genus Pinus; species Pinus tabuliformis. The sequence continues at coordinate 632,908,720 of CM062804.1, read as the reverse complement.
TCTCTGTTATGCTTTTTCTTGCTAAAAGCATATCGTCAACATATAACACTAAGATAATGAACATGCCATTACTTAATTTTTTAAAGTAAACACAATGATCATATTCACTTCTTATATAATTTTGACTCAACATGAAAGAATCAAATTTCTTGTACCATTGTCGAGGCGACTGCTTCAGACCATACAATGATTTCTTGAGCCTGCAAACAAATTTCTTGTTGCGATCTTGAACAAACCCTTCTGGTTGTTCCATGTAAATCTCCTCATCTAAATCTCCATGTAAAAATGCAGTTTTAACATCTAGTTGCTGTAATTCTAAATCAAGTAAGGCAACTAATGCTAATACAATTCGAATTGAAACAATTTTTACAACTGGTGAAAATATCTCATGAAAATCAATGCTTGCTTTCTGAGAAAAACCTTTCGCGACCAGCCTTGCTTTGTACCTGTCCTTTGAACCATCAACACCCCTTTTCAATTTGTACACCCGTTTACATCCCACAATTTTTCTGTCTTTAGGAAGTTCTACCAGATCCCATGTATCATTCTTGTCTAATGCCATCATCTCGTCCTTCATAGCTTCTTTCCACTTTTCACTTTTAGAACTTTCTACATCTTCCTGATAGTACAAAGGTTCATCATCGTTAGCGATTAAAGCAACTGAAGTAACATAATCATCATACCTTCTAGGAGGACGTTTAATTCTCGTGGACCTCCTTAAAGATGTTTCTGGTACTTCCACAATTTGCTGATTATTATCTGTAGGAACTTCTTCATGATCTGCATCTGAAACATGTTCATGATCTACATCTGAAACTTGTTCATGATCTACATCTGAAACTTGTTCATGACTAGCATCTGAACCATGTTCATCTTGATCATCATCAGTATTTGAACTGGTTTCAAACTGAATGTGTTGAAGCTTAGATACATTATCCTGTTTCAATTTATCATCTACATCTGAATTTTCAAGTGAGGATTCATTAAATTTAACATCTCTGTTAATGATGATCTTGTGAGTAGTAGGATCCCACAATCTGTATCCCTTAGTCCCATCACCATATCCAACAAAGATATATCTTTTTGACTTAGGATCTAATTTAGAACACTGATGTTTTGGAACTAGAGCATATGCATCACAACCAAAAACTTTCAGTTTAGAATAATCATAAGGATGACCTTTCCATACCTCTTGAGGAATTTTACATCCTATTGCAGTTGATGGTGATCGATTTATCAAATAGCAAGCTGTAGCAACTGCTTCTGTCCACAATTCCTTCTGCAAATTGGCGTTACTCAGCATACTTCTTACTCTCTCTAAAAGAGTCATGTTCATGCGTTCAGCAACTCCATTTTGCTGAGGAGTATACACAGTGGTTTTATGTCTTTCTATCCCAGCTTCCTTGCAATAATTATCAAATTCCTTTGAAGTAAACTCACCACCATTGTCAATTCGTAAACATTTAATAGTTCTTCCAATGATGTTTTCAACTAATGCTCTAAACTGTTTGAAAACTGTAAACACATCAGACTTCTTCTTTAACATGTAGACCCACACTTTTCTAGAGAAATCATCAATAAAAGATACAAAATATGATGAACCTCCATATGAGGTTGCAGGAGACGGACCCGAAACATTAGAATGGATATAATCAAGGATTCCCTTACTAGTATGTTTTCCAGTTTTAAACTTCTGCTTGCTTTGTTTCCCAAACAGACAATGTTTGCAGAAATCTAACTTAACAGACTTTAGACTAGGAAGTAACTTGCGATCAAATAAAATCTTTAATCCTCTTTCGCTCATATGGCCCAAACTTTGATGCCATAAACGAATAGAATTATTGTCATTTTCAGACACTATAGAAACATAATCTGACTCTGTTCTTCCTTCTAACTGAAAAATATTTCCAACCTTCTTTGCTTTCATTACTAGTAAAATTCCTTTATAAATTTTCATTACTCCACCTTGAATAAAGGTTTTATATCCATTTGTGTCCAGTACTCCTAATGAAATGAGGTTTTTCCTTAGTTCAGGTACATGTCTTACATCAGTTAAAATTTTATTTGTCCCATCAAACATTTTAAGCTGAACAGTTCCAATTCCCACAATGTTGCATGTGACATCATTTCCCATGTAAACTACTCCATCATTGATTGGTTTATAAGTTTTAAACCATTCCCTATGAATACACATGTGATTTGATGCACCAGAATCTAACAGCCAATGTTGATCATGACTAGACAAATCAACTGATAACACTTCATCACTCATACCTGTCTTGGATGCCGAACCTGTATTTGTCGTGTTTGCTTCTTGCTTCGCTGTTGAAGAGTCTTCTTTGGATGCTTGCTGTCTCTTCCAACAGTCCTTCTTCAAATGTCCCGATTTGCCACAAAACCAACACTTTACCTTACTCTTCTTCCCTTTCGATTTTGAACGCGAGTCGCTGTGCTTACCGGAGCATCTTTCTCTAGAACGACCTCTAGCCATCATTGCTTCTAATGTAGAGGTTTCTGAATTTGACCCCTTCCTTGCCTCTTCAGACAACAAAGCTCCAACAACATCATCAAATTCAAGGGTTTCTGATATACTTAGACTTATAGAAGTAACAAAATGATCCCATGACTCGGGCAACGAGCACAATAAAATTATAGCTTTATCTTCTGATTCAAATTTTACTTCTATACTTTCTAATTGCACCATGAGAGTATTAAAGACATTTAAATGATCAGTAATAGCTGTACCTTCCTTCATGCGCAGACTGTACAATTGTCGCAACATAAGAATCCTATTGGTCAAGGATTTTGTCATGTACAGCTTCTCAAGCTTTGTCCACAAACTAGCAACAATTTTCTCTGACACGATGTTAAACAAAACATCATCCGCCAAACACAGTCGAATACCGCTCAGAGCTCTTCCATCCAATTCATTCCATTCATCATCTGTCATGGGGTAAGGCTGTTTGGATCTTCCCAATAGCGCCTTCGCCACGCCTTGTTGCACAAGCAAATTATGCATCTTCACTTTCCAGATTTCGAAGTTATTTTTGCCATTAAACTTCTCGATCTCAAAACGAGCACTTTGATTTTTTGCCATGTTGTATCAAACAAACAGTCTCCAATTCCAAATTAAAAATTCCTCTGTCGTACCGTGTAACCACAATTTAAAAAAAAAAAGGAAAACAAAAATTGCAGGTTTACCAGAGGGAAAAACTGTCGGGCGCTCCTTCACAGCGAAAAAACCGCACCTAAAACACAATCCACTGCCTGGCGCTCCTTTGACAGCAGATGATCCGCGCCAGAGAAAAATCCGTGTAAGTGACAAAATATTGGCGCGCTTAAACCAGTCGATTTCGCGCCAATCGGGATAATGGAGCTCTAGTGTGAGTATTAAACTCGGATCCGCGCCAATCACTTGTCAGAAATTGGCGCGACTGTCTCTGGCGAATCTGCGCCAACCACCGGAACTCCACCTTCAGCAGCTCTGTCACACGCACCAGCTCCACAACCAGAGTCTTGTAGGTTATGGGCCGTCCACGCTTCCGCTGCGGCGCTCTGATACCACTTGTTAGACCAAACAATGTGCAGCGGAAATAAAAATAAACAAACATACACAGCACATTAAAAATCACAAAACCATAACACACAGATTTAACATGGTTCACCCAACCAATCTTGGTTACATCCACCAGAACAGAGGCATTGGCAATCTTATTATTCAACATGAGATTACAACAATTTTAATTCTTCACACATACTCTCAGCACACCCTATTTTCTCTACACTCTCTACACACACTCACTCAATCCTCTACGGGATTATTATAGTTGGAGTATAAAACTGAATCATAAATTTCCTCACAACAAATATAGTATGCATTAACTCCTCCTCAAAAAATATTGGAGCTAATATAACAACTAATCCTATTGTTGTCACATACATGAGATTTTTTTCCAAAATTAATTAAAACAGAAAATCTCAACAAATGCAACACTAGCATATTGTTTTATTATTTCACCGTGATTTTGATATATTCCCCTTAATACATTTCTTCTATCATTCATCACCTTGTATTCATATAATATTTCAGCACATACTTTGATATATGTTTTCAATGCAGCTTTAATAATACATCGTCTCAACACTCCCTTTTAAAATGGTTTACATTATTCGCTTATTTTGATGTAGTACCCATCGCAATGGTTGATCATGCATGCGCTATCTCTTTTGCCAACAATCTATGTAGCAATCGTCCTGATCAATATTTGTCTTCTACAACTTTCTATGCCTCTGATTTATAACCATACAATATTTGGCATCATTACATGCACTTAATATATGACTTTTGCGTGTGTTTAAGACATGATCCTTGGCAGCCTTTAATACACCTTTGATCATGGCGCAGTTTTGTCATAATTTTCAATATATTTTCCTTGACTTGCATTCATAACACTTTCAAATATCACATGGAATATGTCACCTTGCTATAGTTTCGTTGCAATACATCGCCTTCACATTGTGTTTCTCCAGTGCATCAATTCTTGTGGCACTACTTATAATATATTGTGGCAGTATTTCGACATACACCTGTTGTGGCATCTTATAACTTTGCGTAGTATGACCTTTGTAGCATGTGTCGATTGCATGTGACATTACATTATGGGTAGACATATGTCCCTTTTAAACAACCTTTTGCATTCCACATAACTCTTTATCACAACCCTTAATACATGTCTTCATCGCATAATCTTGCACAACATTAAAATTTTAGTGCACGGATATGCCACCTAATTTGTTTATAATTCCCTTGCATGGTTTACACAATGTTATCATATAATATTTTAAACGCCCTTACTATATTAGTTCTGCATGCGATTACTATGGTTCCAATGCAGCTTTAAGATACTTCTTCAATGTTGTCCTTGTGTTATCTCCCTCAACGTTTTGATAATATCACATGCACCATATGTGTATTATATCTGACGCATGATTGTATGTTATTCTCAACGCACTTGTAATAATGTTTTGATGCACTTTATATGTTGCATTCAACGCATGTATTATGTATCCCAAAAGTTGCCTTTGTATCATCGCACTTTAATGTGTGCTTGAAATGTCTCCCTTTTGGCATTTTATATAGTTTCCGCAATTTAATATATACCTTCCTCCTTTGCCGTTCATTTTATGTAATGTTTCATATGCAATGACGCCCTTTGCAATTCACTTATAATGCTATTTGGTAACAATTTCAACGCAACTCTCCAACGCACCATTTGAAATATGACCTTTGTAACCTAATTCATTATCCCTTTAATGCACATTGTCTATCATATTTTCACTTACAATGCTATTTGGTAACAATTTCAACACAACTCTCCAACGCGTAACCTAATTCATTATCCCTTTAATGCACAGTGTCTATCATATTTTCAATGCATCATTTGAAATATGACCTTTAAACGCATCTTGAATTGCTATTTCACACCCCTTTCAATTGTCATTTCACTACTTGTGAATGTATGTCAATGTTGCTCCTTGAATGGTTTTAAACGTTGCACTTCCATGGTTCACTGCTCCTTATCTCTCATTGTATTGTATTGATGTTATCATACAACCCAGCAATCGCAACATAATTGCCGCCATATTGCAGCAATATAATATAACCTACGCATGGCACTAAAATATATCCTTCGCATTAATTGAAAATTATATCCTTATCTCTCATTGCATAGTGTTCATGTTATCATACAACCCAACAATCCCATCGTAATTACCACCCTAGCAATATAATATAAATTAGAATGGAAATAAAATATGAGTTGTTTTTAGTGTGATTTTTTGGAAGCTTTTCTCATGGATTTTTTGGTCTAATTTCTCTAAAATCAAGCCAGAATTTATTGAAATCACAAGTTTGATAGGTGCACAGTAGAAGTGCCTTAGTATTTTTCAGGGTGGTGAATCCATATATACAGTCAATAAACTAGAAATTCCACACAAAAACTCCAAAAAATCACAGTAAAAACAACTCCTTAAAATATATCATTTAATTAAAAATTATATCCTTATCTCTAGTTACATTGTGTTGATGTTATCATACAACCCAACAATAGCATGTAATTGCCATCATATTGCCATAGCTGATTATAGAATTATTTTCCCAGCCATGGCCCTGGATTATTTTCCTCTCTTAGATAAGGATAGCATCAATTTGGCAAGCACACATTGCTATCTTTTGGGTAAATGGTGCTTCTGTATTTCCCCCTTTATTACGTTGTCATAGAATCTCTTAGCAAAAGGAAGGCTTGTTTGCAAAAGTTACATAGATCCTGCGAATGCTACATAAAAAGCGCAGGGAAACAAATGTGCATGTGGCTTTTTGATTTCATTAATGCATTGGAGCTGCGGTAGTGGTTCTAATACTAAAGCAGAAGCGGTAGCTCTCTGGGGTCTCCTATGGTTCAACAGCTTCCTGGGTATCCCTCAGCTACATATATATGGTGATTCCAAAATAATAATTGACAAAGTCTTGGGAAAGGCATCCATTAACAACCCAGACTGCAAGGATGGATGGAAAGAATTGATCTTCAATGGAAAGCTCAAGACAGTTGCACAATTCAGCACATTGGAAGACAATATAATATGGATGCAGACAGACTATCAAAAAAAGGCTTATAGGCAAACACAAATGGTATCTAGAAATTACATGGGAGCAGGCCACATTCGACATGGGGTTTTTTCCAAATCCGGGTTAAAGATTACTTTGCTTGCCACTCGGAATTGTTTTTTCTTTTTTGTAAATTTTTGTTACATAAGTTCATACTGTTAAATCTGCTCAGGATAACACTAAAGGGGAAATGAACTCTCAGAAACGCCCTATAAACGCTGAATTGTTGGGAAATTTTTGTATGTTTATATATATGCTTTCTCTGTAAAATTTTTGTAAGATTCTTTGCTTGGCCACTGGGTAAAAACAGTGTCCTCTATGAGGTCTTTTTGATGACACAATATTCTCTTTATTGGGAGGACTTATTACTCCAAACAGGGATATGTTCTACAACGCAGCTTCAACTGAGGCATATGATATTCTCTTCAACTTTTTGCAACAGATTTTGTTTTCTTCTTACATGCAACTGATTTGTAAATGCACTCTATGACATCATTATTGTCATGATGGTGTTGACTCTATTTAGGCTCAGGATCTTGGATTTGCTTAAGAGTAAACAACTCTATTTTTTGTAATTTCACCTATAGTGGCATCCTACAAAATCATATTTATAATGTACCTTTATTACTGATATAATGTAAAGCTTTTTGCGTTCTGAAAAAAAATTACCATCATATTGTAGCAGTATAATAAAACCTAAACATAACACTAAAATATATCCATTGTAGCAGTATAATAAAACCTAAACATAACACTAAAATATATCCAATAAAACTTTAAGATAGAATAAGCCTCTCAGCTCGATAAATTCTCAAAATTAAACTTATATCGAATAGCAACAATAAAGTTTGAACTTTTCATTGGAATCTGGGTATCTGCGTGTTCATATTGAGATTCGCCTTAAAATCTCATTGATAAAATTATAAAGGAATTCTCAATCTTGAACCTATCTCGAACTGCGACCATGAAATTTAGACTTTTCAATGAAATCTGGGTATCGATCTATTCCTGACATTCGGTTTAAAACATGACCATTAATATTAACTATGCCCAAACAAATTGAGTATTTGAATTTTTTTTATTGCGCAGTAACATTAATTTGGGGTGGAAAATATTTGTGCGTCTTATTTAATTCTGTTTATTAACAGCGACAACCTATATTTTTAAATGAGCATTGCAAATATCATGCATTTTGAGGACAAAATGGATGCAAATACTGGGGCCCTTCAATAAACACATCAGAGCTATATCTTGGCAAGGCCTAGGAATATTCCATTCAAAGCATGTCAAGCGTGGTGATACGCATGTCTATTCTCGTGTCCCGCAGCTTCAATTCTTTTTTCAGTGACCATGATAGCAACTACAGAGAGCTGCGTCTCAGAGGGAGAGAGCAACGACACCAAAAGATGAGTTCTGTGATCATCAACCCTCGGTACGTGGAGAGAATTGAAGAATTAGATGGCCCTTTACACAAGAAGAAAATAATTAAAAAAATAAGCAGAAATCAATGAGGGAAATGTGCTCAGTTTGATGGTTTTCAAAGGGTGAGGCGATCCCCACACTGTATGAAAAGGCGGAAGCTACTTCATGGTTTGTTTAAACACATTGCAAGTGAATTAGGTAAATTATTTGTATGAGTCAAATAAACTTTCTTACACCTCTTGCCCATGCTGTGGACGACCATGAAAATAACATTTGTTTAATAATTTTATTTAGAAAAGTTCCAGGTTAACTTTGAAAATAATGACATGTGGGTAATAATTTTATTTAAAAAAGGTCAATGTTATTATCTTCTTAAATTTATTAAACACTCTTTAAATTAATATAATAATATTAATGTTAAAATTTTAAAATTATATCCAAATTATATGATATATTAATAATTTTATTTGTAGGAATGTAATTAATTAATTAGTGTTAATTAACTAAATAATTGTTATTAATAGTTAATAATCAATTTATTAATTAGAATTAGAAGAATGATTATTAATTAGAATTACTTATTATTATTAATTGGCTTTTTTAATTGTTAATTACTATTAATATTACATACTATTAAATATTAATTATTATGAATAAAATAAGTTAAATAATATTAATTATTATGAATAAAATAAGTTGAAATTGAACCATCAAATTTGAAACAATTATAACACAGATCTTCTGCAGAATGTAGGCGATCTTCTACGGCCCTAAACAGATTTAGGGCGATCTTTTGCATCCAGAAATCATATCATCACACTTTCAGAAAATTTCTGCGGCCAAAAAGAGTGCGATCTTTTGTGGCCCTTCTGCGGCCAGAAAGAGTGCGATCCTTTGCAGCCAAGAGATTAGAATCTGCGGCCCTTATGCTTCCAGAAAGAGTGCGATCTTCTACAGCCAGCGTGAGTAATCTGCGACCAGAGGATTTCTTTTGTGGCTCTTCTGTTTCTTCTGCGGGCAGAGGATTTCTTCTGCAGATAAGTTGGTTCGAATTCATGCAACTTCTAGCAATCGTGGGCAACAGAACCGTTAGTAGGAGTTGAAACAACGGTGATCTGTAAGTTCAGATTTTGCGTGTTATAGACATCTCTCGTAGATAACTGCTTATTGGATCTGTAACAAAGAGGCTTATTTATGGGATCTGTATGATTCAGCACACAATTATCTTCATTTTTTCTCTTAATTCCAATTAATTTTGGACATTTTGTATGATGCGGCTGGGTCTAATCTTCTACGGGCAAGTAAAATATTACAGATCTGAGACATAGATCTGAACGGCCTGTGTGGCTCCCTTTTGTAAAATTCTTTAGAAACATTTTTATACTTACAAGGAGAGCATTCTCCAGATGGCTCCCAGCTTCGCGAAAATAGCTGCTGGCTTAGATTCATTCGCTTCTGGGAGGCAAGCTCCTGCCCATATCGTCAGTGAAGCCCCAGCTCCCACTATCCAGGTGAACCAGGGCTCACTCGATGAGGCTTTGAAGTTTTCTGAAAGTGCCCTAATCTGTCAATTCAATGGTTTTTGGCCGTGGCTGAAAGCTCTCCACAGCTGGATCTCGAAGGTATGGAAGCCTGTCATTTCTGGTGCAATTAATATCTACCCCTATGCTAGGGGTTTCTTTATAGTAGATTTTGAAAACCCTGAAAGCAGACAATGTATTCTAGATTCCGGCCCTTGGTTTTGGGAAAACTCAGCCCTATTCATGAAGCCATGGAACCCATCATTCGATCCCTCAACAATAGTGATAACCTCAGCACCAGTTTGGGTGAGATTGCCAAACCTACCCTTGCATCTCTGGAATTCCTCCTTGCTAAAAGCCATTGGAAATGCATTTGGAAAATCTTACTGCAAGAGCCAAGAAATAGAGGAATATGTCAGAACCACCTATGCACGCATCTGTGTGGAAATGGACTTTAGCGATGGATTCCCAGCTGAAATACACCTAACAAGTAAAGACTATGTGTGGAACCAGAAACTCAATTATGAAAGTGTCCTCTTTAGATGTTGATCCTGCTTTGAGATAGGCCATCTAGCCAAAAATTTCCCAAAAGCCTCCCAGAAAAATTCTTATAGAAAAAATCACCACAGATCTTCATGGTGGGAAGGAGCACAAAAAGAACACTACACTGTCATCAAAGAAGAATACTCTCAAGAAAACTTTGAATCACAAGAAATCGGGAAAGAAAGAAAAAACTCTCAAGACAAGCAAGGGGAAAGCCCCACCAACAACAAAAAAGTGAACTCAACAACACCTCAAGCATCAACAGTTATGAGGATTCGAATACCGCACAAAATAAATCTTCATTTAACAGCAAAGCAGATCTCCTAGACCAAACTTCTTCTTCGACTATCTTCAAAAGGATGAACACAATAGATCGCAAAGCTAAGACACCAATGTCCCAAGAACCAGAAGAGATGAAGGAGATGCAAGATAAAGGAAGTTGGAAGACCATAGAGAAAAAAGAGAAAGCTACAGCACCAATCTTGACAAGACAGATGAGGAGCCAGACAATTAAAAACTAAGAAAATTATAGGTCCGATAGACCAATTTGGTCTCAGTGGACGTTAATCATCATCATCATCAAGTTAAATTGAATTAAATTAGTTTGATTAAATAAATTTAATTTAATTTAATAATTAATAATTAACTAATTACTTAATAATAAATTAATTAACAATGAATTAATAATTAATTATTTAGTTAATTAATTAATTAATTGCAAATAATACTTGGTGCTTTCTCACCATTGGGGGTTTAATTAATAGTTAAATATAATTAATAAATAATAATTATAAATTATAAATTTATTTATAACAATAAACACTTATAAGTAAAAATTAAAAAAATAATAATAATTGATAATTAGGTATTAATTAATAAATAGTCGCTAATTGGTTGTTATAATAATAATAATTAATTGTTATTAAAAATAATTAATGCTTAAGTAATCAATAATTGTGACAAATTTTGTGTCTATATGGAAATTAGCTTTGGTCAACCATGGTCACATTATGACAAAGATTGTATCTTGGTGCAACGTCACATTGTGACAACTATGGTCATGCATGGTCCAATGCCGCATTGAGACAAACATTGTCTCAATATGAAAATCAACCATGATTAACCCTTGTCCAACATTGCATTGTGAGAAATGTTGTCTCAATATGAAAAGCAATCATGGTCAACCATAGTCCAATGTCACATTGTGATAAAGGTTGTGTCAATATGAAAATCAATCGTGGTTAACCAAGGTCAACCATGTTTATTTTAGGCTTTATAATATTTATCTTGTTGTTTATGTACCTTGGGTTTATAATATTTATCCCTTGGGTTTTTAGTTTTAATCCCTTGGGTTTATAATATTTATCTTAGTCAACCATGTTCAAATGTCGCATTGTCACAAAGAATGACTCTATGGGAATCAACCCTGGTCAACCATGATAAGTCATGGTCCAATGTCACATCGTGACAAAGATTTTATCAATATGAAAATCAACCAATGTTTCATTGTGACAATATTGTCTTAGTATGAAAATCAACCGTGGTCAACTATGTTCCAACATCACATTATGACAAAGATTGTCTCAATATGAAAATAAACCATGGTCGGTCAACGACCGTGGTCATATTGTCATGACAAAAATTGTCACTTGGTCCAAATTCACATTGTGACAACCATGATCATCCAAGGTCAACCATGGTCCAACATTGCATTATGACAAATATTGTCTCAATATGAAAATCAACCATGGCCAACCATTGTCCAGAGTTGCATTGTGACAAATGTTGTCTCTATAAGAAAACCAATCATGGTCAATCATAGTCCAACGTCGCATTATGATGAAGATTATCTGAACATGAAAATAAACCATGGCCAACCATTGTCCAATGTCGCATTGTGACAAATGTTGTATCAATATGAAAATCAATCATGGTCAACCGTAGCCCACTTTCGCATTGTGACAAATATTGTGTCAATATGAAAATCAATTGTGGTCAACCATGTTTATTTTAGTGTTTATAATATTTAGCTTAGAGTTCATATGCCTTAGGTGTATAATATAAATCCCTTGGGTTTATAATCACTTGGGTTTATTAATCTAATGGTTCGTATTGCTAGGGTATAATATTATTCATTGGGTTTATAATATTAATCCAAGGGTTTAATATAAATTGCTTGGGTCTGCAATCATGGTCAACCATGGTCCAACATTGCATTGTGACAAAGGTTGTCCCAGTACAAAAATCAATGATGGTAAAGGATTGGTCAACCATGTTTATTTTAGGGTTTATAATATTTATCTTAGGATTTTTATACTTTTTGTTTATAATATTTATCCCTTGTATTTAATATTATTCCCTTAGGTTTATAATCCCTTGGGTTTTTAATATTAATTCCTTTGGGTTTATTGTTCCCTTGGGTTTATAATATCAATCCCTTGGGTTTATTAATATAAGGGTTCATATTCCTAAGGTATAATATTATTCATAGGGTTTATAATATTAAGATTTGGGTTTAATATAACTCCATTGGGTTTATAACCATGGTCAACCATGGTCCAATGTCACATTGTGACAAATATTTTCTCAATATGAAAATCAACCAATGTCACATTGTGACAGTGATTATCTAAATAGGAAAATCAACCATGTTAGAACATCACATTGTGACAAATATTTTATCTACATGAAAATCAGCTCTGGTCAACCATGGTCACATTATGATAAAGATTGTCTCTTGGTGCAACTTTACATTGCGGAAACCATGGTCATCCATGGTCACCCATGGTCCAATGTCGCATTGAGACCAAGGTTGTCTCAATATGAAAATCAACCATGGCCAACCATTGTCCAACGCCACATTGTGAAAAATGTTGTCTCAATATGAAAGTGAATCATGGTCAACCATAGTCCAACATCGCATTGTGACAAAGATTGTGTCAATATGAAAATCAATTGTGGTTAACCATGGTCAACCATGTTTCTTTTAGGCTTTATAATACTTATATTTTGGTTTATGTACCTTGGGTTTATAATATTTATCCCTTGGATTTAATATTATACCCTTGGGTTTTTAGTTTTAATCCCTTCGGTTTATAATATTTATCTTAGTCAACCATGTTCAAACGTCGCATTGTGACAAAGAATGTCTCTCTATGGAAATCAACCCTAGTCAGCCATGGTAAATCATGGTCCAATGTTGCATTTTGACAAATATTTTCCCAATATGAAAATCAACCAATGTTTCATTGTGACAAGATTGTATTAATATGGAAATCAACCGTGGTCAGCTATGTTCCAACATCACATTGTGACAAAGATTGTCTCAATATGGAATTCAACCATGGTCAACCATGGTCACATTGTGACAAAGATTGCCACTTGACTCAACGTCACATTGTGACAACCATGGTCATCCAAGGTCAACCATGGTCCAACATCACATTGTGACAAAGATTTCCACTTGACCCAACGTCACATTGTCACAACCATGGTCATCCAAGGTCAACCATGGTCCAACATCGCATTGTGACAAAGATTGTCTCAATATGAAAATTAACCATGGCCATCCATTGTCAAACGTTGCATTGTGACAAATTTTGTTTCTATATGAAAATCAATCATAGTTAACCATAGCCCAATGTTGCATTGTGATGAAGATTATCTCAATATGAAAATCGACCATGATCAACCATGGAAAACCATTATCAAACATCGCATTGTGACAAATGTTGTCTCAATATGAAATTCAATCATGGGAAACCATGGTCTAGCGTCGCATTGTGACAAAGATTGTGTGAATATGAAAATCCACCATGGTTAACAATGGTCAACTATGTTTATTTTAGGCTTTATAATATTTATCTTGCGGTTTATGTACCTTGTGTTTATATTATTTATCCCTTAGGTTTAATATTATACCCTTGGGTTTTTAGTTTTAATCCCTTGGGTTTATAATATTTATTTTAGTCAACCATGTTCAAATGTCACATTGTGACAAAGAATGTCTCTCTATGGAAATCAACCCTAGTCAACCATGGTAAATCATGGTCCAATGTCACATTTGACAAAGAGTTTCTCAATATGAAAATCAATCAATGTTTCATTGTGACAAGATTGTCTTAATATGAAAATCAACCATGGTCAACTATGTTCCAATGTCACATTGTGACAAAAATTGTCTCAATATGGAAATCAACCATGGTCAATAACCATGGTCATCCAAGGTCAATCATGGTCAACGATAGTCCAACGTCGCATTGTGACAAGTGTCGTCTCATGTTGGGGCCTTTATTTAAATTTTGAAAAGGTTTTGACCAATTTTGGCTAACCAAGGGACACGAAGGAAACGGGTGGCAGCAATGGTTGGTTGGCAGAACAAGAAGTTGCGCAAGAGTTGCGGCAAGGTGGCAGCAGAAGGCAAAGGCAGTCGAGGGGGCGGGAAGGTGCAGAAGCAGCCGAGGGGAAGAACAGTCGAGCAAGAACTAGCAGTCCAGGTAACAGAGAAGGATATAAAAGGAGAAGACCAGGAAAGGAGCGGGGTTGGATTTAGGGAGGTTAAGGAGAGGAGTAGCAACGCTGTGAAAGGAGGTGAAAGGACCCCCAGTTGCGGCAGATGGAGGGAAGGTTGCAGGAGCCTAGAAGCATTGGTCCTTGAAGATTAACCGAACCTGTGGAACTGAGTCGGGTATTTCATGTAGTTGTTTACGGTGGAAGCCGAGTTATATTGTAATGTTTGTTGTTAAGATTAATATAAAGACCTGCTAAGATCGGTTGCAGATTGTGATGTATCTGGGCCATGTGTATGATGAATCTTTAAATTTTTGAATGTCTTATCAATTGCATGTAATCGGTAGTCCTTATATTATCACGAGTATGTTGTTATCTCTGTGTTATATATAATGTCTCCATATATGTGATTGAATGCAACCCGATTAATACTTTCTCGACTCCATGTTGAACCCTTCTCCCTTTTGGCCACGGTGCATCTCGGGTGAGACTCCTTGCCCTTTGGGGTAAGGTGAAAATGTCGGCATTGTCCTAGACTACAACGAATTATTGTTGTCCTCCTGTGCCCGAACTCAGGGTCTTCCCCCTAATGACTCTTTCGAGCCAACAAATGGTTCTGTTGTCGGGACCTGAAGATACAAGAACTGGTTTAGATTATGGTGTCAAGGATATTTAAGAGACAGATCATGGATTGGTGGAATCATAAAGTAGATCAATTTGTAGTAGAGCAGGCTACCTGTAGAAGTCAACCGATTAGCAGGGTAAGAGAGGAAATTTTATATGTTGACGAAACTAATGATCAATATGAAATTTTTTGGTGTAAGTTCCCAGAGGACCTGTACAATTGGTTAAGAAGGCTAAAGGGACAGACTAAGCCTGGTGGATCGGTGACAACTCACCACAGCCGAACTCCATCGGATATCACCCTACTGCAATAGTTGGATAATGATCTAACTAGAGCAGTCAATTTTTGGGTAAAGACTACGGTGGAAGGATACGTAGTTGAGTTTGCCATGGAGAGTTATCAGTCTTTCTCAAAGGCATAAGTTGTGTTAGGCTTGAGACTGAGAGGTGAGTTGATGAAGGAAGTACCAACGTGGATTAAGATGTTTATGGTGGAAGAAGGATTGTTGCCTTCGCCTGCCGTGGGGATGGCAGCGTAAAACCCCAATACCAAGGGAAGAACATAGAGGAGGGAATGCTGCCAGTTGAGGGATAGAGATGTTTATGAAGGGATGGATGTCGAAGGACTGAATAAAGAAAGAGATTTCAGGGCACAAAGAAGGGCACTGCTAGTGAATAAGTGGCAGGCGAGAGTGATTCAGACTCTAGGGAAGAAAAGGATGGGGCCCCACCAAGTAGGAGCGGTGAAGGGAAAACCCCGAGTCGAAGAGGAAGGAGAAGAAGGTGTTGGGCAAAGTAAGAGCGGTGAAGGAAGATGGAGGAGCCGGGGAAATGAGGATGGACCTTCCCTGCAAGTTGCGGAAGATGGATCGCAAGTACATGTTGCGACAGGGGAATCGCAAGAGAAGAGGTCGCATGGGCATGAAGAAGGAAGCAAAGAGGATATGGGCGACATGATGAGGAGATTATTCAACGAAGAAGAAGCATTTGCTAAGAGTTAGCAACAATTCCCTGAGACATAGGTAGAATTTCCCCTGATCTTCCCCTGGTACTTTATCACAATCTGGAGGAATTTATTATTAGCTTAGCTAAGGCAGTGCGGGTATATAGTGCGCAGGAGAAATACCGAATCAAGTTCAACATTGGGAGTGGCACAGGAACTAGTAGTATTAGTAATTTAAGATTATAGGGATCCCAACAGCCGGGGATAAAAGGGTTCGTGCTGATAGCTCGTACTCAGATTAGTATGGCGGGATCGTTTACCAGATATCCCGAATTTGCAGGGAGAGGAAACGAGGATGTAGAGTAGCATTAGTATCTCTGCGAAGCTATTTGGAGGGCTTGTCAGACTCTAGATAATGTAAGGGTAGTAGAATTCCAAACCACGCTGAGGGAAAGGGCTCTGTGCTAGTTTATAAAGTGGGCGGAGCAGAATCAGAACCCCACAATAGATGATATTAAGAGAGGATTTGTGCAGGAATTCAAGGTGCCATAGACGAATTAGCAAGGGCTATCAGAACTATGGGAAATTAAGTAGAAGGAGGGGGAGACGGCTTGGGAGCTCATGCAAAGGTTTAAGGATGCCATTGCCAAGTTGAGTTACACTCTGGACCCAAACCACCAACGGGACTGGTTCATTAAGGCACTCTTTCCTTTGACCAGAATGCCACTAACACAATAGAAGATAGGAACCCTCCAAGATGTGTTGGAACAAGAATAATGCATAGAAGCTATGGTAGGCTACCCACATGAGTACAAGGGGGGAACAAGCCTGCAAGATCAGTCGATTTTAGGCCTACAGAACCAGATCGCGACCTTGACAGAGAAACTGAAAGATCTTCAGCCAGTGCGTCCAACTAGATCCAATGTTTGGTGCACCCACTGAATGGTGGAGGGCCACGTTGTGACATAATTCCTGAGGTTGCAGGGGATTCATCATCCAGGTGGGTTACGGGGTCGTCAGGAAACCCACCAACCACACGAGTTGCGACGGTAGGAGTGCAAGGGGCCTTCCCAGGGAGGAATAATCAAGACTTTTGTGAGATCTGTAGGGCATATGGACACCTACCATGGATGTGCCCATGTTTCAAAAGTACTCTAGCATCCCCAATAATAACTACTGTGAGTTTTCTGCATCAACAATGCATCACATCGATCAGTTCCGAGAGCTGGACGCTCTAGTAGAAAGGCTAGAAAGATCCACGTTCAGAATTAATGAGTCAAACTCGGGAGGATGAGGAGGAAATGGGTGAGGAGGAAGAACGGGAGGAAGAGGGCCCATGAGGTGTTACAACTGCGACCAGGAAGGGCATGTTGCTAGAGAATGTCCGCTACCGAGGAGACCATGGTGCTCACAATGTAGAATTAATACCCATGTAACGGAGGACTGTCCGAAACTCATTGCAAAGTGGAAAGAAAGGACCAAACAGAGAGGGGCCAACTTGGTGAATGCTGAACCACGGATTGACGATGGCCTCCCCACAACCAATATTAATATAGTCACCCGAGGAGGGGAGAAGATAGGGGAGGAACGTTACGCAGAAGACCCCCCCTTAATCCTTAAAGTGACGTCTCCACAAAAGGGGTATCAACCTGAACACCAAAAGAAGTACTATCAGGAATCATCTAAGCTAATTGAAGGGATGACCATGGAGAAAGATAATAAAATACCACGAGATCACATGCTTGATCACACCCAGCCAATTGGGGAATGGTTTAAACTATTCTTGAAAATTGTTGAGGATGAAGGCATGCTGAAGGAGTTGAGAAAAATTCTAAAGGCTATGGTATCCATGGAAGAAGAGGAAGTGGAATGACCATGTGCAGGGTTGCCAAAGAAGGCTTCCAGAAGAGTGAAATGGAACAAGAGGAGAAGGGAAAGGAGTTCTGAATCAATGCGCAAGTGGCAGGATTCCAGATAAGGGACACCATGTTAGACTTAGGGTCGGATGTAAATATCCTACCTAGGAAAACTTGGGAGGCAATGGGGAAGCCTCAACTAAAATACTCGCCAATTCAACTAAGAATGGAAAATTAGTACTGCATACTACCAATTGGGAGATTGGAGAATGTAGAGGTTGATGTGGTAGGGGTGAAGACACACACTGAATTCGAGGTGATTGACATCATGGGGGATAAGGACCCATACCCGGCACTCCTGGGGATTGATTGGGAATACGAGAACTATGCGATCATAGACCTAAAGAAGGAACTGATGATTTTCGAAGCAGACGGGCTAAGGGTGATCCAACCGTTAGAACCCTACCAAGGACCTAGGTTCATAGAACTAATAGATGACATGGATGAGCCAAGAGGGTTAGACCAACTATAAACGCTCACGTCAGGGAAGAGGGAGGACTACATCAACCCCATGGCCAGAGGATCAGTAAGCTAGAAAAGTATCCAAATCTCATAAACTGGTTCAGAAGCTGCATGGGATGCATGGCAGCAGTGGGGATATGAACTGACCACTAGACGGTGTGCAATGAAAAGCCAAGTTAACCGGGGAGAAATGGAGATAGCTGACTACCCAAGGTATCATGGCCTTGAACCACTGGACACCTTGTTGGACAGAGTAGACCGAGAAATGAAATAGGATCAAAGGACCTCCTTTCTAAGTATCGACCTCATGGAAACTCCAGCAAGATGGTGGAAAATGCATTGCAATACACTAAGAGACTAGACGAGTGTCAGACAAGCCATGAAGGAAAGATTTGCCTGGGATGAATATCAGCCACAAGATAAGGAAAGATACAAGTGGGATTCAAGTCCTGAGAAGCACATCAAGGATTTCATAATGAATTGGAAAAGCATAGGAATGTCGAAGGATAGATGGGTACATGAATTTATACATCCCCTCGGAATTGTCCCTCGAGATTGGTATGTCCAAGAGGAGCTCCGTCGACAAACATCATATTGGGATATCGTGGAGGTATAGTTTGTTAGCAACTTCTCATTCAGAAGCGATAAGGCACAAATGACAGAGGCACTCCAAGCAATAAAGGGAGTTTTGTTCACACTAGAGCTATTGGTTAAGGGAGGACCCGATGAAATTTTTTTGCTATATCTGTATGAAATAGAGTCGCCAAGATATGCAACGTGAGATAGGGTAGATGCAGGACCAGATGATGACGATGGGTTGGAGGGACTGAGACACCTAGCCTTCGGGGAATCGGAAGGGGAGAGGGGCATCTAGGAGAGCCCCCTAATGGAAGGTGCTCACCTTCTACCAATGAAGCTGAGGAAGCAAAACGTTGGGTCAGAGGATAAGCCCAAGATAACATCGGTGGGAGACTATTGGGATGAGCAAGCCACCAAAGAAATTTTCGACCTACTACACGAATATTAAGACCTATTCCCAGCTTTAGTGGCAGAACTTAAGGGAATAAAAGGAAACATTGGGTAAATGAAAATTGTCTTGAGACTGGATGCCCGACTAGTGAAACACAGGCCATACAAATTAAACCCAAGGGCGAACGAGAAAGTTAAGAAGGAAATTGACAAAATGTTGGAGGCAGGAATCATTTTTCCGGTGGATGAAGCTGAATGGATAAGGCCAATATTTATTTAGAACAAGAAGGATGCAATAGAAATCAGAGTATGTGTTGACTACAGAAGCCTGAACAACGCATGCGTGCATGACTCATTTCCCACACCCTTTAGTGATGAGGTCCTAGACAATGTTGTGAGGAACAAAGAATATTTGTTCACAGATGGGTTTCCAGGTTACCACCAAGTCAGAATCGCTGAAGAAGATAAAAGGAAAAAAACATTCACTACGGAGTGGGGGTCATATGCATACAATGTGATGCCATTCGGACTAAAGAATGCACTAGCAGTCTTCTCAAGGATCGTCATAGCTGCATTTTGAGATTATATTCATAAGTTTCTAGAAGTTTACATGGATGACTGGACGGTATATAGTCTGTTGAAAAAGCACACCAGCCTATTAAGAATAATGTTTGAAAGGTGCAGACAATTGCAGATCTCTTTAAATCTCAAGAAATGTATCTTTGCAGTCCCCTTTGGAAATCTACTAGGCCATATCGTCTGCAAGGATGGAGTATGTGTAGACCCTGCAAATGTTGTGGCAATTATCCACATGGAACTACCATGCAACGTAAAACAACTAAGGGAAACTCTAGGTCATACAGGATACTACAGGCGATTTATCAAGAATTACACATCCATCACAACTCTAATGGAAAAATTACTGAAGAAAACGGAAGAG
Source organism: Pinus tabuliformis (assembly GCA_031772625.1). Taxonomy (NCBI): domain Eukaryota; kingdom Viridiplantae; phylum Streptophyta; class Pinopsida; order Pinales; family Pinaceae; genus Pinus; species Pinus tabuliformis. Next base: position 632,888,208 of record CM062804.1, on the reverse strand, counting down.
TTCATTTGGACTGTGGATTGTCAGACAGCCCTAAATAACTTAAAGGAAAGACTGGTAAGCGACCCTATATTGGTGTATCCTGATTGGAACAAAATGTTCCATGTGCACATCGATGCGTCAAGAATAGTGTTGGGAGTGGTCTTAGCACAACCAGGGGAGAAAAACATGGACCATCCAATGTACTATGCTAGTTGAAAGTTGTCTACTGCGGAAAGAAACTATACAACAACCGAAAGAGAAGCCCTAGCAATGGTTTACTCTCTCCAAAAGTTCAAACACTATTTACTGGGTGCGCCATTCAAATTCTTCACAGACCATTCTATGCTCAAATATTTAGTAAACAAGCTAGTATTAGAAGGAGAATATGCCAATGGCTGTTACTGTTCTAGGAATTTACGTTTGAAGTAGTGGTAAAGCCCGACAAACTCAATGTGGGACCAGACCACTTGTCGTGGCTGGAAACATGGGAGAATGAAGGAGAAATGGATGATCGATTGCCCAATTCCGATTTATTTAGAATAGAGGCAATCCAAAACCACTTGGAATAGATCACCTCATTGTTAACAACCCGTCACTTCCCAGCAAGATACACAGCAACACAAAGACAACACTTAGTAGTTAGGGCAACAGATTACCAGTTGATCACAGGACACCTCTACAAGATGGGCTTAGATCAAATACTAAGGTGATGTTTCCTTCAACATGAAAGGAATGATGTCTTATGGGAGTGCCATGTAGGGGTTGCAGGAGGTCATGTAGGAGGGAAGGCCACCACAAGAAAGATACTCCACGCAGGACTATGGTGGCCAACTATCCATAAGGATTCTAAAGAATTTTCTAGGACATGTGACATCTGTCAAAGGGTCGGGAAGCCTTCACGACGTGATGAGCTACCTCTACACCCAATCCACATAGTGAAAATCTTTGATAAATGGGCGATAGACTTCATTGGACCCATTTCTCCACTGGCGAGGCATTCATGAGAAAGGTACATCATAACAACAACAAAATCCCTCATAAGGTGGGCAGAAGTGGCACCTGTAAAGGACTGCATAGTAGAAACAATATCAAGGTTCATATTTGAGAACATCATTTCACGGTTTGGATGCCCGAGGAGCCTCATAAGAAACTAAGGCACACATTTCTTGAACAAGACCATTGAGTCTCTACTAAATACATTCATGGTTCAACACAACAAGAGCAGCCCATACCACCCACAAGCTAATGGTGCAGTAGAAGCATTTAACAAGATACTGGAGAAAGGGCTCACGAAAGTCGTATATGCTAATAGGGATGACTGGGATGAAAGAATACCCACGACTCTATGGGAATATAGGACGAAAGTAAAGAGACTCCATAAGAAAACTCCATTTCAACTTATATATGGAAGGGAAGTGGTGGTACCAGCATAATTTATATTACCTAGCATGTTCATCTCAGAGGCAACGAGAATGATAGACAACAGTCCCTTACGAGACAGACTAAACCAGCTAATGGAACTTGACGAAACCCGATTTTTAACAGAATTCCATCAATCAGTGGAGCAGTGAAGGCAGAAAGCTTGGCACAATAGGCATATTAAGAGGAAGTCATTTAAATTCGGGGAACAAGTGCTCCTTTACGATAGCAAGTTCCAAAAATTCCCAAGGAAATTGCAGATGCACTGGTTGGGTTTGTTCATAGTAACAGAAATCAGAGATTCAGGCGCGGTAAGGCTTGTGCAACTAGATGGAGTCTTACTACATGGATGGGTGAATGGCACATGCCTGAAGCCCTTCCATAACTCATAAAGAAAAGGGCGGATATCAATAAGGTTGCAGCAAAGTTTTCGCATACCGCAACCCATTTGTAGTCGGGGGGGGAGTAGCGTCAGTGGATACACATGTAGTCCCAGTCAACAGAGTCAGTTGGGGGGGGGTAGCATCAATGGATACACATGTAATCCCAGTTAGTATAGTCAAGGGCCACACACATAATCCTAATCAGCAGAATACACATAGGCATGCACTTTTTCCAACATTTATGACCACACAGATACCTGTCTTGTCCGTCATACCAGTAGTCATTTCCTAATTAAGTAACTAAATAAGCAGTTGTCAAAGTAGGAGCCGCAATATCTTTTCCCATTAAGCATAAATTTAGTTAATAAATAAACCCATCACAGAAAAATAAATATGCCATGCATCCCACTCTATACCTTCCAGTCCACATCAAGGTTGTCACGTCCAAGTCGACCAACGGTGGCAAGGTCTAGCTAAAACGCATGGGAAAATCAACGGAGTAATTAGTTATTAAGGCCTCGTCATTTAGGGAAAGTCATGTCAGGTCTAGCTACTTAAGTCACAAAAGAATGAAGGGAATTCAAGAATTCCAATTACAGACAACAAAAGAGTTACAGGTTTGCTCTAAAGAACAGGTGTAGAGACAAATAAGCAGGAAGCCTCCGGTGCAGATAGTTTATCACAGGAGAAAAAAGATGGCGAAAGGACTCATATCAGTTCCACATGACACATTGGATGCATGAATTGAAATGGTCAATAATTTATATGGCTAGTATAACAAGGAAAATTTGAAAGTCCATGAATTCACAGACTATTTCCAGTTCCCGACCATGAAAAGAGAGGTTTATGCAAAGGATTTCCAGAAGGAGGATGGCACCAAGTCCTCCAGGGTTAGGGAAGAATTTAAGGGAATATAGAGATCAACAACACTCCATTTAAGGAGCCTACCTGTGTTCGGCACTCAATTTGTCACGATGCAAGGTACCAAGCTGTTAGTGAGCAAGATGCATGGAGGATCACTGTGGTTGGATAAGGAGTACCCAATCCACATGGAAAATATCAGTCAGGTCACAAGACTAGCCGAGGGTGGAATGTAGTTAACACCATGTTCTAGATAGGGGCTAAGCGGGGCAAGAAGTAGAGTGAAGACAACATTTATGCCAGATATGGGACCGAGCGGGACGGGAGAGGAGCGAAGCTAGATAAGCTTAACAAGGATGAAATTAGATTTTCCTGTTACCTAATTGCAGGAAAAACAATGCGGCACTTCATAAGGAATGAATGCACCTTGGACGCAATCTCAGTTGCAGAACATTGTTGCCGAGGGGAAGCACTCAACTGGTCAGCCTTTGTTCTTAATGAGCTGTTTGAAGCATGTGAAGACGTGTACAGAAGGGGTGTTGGGTTCGTGTTCGAATATCTGTTGATGTCGTTGGCGATGTGGAAATGGAGGCCACCGAAGGAGAGGGAAATGGCACCCATCCTCGAGGGCCAACCAATTGCACTCTGGTATGACCCATGGAAGGCATCAGGAGACCCCAGCATGAAAGAGATCAACGAGATAGCCTTCAGAGACTAGTACGAGCAAATGCTGGCCACCATAAGGTCGACAGAGAGGATACCCAAGGCTCTGTTAGATGAATTCTCAAAATACCTTTGGTTTGGTGCCTCCCACATGCATACATACCTGAGACCAAGGTGTGTCCACCCTCAAACGTTTAAGATGAGACCACTGAGGTTTTTCCTAACTGAGGAAGCGCTACACAGAGAAGTGGGGTCATGGACGGGAGTGGCCTGTGAGATAACAGAAGGTAAGCACAAGTACCTCTTTGGAGCGCTAACTCCATAGGGGCAAGGGGAAGATGAGGGGGAGATCAACAAGAAGCGACCAACCGAGGAAATCGAGTTGATGGTGCTCCAGATGGAGGAAAGGATGTTTGAACTCAGATGAACAATTGCTAGCTTCGGGTTAGGTGAGAGAAACTACCCTACCATATTCTAGGGCTTCACCATGTTTTCTCCTATCGTAATGACGTCGTTTGCCATGAATCTCCCAACAGGAGTAGCCCAAGCCCCCTCCCAGCCCATGGTCCCAAAGCCCAAGAAAAAGCGAGTCACCCACACCCCAACTGTCAAAAGCCCAAAAGTTATTCCACCAGCTCCGATCGTCGACCTTATTGTGGAGGTCGAGTAATCAATCCCCACAACCGCCATAATTGAAGAGATCCCCACCACCACCTTTGCTGCATTGCATCAGTCGTGGGAGTCGTTCCCGCACACTACCTCAACCTCTGTGACCCTATCCAAGACCCTTCAACCTAGCCAACGAAGGACGACTGCGGAAGCAGAAGTTCAGTCAGCCGGACGGACGAAGGGAAGCACTCCTACCACTAGGACGCAACCAACGGAACTCATATCCCCGATGCTTGGGTTGGACCCACTAGAATGGGGAAACTTAGATGCCAATATACAGAGGGAAAGGGTTGAACCGTACTTTCCACCTTTCCCTATAAGTCTCATAGCCCGCCTGATTCCTAGCATCATTCCACCCACTCCACAGTTCACCCCACCATCACAGCAAGCCCATTCGCCTACCTCCCATTTTGAAAAATCCATTGCTAGCAGCCTACCCTTACAACAGAAGTTCCCAGACCCTAGCACAATGTAGGCCGAGACACTCTAACACTGGTTGTCGGTGCAATTGTTTTCATTTATCTAGCAGGAAGCACACAGGGCCGAAAGGATCCATGAGGACCTGGCCCAGGAACATGAAGAACAAGTGAAGAAGTTACAGGTGGTGACAGAAGAGCGTGATCACCTGAAGCAAGCAAATGCTAGATTGCAGGCCCAGGTCGACCAGGTCACACAACGGTTCAGATCACTATGGTCGACCATCATCGAGGCGAATACCGAAGTATTGACAGACATGGATACCTGCACACTAGTCAGCTACTGTGACCACATCCAAGTGGCATACTCGCACCTGGCAGCTAGTAATGCCAAGATGAAGAGGAAATTGGAGATGGTGAGATTTGCACTATTGGATCCAATGGCAATTTATGCAAGGACGATCAAGGGAAAGGTCAGGGAACTGGAAGCAAAGAAGCAAGATTTAGCCGACACCCTCTCTAACAGATATGCCCTGATGAACAAGGTCCATGACTGGTCTGGAAGTATGGCACTAAAGAACCGCCTGGTTGACCCCCTCAGAGAGAAAATGCAGACCCTATTTGCCAACATGAAAGACTGTACAGACCTCGACCAGTTGCAACAGATCAACGATCAAATTGACACCATTCAGGTTCAGGTTGATGGAATTGAGGAGGAGTCCGCGAGGATGAAAAAGATAATCAGGTATCTGCAGCCACCTATTTGAATGCAAGTGTTACTTCTGAAGGAGGTGTGTGACTCCAGCGGGCAGCAATGGAGTGACCTCGAAAGCCAGTGGCCAACTGAACTGACGTTGCACTCGGTCGAGGTGTTTACTCAGGTTGTCGATGCAATTCTCGGACTGTGGGACACAACCATTCAAAATTACACAATGTTCAGGTAGCAAACCACAACCTTTATCCCAGATTTGGAGCCTTCGTTTTGAATGGGGGAACCTCAAGAGCGAGAAGGTGCAACATAAATGGATTCCACTCAGCAAGTAATGATCGAAGTAGAAGAAGCACCTGCACAATAGACAACAGAACCATCACAGGTAATAGTGTAGCCACCACCCATAGGATCAGCAGGACCAACAGAGGTTGAAATGACTTGACTCGAGGACGAGTCAAGGAATTGTGGCCAGGGCCTGTTGGGGCCTTCATTTAAATTTTGAAAAGGTTTTGACCAATTTTGGTTGACCAATGGACGAGAAGGAAATGGGTGGCAGCAATGGTTGGTTGGCAGAACAAGCAGTTGCAGCAAGGTGGCAGTGGAAGGCAAAGGTAGCAAAGGGGGCAAGAAGGTGAAGAAGAATCCAAGGGGAAGAACAGTCGAGCAAGAACTAGAAGTCCAGGAAACAAGTTCTAAGGATATAAAATGAGAAGACTAGGAAAGAAGTGGGGTTGGATTTAGGGAGGTTAAGGAGAGGAGCAATAGAACTGTGAAAGGAGGTGAAAGGATTCCTAGTTGCGGTAGATGGAGGGAAGGTTGTAGGAGCCTGGAAGACATGGTCCTTGAAGCTAAACCGAACCTGTGGAACTGAGCTAGGTATTTCATGTAGTTGTTTGCAGTGGAATTCGAGTTATATACTAATGTTTGTTGTTAATATTAATATTAAGACCTGCTAAGATCAGTTGCGGCTTTTGATGTATCTGGGCCCTATGTATGATGAATATTTAAATTTTTGAATGTCTTATCAATTTCATGTAATTGGTAGTCCTTATATTATCACGAGAATGTTGTTATCTCTATGTTATATATAATGTTTCGATATATGTGATCGAATGCAACTCGGTTAATACTTTCTCGACTCCGTGTTGAACCCTTCTCCCTTTTGGTCATGGCACGCCTCGAGTGAGACTCCTTGCCCTTTGGGGTAAGGTGAAAATGTCAGTGATGTCCTAGACTACAGCAGACTATTGTTGGCCTCATGTGCCCAAACCTAGGGTCTTCCCCCTGATGACTCTTTCGAGCCAACATCTCAATATGAAAATCAATCATGGTAAGCCATAGTTCAATTTCGCATTGTGAGAAATATTATGTCAATATGAAAATTAATTGTGGTCAACCATGTTGATTTTAGGGTTTATAATGTTTATCTTAGATTTTATATACCTCAGTTGTATAATATAAATCCATGGGGTTTATAATACCTTGGGGTTTTAGACTTGATCCCTTGAGTTTATAATATCAATCCCTTGGGTCTCCAATCATGGTCAAGCATGGTCAACAATGGTCCAATGTCACATTGTGCCAAATATTGTCTCAATATGAAAATAAATCATGGTCAACCATACCATCTACATATTTTCAATGCACTCTCCAATGCACCATCTGAAATATGACCTTTAAACGCAGCTTAAATTGTTATTTCACACCCATTTCAATTGTTATTTCACTACTTGTGAATGTCTACCAATGTTTCTCCTTGAATGGTTTTAAACATTGCACTTCCATGGTTCACTACTCCTTATCTCTCATTGCATCGTGTTGACGTTATCATACAACCTAGCAATCACATCATAATTGCCACCATATTGCAAAAATATATTATAACCTACGCATGGCACTAAAATATATCCTTCGCACTAATTGAAAATTATTCTTGTAGTTTTGATATTTCTTTTGCATTTGTTTGATGTATGACATTTTGTATGTCTTTACAACTTTCAAATGTAGCTTTGGGCTACTTTAAATATAATTAGCAGTAATAGCCATGTGTATATGGCGTTAGTGCATCATTTGCATACCCTTGTTCACAATTTTTATTCGACCCTTACAAATTTTCATATAACCATTATGATTGATTTTGTATTGATATTTTCATATTTGTATGATCTTTCATGCACCTTAGTTTTCAATAATCCTCAGTGCATTTTTTGAATGGTCATTAATGTTGCTTTAAATGGTTATTCAACATTGCTTTTCAAAGCCTTGCCTTTTAAAGATCTCTTAATTTTCCTTCATATTATAATAACACTTTCACCTTGAGTAGTATTGGGGTTCTTTAACTACCACTAGAATTCAACAAATAGGGTTTTGTTTTTATGCTTCAAGAGGTTACTAATTTCCTTTGGAAACAAGTGAGTTTTATCTAAAATCCACTATGGTATCACTCTGGAAATATTTCCCAGGATGCCCATTATAACATGAATTAGTCAAATTGCGGTACATAGCATAATGTTTTATAATTTAAGTGCCAAAGCCTTGGATGTGTAATAATGATTCAGATTGCAAATATAATCTCCAAGAGATTTTAAACCCTTTCTTCATGATTGAAGATAACAAAAATTTGTAATGCAACTTTCTAGGCTGATGCAATAATGTGACTGCAAATTCCATAAATCACTCATAAGAATGTGCCTTAGATAATGGGGATCAATGTAGAACATTCATTTCATAAAAGTCCCTAAACTTTGATGCATTTTTAAAAACAGGAACCAAGATGAATCAAGAGGAAGATATATGTAATGTATATTGTGAAAACATGAACATTGATAGGGGTTGATTGTAGCTAGATCATTGAAGGATCTCACCAATATAGGACACATTCATAACCCTTGGAACCTTGAAAAATTAGAAGGGCGACCCAAAATTTGAGTGCTAGGCTAAAATTTTGGGTGTTTTTGTAACAACTACAACAACTTCCTAGTCACTTTCAATAATATTACCCAGTCCATCCAACAATAGGGCAAAAAGAGATATTTCTCCCATAGCTTGCCCCTTATTTTATATCAGGATTCATAAGTGACACTTGACACTTCATGCATAAATGATTATTTTTATTAATCTAAAAGTTTGATTATTCACCCACCCACATGTTAGCATATCACCAAGGCTCTCCTAATTTATTTACTTAATTTTTTATTCAAAAATAATATTTTTCCTCACCCCAACATGACTCCCTATTTCTTCTCCTAGTTGTCTCTTGATCCCCCTTGTATATTCCTTATTTTGTGTTCATTACTAAGTTCAACTGGTAGGTCTCTGATTTGGTTCCCCATCTACCCCTAGTTTGTCTCAAATTGACTCTTAGATAGATATCTTAGTATTGACTCTTGCCATAGGGAGGTTTTCTCATGAAACTAAACTTCTCTAATTTAAATTACTATTATTTATTTTCATTCACCACCCTATTTTCTTAATGAGGTTAAACTATACTAGGATTAATTTTTTTAACTAACTCTATTTCGCTTCCCCATTTTTGCCTATTAAACACTTACATACTTAAGGGTTACTTTATATGTACATTATCTATCTAATATTTTCCAAAAATGGGAATGTAGAGTTACTCAATTGGTCCAATCTTTTTATTTCTTCCTATTTTCCCTTTACCCCAAGGTTTATTCTTTATCTAGATAACTTGGTTCTAAAACCTCATTTACCAAATTATGTCAAATAGTATGATTATCATATCTTAGTATATATATCAATAGTTTCTTCTTGATGAAAAGGTTGCCAAGTTGGTCATGCCCTTCAAGAAATTCCCTTAGAATTTCCAAGGGTGCCACATCCAATAAATTTATTCTTGATGCCAAGGGTGCTAGGGCGTTCGTGCCCTTCAAGAACTTCCCTTGAAGTTCCAAGGGTGCCACATCCCTTTCCCTTCAAGAATCCATTGACTACGAGAGGAAAAACTAGGTGTGATCAAAGCGATTGTTATCCTCTCCTATGTCGCCCTCTATAATGAGACTAATGGTGTTGGGGATCAAGTAACTTGCCTTGATGTGTGCTCCCCTAGTAAAATATTCATGAGTCACCCAATCCGAGGTCCACCCCCACAATATTTTGATCTTCAAGGTGAAGGTAACCCAACACCTTCTAGCCTAATTCACGGTGGGAGTGATACCAGGTGAAATCAAGGACGTTGTCCTACTCCTCCCATGAATTTACATATATCTATACATCCCCATCACCCATGTGTGACTCGTTCGGCCAAGCAACTAACATGTGCTTGTAGGCACTAACATGTCATTAGAATTCACCATAGAATTTTAAATTTAACTTTAAACAAAATAAAGATAATAGTATGTAATTCAAACCAAACCAGAGGTTGTTGACTCATCATGTGAAAGTGCATATAGGCAGTCTCCTGCCACACTCAATGATCATCAATAATACTTGATTATTAATATTAGTCACGAATATAATTTTGTATGCTAAATCATCATCATGACATAATCATAAACATCTTTGTAACTGTGAGCAAGAACTAATGAAAGCAAACAGATAACGAATCCATCACATGATTAGAAATAGTCATGAAATACGACCATCACAATTAGTATCATCATAACATCAAACTGAAAAAACAATTATTATCACATCCACTCATAGCAAGAGTCATATATTTGGATCCTCAACTTGAGGTCCTCAAAGAATAATGTATCAAGGCTAATGTCATATCAGGTTCAATCAATTAGATTGGGCACTACAATTTTTCTAAGAAGCTCACGATAAGTGTATATTAGTAAAAAAAAGAGGTAGAAATATTTAATATAAGGTTTAATGTTCTAAGAGAAATGGGTATGCCCTCTTATTGGGATCGAAACAACATATTGATGTCTCTAGATGAATATGGAGATGTTATCTTAAGGACTAGAGGAAAGTCAAAATAGTTTTCAAATATGGAGGGAATATTCAAGGGGCCAACTATATTAGATAAATTGATGGATGACTTTTACATCCATTATTAGGTCAAAATTTTATTCTAAACTACTCCAACCCATCAAAAGTATACATATTTGGATATCATTTACAAGAAGATGATATCATATAGTTGTTGGGAAAAATATTGGGAGGGTGGAGGGGGGGGGGCGGGGTGAATGAGTATTTTAAACTCAAACCCTCAAATCTTATATTCTAAATTATGTATGCTAATGTTATTGAAACAAGCTTCTTATGTGCGCTACTTTAGAGAAAGAAACATGTGTACATCTAGTTTACTGGTTTTTCATGCATTCTATCATATGATTATCTTTAATCATTGCATCAGTAGATTAATACATTTTCAGTATGTAGTAAATATCATAAAGAAATCACTTCAAATGAGCAACACACATAGAAAACCAAGATTTTTTAGGTGGAAACCCAATGTGGGAGAAAACCACCATTATTGTTGTCATTGTCTTCTCTCTTATGATATAAATAAAATCTTCATTACATTTGTACCGATGCAGAATCTTATCAGTACGCAAGCACCCACCTGTAGGAGGCTACAACATCCACTAGTTCTCCAACCCCTACTAGAAGGGAGATACAACCTCCTAATCTTGTTTACTAACTTCTACTAGATGAAAACTCATACCCCCTTTCTGAAGGTTATAACCCTCAGCTCCTTTCTAGACCACTTTTCAGAATGTTTAAAACTGGATCCACCTGTCAATCAACCATCAAACAACTTGTAGGCATATTTTCATATTGGACCCATATCAACAATAAACCCAAACAAATATATCAAACTGAAGTACTAAATATGAGACTCTATAACACTGCAAATCAATTGAATTTTTGAAGCACCAAATCATTGAATGTATATCCCAACGAGAAACAAAAAAAGTTAAATCTGTACACAATTGTATTGAATAAGACTCGTGTATGTATGTGCCTCCTTTGTGTAACACCTGCATACATATCTTAAATTGCTACAAGTTGAATCATGAGTAACTGTAATGTTGAATTAATCACTAAACCATACACAGAACAATAACATAATGTTAAACGACTCACAGATCCCCACACTAAAGCATCATTGTCAATCAACCAACCCAATCATCATAGTCAAACATAGATCATCAAACCATACTACAAAACCATATAAGGTATATGCGACATCAATGAAACACATCGGCGTATGTATGTGACTACTAGGCTTAACACCCATGTAAAAATCTCAACATACTGAATAAATTACTGTAAAAATTATATGCTACTTTACAAAACCCGGTTCGCATATGTATGCGATAAATCAAAACCAAACCTTCCTACAGATCCTGAAATACTTGAATCAAACTTTTGTTGTAATTCACAACATTTATTAACTTGAGATATCGACACACATCATTATGTTTAGATCAAATCATCATCATAGCTATAGATCTAACATTATAAGCATAAATAAATTAAGAAAGTTCATTAGTCTTGACAACCCTTCAAGGCTATCAGATCTGAATTATGTCCTTGCTTCCTTATGCACACATGTTCCAAATCAAATTACATAAAGACAGATCATTTATTTGCACACCTAACACCTTGATCTCCATCTCCTTATATAGTTTTATCCTTAGTCAATACCTTAGTAGTTTCATTAGCATTCTTTGACGATATCAAATAATAGTTGTTGCTCTGATTACTATGGGCTAATACCATGGTAAATACCCCTAGTATCCATATTACCATGGTGTGTATTATGTATGAGACTTTAACTCATATTATCTTTGTATGTATGCAACCTTTCTTCTTAGGACCCGTGTATACTTTCTCAAACTTTAACTTTACCATCCATATTTCTCTGAACTAGTATTCCTTTGTCCATATCACCTGTAGCACTGTATCAATCTACATAATCATCCTGATATCACAATGTTTACATCTTTATTAACTAGGTTTCCATCAAGGAAAACATATTATCCATAATTCCAACAATCCCCCCCTTTGGACTTGATGGCAACCACTTTGGTGTTTGGTTATCACCTGTAAATACTTGCAAACACACATGCAAATGCTAAGACTTCTCACCAATAAATCTTCTCCAAACACCAAGCTTCTCTCCCCCTTTGAAACCAAGGGAAAATGGATGACCAATGCTAAATGAAGGATTCTCTCCCCCTTTTGTAGAGAGGATCACTAACCATGTTCCCCGTGAGCATATGCTGAGTATTCATAGAGTAAAAAACTTTATGACATAATCAAATATGACCTTTCCTATGACCAATGAATCATGATTACATCAGACACCAAACATATTGGGTGTACATATTAGACCAAAAATTTTACACCAATGTCCCAACATAATGGGATTACATACATTACATGACTTGATGCCAATAGCCCACATATGACTGAATTTTACAATGATTTACAGTATGAGTCTTTACATGATCCGTTACATCAAGAGACAAATATGACATTGATAAACAACACCAGGTACCTCAAAAATGAGGTATAAATCCCATTATAGTCATCATCAACCACCATACACCATCTAGGAACCTACAATACGAGCATCTGATCGCAACAACATAGAAGTACGATAGGGCAATGTAGCATCGATTTACAAGTATCACTAACAACCAAATATCAATATCGACCATACATTCATCATTTGGAATCTATGCATCATTGATAACTAGTGACAGAACAACAACATATAAATCTTCAGTGGTAACATGAGGCCTTGGTACTAATTCCTAGGTATGGTTCTTTTCTATTTGATCAAGTTCTTCATGCAATGACTTGACCCAACATTCATCTTTGTTTTCTTGATTTACATTTTGAGGTTTATTTTTGGATAGTAAGGTTAAGTAACTAAAAGTTCCAACCAGAGTTCTTCTAGATTGTATTCCTGCTTCCTTTTCACATAGAATTTGAGATTTAGGATGATTTTTCTGAACATACCTTGAAGGAGTATTTTCTGATGTATTTGTATTTTCATTTCCTTCTTCTGATGCTTTCCCTATTTCCTTCATCTACAACCTTTTGACTTGTAGTAGGAAGAGGTTAATCGTCTGTTGGTGCTTCTCTTTTAGTACCTGTGGATGCTTCATCAATCACAACATCTATGCATTCAACAATATTTTGAAGCCTTTTATTATAACATTTATATCCCTTGCTTCTAGAAGAGTATCCAAGAAGGATTCCTTCATCAACTCTAGATTCAAACTTTCCAAGCTTATCATCATTTTTTTGTGTAACATTTTCTTCCAAAAATTCTAAAGTGTTTAACAGTTGTCGGTTCACCAAAACATAGGTCATGTGGAGTTTTATCATTGTTTACTCGAACATGAGCTTTGTTAAGAATATCCACGACTATATGTGTTGCTTCTCCCCAGAAGGTGTGAGGTGTTCCTGACTCATCAAGCATGTCATGTGCCATTTGTTGGATTGTTCTATTCATTCTTTATGCCACTCCATTTTGTTGATGATTCTTAGTTATGGAAAATTTCCTTTTGATGTTGTGTTGTTCACAAAAATTAAAAAACTCATATGGTATATACTCTCCTCCTCTATCAGATCTAAGACACTTTATTTTCAGTTCTAACTCATTTTCTACCAGAGATTTAAATACTTTAAATTTATCAAATGCTTCATCTTTATGTTTTAGTAAGCCAATCCAAGACATTATTGTAAAATCATCAATGAATAATATGAAGTAGTGTTCACCATGAGAATAATTTTTTCTCATAGGACCACATAAATCAACATGAATAATTTCAAGTGCCTTACTTGAAGTACCGTCTTTAGCTTTAAACTGAGCTCTGGTTTGCTTACCAAATTGACATGATTTCGAGATGTTATTTTTAGGTGGAAATATATTGGGCAAGTCACGAACGACTCCCATTTTTCTTGATTTGTAGAATTGAGAAAAGTTAAGGTGTTCCAACCTTTTGTTCCAAAGCTAGTTTTCTTCATATTTGATTAAATAACAATGCTCTTGGCCACCTTCCAAGACATAAACAATTCCTGGAATTATTGCTCCCTTTATTATGATCTTACTTGTATCCATATTTCTTACCACACAATTATTTGATCTGAAAACAAATTCCTGCCTTGGTCACACATTTGACTAACACTTAACAATTTATGTCTCAATTTATCAACAAATAAAACATTTCCATCCTTTACTATTTTCTTTAACAACACATTTCCTTTCCCTTTGATAGCAACATGTGAGTCATTACCAAAAGTTACATTCTTTTCTTTATTTATTTCATTAAAAGAAATAAAATTATCTTTGTCACCTTTCATATGCTTCGAACATGTGTTGTCAATGTACCACATATTTTCTTGATCTCTTGCATATAAAGCTAGACAAGAATTTTTAGAGTTTGTGATTTTCTTTTTCCATACATTGGGTGGTATTGTCTTTTATTCATGTTGGTAAGATGGCCCCATTTTGTTTCTTCATTCAGTTTATTTATGACCCCATTTTGTTTCTTCATTCAGTTTGTGATAATAATTTGATTTTATTACAAATAAACAATCTACACGATATTTTCTTCAGAACAATTTGCATTATGACAAGGCATATAGGAATTCCATATTCCCCTATTGTTATTATTCAATTTTATTTTCGATTTTTAATTGAGTTTTACATTAAATGTTAGCTCATAAGAGGTTTGATGTACCATATTTAATTACAAAGATTATGTTACAAATCTGCTAAATAGGAGTGCCAAGCCATTGTGAGCTCTTTGATCACGGATTGGTGAAGGGTTAATTTATTATGAGAACATCATTTTTGAAGGGAAAAGTTTTAAACATAGATGGGAAGCTAAGGACCCAAAACGCAAAAAAAAAAAAATGTATGACAGGTAAAGAGAAATCCAAATTCCAATCCTTGATGGAAATCCCTCCACTAAGCTGACTAATCTCTCACATACAAAATAAAATAATAATTTTTCTAAATATAATTTATATGATTATTAAATATTATTAAGTTTAGTGGTGTGTAAATTATTCAATAATAAAATATGTTCTTGAACATATTTCTAGTAAATGTTATTGGTTGAAATTTTGAATTACTAATTACATTAATTAAAAAGTTCATACATATATTGATAATTGTGTGGAGCTTGCCTTAAAGATACCTACTCCACAAAAATATAAAAATGATTTAACAGGAAGGTAAAATGCTTTCTAAAATTTACATGGACATCATAAATATCATGTGGCTACTAGTAAAAAATAGGAGTATCCATATAATGATTAAGATCATTATATTGAAAAAAAATATTGATTTAAAGTGGGTTTCTTTGTACATAGATAAAACAACATCCTAGTCAAAGAAGTGATGTATACTAGTGATTTATTCTATATTATCTAATTCACAAAGTGTTTGTGTTTGAATTTGATGATTTTAAAGTTTCACAAAAATTATAAAATTAAAATTTTAAAATTTTAATATATTTCATAAAAATATATATATAATTCTTTATATTTATATATATTTATATATATTTATATATATATATATATAATATGCTAAAAAGTATTTTAATTTTTTTTATATATAATATTAAAAATTGTTGTAATTCATTTTAATATATATGATAACAAATTTAAACATTAATTTTTTTTTTAATATCTCTAATGAGGTGGATGAGCACACTGAAAGAAACCTTGGAGAGCGGTGCTTGTCACACCACCGACTTCTATGGTGATTAAGGTGGGGTGGTATAGCACACCCCCCTCATCTACAATACATGCGAGGTTACTATAATTAAATGTGTTAGCTTGCCAAGTTAACTTGTTTTTCCTTGGAGAGAGGAGTAGGGGTTTCAATGGTTGCAAGGACGTTGTTCTCGTTTCCATATGCTTCGATTTTCCATTTTCCATTATGGTATCTATCATAATGTGAGGGGATACTCAGTGGAATTTGATGGTTGGGTATCTTCACGGTGGCGACACCATGTAAATCCTCTTCTCGAGGGAAGATTTTATCAACCTCTGTCACCTTGTGACTTCAGTTGGTTGGGGGATGGGAGGGTTAGCCTTTGTGAAATGACTATTGGAAGGCACATGAACCTAGATTACATTGCACTTGGAGGATATTGGAACTAGAAACATGTGCCTTCGGTAGAGGTCTCATGGCGGCTTAAACATTTCCTTGAGGTAATTCTGATTACCTGGTTTCTTTGGTTTGACACCATCATTATAGGATTGTGTTAATTCTTAGAAAAATTTTAGAAGCGCATTAGGTATAAGGCTAGGACTCGTGTTACACGAGTCCTAGCCTTAGAATTTTAAGAGACCTACTTTTACATGCTTATCTCATGATGCCTGCATAGCGAACTTCTTCTAAGAAAACCTAGAAGTCATTGTGTACCCTTGAAAGTTAAGCACTATGTAGTCCTTGATGTTAGTTCTTTCGCGGTTCCTGGAGATAGAGACTGCACGATCCTTATGGATAGTGATAATGTAAGGGAATCCTCTACAGATAGGGATTACACACTCTTTGTTGACAATGAGAATGTAATTTCTTTAGGTTAGTCAATTCATTCTTGGCTCCTAGTTTTCTGACATAGGATAAAAATATCATATTGATCAAAATTACATTAAAAAATTTATACAGTTATCCAAATTTACTCATAGATTCTATCACACCATAAGAATCTACATCATCTTAAGATGAATGACTAGATAAAGATGTGGATGACCCATATTATTTTTTATTATAAGGAATGATTCATCTAATCTACATGTATGTCCAACATTTCATATTTCAAAATCCTTCTAGGTCTATGGTTGGGTTCAACAAATTCCCATCTTGCCACTACTTCTTGTGGTAGCGACCTCTTTATAATCTCTATGGTTTTGAAGAAAAGAGTTTTTTTCTTTGTCAAATTCAAATCACAAACAGCTGTCAATATCCTTTAATTTTATGAGGTTATTTCAATAATAATTTATATTTGGACATTTCCTTTTTCTCTTTCTGTTGACTTTTTTCTCAACTACCATATCTCGCTTGTAAACACCCTTGAATGGTTGTCTATATGTTGCATACCAATATACTTCAATTGTTGTAATCATTGTTTTCTTTTAATCACCTTTATAGCACTGACAATCGAGAATGTACAACCATGTGGATCTCCATCTGCTAACACTGTAATCATACAACCCTCTTTAATATCTTGTACAAAAAATTTATGAAGGCATTGCATGACTTCATGTTTTTCATTTGATATTCTAGAACCAATACACATTTCTCTTTCCCCTACCTGTGAAGACTCAATAATGCCTTGAGATCATTGTCGTTAAACAATGTTTCTTTTCTAATATTCATTTGCATATTTTGAGGCCAAATAAATGGAGTCTTCAAAAATGTATCTCCATTTCTTGAGCTTGAAATTATGTCACTTTGATCATTGAAAAAGGAGTCCCACCAAACATAATCAACAACATCAAAGCACTCATATGTATATTTAATGAATTTTTTTAATTTCTTCTAAGTATTCATAATAATATACATGTCACTTATGACATTGTGCATTATGGATTTGGAAATTAATTGTAATAAAAATAAATTTGATGAAAATATTGGATGATTTGGAATGAAATTCAAAAATGCTAATCCCGATGAAGGCCTCTATTCTGCAAAGAAAATGATTAATTCTTTCACCATATAAGTGTTTTTCCCCTTATTTCTTTTGATATAGATTTGATGTTGGAATCTAATGTTATTAAGTTATTTAAAGAATTTTCTTTCACCATGCGATCTCAAAACCAATATCTGCATGCCAATAGTTTCTTCCACTATGTGAAAAATAAGGTATGGAAACTATGTTTTTTAATATATTTGATTAATGATGGCAAGATCCCAAAACTCTTCCTCCTCATTGCTATGGAAAAGAAACTGAACATTTGATCAATATGGCCATGAGTGTTTTCAACAAGAAGGAAACCAACTTTTTACCTTTTAAAATATTTTTAATTCAACAAGAATGCTTAGATATCCAAATACAATTTGTTTTTGTTTTCATGGCTAGTGTTGTCTAATTATAGATACAAAACTCAAGGAATATTACCAGACTAATGAGCGAAAAGATGATGAATTATAGTGATGGTAATATTAGCACCATTATGAATATTTTGAGTTGTGAAGTAATTCATTGGATACATTATCTCATTAATAGCCATACAACCAAGTCAAATTGAATAAAATTCTCCTACTGTAATTTTTTGGGTGTGTGGAAAAAATGTAGTAGAAGTATTTTCTTTTGGTTTAAACCATCAATTATCAAACCTAAATATTTATTTGTGATATCATAAAACTTATTTGGATGCCCGTACATTTTATTCCTTTCACTTGATTGTTGATTGCAATGCTCTTGAAGTAATCTGACAATGGAATCGAAACACACACACACACATTGATAATAAGCTTTTCTAATTGAATACTATTTAATTAAAATCAATAATGTTGTAAATGCATACCTCTTTCTACCCCTTCACATTTATACGGTTTTCATTTAAGAGAGCACAAGTACTATAAACCTCTCATCCTTGACTTCTTAGGAATAAATACGTTTTTGAATTGCTTCTAGCATATCCTTATAAAATATGCATATGTAATAAATTATCATTTCCTTTAACACCTTCTACATATTCTTTGAATAAGTTGTATATTACCTATTTTGAGAAATTATTTAGAATATGTATTGTATATCTATTTGGAAAACACTCTCCTTGTTTCAGAAAGAAATTTTAAATCTATGAAATGTAGAGTTTGTTTATGGTACAACCCCTCATCTATGATTTTCTTTTAAGTTTCGAATAAAATGTAGGATATTTTTCCAATAGTAAAGAAACACATGGGAGATGTTGCAAATGGGTTCAAAACATCATTGACATCAACCTCTTTAGGGTTGGATCATTTAGCTGCTTCATCCTTTAAACAAATGCAAGATGGATTTGGAAATACACCGAGGCATGAAAGAGATTTTTTGGAGAGGATGGTCACTTGTAAGCACTCATATACATCATCTAGCTCTGCATAGTTTCCTCCCCTAACATAGGGTTCTAGAAGAAAAAACATTTGTTAATGAGCTTGATAGAGCTACTACATGAGACAATCAAAGAAATACAAAGACGTGAAGGTGAGAATTGTATATCTCAAATATGAACGTTAATCTCAATTGTTTTATTCAAAACATGTTTCATCTAAACTTGCAAATCAATGTTAAAGAATTTAATGATTCTACGGTTGGTAATGCAAGATCTAAAAAGCTTTTTAATAATTGCTTCAACTGAAAAAACTAAAATGAGTATTTTGACTTATGTACCAACATTTATTATGCTCATTTTTTTGTAAACTTTGTCATCAAAGATAAGTAAAAAAGGAACATGAATTCAACAATTTAGAGGAACTATTTGAAAGCAAATTATTCCTTTATAGAAATTTGAAAGCAAAAATCAAAAGTATTATCAAGTGTATTCTTACCTTATCTCATCTTATCTTATCTTCGAGCATTCTTCCCTTTCCTTATGATGATGGACAATGTTTTGTATGCAACATTTATTCCTTTGTGGGAATTTTTGACTGATTATTATATGTAAGATTATAAAAGTAGATTAAATTTATTATAATTTTAGGTTCATAATGTGTTTGTCTCCTTCCTTATGGTGGTCATGTTTCTTATGCAACATTTATTCCTTTTTAGATATTATCGATTGATTATTATATGTAAGATTGTAAAATTATATAAAATTTGTTATGTTTTTAGGTTGGAACAATTTCTTCTTATCTTAATATTATAGCCATGTACTCCCCATGTACTTATAGTTTTAAAATATTAAAATGAAGAGTAATTTCAATATAGTATTCTCTTTTAATTTGAGGGTATTTATATATAATATGAGATAATTCTCTTATATGCTAACTAAATAAGGGAATTCCAAACTTCAAGAACAAAGCCTATGTTGCTTTGCAACAATGTTCTAATTGTAATTAATACAATTAATACATAATCGCAAAATATTATGGACAAAATTGATATAAAATCATTTAGCCCTTATACTTAATTAAATACATGACTCATTATTTAGATGCACTATATTGCAAGAAGGCTAGAGGATATTGTCTTTTAGCTTTTTGTTATATGGAGAGTCATTTTATGCTTAGAATTTTGTTTAAAGTTTTGAATCTCCTTAGTGCATGAATTTCGAATACCTGAATATTTATTTAAGTAATTTAAAATTATTCTTAAAATTGTTATAATTAAAAATATTTAAGTTTAAAAGGACATGAATTTAATATAAATGTTAATTTATATATTTTTATTAACTAAATGCATTCTCATTATTATATATAGAGCTTATTTTTTTGTTATTTGTAAAATCATTTTAGGTTTAGAATTTTGTTTAAATTTTTGGATCTATGCGTGTGAATATGAGGAAACTCAAATTAAGTAATTTAAAATTGTTGTAATTAAAAGTATTTAGGTTTGCAAATTATATATATATATATATATATATATATATATATATATATATATATATATATATATATATATATATATATGAATATATATGAATATATATATATGATATATCGAAATATAAGGGTGTTACATTTAATATTAAATGAAATATGATTTAATATTTATTTTAATGATTTTTTAATATACTTTAATTGTTTTATGTTTTAATTTTTTTGTTTACAATTTATTAATATATATTTTTTTAGTGAGATGGTAATTTTTCATTATTCAGATTGTATTTTTGAATGCATATATTTATTAATATCTTAAAATTGTAAGACATTCAGATTATGCAAACTATATACTTCATATTTACCATTCTAATAAATTTCTAATTAATTAAAAAAAAACTTAATTCAAAATATATACCCAAAAAATAAAGCAACGAAACTATGCTTATTTCAATATTATAATATTTATGTGATTAAATTATATATATATATATATATATCTGATTTTTTTTTAATAACATATATATGTGTGTGTGTTTTATTAAAAACAAATTCAGACAATTATATATATATATATATATATATATATATATCTTTTCCCTATAAAAAAGTAACTATTAAAATACTTTGTTACAAGGTGTAAGTGCCTCTAGGAAAGATTCTATTATGGGTAAGGCGTAAAGCTTTATAACATTACAATGATTTTTTTTCTCTATAGAATTTAACAACTTTGCTCCCAATGTGTTACTACATTCTAGAAATGGGAAAATGAGAATTTTACTATTAATGTTGAAAATTTGGGGTGATATTATTAGAGAAATTGAAGAAGGATACACATTTCTATTTTGATTTTATGTGCACTTAATGATGAAGGATTTGTAGGTGAGGAATCGGGTTTTCTCTTTCACATCATTGAAGTATCTTGTAATTTTTTTGAAGAATTAGTAAAGAGTCTTCATTTTAGAGTGTGTAGTTAGCTTTGTATCAACATATGTTTTACTTGAAGTAATTAGATTCTAGCAAATGTGTGTCATCTATTACAACTTCATGTTTTCTTGAATTCATTTAAGCAAATATGATTAGATTTGACTTCTTTTAGGAAGATCTAAATTTCTCTAGGTGATTCAAGTAGATTTAAGAGCTTTAGTGGGAAATACCACATCTTTTAATTTAGTTCATTATTACAAGTAGGGTTATCAAATATTTGTGAGAACTATTGTGGAGAAATCCATTATCATTCTAGTAAATTCTTTGAATTCTATTATTTCCTTCAAGAATGAACACTGAGCCAAAGTGGTTATCTCAATTCCCTTTATCTCATTGCATTGTGTTGATGTTATCATACAACCTAGAAATCGCATCATAATTGCCACCATATTGTAGCAATATAATATAAACTACGCATGGCACTAAAATATATCCTTTGCATTAATTGAAAATTATTCTTGTAGCTTTGATATTTATTTTTCATGTGTTTCATGTATGACATTTTGCATTTCTTTACAACCTTCAAATTTTACTTTGGGCTACTTTCAATATAATTAGCAGCAATAGTCATGCGTAGATGGCGTTATTGCATCATTTGCATACCCTTGTTCACAGCTTTTATTCAACCCTTACACCTTTTAATATAACCTTTATGATTGCTTTTGTATTGATATTTTCGTATTTGTATGATCTTTCACACACATTAGTTTTCAATAGTCCTAAATGCATTTTTTGAATGGTCATTAATGTTGCTTTGAATGGTTATTCAACATTGATTTTCAATGCCTTGCCTTTTAATGATCTCTCAATGTTCCTTCATATTGGAATAACCCGTTCACCTTGAGTAGTATTGGGGTTCTTTAACTACCACTAGTATTCAACAAATATGGTTTTCCTTTTACGATTCAAGAGGTTACTAATTTCCTTTGGCAACAAGTGAGTTTTATCTAAAATCCACTACGGTATCACTCTTGAAAGATTTCCCAACATGCCCATTATAACATGAATTAGTCAGCCCCAAGGGTTAGCTCAGTTGGTCAAAAATCAGTGCCTCACCATTGGGAGGTCACAGGGTCCATTCTCCCCAAAGCCCTTGGGGTTAGGCCTAGCTAGTGGGCCACAAGGCTATATTCCCTTTGAGGCCGATCAACCTAGATTTTTCCGTGGATGTAGCGCCACCCGTTGATCAGGGTGTCCGTGAACCACAACAACAACAGAAAAACAAAAGAACAAAATAAAAAACATGAATTAGTCAAATTTTGCTACGTAACATAATATTTTATAATTTAAGTGCAAAAGCCTTGGATGTGTAATAATGATTGAGATTGCAAATATAAGCTCCAAGAGATTTTAAACCCTTTCTTGATGATTCAAGATAAGCAAGATATGTAATTTAACTTTCTAGGTTGATGCAATAATGTGATTGCAAATACCATGAAATACTAGTAAGAATGTGCCTTAGATAACGGGGATCAATGTAGAACATGCATGTCATAAATGTCCCTAAACTTTGATGCATTTGTAAAAAGAGGAACCCGGATGAATAAAGAGGAAGATATATGTAATGTATATCGTGAAAACATGAACATTGATAGGGTTTGATAGTAGCTAGATCATTGAAGGATCTCACCAATCTAAGACACATTCATAACCCTTGGAACCTTGAAAAAACAAAAGGGCGACCCAAAATTTGAGTGCTAGGCTAAAATTTTGGGTGTTTTTGTAGCAACTACAACAACTTCCTAGTCACTTTCAATAATATTACCCAGTCCATCCAACAATAGGGCAAAAAGAGGTATTTCTCCCATAGCTTGCCCCTTATTTTATATCAGGATTCATAAGTGACACTTGGCACTTCATGCACAAATGATTATTTTTATTAATCTAAAAGTCTGATTATTCACCCACCCACATGTCAGCATATCACCAAGGTTCTCCTAAGTTATTTACTTATTTTTTATTCAAAAATAATATTTTTCCTCACCCCAACACGACTCCCTATTTCTTCTCCTAGTTGTCTCTTAATCACCCTTGTATACTTTTTATTTTGTGTTCATTACTAAAGTCAACTGGTATATCTTTGATTTAGTTCCCCAACTACCCCTAGTTTATCTCAAATTGACTCTTAGATAGAGATCCTGGTATTGACTCTTGCCACATGGAGGTTTTCTCATGAAACTAAACTTCTCTAATTTAAATTATTATTCTTTATTTTCATTCACTGCCCTCTTTTCTTAATGAGGTTAAACTATACTAGGAATAAATTTTTTAATTAACTCCATGTACCTTTCCCCTTTTTTCCTATTAAAAACTTACATACTTAATGGTTACTTTATATGTACATTATCTATCTAAGATTTTCCAAACATGGGAATGTAGAGTTACTCAATTGGTCCAATCTTTTTATTTCTTCCTATTTTCCCTTTACCCCAAGGTTTATTCTTTATTTAGATAACTTGGTTCTAAAACATCATTTACCACATTATGTCAAATAGTATCATTATCATATCTTAATTATATATCAATAGTTTCTTCTTGATGAGGAGGGTGCCAAGTTGGTCGTGCCCTTCAAGAACTTCCCTTATAATTTCCAAGGGTGCCACACCCAATCAATTTATCCTTGATGCCAAGGGTGCCAAGTCGATCGTGCCCTTCAAGAACTTCCCTTGAAGTTCCAAGAGTGCCACATCCCATTCCCTTCAAGAATCTAGTGACTACGAGAGGAAAAACTAGGTGTGATGAAAGAGATTTTTATCCTCTCCTATGTCGCCCTCTATAGTGAGACTAATGGTGTTGGGGATCAAGGAACTTACCTTGATGCATGCTTCCCTAGTAAAATCTTTATGAGTCACCCAATCTGAGGTCCACCCACACAACATCGTGATCTTCAAGATGAAGGTACCCCAATACCTTCTAGCCTAAGTCATGGCAAGAGTGATAGCAGGTGAAATCAAGTACATTGTCCCACTCCTCCCATGAATTTACATATATCTCTACATCACCATCACCCATGTGTGACTCGTTCGGCCAAGAAACTAACATGTGCTTGTAGCCACTAGCATGTCAGTAGAATTCACCACAAAATTTTAAATTTAACTTTAAAAAAAATGGGATAATAGTATGTAATTCAAGCCAAACTAGAGGTTGTCGACTCATCATGTGAAAGTGCATCTAGGCACACTCCTTCCACACCCAATAATCATTAGTAGTACTTGATTATTAATATTAGTCACCAATATAATTTTGTATGATAAATCATCATCATGACATAATCATCAACATCTTCGTAATTGTGAAAAAGAACTAATGAAAACAAACACATAACGAATCCATCACATGATTAGACATATTCATGAAATACGACCATCATAATTATTATCATCATAACATCAAACTGGAAAAACAATTATTATCATATCCACTAATAGTAAGAGTTAAATATTTGGATCCTCAACTTGAGGTCCTCAAAGAATAATGTATCAAGGCTAATGTCATATCAGAGTCAATCAATTAGACTGGGCACTACAATTTTTCTAAGAAGCTTAGGATAAGTGTATATTAGCAAAAAAAAAAGAGGTAGACATATTCAATACAAGGTTTAAAGTTCTAAGAGAAATGGGCATTCCCTCTTATTGGGATCAAAATAACATATTGATATCTCTAGATGCATAAGGAGATGTTATGTTAAGGACCAAAGAAAAGTCAAAATATTTTTCAAATATGGAGGGAATATTCAAGGGGCCAACTATAGTAGGTAAATTGATGGATGACTTTTACATCCATTATTAGGTCAAAATTTTATTCTAAACTACTCCAACCCATCAAAATTATACATAATTTGATATCACTTACACGAAGATGATACCATATAGTTGTTGGGAAAAATATTGAGAGGGTGGAGGGAGGGGGATGGGGTGAATCAATATTTTAAACTCAAACCCTCAAATCATATATTCTAAAATATTTACGCTAATGTTATTGAAACAACCTGCTTCTGTACGCTACTTTAGAGAAACAAACTTGTGTACGTCCATTTTACTAATTTCTCATGTATTCTATCATATGATTATCTTTAATCATTACATCAGTAAATTAATTAATTTTTAGTCTGTATTAAATAACATAAAGAAATCACAGCAAATGAGCAACACACATAGAACACCAAGATTTTTTAGGTGGAAACCCAATGTGGGAGAAAACCACCATTGTTGTTGTCTTTGTCTTCTTTCTTATGATATAAATAAAATCTTCATTACATTTGTACTAATGCAGACTCTTATCAGTACGCAGGCACCCACCTGTAGGAGGCTACAACCTCCACTCATTCTCCAGCTCCTACTAGAAGGGAGCTACAACCCCCTAATCTTGTTTACCAACTTCTACTAGACGGAAGCTCCTACCCCCTTTCTGAAGGTTGCAACCCTCAGCTCCTTTTGGACCACTTTTCAGAATGTTTCAAACTAGATCCACCTATCAATCAACCATCAAACAACCTGTAGGCTACCTTTCATCATATTTTCAGACTAGACCCATATCAACAATAAACCCAAACAAATATATCGAACTAAAGTACTGAATCTGAGACTCTATAACATTGCAAATCAATTGAATTTTTGAAGCATCAAATCATTGAATGTATATCCCAACTAGAAACAACAAAAATTAAATTTTGTACAAAATTGTATTGAATAAGACTCGTGTATGTATGTGCCTCCTCTTTGTAACACCTAAGTGCATATCTTAAATTGTTGCAAGTTGAATCATGAGTAAATGTAATGTTGAATTAATCACTAAACCATACATAGAATGATAACATAATGTTAAACCAATCATAGATCCCCACATTGAAGCATCATTGTCAATCAACCAACCCAATCATCATAGTCAAACATAGATCATCAAGGTAGATACATCATTGGAAAACAACAGCAAATAAAGTAGAACTCATTAGTTGTCATCATCAAACCATACTACAAAACCATATAAGGTATATGAGACATCAATGAAACACATCAGCTTATGTACGTGACTACTAGGCTTAACACCCATGTACAAATCTCAACATAAAGAATAAATTACCGTAAAAATCATACGCTACTTTACCGAACCAGGTCTGCGTATGTATGTGATAAATCAAAATCAAACATACTTAGAGATCCTGAAATACTTGAATCAAACTTTTGTTGCAATTCACAACATCTATTAACCCCAGATCTTGACATGCATCATTATGTTTAGATAAAATCATCATCATAGCTATATATCTAACATTATAAGCATAAATATATCAAGAAATTATTTTCATTAGTCTTCACAACCCTTTCAGGTCTATCAGATCCGAACTATCTCCTTGCTTCTTAATGCACACATGTTCCAAATAAAATTACATAAAGATAGATCATTTATTTGCACACGTAACACCTTGATCTCCAACTCCTTATATAGGTTTAGCCTTAGTCAATACCTTAGGTAAATCCCTTGGTAGTGTCATTAATATTCTTTGACGAGATCTAATAACAATTGTTGCTTTGATTACTATGGGCTAATACCATGGTAAAGACCCATAGAATCCAGATTACCATGGTGTGGATTCTGTACGTGACTTTCACTCATATGATCTGAGTATGTACACAACCTTTCTTCCTAGTACCCATATATAATTTCTCAAATTTTAAATTTACCATCCATCTTTCTCTGAAATAATATTCCTTTGTCCATAACATCTGTAGCACTGTATCAATTTGCACAATCATCTCGATATCACAATGTTTACATATTTATTAAGTAGGTCGCCATCAAGGACAACATATTAGCCATAATGCCAACAATCTCCCCCTTTAGACTTGATGGAAACCACTTTGGTGTTTTGTTATCACCTGTAAATACCTACAAACACACCTGCAAATACCAAGACTTCTCACCAATAATTCTTCTCCAAACACCACTCTTCTCTCCCCCTTTGACATCAAGGGAAAAGGTATGACCAATGCTAAATCAAAGCTTCTCTCCCCCTTTGTAGAGAGGATCACTAACCATGCTCCCCCCGAGCATATGTTGAGTATTCATAGAGTACAAAACTTTATGACTTAACCAAATATTACCTTTCCTATGACCAATGAATCATGATTACATCAGACACCCAACATATTGGGTGTACATATTAGACCAAAAATTTTACACCAATGTCCCAACATAATGGGATTACATACATTACATTACTTGATGCCAATAGCCCACATATGATTGAATTTTACAATGATTTACAGTATGGGTCTTTACATGATAATTACACCAAGAGACAAATATGACATTGATAACCAAAACTGGGTACCTCAACAATGAGGTAGCAATTGCATGATAGTCATCATCAACCACCATACACCATATAGGAATATGCAATATGAGCATATGATCGCAACAACATAGAAGTAAGATAAGGAAATGTAGCATCAATTTACAAGTATCACCAACAACCAATCATCAATATTGACCATACATTCATCATTTGGAATCTATGCATCATTGATGACTAGTGATAGAACAACAACATATAAATCTTCAATAGTAACAGTAGAAACATCCAGACATCAGCAAAGATATGCAACAAGACATGCTCAGGAAATCATAATGCCAACAAGGAACTATAGGGCCATAATAGTTTCTCCCCATGAACCATCATACTGTAGTAAACCAATGTCAGAACCAGCATACCAATCATGAAATGATTAGTGCATATTGGAGGTTACTCCTAAATCTGTGCCACTCTTTATCAATCACTAAGATGTATATGTGTTTGTCTAACTCAGAAACCATGTATATAAGCGACTTCCCTTCACACCATCCGTGTACAGAAAGTAAAAGTCGCAACTCCCCCTGAACATGATATACCTGTTAGAATAATTAGCAGAGTGATGAGGTAGGAATTATTCCTAATTTCTGTATGAGATATCCAAAGGAATCACGTGGAAATGGCTTTGTAAATACATCTACAAAATGTTCTTTTGAAGGTGTTAGCGCTCGAATCTGCCTCAAGCTGAGGAAGGCAAAACTCAAGGCCACATCAAACCAAGCTCAGCTTCGTAGCTAGCCCTACGAGCACATGAGAGGGCTCTCTTCGGGTCTATCTCGGCAGAAGGTCTTCAAAAGGGCTGAGATGACTTAAAATGGGAACTGATTTTAGGCTAGTAAATAGATAGGAAAAGGGGTTTTAATGAATGATTGGGATTTCTGGACTGTATGGGGTAAAGAACAACTTGAATAGGGAAATATAATCAAAAACACAGATTATCTCCTGAGGCAAGATAGGCAAGAAATTTAACATCAATTTTGAAATAATGTGGAGTGGGTGAACTGTTTGAGAGGTAGATAAGGGCATAGAAGTTGGATCCTTCTCAAACAGAAGAAAACATTAAATATGAACACTTCCTCAAGACAGAGCAAATAAATTGAATTCTGCCTTTCTCACTTAAAAGTATTCATTTAGAAATGAAATGAAATGGAAACACAACAGGCTACATACGAAACAAAGGATGAGACAAATGTTAAATTTCATACCACAGGAATCTTAGGGGTCAGAGGTGCATTTTTTATTAAAATCTCTGTCAAAACTGTACAATAGAAGCTCTATTTTTCTCCACGCACACTTCTCAGAAAATCTTCTTTACAAATAATTTGCAATACAATAAATAAGTTCCTCTGTGGGAAAACAAATCAACCCAACAACAAAGGTGTTGCTTCAATTGAAATTACAAAAATTAGAAAAGAGCATTTCATCTATTCTAAAAATAGAAAAGCGTCCCTCTAAATCTTCTGATGATTGGCTAATTAAGAGGCAAAACTGGAGCGCAGATCCCATAGAATCAGGACTAAGGATAAAAATAGGCAAATTCGTTCCTATATATTTTGTGTTCTAATTTTGCCGTGCTTTGACTTCTTCTTCTAGCATGTATTCTACCAATTCCCTGACTTTTGGTTGCAAAAGGGTAGGGAAATATCTGTGAAGTTCCACACATGTTCTACTGAAAAATGACTGACAGCAATTCTGGTCTGTGATCCTCTAAAACATAATACCGCAGAACTCCCTTTGGCAAGTGTTGGTTAATGATATCCTCATTGTACAAAAGAATAAACATGGTCACAAAAACAGTTCTCCCTTGCCTTCCCTATTATTCCCAATTTACAAAAGCAACATTTGCAGCCTTGCTTGCAAATTAAGGGCATGCCATGTTATCTTCCAATGAAGGGAAACTTATGGCTCCACTCGTAAATGTCAAGATAAATATATTATCGAATTTGAGTTCTGCCTAAAGACCAAACTCCATCATCACGAACAGTACTCTGTGATTTAGGTGGTGGAAAAATATTCCAAAAATGCAGAGTTTCATCCCCTGCACCTGTGACAATCGTCTACCCATCAAGTGAGATTGCAAGATAAAGGACCCGAAGGGTATGGCCTGTAAGAGTTGCAAGCTTTGACATGGTTGGATATCGCCCATACTATTTTTTGGTTCTGAGAATAGCCATGAGTGCTAACAAGTTCATTGACATTCTTGGGCCAAATAAGATTACAAACCTGACTTCCAGTGTTCATACTATTTAGGTGAGAGCCCGTTGAAGTGTTCCAGAAGTGAATGCGCCTGTCTGCTGTCCCACCTCCAGAAGCAAGAAGGCTGTGTTGATGGGGGACCAAACAATGGCCTTAACAGCAGTTGTGTGATCACTGAATCTTACCACAGCATTGGAGGTGCACGCTACGCGCAGAGGAGGTATATCACGTTGAAGAATGTTTCTATCCCTGCTTCCAGAATTATATTTTCCAACCCCTGCTTTGAGAATTTCTGATTCAGAATGAATTTTCTTGATATCAGAAATTGAATCTTTAATCAGGTTCAACTGCTCTGAAATAAAATCCTCCATTACCAATAAAAACTGATCCTCAAACACTTGGAGACAAATAAACTGAATCGAATTGAGTTTTGATGGAGCGAAGATGGATTTTTGGCTCTGTCGCTATATGGGTAGCGCGCACCATACGCGTAGCGCCCTTGTCATTTTATACTGGCTGGGGAGATCATGTGCGTAGCACGCCCTATATGGGTAGCACGTCCCTTACACCTCCAGTCTTTCAATTTTGAAAACGAGCTTTCGCCCTTCTAACCTGCAATTCGACCAGCACGTTCAATATCACAATCAATCATAAAACGAAGGCAAATAGAACATCGCTTTCATACGTAGTGAAGCACTTTGCGCCCAATCCATCCATTGTGATGCCCCTTTAACAAGGTAAGTTCTGCCACCTACATCCATCAATACTGAAATACTGCTACATGCCATCGAAATGTTGGATTTTATCCTTTGAATACTAAATTAACATGGTGAGGGTGAATTCAAAACACATAACCTGACTTTATAATTCTGCCAGAAAATTTGTGCTGTTCATTTTGCAAATTTGCTTGCATTATTCTTGGGCCCATCTATCAAAACACCTAATTATGTTGCCTGATCTTTCCTTGTCTTTGTAAACTCTCAAGTTTATGCAAATCAGGTAGTTTTCCCCATATACCATTACTCGAACAATATGAGAAAGTTCATATTTTGAAACTTAGCAAAAGTTCTTGCTGCAGGTGCTAATAAACTTGATTTATCCAAATCAGGGCATTTCAAACTTGATTTATCCAAATCAGGGCATTTCAAAACAAGTCTTTAACTTTGGAATCTCAATCACGATACATGGTAAACCTTTCGATCTCTGAGAAGTACACTGGTAGCATGGCAGCGTATTTACAGAAAACAAATTTGAAAATTTCTTCTTCAAAACCGAGTTTTGAAGAAGAAATACCTTTGAGCACTTTGACGATGACAATCCTGAAATGAAAACTTATCGAAGCTCCCTTCTGGCCTGCAAGTGTTATTGAAACTTTGACAGCCACCTGTCTGAATTTGACTCTGACAGAGGACTTGACAAGACGGAGTCTAACATTGGCTCCAATGGGGATGGCAGCTGCCGCTTTTTGGAGGTGCCAAGAACTGCAGATCTTTGGGAGAGCAGACAGTGCCTCGATACATTGGGCTATGGAGTCATTATTTCAACAGACAACACCAGACTTCCGACTCATTTATGGACTGAAACTTGACTAAAATGATTGAGAAACTGACTCGGCAAACTCCTAACTAAACTGTAATGAAACTCAGAATGAAATGCTGCCTTTCGGTTGTTTATTTATTTACAAAATCTACCCTACTCTGTTGTACAAACAATAGATCAGGTAATACTGAAATGCCAGATCAACCATTCAAGTAAACCTGAGGATGATGCCGCTTGAGAATGCTTCCACCAGGACACAGATGTAATTGTTGGCAGCCCTTCATGCACGTAATGAGCCTGATCATGTAAAAGACAGTTTGATTTGTCAGTCAAACTGAAAAACATTTCCATGTATGTTGCAATAGGATCGCGAAAGCCAGACTCTGTTTGCTGCCCCAACTCTGCAATACATACCTCCAGCTATACACTGTCAATGCAAACATTTGTAGGCAACTCTATTGTTTCTTGTTTCGAAGGAGGAAGAGTTTCCAAGAACTTTTTAGGGTCTCGGAAATCATATGACTGGATCTGCTCATTCAAATACTGAATCTCCTTCTCAAGTTTTTCAACAACTAACTCGTAGACACCAGTTTTAGCTTCAAAAGGAAGTTTCGGAGATTTCAAACATTGAAACAAGGCACTGAAAAAATCTTCATTAATTTCAAAATCTGGTAACTGATTTCTTACTTCTTTTACAGCTTCACACAGTGCAGGGTTTTCCACATACCCTACCATTGCATGAATGGATCAGCGAGCACTGGAATGTCTGGATCAAGTTGGAGTCGCCAGGTGAATGTCTCAGCCTTCATATGTGTCCGACTGCTGTCCACCATCAGCATCAGATCTGCAACTTGATTTCATGTACTGGGACAAGACAATCAACAAGTCGAATGTCACATCAACAGCAAACCATCTTCCCCAGTATGGTCGCCACTATGTTAGCGCTCGAATCTGCCTCAGGCTGAGGAAGGCAAAACTCAAGGCCACATCAAACCAAGCTTAGCCTCGTAGCTAGCCCTATGAGCACAGGAGAGGGCTCTCTCCGGGTCTATCTCGGCAGAAGGTCTTCAAAAGGGCTGAGATGACTTAAAATGGGAACTGATTTTAGGCTAGTAAATAGATAGGAAAAGGGGTTTTAATGAATGATTTGTATTTCTGGACTGTATGGGATAAAGAACAACTTGAACAGGGAAATATAATCAAAATCACAGATTATCTCCTGAGGCAAGATAGGCAAGAAATTTAACATCAATTTTGAAATAATGTGGAGTGGGTGAACTATTTGAGAGGTAGACAAGGGCATAGAAGTTGGATCCTTCTCAAACAGAAGAAAACATTAAATATGAACACTTCCTCAAGACAGAGCAAATAAATTGAATTCTGCCTTTCTCACTTAAAAGTATTCATTTAGAAATGAAATGAAATGGAAACACAACAGGCTACATATGAAACAAAGGATGAGACAAGTGTTAAATTTCATACCACAGGAATCTTAGGGGTCAGAGCTGCATTTTTTATTAAAATCTCTATCAAAACTGTACAATAGAAGCTCTGTTTTTCTCCACGCACACTTCTCAGAAAATCTTCTTTAAAAATAATTTGCAATACAATAAATAAGTTCCTCTGTGGGAAAACAAATCGACCCAACAACAAAGGTGTTGTTTCAACTGAAATTACAAAAATTAGAAAAGAGCGTTTCATCTATTCTAAAAATAAAACAACGTCCCTCTAAATCTTCTGATGATTGGCTAATCAAGAGGCAAAACTGGAGCGCAGATCCAATAGAATCAGGACTGAGGATAAAAATAGGAAAATTCGTTCCTATATATTTTGCGTTCTAATTTTGACGTGCTTTGACTTCTTCTTCTGGCATGTATTCTACCAATTCCCTGACTTTTGGTTGGACAAGGGTAGGGAAATATCTGTGAAGTTCCACACATGTTCTACTGAAAAATGACTGACAGCAATTCTGGTCTGTGATCCTCTGAAACATAAAACCGCAGAACTCCCTTTGGCAAGTGTTGGTTAATGATATCCTCATTGTACAAAAGAATAAATATGGTCACAAAAAGAGTTCTTCGTTTCCTTCCCTATTATTCCCAATTTACAAAAGCAACATTTGCAGCCTTGCTTGCAAATTAAGGGCATGCCATGTTATCTTCCAATGAAGGGAAACTTATGGCTCCACTCGTAAATGTCAAGATAAATATATTATCGAATTTGAGTTATGCCTAAAGACCAAACTCCATCATCACGAACAGTACTCTGTGATTTAGGTGGTGGAAACATATTCCAAAAACGCAGAGTTTCATCCCCTGCACCTGTGACAATTGTCTGCCCATCAAGTGAGATTGCAAGATAAAGGACCCGAAGGGTATGGCCTGTAAGAGTTGCAAGCTTTGACATGGTTGGATATCGCCCATACTATTTTTTGGTTCTGAGAATAGCCATGAGTTCTAACAACTTCATTGACATTCTTGGGCCAAATAAGATTACAAACCTGACTTCCAGTGTTCATACTATTTAGGTGAGAGCCCGTTGAAGTGTTCCAGAAGTGAATGCGCCTGTCTGCTGTCCCACCTCCAGAAGCAAGAAGGCTGTGTTGATGGGGGACCAAACAATGGCCTTAACAGCAGCTATGTGATCACTGAATCTTACCACAGCACTGGAGGTGCGCGCTACACGCAGAGGAGGTATATCACGTTGAAGAATGTTTCTATCCCTTCTTCCAGAATTATATTTTCCAACCCCTGCTTTGAGAATTTCTGATTCGGAATGCATTTTCTTGATATCAGAAATTGAATCTTTAATTAGGTTCAGCTGCTCTGAAATAAAATCCTCCACTACCAATAAAAACTGATCCTCAAACACTTGGAGACAAATAAACTGAATCGAATTGAGTTTTGATGGAGCGAAGATGGATTTTTGGCTCTGTCGCTATATGGGTAGCGTGCACCATACGCGTAGCACCCTTGTCATTTTATACTGGCTGGGGAGATCATGTGCGTAGCGAGCCCTATATGGGTAGCGCGTCCCTTACACCTCCAGTCTTTCAATTTTGAAAACGAGCTTTCACCCTTCTAACCTGCAATTCGACCAGCACATTCAATATCACAATCAATCATAAAATGAAGGCAAACAGAACATCGCTTTCATAGGTAGTGAAGCACTTTGCACCCAATCCATCCATTGTGATGCCCCTTTAACAAGGTAAGTTCTGCCACCTGCATCCATCAATACTGAAATACTGCTACATGCCATCGAAATGCTGGATTTTATCCTTTGAATACTAAATTAACCTGGCAGGGGTGAATTCAAAACACATAACTCAACTTTATAATTCTGCCAAAAAATTTGTGCTATTCATTTTGCAAATTTGCTTGCATTATTCTTGGGCCCATCTATCAAAACACCTAATTATGTTTCCTGATCTTTCCTTGTCTTTGTAAACTCTCAAGTTTATGCAAATCAGGTAGTTTTCCCCATATACCATTACTCGAACAATATGAGAAAGTTCATATTTTGAAACTTAGCAAAAGTTCTTGCTGCAGGTGCTAATAAACTTGATTTATCCAAATCAGGGCATTTCAAAACAAGTCTTTAACTTTGGCATCTCAATCACGATACATGGTAAACCTTTCGATCTCTGAGAAGTACACTGGTAGCATGGCAGCGTATTTACAGAAAACAAATTTGAAAATTTCTTCTTCAAAACCGAGTTTTGAAGAAGAAATACCTTTGAGCACTTTGACGATGACAATCCTGAAATGAAAACTTATCGAAGCTCCCTTCTGGCCTGCAAGTGTTATTGAAACTTTGACAGCCACCTGTCTGATTTTGACTCTGACAGAGGACTTGACAAGACGGAGTCTAACAGAAGGAACATACTCCAATTTTATCTTTTTTTCAAGCGCCTTCTCTCTCAGAAAATGATATTTGATTGGAATGTGCTTGGTTTTTAAGTGCTTCATGGGATTCTTAGGTATACTTATGGCACTAGTATTGTCACAGAGAATAGGCATAGGTTGAGGACAAGTGACTTGAATATCTTGAAATGTTTGGATCATCCATAGAAGTTGAGTACAAAAGGATGCAACAACAACATATTATACCTCAACAGTAGATAAAGAGATAGAAATTCGTTTCTTGTTGAACCATGAAACCAAGCGGAGTCACAAATAAAATGCTCCTCCACTAGTACTCTTGTGATCATCAATATTACCTTTTGAGTCTACATATGTAGATACTTTAATATTCTCTTAACTTCTTTGAGATTGGTTTCCTTAGGATTTTCTTGAAATCATCCAACAATTCCAACTACATGCATAATATTTGGTCTTGTACTTGTAAGGTAGAGCAAGCTTCCAATCATAGATTTTTATTCTAGTTGATTGACTGAAGGAGAATCATCATTTTGACTAAAATTTCATCATGTTACCATTGGTGTGCATACATGCTTGCAATCTTCCATTCCATGTTTTTTCAAAATCATTTCAAGGTACTTGGTTTGAGAAAGAAAGATATCATTCTTAGTTTGTTGAACTTGAAGACCAAGGAAGTATGTTAGTTCACCAAGTAGAGATATTTCAAATTCTTTCTACATAAATGAAGCAAATCCTCGACTCATAGATTCTTCATTACTTCTAAATATGACTTCATCTACATAAACAACAACTATCAAAAGTTTTTTTGAATCAAATTTAATATATAGGTTGCTATCTGCAGACCCCTTTGTGAAACCTTGTTGCTGAAAATACTTATCAAGACAATAATACCATGAACAAGGAGCTTGTTTTAACCCATATAGTGCATTCTTAAGTTTGTACACAATATTTTTATCATTTCCAAGAATCAAACCTTCAGGTTGTTCAATATAAACTTCTTCTTCTAGATCCCCATTTAAAAATGCAGATTTAACATCCATTTGATATACCTTAAAGTTATGAAAGCCTGAAAATGCAAGAAACATTCTTATGGCTTTAAGTCTAGCTATAGGTGCAAATGTTTCTTCAAATTTTATCCCTTCCTGTTGAGCATAGCCTTTGTTAATCTAGTTTTCATTGATGTCAATATATTGAAGAAGACAAGGACATGGTGGAAATCAATGAAGGAACTAAACGATGAAGAAGCCCAACACTCAAAGACACTCTGCCCTGCCTCCATTTCTGCACTAATGATGATCAGTCACATTAAATAAAATTTTATCCATCTTAGAGGAAGAATATCATCATGAGACCCAAATCATATTTTAGAGCATACTTTTATCTTTCTAATGAGCTATAATGTGCCCCGAAACTCCAAATATTCTAAGAGATGTGAATTTTTAAAGATAAGGAAATTAAATCTGGCTATTGAGCCAACCTTACCTCCATACCTCATGTCGGCTTGCATATGGACGTGGTTGTTCAATGTGAGGACGAATAGGTGTATATATATGAGGTCTTTGATGTCAATATAGCTCAGATTAATTCGAATTAAGGAAGCAGATCAGGAGTTCACAACTTGTGAACTAAAGGAGGAAGAAGTGAAGACTTGTTTTGGGTTTTGAAGACCGAGACCATTTGGTGGCTCTCCATTGAAGACTTGTTTCAAAATTGGGTTATCTTTTACACACTTTAGACTTGTGTAAATAATTTATTGCATACCTTTTTTTCTTTTGCATATCTGAGACTCTTGTTGCAATGGAACAATTGCAAATTGGTTAACTTGTAGCGGCCCTATTGAAGCAACAGACCACAGCTCTGTCGAAGAAACATATCTCAACCATACTACATAAAAGAGAATCAGATTGTGGCCATGTTGAGCATCGGTCCTACTTCAGTTTTTATAAATTTGCAACTTGTATTACTGTTGTAGAGCTAAAAACATGTTAAGGCTTATACCTGTGATGGCTTATTGAATTGAAGTGACAGTTCTGAGGTAACTCATATTTGGAGGACAACATTTTGGGATCAAGGAATCTTATTGAGTTACCTTGTTACATTAGTGAAGCAAAAGTATAACAGAAAAATAAAGCATTGAAGTAGACTTGAAGGCCATTGGACAGACTGAGGAGACATTGTGAAGCTCCCTGTTGAAATACACTTCCAGATTTAGTTTGAAATCATGATTGCAACATAGCAACAATAAATTCTAGTGTTGGAACTATTTGAAGACAACCTTAAGTGAAGTCAAGCACAAATACACAGTGAAGTAATCCTGAATTAGTGAAGACATTGAGACCTTCAATGAATATAGTCAAGTTGAACAGTGAAGACAGTAAAGCATTTCAAGTAAGTTATATTTACACTCTCTATTAATAACAACAAGATTAGTGTCCTTGGAGTTGGTGCTCACCCAAGTTTGGTGCCTTGGATAGATAGGGTTAATGCCCTATAGGTTGGAGCCTCTTCAAAACCAAGTTGGAACTTGGGAACATATTTATGTTGTATACAATTCCTTTTTTATTAATAATACAATTATTATATTTTGATTCGATTTAAATTGTGAGGAATCTAAATGGTAAAATAACAATTGAAAAGAAATACAAATTCAACCCCCTCTTAGTATTTCCAACAATTGGGATCAGAGCCAACTTCTTCATAATCAGCCGAACAACTGGAAGAAGGATTCATAGTCACAATGAAAAATCAAGAAGTGTCAGGAAGGGTTCCTTTATTAGATGGCACAAATTTTGGTTTTTGAAAAAAAAAGAATGTCCTATTACTTAATGTCCCTTGGACCTGAAGTTTGACATTTAGTTTTGAATGGGTACATTTCTCCTTCTACTCTTCCAACTGACCAAGATGAAAGGAAATCTTACATTGAAAATGCCAAAGCCTTAAATTCCATCACTAGTGGAATCACTAATCCCAAATTCACAAAAGTCATGAATTGTGACTCGTCCAAAGAAGTGTGGTATAATTTGGTTAGCTTATATGATGGGGAGTCCAACGTTAAGAAGGAAAAGCTTACAACTCATAGAAGGTAATTCGAAAGTCTGAAAATGTATGACAAACTATATATTGCATCATACTTCCTCTCAGTAGCTGAAGTAGTCAACTCTCTTAAAGGATTCAAAGAAAAGACTGAAGAAAACATTGTTGTTCAAAAGGTCTTAAGATCTCTCCCAAACAGATTTGACTCCAAAGTAAGTGCTATAGAAGAAATGAAGGACCTAGATACTCTCAAGATGGATGAACTTCATGGAATCCTCATTGCCTATGAGATGAGAAAAGAAATCCCAAGTTCCAAAGATGCAACATTCAAGGCTTCAAAATCAAAAAAGGGGAAAGGATGGAATACCAACAATGATGACTCTGATGTTGAATCTGAATTTGCACAATTTGTACAAAGACTAAAGAAATTATCCAAGCTAAAAGGTAAGTACCCTCTTATTTGTTTCAAATGTGGAAGAATAGGCCATTATGCTACAAAATGTCCTCATAAGTATGATAGTGATGAGGAGGAGGATTATAAAAGGATGGTATACAAAAAGAAATGGTTTAATAAGAAGAATTTCTTCTCTAAGCAAGATGAGTTTGATGAAGATGAATTTTTAGTCATCAAAAAGAAGTCAATTAATCATTTCCCTCATCACAAAGGAGGAAATGATGAATCAGATGAAGACAATGACTATGCTGGAAGACAAGAAGTATTATTCATGGAATTCACAAATGATGATCATTCAGGACTAGAAGAAAATGTAGATGAATTGTCAATAAGTGCCATTGAAGAAAATAAGAAATTATGAAATAAAATCATTTCTCTCAAGGTAGAAAAGGAGGAAGCAAAAATAAGGGAAGACCTCTTCAAAAATAAGCTAAAAGAAAAAGAAAAAATTTGTGAAAATCATGAAGCTGAAATAGTATCTCTGAGGAAGGAATTGGAGCAAGTCAACAAGAGTTGGGAAAGCTCTCAAACACTTTACAATATCCTTAATGCTAAAAAACCTCAAAATTACAAATTTGGGATTGGTTTTAAAGGAGAATCATCAAGTACTAATGATAATGCAAGAAGCTATGCTGACATACTTTCTAGCAATCCAAAAGAAGAAAAATCATCTCATCAAAGGGCCATCTCAAATCAAAGGAATGAAGAAAGAGTAACTCCAAGGAAGAATGTTGATTCAAATGATGGCTATTACAATAGGTACAAAACTATATTTTTTGGGCAATGTTATTATTGTAAAAATTTTGGTCATCAAGCTAAACATTCCACGGCTCATCAAAATGAAGCACCAAGATTGAAGGATCCAACAAACAAACCATGTGGTCTTAAAGGACAAGGAAAAATCAACTCTTTTGATCCTTTCGCCAAATTTGATCCAATTTTCTCGTTATGTAATGATAATGGACACAATGAAAAAAATTTCCCCCTCAAAAGAAGAGAAGAAAAAGATGAAAATCCCAATACGGATAAATGTGGCCTAGCTCTATGTTCTCACAATGATGAAAATCATTGGTTTGTGGATAGTGGGTGCTCCAGACATATGACAGGTGACAAAAGTAAGTTTGTATCATTGAACAAAAAGGAAGGAAATGTATCCTTTGGAAGTGGATATGCCAAAATTGTTGGAAAATGAACTATTACCCTTATTAATGGAAAAGGAAAGGCGTCAAAATGCTTTGCTGGTAGATGGGCTCAAACACAGAACTTGTGGCGAAAGGAGTTAGAACATCAGATAAAGTCTACATTCTGAACAAAATTCAAGAAGATAAATTTTATCTATGTCAAATAGATGAAATTTGGTTGTGGCACAAGCAACTGGGGCATACAAGTTTTGATAACTTGATCAATATTAGAAAAATTAATGTAGTAAGGGACATTCCAAAGATGTTCAAACCAGATCAAGTTGTATGTG
This sequence comes from Pinus tabuliformis, assembly GCA_031772625.1. Taxonomy (NCBI): domain Eukaryota; kingdom Viridiplantae; phylum Streptophyta; class Pinopsida; order Pinales; family Pinaceae; genus Pinus; species Pinus tabuliformis. The sequence goes on along the minus strand of CM062804.1, from coordinate 632,847,715 downwards.
TCCCATGTCAACATGGCAAGCAAACTAGAACCAGCGGCAAGACTAAGAAGTTCTCAACATCAAAACCTCTGGAGATCATTCATGAATATTTATGTGGTCCAACTAGAACTCCAACACTCCAAGGATAAAGGTAGTTTTCTTTATTTGTTGATGACTATACTAGAATGATGTGGGTATATTTCATAAAATATAAATCCAAAGCATTTGAATGTTTTAAGATTCGTAAAGCTCTTGTAGAAAATGAAAAGGACTCTAAGATTAAATGTCTTAGAATAGATAGAGGGGGAGAATTCACATCAAAAGAATTTTATGAATTCTATAAAGTACATGGAATCAAAAGAAAACTCTCCACTGCTAGAACACCCAAGAAAAATGGGGTAGTTGAAAGAAGAAATTGAACTGTTCAAGAAATGGCAAGAACAATGTTACTAGCAGCTGACTTGCAGCCAAAATTTTGGAGGGAAGTAGTTGCAACAATAGTTTATACCTTGAATCGAACTCAAATAAGACCAAATAATAAGAAGACTCCTTATGAATTATGGAAAGGAAGACCTGCTTCAGTAAATTACTTTAGGATCTTTGGAAGCAGATACTTCTTAAAGATCAATGATTACTCACTAGGAAAATTTGATTCTCGGGTTGACGAAGGAATATATCTTAGATATTCTACTAGAAGCAAAGCTTACGAATGCTAAAATAATCGACTATGAAAAATAGTGGAAAGTATTAATGTGAAGATTGATGAAGCACTTCCAGAAAATGAAATTGAAGATCATGAAGTTGACCCCCTCATTGAAGAAAGCGAAGAAGAACCTGAAAAAGAGGAAAAAGATCAAGAAAAACAAAAGGAAAAAGAACCATCTCAAACTCCTTCAAAAGTGAAATTCCTCCAAATCATCACCTTGAAGAGCAGATTATTGGCAATGTAGACGAGGGGATACAAACCCGAAGAAGGATGACAAGTACACCAAGGAAAAATGATGTTTCTCTCCTATCTATGATAGAACAGAAACTTTTACTCAAGCAAGTAAGCATCCTCATTGGGTGGAAGCCATGGAAGAAGAAATGTCTCAAATCAAGAAAAATGAGACATGGGAGCTGGCACCTCGTCCAAAGGATAAAAATATAATTGTAACTAAGTGGGTGTTCAAAAACAAAATGAATGAAGATGGACAAATCATCAAAAATAAGGCAAGGCTTGTCTGTAAGGGTTATTCACAAATTGAAGGAATGGAATTTGAAGAAACCTTTGCACCACTAGCTCACATGGAAGCCATAAGGATGTTCTTAGCATTTTATTGCTCAAAAGGATTCAAAGTCTATCAAATGGACATAAAATCAGATTTTCTGAATGGGGAACTCAAGGAAGAAGTCTACATGGAGCAACTAGAAGGTTTTGATCTAGCAGAAGGAAAATACTTTGTATGTAAGTTGAAAAATGAATTATAAGGGTTGAAACAAGCTCCTAGAGTGTGGTAAGCAAGATTGGATCACTATCTACAACAACAAAGCTTCAAAGGGGGGTTGCAGGAAGTAATCTCTACATGAATATGGGCGAGAATAAGTTACTAGTCACTCTTGTATATGTTGATGATCTGATTTTTTCTAGCAATAATGGTGAGATGAGCCATGAGTTTGCTAAAAATATGTCAAAAGAGTTCGAAATGTCAATGATTGGCGAGTTATCTTACTTCCTTGGACTACAAGTATCTCAAACCACAGTAGGGATGTTCATATCTCAAGCAAAATAGCTTAAATACATGCTTCAAAGATATGGGATGGAAGACTGTGCACCCATGAGCACACCTATGATGACATATTTCAAATCAAGCAAAGATGATGACTCTCGTCCGGTGGATGCTACCCATTACAGGTCAATAATTGGTGCCCTTCTATACTTAACCACTACTAGGCCAAATATTATGCATGCAGTAGGAATGGTGGCAAGATTTTAGTCAACACCTAAACAATCCCAACTTGTAGCTGTGAAGAGAATTCTAAGATACTTACAAGGAACCCCTGATTTTGGTCTTTGGTATACTAAGAGCTCAACTCTTATAGTGACTACATACACTGATGTTGATTGGGCTGGAAGTATCGATGATAAAAAAAGTACTAGTGGAAATGCATTCTTCATGGGAGATTGTTTAGTATCTTGGCTTAGCAAAAAACAATCATCTGTATCACTCTATATAGCTAAAGTCGAGTACATAGCTGTTGTAGATTGTTGTACTCAAATATTATGGATGAAGGAAGGATTTCAACATAGATATTGACCAACCAATCACCATCTATTGTGATAACACAAGTGCTATTAGTCTTAGTAAAAATCCACTGATGCACTCAAAGACCAAACATATACCAATCAAATATCATTTTCTCTGTGAACAAGTGGCTGAAAAAAACATCAGGTTGGAATATATCAATACAAAGGATCATAATGATGACATTTTCACCAAACCCATTCCTCGAGAAGCATTTGAACATCTTCACCAAAAGATGGGGGTTATTGTTCTAGCATCACACTAAGTTGATTCTTAAGATGTCGCATGACAGGGGGACCAGTTCGACAAGGGGGATTCCTTGTGCACCCCTTTGCCATTGATGTCAAATGGGGAGAGAAGAAAAATATTACCATCCAATGACAAAGTGGGAGATTTTTAATCTAGTTGTCATTGATGTCAATATATTGAAGAAGGCATGGACATGGTGGAAACCAATGAAGGAACAAAATGATGAAGAAGCCCAACACTCAAAGACACTCTGCCCTGCCTCCATTTATGCACTAATGATGATCAGTCACATTAAATAATATTTTTATCCATCTTAGAGGAAGAATATCATCATGAGACCCGAAGCATATTTTAGAGCATACTTTTATCTTTTTAATGAGCTATCATGAGCCCTGAAACTCCAAAGATTCTAAGAGATATGAATTTTTAAAGATAAGGAAATTAATTATGGATATTGGAGTGACCTTACCTCCATACCTCATGTCGGATTGCATATGGACGTGGCTGTTCAATGTGAGGACGAATAGGTGTATATATATGAGGTCTTTGACGTCAATATAGCTCAGATTAATTCGAATTAAGGAAGCAGATCATGAGTTCACAACTCATGAACTGAAGGAGGTAGAATTGAAGACTTGTTTTGGGTTTTGAAGACTGAGACCATTTGGTGACCCTCCATTGAAGACTTGTTTTAGAACTGGGTTATCTTTTACACACTTCAGACCTGTGTAAATCATTTATTGTAGACCTTTTTTTATCTTTTGTGTATCTAAGACTCCTATTGTAGTGGCACAGTTGCAGATTGGTTAACTTGTAGTTGCCCTATTAGCGGCCCTATTTAAGCAATAGACCACAACTCTTTCAAAGCAACATATCTCGGGCCTACTACTTAAAAGAGCACCAGATTGTGGCCTTGTTGAGCATCGGTCCTACTACAAAAAGAGCATCATACTTCTATCGTGTGAAACACCAAACCTCAGCTCTATTGTAGAAGAATCACTAGACTTCAATTTTTATAAATTTGGAACTTGTATTACTGTTGTAGACCTACAAACCTATTAAGGCTTATACCTGAAACTAAACTTCTCTAATTTAAATTATTATTCTTTATTTTCATTCACTGCCCTCTTTTCTTAATGAGGTTAAACTATACTAGGAATAATTTTTTTAATTAACTCAATGTACCTTTCCCCTTTTTTCCTATTAAACACTTACATACTTAATGGTTACTTTATATGTACATTATCTATCTAAGATTTTCCAAACATGGGAATGTAGAGTTACTCAATTGGTCCAATCTTTTTATTTCTTCCTATTTTCCCTTTACCCCAAGGTTTATTCTTGATTTAGATAACTTGGTTCTAAAACATCATTTACCACATTATGTGAAATAGTATGATTATCATATCTTAATTATATATCAATAGTTTCTTCTTGATGCGAAGGGTGCCAAGTTGGTCATGCCCTTCAAGAACTTCCCTTATAATTTCCAAGGGTGCCACACCCAATCAATTTATCCTTGATGCCAAGGGTGCCAAGTCGATCATGCCCTTCAAGAACTTCCCTTGAAGTTCCAAGAGTGCCACATCCCATTCCCTTCAAGAATCTAGTGACTACGAGAGGAAAAACTAGGTGTGATGAAAGAGATTTTTATCCTCTCCTATGTCGCCCTCTATAGTGAGACTAATGGTGTTGGGGATCAAGGAACTTACCTTGATGCATGCTTCCCTAGTAAAATCTTTATGAGTCACCCAATCTGAGGTCCACCCACACAACATCGTGATCTTCAAGATGAAGGTACCCCAATACCTTCTAGCCTAAGTCATGGCAAGAGTGATAGCAGGTGAAATCAAGTACATTGTCCCACTCCTCCCATGAATTTACATATATCTCTACATCACCATCACCCATGTGTGACTCGTTCGGCCAAGAAACTAACATGTGCTTGTAGCCACTAGCATGTCAGTAGAATTCACCACAAAATTTTAAATTTAACTTTAAAAAAAATGGGATAATAGTATGTAATTCAAGCCAAACTAGAGGTTGTCGACTCATCATGTGAAAGTGCATCTAGGCAGACTCCTTCCACACCCAATAATCATTAGTAGTACTTGATTATTAATATTAGTCACCAATATAATTTTGTATGATAAATCATCATCATGACATAATCATCAACATCTTCGTAATTGTGAGAAAGAACTAATGAAAACAAACACATAACGAATCCATCACATGATTAGACATATTCATGAAATACGTCCATCATAATTATTATCATCATAACATCAAACTGGAAAAACAATTATTATCATATCCACTCATAGTAAGAGTCAAATATTTGGATCCTCAACTTGAGGTCCTCAAAGAATAATGTATCAAGGCTAATGTCATATCAGAGTCAATCAATTAGACTGGGCACTACAATTTTTCTAAGAAGCTTAGGATAAGTGTATATTAGCAAAAAAAAAAGAGGTAGACATATTCAATACAAGGTTTAAAGTTCTAAGAGAAATGGGCATTCCCTCTTATTGGGATCAAAATAACATATTGATATCTCTAGATGCATAAGGAGATGTTATGTTAAGGACCAAAGAAAAGTCAAAATATTTTTCAAATATGGAGGGAATATTCAAGGGGGCAACTATAGTAGGTAAATTGATGGATGACTTTTACATCCATTATTAGGTCAAAATTTTATTCTAAACTACTCCAACCCATCAAAATTATACATAATTTGATATCACTTACACGAAGATGATACCATATAGTTGTTGGGAAAAATATTGAGAGGGTGGAGGGAGGGGGATGGGGTGAATCAATATTTTAAACTCAAACCCTCAAATCCTATATTCTAAAATATTTACGCTAATGTTATTGAAACAACCTGCTTCTGTACGCTACTTTAGAGAAACAAACTTGTGTACGTCCATTTTACTGATTTCTCATGTATTCTATCATATGATTATCTTTAATCATTACATCAGTAAATTAATTAATTTTTAGTCTGTATTAAATAACATAAAGAAATCACTGCAAATGAGCAACACACATAGAAAACCAAGATTGTTTAGGTGGAAACCCAATGTGGGAGAAAACCACCATTGTTGTTGTCTTTGTCTTCTTTCTTATGATATAAATATAATCTTCATTACATTTGTACCAATGCAGACTCTTATCAATACGCAGGCACCCACCTGTATGAAGCTGCAACCTCCACTCATTCTCCAGCTCCTACTGGAAGGGAGCTACAACCCCCTAATCTTGTTTACCAACTTCTACTAGACGAAAGCTCCTACCCCCTTTCTGAAGGTTGCAACCCTCAGCTCCTTTTGGACCACTTTTCAGAATGTTTCAAACTAGATCCACCTATCAATCAACCATCAAACAACCTGTAGGCTACCTTTCATCATATTTTCAGACTGGGCCCATATCAACAATAAACCCAAACAAATATATCGAACTAAAGTACTGAATCTGAGACTCTATAACATTGCAAATCAATTGAATTTTTGAAGCATCAAATCATTGAATGTATATCCCAACTAGAAACAACAAAAATTAAATTTTGTACAAAATTGTATTGAATAAGACTCGTGTATGTATGTGCCTCCTCTTTGTAACACCTAAGTGCATATCTTAAATTGTTGCAAGTTGAATCATGAGTAAATGTAATGTTGAATTAATCACTAAACCATACATAGAATGATAACATAATGTTAAACCAATCATAGATCCCCACATTGAAGCATCATTGTCAATCAACCAACCCAATCATCATAGTCAAACATAGATCATCAAGGTAGATACATCATTGGAAAACAACAGCAAATAAAGTAGAACTCATTAGTTGTCATCATCAAACCATACTACAAAACCATATAAGGTATATGAGACATCAATGAAACACATCAGCTTATGTACGTGACTACTAGGCTTAACACCCATGTACAAATCTCAACATAAAGAATAAATTACCGTAAAAATCATACGCTACTTTACCGAACCAGGTCTGCGTATGTATGTGATAAATCAAAATCAAACATACTTAGAGATCCTGAAATACTTGAATCAAACTTTTGTTGCAATTCACAACATCTATTAACCCCAGATCTTGACATGCATCATTATGTTTAGATAAAATCATCATCATAGCTATATATCTAACATTATAAGCATAAATATATCAAGAAATTATTTTCATTAGTCTTCACAACCCTTTCAGGTCTATCAGATCCGAACTATCTCCTTGCTTCTTAATGCACACATGTTCCAAATAAAATTACATAAAGATAGATCATTTATTTGCACACGTAACACCTTGATCTCCAACTCCTTATATAGGTTTAGCCTTAGTCAATACCTTAGGTAAATCCCTTGGTAGTGTCATTAATATTCTTTGACGAGATCTAATAACAATTGTTGCTTTGATTACTATGGGCTAATACCATGGTAAAGACCCATAGAATCCAGATTACCATGGTGTGGATTCTGTACGTGACTTTCACTCATATGATCTGAGTATGTACACAACCTTTCTTCCTAGTACCCATATATAATTTCTCAAATTTTAAATTTACCATCCATCTTTCTCTGAAATAATATTCCTTTGTCCATAACATCTGTAGCACTGTATCAATTTGCACAATCATCTCGATATCACAATGTTTACATATTTATTAAGTAGGTCGCCATCAAGGACAACATATTAGCCATAATGCCAACAATCTCCCCCTTTAGACTTGATGGAAACCACTTTGGTGTTTTGTTATCACCTGTAAATACCTACAAACACACCTGCAAATACCAAGACTTCTCACCAATAATTCTTCTCCAAACACCACTCTTCTCTCCCCCTTTGACATCAAGGGAAAAGGTATGACCAATGCTAAATCAAAGCTTCTCTCCCCCTTTGTAGAGAGGATCACTAACCATGCTCCCCCCGAGCATATGTTGAGTATTCATAGAGTACAAAACTTTATGACTTAACCAAATATGACCTTTCCTATGACCAATGAATCATGATTACATCAGACACCCAACATATTGGGTGTACATATTAGACCAAAAATTTTACACCAATGTCCCAACATAATGGGATTACATACATTACATTACTTGATGCCAATAGCCCACATATGATTGAATTTTACAATGATTTACAGTATGGGTCTTTACATGATCATTACACCAAGAGACAAATATGACATTGATAACCAAAACTGGGTACCTCAACAATGAGGTAGCAATTGCATGATAGTCATCATCAACCACCATACACCATATAGGAATCTGCAATATGAGCATATGATCGCAACAACATAGAAGTAAGATAAGGAAATGTAGCATCAATTTACAAGTATCACCAACAACCAATCATCAATATTGACCATACATTCATCATTTGGAATCTATGCATCATTGATGACTAGTGATAGAACAACAACATATAAATCTTCAATAGTAACAGTAGAAACATCCAGACATCAGCAAAGATATGCAACAAGACATGCTCAGGAAATCATAATGCCAACAAGGAACTATAGGGCCATAATAGTTTCTCCCCATGAACCATCATACTGTAGTAAACCAATGTCAGAACCAGCATACCAATCATGAAATGATTAGTGCATATTGGAGGTTACTCCTAAATCTGTGCCACTCTTTATCAATCACTAAGATGTATATGTGTTTGTCTAACTCAGAAACCATGTATATAAGCGACTTCCCTTCACACCATCCGTGTACAGAAAGTAAAAGTCGCAACTCCCCCTGAACATGATATACCTGTTAGAATAATTAGCAGAGTGATGAGGTAGGAATTATTCCTAATTTCTGTATGAGATATCCAAAGGAATCACGTGGAAATGGCTTTGTAAATACATCTACAAAATGTTCTTTTGAAGGTGTTAGCGCTCGAATCTGCCTCAAGCTGAGGAAGGCAAAACTCAAGGCCACATCAAACCAAGCTCAGCTTCGTAGCTAGCCCTACGAGCACATGAGAGGGCTCTCTTCGGGTCTATCTCGGCAGAAGGTCTTCAAAAGGGCTGAGATGACTTAAAATGGGAACTGATTTTAGGCTAGTAAAGAGATAGGAAAAGGGGTTTTAATGAATGATTGGATTTCTGGACTGTATGGGGTAAAGAACAGCTTGAACAGGGAAATATAATCAAAAACACAGATTATCTCCTGAGGCAAGATAGGCAAGAAATTTAACATCAATTTTGAAATAATGTGGAGTGGGTGAACTGTTTGAGAGGTAGATAAGGGCATAGAAGTTGGATCCTTCTCAAACAGAAGAAAACATTAAATATGAACACTTCCTCAAGACAGAGCAAATAAATTGAATTCTGCCTTTCTCACTTAAAAGTATTCATTTAGAAATGAAATGAAATGGAAACACAACAGGCTACATATGAAACAAAGGATGAGACAAATGTTAAATTTCATACCACAGGAATCTTAGGGGTCAGAGGTGCATTTTTTATTAAAATCTCTGTCAAAACTGTACAATAGAAGCTCTATTTTTCTCCACGCACACTTCTCAGAAAATCTTCTTTACAAATAATTTGCAATACAATAAATAAGTTCCTCTGTGGGAAAACAAATCAACCCAACAACAAAGGTGTTGCTTCAATTGAAATTACAAAAATTAGAAAAGAGCATTTCATCTATTCTAAAAATAGAAAAGCGTCCCTCTAAATCTTCTGATGATTGGCTAATTAAGAGGCAAAACTGGAGGGCAGATCCCATAGAATCAGGACTAAGGATAAAAATAGGCAAATTCGTTCCTATATATTTTGTGTTCTAATTCTGCCGTGCTTTGACTTCTTCTTCTAGCATGTATTCTACCAATTCCCTGACTTTTGGTTGCAAAAGGGTAGGGAAATATCTGTGAAGTTCCGCACATGTTCTACTGAAAAATGACTGACAGCAATTCTGGTCTGTGATCCTCTGAAACATAATACCGCAGAACTCCCTTTGGCAAGTGTTGGTTAATGATATCCTCATTGTACAAAAGAATAAACATGGTCACAAAAACAGTTCTCCCTTGCCTTCCCTATTATTCCCAATTTACAAAAGCAACATTTGCAGCCTTGCTTGCAAATTAAGGGCATGCCATGTTATCTTCCAATGAAGGGAAACTTATGGCTCCACTCGTAAATGTCAAGATAAATATATTATCGAATTTGAGTTCTGCCTAAAGACCAAACTCCATCATCACGAACAGTACTCTGTGATTTAGGTGGTGGAAAAATATTCCAAAAATGCAGAGTTTCATCCCCTGCACCTGTGACAATCGTCTACCCATCAAGTGAGATTGCAAGATAAAGGACCCGAAGGGTATGGCCTGTAAGAGTTGCAAGCTTTGACATGGTTGGATATCGCCCATACTATTTTTTGGTTCTGAGAATAGCCATGAGTGCTAACAAGTTCATTGACATTCTTGGGCCAAATAAGATTACAAACCTGACTTCCAGTGTTCATACTATTTAGGTGAGAGCCCATTGAAGTGTTCCAGAAGTGAATGCGCCTGTCTGCTGTCCCACCTCCAGAAGCAAGAAGGCTGTGTTGATGGGGGACCAAACAATGGCCTTAACAGCAGTTGTGTGATCACTGAATCTTACCACAGCATTGGAGGTGCACGCTACGCGTAGAGGAGGTATATCACGTTGAAGAATGTTTCTATCCCTACTTCCAGAATTATATTTTCCAACCCCTGCTTTGAGAATTTCTGATTCAGAATGAATTTTCTTGATATCAGAAATTGAATCTTTAATCAGGTTCAACTGCTCTGAAATAAAATTCTCCATTACCAATAAAAACTGATCCTCAAACACTTGGAGACAAATAAACTGAATCGAATTGAGTTTTGATGGAGCGAAGATGGATTTTTGGCTCTGTCGCTATATGGGTAGCGCGCACCATACACGTAGCGCCCTTGTCATTTTATACTGGCTGGGGAGATCATGTGCGTAGCACGCCCTATATGGGTAGCACGTCCCTTACACCTCCAGTCTTTCAATTTTGAAAACGAGCTTTCGCCCTTCTAACCTGCAATTCGACCAGCACATTCAATATCACAATCAATCATAAAACGAAGGCAAACAGAACATCGCTTTCATAGGTAGTGAAGCACTTTGCGCCCAATCCATCCATTGTGATGCCCCTTTAACAAGGTAAGTTCTGCCACCTACATCCATCAATACTGAAATACTGCTACATGCCATCGAAATGCTGGATTTTATCCTTTGAATACTAAATTAACATGGCTGATGTGATCACGAGGGTGAATTCAAAACACATAACCCGACTTTATAATTCTGCCAGAAAATTTGTGCTGTTCATTTTGCAAATTTGTTTGCATTATTCTTGAGCCCATCTATCAAAACACCTAATTATGTTGCCTGATCTTTCCTTGTCTTTGTAAACTCTCAAGTTTATGCAAATCAGGTAGTTTTCCCCACATACCATTACTCGAACAATATGAGAAAGTTCATATTTTGAAACTTAGCAAAAGTTCTTGCTGCAGGTGCTAATAAACTTGATTTATCCAAATCAGGGCATTTCAAACTTGATTTATCCAAATCAGGGCATTTCAAAACAAGTCTTTAACTTTGGCATCTCAATCACGATACATGGTAAACCTTTCGATCTCTGAGAAGTACACTGGTAGCATGGCAGCGTATTTACAGAAAACAAATTTGAAAATTTCTTCTTCAAAACCGAGTTTTGAAGAAGAAATACCTTTGAGCACTTTGACGATGACAATCCTGAAATGAAAACTTATCGAAGCTCCCTTCTGGCCTGCAAGTGTTATTGAAACTTTGATAGCCACCTGTCTGATTTTGACTCTGACAGAGGACTTGACAAGACGGAGTCTAACATTGGCTCCAATGGGGATGGCAGCTGCTGCTTTTTGGAGGTGCCAAGAATTGCAGATCTTTGGGAGAGCAGACAGTGCCTCGATACATTGGGCTATGGAGTCATTATTTCAACAGACAACACCAGACTTCCGACTCATTTATGGACTGAAACTTGACTAAAATGATTGAGAAACTGACTCGGCAAACTCCTAACTAAACTGTAATGAAACTCAGAATGAAATGCTGCCTTTCGGTTGTTTATTTATTTACAAAATCTACCCTACTCTGTTGTACAAACAATAGATCAGGTAATACTGAAATGCCAGATCAACCATTCAAGTAAACCTGAGGATGATGCCGCTTGAGAATGCTTCCACCAGGACACAGATGTAATTGTTGGCGCCCTTCATGCACGTAATGAGCCTGATCATGTAAAAGACAGTTTGATTTGTCAGTCAAACTGAAAAACATTTCCATGTATGTTGCAATAGGATCGCGAAAGCCAGACTCTGTTTGCTGCCCCAACTCTGCAATACATACCTCCAGCTATACACTGTCAATGCAAACATTTTAGGCAACTCTATTGTTTCTTGTTTCGAAGGAGGAAGAGTTTCCAAGAACTTTTTAGGGTCTCGGAAATCATATGACTGGATCTGCTCATTCAAATACTGAATCTCCTTCTCAAGTTTTTCAACAACTAACTCGTAGACACCAGTTTTAGCTTCAAAAGGAAGTTTCGGAGATTTCAAACATTGAAGCAAGGCACTGAAAAAATCTTCATTAATTTCAAAATCTGCTAACTGATTTCTTACTTCTTTTACAGCTTCACACAGTGCAGGGTTTGCCACATACCCTACCATTGCATGAATGGATCAGCGAGCACTGGAATGTCTGGATCAAGTTGGAGTCGCCAGGTGAATGTCTCAGCCTTCATATGTGTCCGACTGCTGTCCACCATCAGCATCAGATCTGCAACTTGATTTCATGTACTGGGACAAGACAATCAACAAGTCGAATGTCACATCAACAGCAAACCATCTTCCCCAGTATGGTCGCCACTATGTTAGCGCTCGAATCTGCCTCAGGCTGAGGAAGGCAAAACTCAAGGCCACATCAAACCAAGCTTAGCCTCGTAGCTAGCCCTATGAGCACAGGAGAGGGCTCTCTCCGGGTCTATCTCAGCAGAAGGTCTTCAAAAGGGCTGAGATGACTTAAAATGGGAACTGATTTTAGGCTAGTAAATAGATAGGAAAAGGGGTTTTAATGAATGATTTGTATTTCTGGACTGTATGGGGTAAAGAACAACTTGAACAGGGAAATATAATCAAAAACACAGATTATCTCCTGAGGCAAGATAGGCAAGAAATTTAACATCAATTTTGAAATAATGTGGAGTGGGTGAACTATTTGAGAGGTAGACAAGGGCATAGAAGATGGATCCTTGTCAAACAGAAGAAAACATTAAATATGAACACTTCCTCAAGACAGAGCAAATAAATTGAATTCTGCCTTTCTCACTTAAAAGTATTCATTTAGAAATGAAATGAAATGGAAACACAACAGGCTACATATGAAACAAAGGATGAGACAAATGTTAAATTTCATACCACAGGAATCTCAGGGGTCAGAGCTGCATTTTTTATTAAAATCTCTGTCAAAACTGTACAATAGAAGCTCTGTTTTTCTCCACGCACACCTCTCAGAAAATCTTCTTTACAAATAATTTGCAATACAATAAATAAGTTCCTCTGTGGGAAAACAAATCGACCCAACAACAAAGGTGTTGTTTCAACTGAAATTACAAAAATTAGAAAAGAGCGTTTCATCTATTCTAAAAATAGAACAACGTCCCTCTAAATCTTCTGATGATTGGCTAATCAAGAGGCAAAACTGGAGCGCAGATCCCATAGAATCAGGACTGAGGATAAAAATAGGCAAATTCGTTCCTATATATTTTGTGTTCTAATTTTGACGTGCTTTGACTTCTTCTTCTGGCATGTATTCTACCAATTCCCTGACTTTTGGTTGGACAAGGGTAGGGAAATATCTGTGAAGTTCCACACATGTTCTACTGAAAAATGACTGACAGCAATTCTGGTCTGTGATCCTCTGAAACATAAAACCGCAGAACTCCCTTTGGCAAGTGTTGGTTAATGATATCCTCATTGTACAAAAGAATAAATATGGTCACAAAAAGAGTTCTCCGTTGCCTTCCCTATTATTCCCAATTTACAAAAGCAACATTTGCAGCCTTGCTTGCAAATTAAGGGCATGCCATGTTATCTTCCAATGAAGGGAAACTTATGGCTCCACTCGTAAATGTCAAGATAAATATATTATCGAATTTGAGTTATGCCTAAAGACCAAACTCCATCATCACGAACAGTACTCTGTGATTTAGGTGGTGGAAACATATTCCAAAAACGCAGAGTTTCATCCCCTGCACCTGTGACAATTGTCTGCCCATCAAGTGAGATTGCAAGATAAAGGACCCGAAGGGTATGGCCTGTAAGAGTTGCAAGCTTTGACATGGTTGGATATCGCCCATACTATTTTTTGGTTCTGAGAATAGCCATGAGTTCTAACAACTTCATTGACATTCTTGGGCCAAATAAGATTACAAACCTGACTTCCAGTGTTCATACTATTTAGGTGAGAGCCCGTTGAAGTGTTCCAGAAGTGAATGCGCCTGTCTGTTGTCCCACCTCCAGAAGCAAGAAGGCTGTGTTGATGGGGGACCAAACAATGGCCTTAACAGCAGCTGTGTGATCACTGAATCTTACCACAGCACTGGAGGTGCGCACTACACGCAGAGGAGGTATATCACGTTGAAGAATGTTTCTATCCCTTCTTCCAGAATTATATTTTCCAACCCCTGCTTTGAGAATTTCTGATTCGGAATGCATTTTCTTGATATCAGAAATTGAATCTTTAATTAGGTTCAGCTGCTCTGAAATAAAATCCTCCACTACCAATAAAAACTGATCCTCAAACACTTGGAGACAAATAAACTGAATCGAATTGAGTTTTGATGGAGCGAAGATGGATTTTTGGCTCTGTCGCTATATGGGTAGCGTGCACCATACGCGTAGCACCCTTGTCATTTTATACTGGCTGGGGAGATCATGTGCGTAGCGAGCCCTATATGGGTAGCGCGTCCCTTACACCTCCAGTCTTTCAATTTTGAAAACGAGCTTTCGCCCTTCTAACCTGCAATTCGACCAGCACATTCAATATCACAATCAATCATAAAATGAAGGCAAACAGAACATCGCTTTCATAGGTAGTGAAGCACTTTGCACCCAATCCATCCATTGTGATGCCCCTTTAACAAGGTAAGTTCTGCCACCTGCATCCATCAATACTGAAATACTGCTACATGCCATCGAAATGCTGGATTTTATCCTTTGAATACTAAATTAACCTGGCAGGGGTGAATTCAAAACACATAACTCAACTTTATAATTCTGCCAGAAAATTTGTGCTATTCATTTTGCAAATTTGCTTGCATTATTCTTGGGCCCATCTATCAAAACACCTAATTATGTTTCCTGATCTTTCCTTGTCTTTGTAAACTCTCAAGTTTATGCAAATCAGGTAGTTTTCCCCATATACCATTACTCGAACAATATGAGAAAGTTCATATTTTGAAACTTAGCAAAAGTTCTTGCTGCAGGTGCTAATAAACTTGATTTATCCAAATCAGGGCATTTCAAAACAAGTCTTTAACTTTGGCATCTCAATCACGATACATGGTAAACCTTTCGATCTCTGAGAAGTACACTGGTAGCATGGCAGCGTATTTACAGAAAACAAATTTGAAAATTTCTTCTTCAAAACCGAGTTTTGAAGAAGAAATACCTTTGAGCACTTTGACGATGACAATCCTGAAATGAAAACTTATCGAAGCTCCCTTCTGGCCTGCAAGTGTTATTGAAACTTTGACAGCCACCTGTCTGATTTTGACTCTGACAGAGGACTTGACAAGACGGAGTCTAACAGAAGGAACATACTCCAATTTTATCTTTTTTTCAAGCGCCTTCTCTCTCAGAAAATGATATTTGATTGGAATGTGCTTGGTTTTTAAGTGCTTCATGGGATTCTTAGGTATACTTATGGCACTAGTATTGTCACAGAGAATAGGCATAGGTTGAGGACAAGTGACTTGAATATCTTGAAATGTTTGGATCATCCATAGAAGTTGAGTACAAAAGGATGCAACAACAACATATTATACCTCAACAGTAGATAAAGAGATAGAAATTCGTTTCTTGTTGAACCATGAAACCAAGCGGAGTCACAAATAAAATGCTCCTCCACTAGTACTCTTGTGATCATCAATATTACCTTTCGAGTCTACATATGTAGATACTTTAATATTCTCTTAACTTCTTTGAGATTGGTTTCCTTAGGATTTTCTTGAAATCATCCAACAATTCCAACTACATGCATAATATTTGGTCTTGTACTTGTAAGGTAGAGCAAGCTTCCAATCATAGATTTTTATTCTAGTTGATTGACTGAAGGAGAATCATCATTTTGACTAAAATTTCATCATGTTACCATTGGTGTGCATACATGCTTGCAATCTTCCATTCCATGTTTTTTCAAAATCATTTCAAGGTACTTGGTTTGAGAAAGAAAGATATCATTCTTAGTTTGTTGAACTTGAAGACCAAGGAAGTATGTTAGTTCACCAAGTAGAGATATTTCAAATTCTTTCTACATAAATGAAGCAAATCCTCGACTCATAGATTCTTCATTACTTCTAAATATGACTTCATCTACATAAACAACAACTATCAAAAGTTTTTTTGAATCAAATTTAATATATAGGTTGCTATCTGCAGACCCCTTTGTGAAACCTTGTTGCCGAAAATACTTATCAAGACAATAATACCATGAACAAGGAGCTTGTTTTAACCCATATAGTGCATTCTTAAGTTTGTACACAATATTTTTATCATTTCCAAGAATCAAACCTTCAGGTTGTTCAATATAAACTTCTTCTTCTAGATCCCCATTTAAAAATGCAGATTTAACATCCATTTGATATACCTTAAAGTTATGAAAGCCTGAAAATGCAAGAAACATTCTTATGGCTTTAAGTCTAGCTATAGGTGCAAATGTTTCTTCAAATTTTATCCCTTCCTGTTGAGCATAGCCTTTGTTAATCTAGTTTTCATTGATGTCAATATATTGAAGAAGACAAGGACATGGTGGAAATCAATGAAGGAACTAAACGATGAAGAAGCCCAACACTCAAAGACACTCTGCCCTGCCTCCATTTCTGCACTAATGATGATCAGTCACATTAAATAAAAATTTTATCCATCTTAGAGGAAGAATATCATCATGAGACCCAAATCATATTTTAGAGCATACTTTTATCTTTCTAATGAGCTATAATGTGCCCCGAAACTCCAAATATTCTAAGAGATGTGAATTTTTAAAGATAAGGAAATTAAATCTGGCTATTGAGCCAACCTTACCTCCATACCTCATGTCGGCTTGCATATGGACGTGGTTGTTCAATGTGAGGACGAATAGGTGTATATATATGAGGTCTTTGATGTCAATATAGCTCAGATTAATTCGAATTAAGGAAGCAGATCAAGAGTTCACAACTTGTGAACTAAAGGAGGAAGAAGTGAAGACTTGTTTTGGGTTTTGAAGACCGAGACCATTTGGTGGCTCTCCATTGAAGACTTGTTTCAAAATTGGGTTATCTTTTACACACTTTAGACTTGTGTAAATAATTTATTGCATACCTTTTTTTCTTTTGCATATCTGAGACTCTTGTTGCAATGGAACAATTGCAAATTGGTTAACTTGTAGCGGCCCTATTGAAGCAACAGACCACAGCTCTGTCGAAGAAACATATCTCAACCATACTACATAAAAGAGAATCAGATTGTGGCCATGTTGAGCATCGGTCCTACTTCAGTTTTTATAAATTTGCAACTTGTATTACTGTTGTAGAGCTAAAAACATGTTAAGGCTTATACCTGTGATGGCTTATTGAATTGAAGTGACAGTTCTGAGGTAACTCATATTTGGAGGACAACATTTTGGGATCAAGGAATCTTATTGAGTTACCTTGTTACATTAGTGAAGCAAAAGTATAACAGAAAAATAAAGCATTGAAGTAGACTTGAAGGCCATTGGACAGACTGAGGAGACATTGTGAAGCTCCCTGTTGAAATACACTTCCAGATTTAGTTTGAAATCATGATTGCAACATAGCAACAATAAATTCTAGTGTTGGAACTATTTGAAGACAACCTTAAGTGAAGTCAAGCACAAATACACAGTGAAGTAATCCTGAATTAGTGAAGACATTGAGACCTTCAATGAATATAGTCAAGTTGAACAGTGAAGACAGTAAAGCATTTCAAGTAAGTTATATTTACACTCTCTATTAATAACAACAAGATTAGTGTCCTTGGAGTTGGTGCTCACCCAAGTTTGGTGCCTTGGATAGATAGGGTTAATGCCCTATAGGTTGGAGCCTCTTCAAAACCAAGTTGGAACTTGGGAACATATTTATGTTGTATACAATTCCTTTTTTATTAATAATACAATTATTATATTTTGATTCGATTTAAATTGTGAGGAATCTAAATGGTAAAATAACAATTGAAAAGAAATACAAATTCAACCCCCTCTTAGTATTTCCAACAATTGGGATCAGAGCCAACTTCTTCATAATCAGCCGAACAACTGGAAGAAGGATTCATAGTCACAATGAAAAATCAAGAAGTGTCAGGAAGGGTTCCTTTATTAGATGGCACAAATTTTGGTTTTTGAAAAAAAAAGAATGTCCTATTACTTAATGTCCCTTGGACCTGAAGTTTGACATTTAGTTTTGAATGGGTACATTTCTCCTTCTACTCTTCCAACTGACCAAGATGAAAGGAAATCTTACATTGAAAATGCCAAAGCCTTAAATTCCATCACTAGTGGAATCACTAATCCCAAATTCACAAAAGTCATGAATTGTGACTCGTCCAAAGAAGTGTGGTATAATTTGGTTAGCTTATATGATGGGGAGTCCAACGTTAAGAAGGAAAAGCTTACAACTCATAGAAGGTAATTCGAAAGTCTGAAAATGTATGACAAACTATATATTGCATCATACTTCCTCTCAGTAGCTGAAGTAGTCAACTCTCTTAAAGGATTCAAAGAAAAGACTGAAGAAAACATTGTTGTTCAAAAGGTCTTAAGATCTCTCCCAAACAGATTTGACTCCAAAGTAAGTGCTATAGAAGAAATGAAGGACCTAGATACTCTCAAGATGGATGAACTTCATGGAATCCTCATTGCCTATGAGATGAGAAAAGAAATCCCAAGTTCCAAAGATGCAACATTCAAGGCTTCAAAATCAAAAAAGGGGAAAGGATGGAATACCAACAATGATGACTCTGATGTTGAATCTGAATTTGCACAATTTGTACAAAGACTAAAGAAATGATCCAAGCTAAAAGGTAAGTACCCTCTTATTTGTTTCAAATGTGGAAGAATAGGCCATTATGCTACAAAATGTCCTCATAAGTATGATAGTGATGAGGAGGAGGATTATAAAAGGATGGTATACAAAAAGAAATGGTTTAATAAGAAGAATTTCTTCTCTAAGCAAGATGAGTTTGATGAAGATGAATTTTTAGTCATCAAAAAGAAGTCAATTAATCATTTCCCTCATCACAAAGGAGGAAATGATGAATCAGATGAAGACAATGACTATGCTGGAAGACAAGAAGTATTATTCATGGAATTCACAAATGATGATCATTCAGGACTAGAAGAAAATGTAGATGAATTGTCAATAAGTGCCATTGAAGAAAATAAGAAATTATGAAATAAAATCATTTCTCTCAAGGTAGAAAAGGAGGAAGCAAAAATAAGGGAAGACCTCTTCAAAAATAAGCTAAAAGAAAAAGAAAAAATTTGTGAAAATCATGAAGCTGAAATAGTATCTCTGAGGAAGGAATTGGAGCAAGTCAACAAGAGTTGGGAAAGCTCTCAAACACTTTACAATATCCTTAATGCTAAAAAACCTCAAAATTACAAATTTGGGATTGGTTTTAAAGGAGAATCATCAAGTACTAATGATAATGCAAGAAGCTATGCTGACATACTTTCTAGCAATCCAAAAGAAGAAAAATCATCTCATCAAAGGCCCATCTCAAATCAAAGGAATGAAGAAAGAGTAACTCCAAGGAAGAATGTTGATTCAAATGATGGCTATTACAATAGGTACAAAACTATATTTTTTGGGCAATGTTATTATTGTAAAAAATTTGGTCATCAAGCTAAACATTCCACGGCTCATCAAAATGAAGCACCAAGATTGAAGGATCCAACAAACAAACCATGTGGTCTTAAAGGACAAGGAAAAATCAACTCTTTTGATCCTTTCGCCAAATTTGATCCAATTTTCTCGTTATGTAATGATAATGGACACAATGAAAAAAATTTCCCCCTCAAAAGAAGAGAAGAAAAAGATGAAAATCCCAATACGGATAAATGTGGCCTAGCTCTATGTTCTCACAATGATGAAAATCATTGGTTTGTGGATAGTGGGTGCTCCAGACATATGACAGGTGACAAAAGTAAGTTTGTATCATTGAACAAAAAGGAAGGAAATGTATCCTTTGGAAGTGGATATGCCAAAATTGTTGGAAAATGAACTATTACCCTTATTAATGGAAAAGGAAAGGCGTCAAAATGCTTTGCTGGTAGATGGGCTCAAACACAGAACTTGTGGCGAAAGGAGTTAGAACATCAGATAAAGTCTACATTCTGAACAAAATTCAAGAAGATAAATTTTATCTATGTCAAATAGATGAAATTTGGTTGTGGCACAAGCAACTGGGGCATACAAGTTTTGATAACTTGATCAATATTAGAAAAATTAATGTAGTAAGGGACATTCCAAAGATGTTCAAACCAGATCAAGTTGTATGTGTCCCATGTCAACATGGCAAGCAAACTAGAACCAGCGGCAAGACTAAGAAGTTCTCAACATCAAAACCTCTGGAGATCATTCATGAATATTTATGTGGTCCAACTAGAACTCCAACACTCCAAGGATAAAGGTAGTTTTCTTTATTTGTTGATGACTATACTAGAATGATGTGGGTATATTTCATAAAATATAAATCCAAAGCATTTGAATGTTTTAAGATTCGTAAAGCTCTTGTAGAAAATGAAAAGGACTCTAAGATTAAATGTCTTAGAATAGATAGAGGGGGAGAATTCACATCAAAAGAATTTGATGAATTCTATAAAGTACATGGAATCAAAAGAGAACTCTCCACTGCTAGAACACCCAAGAAAAATGGGGTAGTTGAAAGAAGAAATTGAACTGTTCAAGAAATGGCAAGAACAATGTTACTAGCAGCTGACTTGCAGCCAAAATTTTGGAGGGAAGTAGTTGCAACAATAGTTTATACCTTGAATCGAACTCAAATAAGACCAAATAATAAGAAGACTCCTTATGAATTATGGAAAGGAAGACCTGCTTCAGTAAATTACTTTAGGATCTTTGGAAGCAGATACTTCTTAAAGATCAATGATTACTCACTAGGAAAATTTGATTCTCGGGTTGACGAAGGAATATATCTTAGATATTCTACTAGAAGCAAAGCTTACGAATGCTAAAATAATCGACTATGAAAAATAGTGGAAAGTATTAATGTGAAGATTGATGAAGCACTTCCAGAAAATGAAATTGAAGATCATGAAGTTGACCCCCTCATTGAAGAAAGCGAAGAAGAACCTGAAAAAGAGGAAAAAGATCAAGAAAAACAAAAGGAAAAAGAACCATCTCAAACTCCTTCAAAAGTGAAATTCCTCCAAATCATCACCTTGAAGAGCAGATTATTGGCAATGTAGACGAGGGGATACAAACCCGAAGAAGGATGACAAGTACACCAAGGAAAAATGATGTTTCTCTCCTATCTATGATAGAACAGAAACTTTTACTCAAGCAAGTAAGCATCCTCATTGGGTGGAAGCCATGGAAGAAGAAATGTCTCAAATCAAGAAAAATGAGACATGGGAGCTGGCACCTCGTCCAAAGGATAAAAATATAATTGTAACTAAGTGGGTGTTCAAAAACAAAATGAATGAAGATGGACAAATCATCAAAAATAAGGCAAGGCTTGTCTGTAAGGGTTATTCACAAATTGAAGGAATGGAATTTGAAGAAACCTTTGCACCACTAGCTCACATGGAATCCATAAGGATGTTCTTAGCATTTTATTGCTCAAAAGGATTCAAAGTCTATCAAATGGACATAAAATCAGATTTTTGAATGGGGAACTCAAGGAAGAAGTCTACATGGAGCAACTAGAAGGTTTTGATCTAGCAGAAGGAAAATACTTTGTATGTAAGTTGAAAAAGGAATTATAAGGGTTGAAACAAGCTCCTAGAGTGTGGTAAGCAAGATTGGATCACTATCTACAACAACAAAGCTTCAAAGGGGGGTTGCAGGAAGTAATCTCTACATGAATATGGGCGAGAATAAGTTACTAGTCACTCTTGTATATGTTGATGATCTGATTTTTTCTAGCAATAATGGTGAGATGAGCCATGAGTTTGCTAAAAATATGTCAAAAGAGTTCGAAATGTCAATGATTGGCGAGTTATCTTACTTCCTTGGACTACAAGTATCTCAAACCACAATAGGGATGTTCATATCTCAAGCAAAATAGCTTAAATACATGCTTCAAAGATATGGGATGGAAGACTGTGCACCCATGAGCACACCTATGATGACATATTTCAAATCAAGAAAAGATGATGACTCTCGTCCGGTGGATGCTACCCATTACAGGTCAATAATTGGTGCCCTTCTATACTTAACCACTACTAGGCCAAATATTATGCATGCAGTAGGAATGGTGGCAAGATTTTAGTCAACACCTAAACAATCCCAACTTGTAGCTGTGAAGAGAATTCTAAGATACTTACAAGGAACCCCTGATTTTGGTCTTTGGTATACTAAGAGCTCAACTCTTATAGTGACTACATACACTGATGTTGATTGGGCTGGAAGTATCGATGATAAAAAAAGTACTAGTGGAAATGCATTCTTCATGGGAGATTGTTTAGTATCTTGGCTTAGCAAAAAACAATCATCTGTATCACTCTATATAGCTAAAGTCGAGTACATAGCTGTTGTAGATTGTTGTACTCAAATATTATGGATGAAGGAAGGATTTCAACATAGATATTGACCAACCAATCACCATATATTGTGATAACACAAGTGCTATTAGTTTTAGTAAAAATCCACTGATGCACTCAAAGACCAAACATATACCAATCAAATATCATTTTCTCTGTGAACAAGTGGCTGAAAAAAACATCAGGTTGGAATATATCAATACAAAGGATCATAATGATGACATTTTCACCAAGCCCATTCCTCGAGAAGCATTTGAACATCTTCACCAAAAGATGGGGGTTATTGTTCTAGCATCACACTAAGTTGATTCTTAAGATGTCGCATGACAGGGGGACCAGTTCGACAAGGGGGATTCCTTGTGCACCCCTTTGCCATTGATGTCAAATGGGGAGAGAAGAAAAATATTACCATCCAATGACAAAGTGGGAGATTTTTAATCTAGTTGTCATTGATGTCAATATATTGAAGAAGGCATGGACATGGTGGAAACCAATGAAGGAACAAAATGATGAAGAAGCCCAACACTCAAAGACACTCTGCCCTGCCTCCATTTCTGCACTAATGATGATCAGTCACATTAAATAATATTTTTATCCATCTTAGAGGAAGAATATCATCATGAGACCCGAAGCATATTTTAGAGCATACTTTTATCTTTTTAATGAGCTATCATGAGCCCTGAAACTCCAAAGATTCTAAGAGATATGAATTTTTAAAGATAAGGAAATTAATTATGGATATTGAAGTGACCTTACCTCCATACCTCATGTCGGATTGCATATGGACGTGGCTGTTCAATGTGAGGACGAATAGGTGTATATATATGAGGTCTTTGACGTCAATATAGCTCAGATTAATTCGAATTAAGGAAGCAGATCATGAGTTCACAACTCATGAACTGAAGGAGGTAGAATTGAAGACTTGTTTTGGGTTTTGAAGACTGAGACCATTTGGTGACCCTCCATTGAAGACTTGTTTCAGAACTGGGTTATCTTTTACACACTTCAGACCTGTGTAAATCATTTATTGTAGACCTTTTTTTATCTTTTGTGGATCTGAGACTCCTGTTGTAGTGGCACAGTTGCAGATTGGTTAACTTGTAGCAGCCCTATTGAAGCAATAGACCACAGCTCTGTCAAAGCAACATATCTCGGCCCTACTACATAAAAGAGCACCAGATTGTGGCCTTGTTGAGCATCGGTCCTACTACAAAAAGAGCACCATACTTCTACCATGTGAAACACCAAACCTCAGCTCTATTGTAGAAGAAGCACCAGACTTCAGTTTTTATAAATTTGCAACTTGTATTACTGTTGCAGACCTACAAACCTATTAAGGCTTATACCTGCGATGGCTTATTGAATTGAAGTGACAGTTTTGAAAAGCTCGCAGTAATCTGAGGTAACTCATATTTGGAGGAAAACGTTTTGGGATCAAGGAAGATTATTGAATTACCCTGTTACATCAGTGAAGCAAAAGTATAGCAAAAAAGGAAAGCATTGAAGTAGACTTGAAGGCCATTGGACAAACTGAGGAGACATTGTGGAGTTGCCTACTGAAATACACTTCCAGATTTAGTTTGAAATCATGATTGCAACATAGCAACAATGAAGTCTAGTGTTGGAGCTATTTGAAGTCAACCTTAAGTGAATTCAAGCACAAATACACAGTGAAGTAATCTTGAACTCGCAAAGACACTCAAGTTGAACAGTGAAGACATTGAAGCATTTCAAGTAAGTTCTATTTACACTCTCTATTAATAAAAGCAGGATTGGTGTCCTTGGAGTTGGTGCTCCTAAACTCAAGTTTGGTGCCTTGGATAGATAGGGTCAAAGCCCTAGAGGTCAGAGCCTCATCAAAACCAAGTTGGAGCTTGGGAACATATTTATATTGTATACAATTCCTTTTTTATTAATAATACAATTGTTATACTTTGATTTGATTTAAATTGTGAGGAACCTAACTAGTAAAATAACAATTGAAAATAAATACTGATTCACCCCCCTCTCAGTATTTCCAACAATTGGGATCAGAGCCAGCCTCTTCATAATCAGCCTAACAGCTGGAAGAAGGATTCTTAGTCAGAATGAAAAATCAAGAAGTGTCAACAAGGGTTCCTTTGTTCGATGGCACAAATTTTGGTTTTTGGGAAAAAATTGTCCTACTACTTAATGTCCCTTGGACCTAAAGTTTGGCATTCAGTTTTTAATGGGTACACTACTTCTTCCACTCTTCCAACTGACCAAGATGAAAGGAAAGCTTACATTGCAAATACTAAAGCCTTAAATTCCATCACTAGTGGAATCACAGATTCTGAATTCACAAAAGTCATGAATTGTGACTCGGCCAAAGAAGTATGGGATAAGTTGGTTAGCTTATACGATGGGGACTCCAAAGTTAAGAAGGTAAAGCTTCAAACTCATAGAAGGTAATTCGAAAGTCTGAAAATGGATGATAAAGAATATATAGCATGATACTTCCTCTGAGTAGCGGAATTAGTCAACTCTCTTAAAGGATTAGAAGAAAATATTGAAGAAAGCATTGTTGTTCAAAAGGTCTTAATATCTCTCCTAGACAAATTTTCTCCAAAGTAAGTGCTATAGAATAAATGAAGGACCTAGATACTCTCAATATGGATGAAATTCATGGAATCCTCATTGCCTATGAGATGATAAAAGGAATCCCAAGTTCCAAAGATGCAACATTCAAGGCCCCAAAATCAAAAAATGGGAAAGGATGGAATACCATCAGTGATGAATATGATGTTGAATCCGAATTGGCGCAATTTGTACGAAGACTAAAGAAAGGATCCAAGGTAAATGGTAAGTACCCTCTTATTTGTTTCAAATGTGTAAGAATAGGTCATTATGCTACAAAATATCCTCAAAAGTATGATAGTGATGATGAGGAGGATTCTAAAAGGATGGTATACAAAAAGAAAGGGTTTAATAAGAAGAATTTCTTCTCTAAGCAAGATGATTCTAATGAAGATGAATTTGTAGTCATCAAAAAGAAGTCAATTAATCATTCTCCTTGTCACAAAGGACGAAATGATGAATCAAATGAAGAAAATGACTATGTTGGATGCCAATAAGTATTATTCATGGCATTTCACAAATGATGATGATTCAGGACTAGAAGAAAATGTAGATGAATTGTTAATAGGTTCCATTTAAGAAAATGAGAAATTACGAAATAAAATCATTTCTCTCAAGGTAGAAAAGGAGGAAGCAAAAAGAAAGGAAGACCTCTTGAAAAATAAGCTAAAAGAAAAAGAAACAATATGTGAAAATAGTGAAGCTAAAATAGTACCTCTAAGGAAGGAATTGAAGCAAGTAAAAAAGAGTTGGGAAATCTGTCAAACACTTGGCAATATCCTTAATGCTAAAAAACCTCAAAATGACAAATCTAGGATTGGTTTTAAAGGGGAATCATCAAGTACTAAGGATAATGCAAGCATGTATGCCGAGATACTTTCCAACAATCCAAAAGAAGAAAAATCATCTCATTAAAGGCCCATCTCAAATCCAAAGAATGAAGAAAGAGTAACTCCAAGGAAGAATGTTGATTCAAATCATGGCTATTACAACAGGTACCAAACTATCTTTTTTGGGCATTGTTATTATTGTAAAAATTTTGGTCATCAAGATAAACATTGCATGGCTCGTAAGAATGAAGCACCAAGATTGAAGGATCAAACAAACAAACAATGTGGTCTCAAAGGGCAAGGACAAATAAATACCTACAACTCTTTTGATCCTTTAGCCAAATTTGATCTAATTTAATCATTATGTAATGATAATGGACATAGTGAACAAAATTTCCCCCTCAAAAGAAGAGAAGCAAAAGATGAAAATCCCAATACTGATAAATGTGGCCTAGCTCTATGTGCTCACAGTGATGAAAATCATTGGTTTGTAGATAGTGGGTGCTCTAGACATATGACAGGTGACAACAAGAATTTTGTCTCATTAAACAAAAAGGAAGGAAATGTATCCTTTGGAAGTGGATCTGCCAAAATTGCTGGAAAAGGAACCATTTCCTTATTAATGGAAAAGGAAAGGCTCAAAATGCTTTGCTGGTAGACAGCCTGAAATAAAATCTCTTGAGTGTTACCCAAATCTGTGATCAAGGACATAATGTTGTCTTTAGCACTAAAGATTGTGAAATTAGGAACTCTTCCTCAGGAGAACTTGTGGTGAAAGGAGTTAGAACATCATATAACGTCTACATTTTGAAAAAAATTCAAAAAAATAAATGTTATCTAAGTCAAACAGATGAAAGCTGGTTTTGGCACAAGTGGTTGGGGCATACAAGTTTTGATAACTTGATTAATATTAGCAAAATTAATGCACTAAGGGACATTCCAAAGATTTTCAAACCAGATCAAGTTGCATGTGGTCCATGTCAACATGGAAATTAAACTAGAATCAGCCACAAGACTGAGTTCTTAACATCAAAACCTATGGAGATCATTCATGCAGAATTATGTGGGCCAACTAGAACTCCAACACTCCAAGGAGAAAGGTACTTTCCTTTATTTTTTGATGACTATACTAGAATGATGTGGGTATATTTCATAAAATATAAATCTGAAGAATTTGAATGTCTTAAGAATATTAAATCTCTTGTGGAAAATGAAAAGGACTCTAAGATTAAATGTCTTATAACGGATAGAGGAGGAGAATTCACATCTAAAGAATTTGATGAATTATGTAAAGTACATGGAATCGAAATAGAACTCTCCATTGCTAGAACACCCAAGAAAAATGGGGTAGTTGAAAGAAGAAACCGAACTATTCAAGAAATGGCAAAAAGGAAAGATCAAGAAAAACAAAAGGAAAAAGAACCATCTCAAACTCCTTCAAAAGTGAAATTCGTCCAAAAACATCACCTGGAAGAGAATATTATTGGCAATGTATATGAGGGGATACAAACCCAAAGAAGGATGACAAGTACACCAATGAAAAATGATGTTGCTCTCCTACCTATGATAGAACCAAAAACTTTTACTCAATCAAATAAGGATCCTCATTGGGTGGAAGCCATGGAAGAAGAAATGTATCAAATTGAGAAAAATGAGACATGGGAGCTGGTACCTCGTCCAAAGGATAAAAATATAATTGGAAATAAGTGGGTGTTCAAAAACAAAATGAATGAAGATGGACAAATCATCAGAAATAAGGAAAGGCTTGTCTGTAAAGATTATTCACAAATTTAAGGAATCTAATTTGAAGAAACCTTTGCACCGGTAGCTCATATGGAAGCTATAAGGATGTTCTTCGCATTTGATTTCTCAAAAGGATTCAAATTCTATCAAATGGACATAAAATCAGTATTTCTGAATGGGGAACTCAAGAAAGAATTCTACATGGAGCAACTAGAAGGTTTTGATCTAGCAGAAGGAAAAGACTTTGTATGTAAGTTGAAAAAGGCATTATATGGGTTAAAACAAGCGCCTAGGTTGTGGTACGCAAGATTGGATCACTATCTACAACAATAAAGCTTCAAAAAGGGGTTGGCAAGAAGTAATATCTACATGAAGATGGACGAGGATAAGTTACTAGTCACTCTTGTATATGTTGATGATCTAATTTTTGCTAGCAATAATGATGAGATGAGCCATGAGTTTACTAAAAATATGACAAAAGAATTCGAAATGTTGATTATTGGTGAGTTATCTTACTTCCTTGGAATACCTAGGAGTATAATACATTCTTGAGTAGCTTTCACTTTGATTATAGTAAGGTTTTTTTGCATGAGAATATTTTATCCTTAATTCTTTTGCTGAGAACTATAATTCTGATGATTGTGTCCTTTTACTGCATTGTCGTAGCTTCATGTACCTATTTCAGAAGATTTAATAGTTTTTTATGTTTCACCGTTTGCATTGTATCCAAGACTTGTCTTGATTAGAGCAGAACATTCCACTTTGATGATTTCTTCTAAAGTTCTAGATTCTTTATCATATTTAAAATTTAGAGCCCTTGTTTTCTCAAGTTCCTTTCTTAGGCCACGATTTCAAGTTCTAAATTTTCACAGTGCCTTTGCTTTTCTAGATCTTGTTTCTTCAAAACTTCTTCAATGAATTTAGCTTCTTCTAGACATGTTTTTAGCTAAGTTATTTCTTCAACAAGAGTATTTTCCTTATACATACATATTTCATTTTCTTCTAGAGCATCCATAAAGACATAATCAGATTCATCTACACATTTTTCTTCAAATGCCATAGGCAACTGATAATCTTGATTAGATTCAACATCCTCATTATTGGAAGAATATTCATTATCTTCATGAGTATAAAAACTTTTCTTGCTATCAAAACTTATTTTAATATTTATTTTTGGAACATTCTTCCATTTCTCATGGTTTTCTTTATAAGGAAATTTAGCAGCATAGTGACGTACCCTTCAATAGGAAGAACATTTAAAAGGAATCTTACCTCTAAACCTACTAGTTCCTACCCAAATCTTCTTCACAAAATTCGCTTCTTCCTCATCTAAAATGTAACATGTTTCCTTAAGCTCTTCCTTTTATTTTCCTTTGTTTGTAGCTTTGAATTTTGCTTCTCTCATATCTGATGGACCCCATTTTCTCATCTCAAAATTTTTTAGGATCCCATGGAGTTGTTCAATAGTGAGACTCTTCAAATCATGCATTTCTTCAATGGCAGAGACTTTGGAATCAAATTTCGACTTAGTGATCTTAGAATTTTCTCAACAAAAGTAGAATACTTTATTTCGTCGCCAATATTTTTCATTGAGTTGACAATGTCATCTACTATAAGGAAAAAAATTGTAATACTTTTATCATCATGCATTCTAAGAGTCTCATATTGAATTCTAAACATTTGAAGTTTAGAACTTTTTGCCTTAGTGTCACCTTCATAGCTTTAAATAATCTTGTCCCATATATCCTTTTCGGTATTCAGCTACATGACCTTCACAAATTCGGATTCAGCCAAGCTTCCTAAGAGAGGATTGATGACCTTTGCATTGGTCTCATATTGTTTCTGCACTACATCATATGTAGGAATGGAGGATGGGTTTTGATATCCTCCTTCAACAATTGCCCATACATCAGCTCCAAGTTCCTACAAAAATTCTCTCATTTTGACTTTCCAAAATTCAAATTTAGTTCCATTAAACAAGGGTGGTTGAATAGAAAATGATCCTTCTTGACTACTCATCTTGATGGATCTTCCTTTAGCAATCAAAATTCTTCTCAAGGATTTTCTCTAATACCAATCGCTGGGAAAAATATTGGGGGGTGGGGGGGCAGGTGAATCAGTATTTTAAACTCAAACCCTCAAATCTTATATTCTAAAATATGTATGTTAATGTTATTATAGCAACTTACGTATGTATACAACTTTAGAGAAAGTAACCTGTGTATATCCAGTTTACTGATTTTTCATGTATTCTATCAAATGATTATCTTTAATCATTGCATCAGTAGATTAATTAATTTTCACTATGCAGTAAAGAACATAAAGGAATCATAGAAAATGAGAAATACACATAAAACACCAGGATCGTTTTAGGTGTAAACCCAATGTGGGAGAAAACCACCATTGTTGTTGTATATGTCTTCTTTCTTATGATATAATTAAAATCATCATTACATTTTTACTAATGAAAACTCTTATCAGCACACAGGAACCCACCTACAAGAGGCTACAACCTCCACTCATTCTCCATATCCTACTAGAAGGGAGATACAACCCAAGCTAGTCTTGTTTACCAACTTTCCCTGGATGGAAGATCCTACCCCCTTTTTGAAGGCTACAACCCTCGGCTCCTTGTGGACCACTTTTCAAAATGTTTCAAACTAGATCCACCTCTCAATCAACCATCAAATAATGTGTAGGCCACTTTTCATCACATTTTCATATTGGACCCATATAAAAAATAAACCAAAAAATATATACAAACTGAAGTACTCAATCTGAGACTTTGTAACACTACAAATAAATTGAATTTCTGAAGCATCAATTCACTTAATGTAGATCCCAACCAAAAACAACAAAATAAAATTTTGTATGTGACTGTACTGAATAAGACTCGTGTATATACATGCCTCCTCTATGTAACACCTCTGTACAGATCTTAATTATTTACAAGCTAATCATGAATAATTGTAATGGTGAATCAATCATTGAACCATATAGAGAACAATAACAGAATGTTGAAACAATCATAGATCCCCACAATGAAGCATCTGTTGGAAGATCAAAGATATTATATTAGGGTTTGATTATCCTTTCTTGATAATTACTTGTGAGTGTGTTGGCTTCTTTTACTTCTTTATTATCTTATCTTTCATCAAGCAATTATACATGTATTAATATGAAAAAACAAGGGACACAAGATATAGGAACATGTCAGGGCAAAACCCCCCTCAAGGGGAAAACCTAGTCAAGATAAGTCTTCCTTTCAATAGTATTCTTGAGACTCTTTACCCTAGACCAAGACCAGACTTTCCCTCCACACCATGTCAGCCTCCCAAATATTTGACCCCTTCCAACAACTTTGAATAGGCAGTAGCGTCCGGAAACATGCAACTTTTGACAATAGTGCAATATTAGGAGACTTCAATCTCCCAACCTAGACCATGAAACAGAGAGAGAGAGATGCACCAAAAGCTATATTTTCTTCTTCTCTAGAGACTTCCCCAAGCTTACACTTCTTTCATCCTCCCAACAACAGACTTCACACATCTTCATCTCTTCTTGAGATATCAAAATTTCTTGAGAGTGAGTGGTTCAAATGACTTCGACCGCCTTAAATATATAGGCTTCTTGTGGGTTGAATTGGGGTCCTTAGGCCGACTTGATATTCCTTAGGCTGACATGATGTGGAGGGTAGATAATTCATATTTGACTTGATATAAAACCTTTTTACAT
Source organism: Pinus tabuliformis (assembly GCA_031772625.1). Lineage (NCBI taxonomy): Eukaryota > Viridiplantae > Streptophyta > Pinopsida > Pinales > Pinaceae > Pinus > Pinus tabuliformis. The sequence continues at coordinate 632,816,236 of CM062804.1, read as the reverse complement.
GATTCGAAAGCCCAAGAAGATTCTCTTTGAATATAAAATGACTCTAAAAACTCAATATTAATCCTAGGAGTCCACAATGGGGAATTTGACTAATATAATGATGACCTAAGCATGAAACCCGTGCTTTAATAAGTCATTTTTATAATAATAAAAATTATTTTATTTATTCTTTTGACAAGTAAATTAAATAATGACTCAAGTACATTATTGAAGACCTAACATAGTTACATTTTATAACACTCCCTCTTAACTAGGGAGGTATTCATAATGTACACATATAATGGAATATCTCAAACTATATGAAAACATGAGGAACTTTTAGGCACCACAATGCCATGGACTAGATTCCTGACCAGTGTAATCTATCCAAGCAGTCACTCAACAATTTAGGCATCGCAATGCCATGGACTAGATTCCAGACCAAGGAAATTTATCCAAGTGGGACTAAGGTGGACTCAATATTTCACCCCCTCTAGGTACCATCAGGCTTACTTTCTAACCACTAGCCCAAACATACAGGTGTGTATCCAAAATAGAGCTCAATAAACAACACCGCATTTTAAATTCCGGGATTCGAGACGTCAACACAGAGTGTCGACTTGATGTCTCCCCAGGAAATGCTTCACTCGCAAAGCCTCAAAAAATATCTTCGATTTGCTTATCATCAATACAATCACCAATATCTACCAAACCCAGTAGGTTCCTTAGATATTCAAAATTTTTATTAGGAAGAGCCTTTGTCAGTATGTATGCTACCTGTTCATCTGTCGAAACATACTCTAACTTCACGATCCCATCCTACACCAAGTTCCTAATAAAGTGGAACTTATTATTGATATATTTATTCCTCGAATGAAACACATGATCTCTAGACATCTTGATACAACTTTTATTGTCACAATTAATCACAGTAGGACTCAGAGACTTCTTGAACAAATCTGTCAGAAGCTTCCTTAACCAAACAGCCTATTTTCCTACTTCACATGCAGCCACATATTTGTTGGACCTCAGAATTACCCTCTCCTTGACAACTTTTCTCACTTCTTTCCCTTTCTTTTCCATAAGAATACAGATCCCCATCAATGATAAATGATAGATTTTGTCTTAAGGAGGACATTAAATGATTGACATGTTATACTTTTATGTTTTTTTCTATTTCAATAAGTTTTTGCAAAACTAGCTACAAAACGCAGCCTATTCTGTAGCTAACTGTGTGTTTTGTAGCTACTTCCGTGGTTTGGAAGGTTCCAGGTGTCAAACAAAGAAACCGGCTACATGGGCATCTCTGGAATCATCTCGACATGGATTCCATCCTAGTCACCTAACCCAGATCGATAAAAAAGCTAGCTCAAGACGACAGTCAAAGGTGGAGTCAAACATATGAAACCCGGAAGCAATAGGACTCTTTTTCTACTCTTTCGTGGTTAATTAATAAATCCAAAAGTTCTGTTGCAACATTAACTCGGATCAGCCTCCTGTGTTAACGGTTCTGTGCAACCATCTTGCTGAATTAAAGTCACCTGTAGCTGATCAAACATTTACGTAGTTTTGTTGTGATATGTGTAGACCACCTGTAGCTAATTTTCCTCAAAAGACAGTTATGAATATTTTTCTTTTAAATACCAGTTGTACAGAACCGAGAAGGGTTTGAAGTTTTTGATGTATTAAGCTTAGACTTGCAGCTCTGTAATTTTGAACTTTTGTTCCTGTTTATAATATAAAGCCATGTGTTGACCAATGATCATTTGAAGGAGCATTTGAATTAGTTAGCATCTCAACCCAGTGAGTTGCAGAGGGCCCCTACACTGAAGGAGGTTTTATTTTCATTTGTTTTATGTTCATTTTTAATTTCATTATTTGCTTTTTAGCAGTGTTTGTAACTTAGGTTGATTTCTTTTAGTTTGATTTCTTGTAGTTTGATTTCTTTTAGTTCTGATCGGTAGCATAATGTTTGAATTCAATTGTGCAGTCTTGTCTCTCCAATCCATTTCATAAAGGAAACGATTTTGTTTTTAAACATATTAAGGTTGAAAGTAATGAGGTTGCATTGTTGATTAGTTTACTCATTGTTTTTGTTATTTATTTCCTAGTTCAGATTGCCAATGCACTCTGTGAATGAATGTTTTTTTATCACCATTTCAAGCTGATATCCATCCTAAACTAAATGGTTAAACATTCACTTTACACAAGGGTTGAAACCAATCAGTTACTTTCTGCATGTTTTATTTAGTTCTTTAGACCATAAAGTACAGAAATTTGCTTGTATTCCATCTCAAGAAAGCTATCTTTCAAAATTGAAGGTTTGGGTAACTAGAAGTACTTCAGTTAATTTCCTTCTTTGTATTTATTTCAACTTGCCTTACAACTTTACCTTTTAATTTTAAGAATTAGATTCATGACTTAGGATTAATGACAAGATAGGACAAATGCTCTGTTTTTCCTTCTTTTAACTTAGATTTTGACTAGTTTTAAGCTCTTGGTTCACCTTTAGGAAGTTTAGATTCAGCTTCTCATAGTTCATATTGTACATCATTAGGAATCAAAGGACAGAAACCCCCAAAAACAATATAAAATACAAAAAAATGAAGTAAGAAGGGTTAACTAAGCACATACTGTGCATTACACTTCATCAGCTTTCGAACCTCGGTTGATAATTTATGCAAGCAATTTAGGACACTAAATTGACTAGACAATATTCTTCCTCGACACTACTCAATGCAACGGGATCTTTCTTCCTACTCATCCTGCATCTCCTAAACTAAATAATCCTCTGTTAGTGCTCCTTCCATCGGTCCCACTTCCACCCCAATCAGAGTTTGTGAAGCTAATTAGCTTGACTTCCTTACTATCATACTTTAGGCAGTGATGTATATTGCCATGAAGATACCTCAATATATGTTTAGCATATTTCCAGTGATCATGATGAGGCTCCAACTAAAACTGACTAAGAATGTTCACTGCTAAACATATATCTAGCCTAGTATTTACCAGATACATCAGGGAACCCACCAACTATTGATATGAGGCAAGATTCACGAGACTAGAGTTGGAGCTCCTCAACTTCTTGAGGTTGGTGATCATAGGAGTAATCATCAGCTTGGAGTCCATCATCCCAAATTTATGCAATAACTTGACGATGTACTTTCCTTTCCCAAAATATATCTCCCCAAGTTTTTGTCATACTTCTAGACCTAGGTAGTAGTTCTTCAATCCTAGATCCTTCATCTCAAACTCAGCTTCCAAGATATTCTTACATTCTTGAATTCTTCATTCTACACTAGTGATGAATATATCATCCACATATAATATAATAATGATGGGATAATTATTCACAACCTTGATATATAGATTCAGATCAGCTTCACAAACCCAATTTTGAGAAGATATGCATCCATTCTTGCATTCCATGCCCTCAATGCTTGCTTCAAATCATATAGGGCCTTATTAAGTCTGTAAACATGAGAGTCCCTGCTATTCACTTCAAATCCTTTAGGTTTTTCAATGTACACTTCCTCATCAATGGTCCCATTTAGAAATGTGGTCTTAACATCCATTTGATGGATATTCCACCCCATTGTAGCAGTCAATGAAACCAACGATCTCATGGTAGTGTACCTTACTGTATGTGCAAAGTTTTCTTCATAGTCAATGCCTTCCTTTTGAGAGAAACCCCTTGCGACAAACATTGCTTTGTATTTGTCTATACTTCCATCAACAACGTGTTTGATCTTATAGATCCACTTCGATGTGACAACCGATTTGTCACTAGGTCTAGGAAATATTTCCCAAACCCATTCTTCATGATAGATTGATATTATCCCTACATATCTTTCTTCCAAACCTCTTCATGCTTAGCTTCCTGGAATGTAGATGGGTTAGCTTCAATCAAATTTTTCATATATGAAGCATATCCAAAATACCTTTTTGGTTTCTTACTTTCCCTGGAGGACCCTTTTGCAACTTCATGTCCTTCAGCATCTTTTAATGTAGCTTTCAACCAATTTGGCATCTTCCTTGTGGTTGGGATAACCATCGATTGAATAGAATCAATTGGTCCTTCTTCTTCATCATTTGTAGTATATTTCTCATGATGAACTTCTTCTTCTTCAAATACGGGAACTTCTTCATCCTCAAAATCAATAGGAATATCCTTTGATTTCTTGTAAGCTTGATTCTAATTGAATATGACATCGCTTCTTACTTCAATGTGTCTTCCTTCATTTATGTAAATTCTATATGCTTTTGAGAAAATACTATAACCAGCAAATATTCCCTTGATGCTTGTCGAGTCCAACTTCTTTCTCTTGTCTTTCGGAACATGGATATATGTTGGACTTCCAAATATACGTAGATGATCCAAACTCGGCTTCTTCCCTGTGAATACTTCTTCGAGTGTAGTATTATCAAGACTCTTATGAGGAATTCTATTTTGAATGTACACAACATTCATCGTTGCTTCACCCCATAAGAAATTTGGTAGATCTTGGTTTGAATGCCTTCTTCAATTTACCTATTCTTCCTTTCATCCAATCCATTTTGTTTGGGATAGCAGGCAACAATGAGCTACCTCTTAATACATGCATCCTTACAATATTAAATTAACTCTTTAGAAGTGTATTTTCCACCATTGTCATACCTTAGAGTATTTATCTTTCTTTCGGTTAGGGTTTCCACTTCAGCCCTGAACTCCTTGAACTTATAAAATACTTCATATTTAGTTTTGAGTAGGTAGATCCATGTCTTCCTCGAATGGTCATCAATGAATGTTACATAGTAGAGATGACCTCCAAGTGATTTGTCAGACATGGGCCCGCATACATCAGAATGGATGAGGTCTAATATTTCTTTAGACCTAGTTTCACTATTATGAAATGGCTTTCTAGTATGCTTCCCCAAAGAGCATCCCTTGCACACACCTTCATGATCTAACTTCATATCAGGAATACCATGAACCAGTTGACTAAGAGTAGGGATGACCCTATAATGAAGATGACCATACCTTCGATGCCATAGTTCAATGGGACTTATTTCCATATGAACCAAAGCTTGAGGAGATGGAGTGATAACCCTATATAGACTTTCTTCACCAACTCCAATAACCCTAGCTTTATCAATACTATAGCTCTTTCTGAAAACCAATACTTTTCCATCAAAAAAATCAATCCTTTCTCCTTTATCTTCTAAATAAGAAATAGAAAGTAAATTCTTTTCCAAACCTACAACATAGAGAATGTTGTTTAGATGCAGCTTCGATCCATTGTCCAGCTTCAATGATGTAAATCCCAGGCCTCTAACAACATAGATTTTGTTGTCACCCAATTCCATTGCATTAGAGGATGACTCATTTAATAGTGTGTGAAGTTCCTTGCTTTCACCTGTCATGTGTCTCAATGCTCCACTATTAATGATCCATGCATTGTCATCAGTAAGAGAACCTATGAGCTCAGCCAAGAATCCTAGACTCTTGACTTTGTTGAATAAGTAATGGATGATGTTCTTGATCCATCTTCCAATAGTGTTGTAAACCAATCTTATGTAGTTCACTGTAGAGGGAGAATCCATGCTAACAAAGTGATCTTCGACTTCTCTTTACCTTAGCTTTGATACCATGTTGGAAAATCAAAGATATTATATTAGGGTTTTATTATCCTTTCTTGATAATTACTTGTGAGTATGTTGGCTTCTTTTAGTTCTTTATTATCTTATCTTTCATTGAGAAATTATACATGTATGAAGATCGCAAAATAAGAGACATAAGATATAAGCACATGCCAGGGAAAAACCCCCATCGAGGAGAAAACCTAGTCAAGATAATTCTTCCTTTCAATAGTATTATTTGAGACTCTTTACCCTAGAACAAGACCAGACTTTCCCTCCACACCATTTCAACCTCCCAGATCTTTGACCCCTTCCATAAACTTCGACTAGGCAGCAACTTCCAGCAACATGCAACTTTCAACAATAGCGAAATCTTAGGAGACTTCGATCTCCCAACCCTGACCACAAAAAAGAGAGAGAGAGACACCAAAAGTTCGATTTTATTCTTCTCTAGAGACTTCCCCACACTCACACTTCTTTCATCCTCCTGGAAACAGACTTCGCGCTTCTCCAGCTCTTCTTGAGATATCTAACTTGCTTGAGACTGATTGGTTGAAATGACTTCGACCTCCTTCAATATAGATTTCTTGTGGGTCGAATGGGGGTCCTTAGGCCGATTTGATCTTCCTTAGGCCGAAATGATGTTGAGGGTACATAATTCATATTTGACTTGATACAAAACCATTTTACCTAATTCAAAAGCCCAAGAAGGGTCTGTTCGAATATACAATGACTCTATAAACTCAATATTAATCCTAAGAGTCCACAATGGGGACTTTGACTAATATAATATTGACTCGAGCATGAAACCCATGCTTTAATAAGTCATTGTTACATAATAAAAACTATTTTATTTATTCTTTTGACAAGTACATTACATAATGATTCAAGTACATTATTGAAGACTGAACATAGTTACATTTTCTAACAGCATCATTTTCAATCAACCAGCCTAATCATCATAGTCATACACATATCATCAAGATAGAGACAACATTGATAGACAACAAAAAATAGAGCAGAACTCATCAGTTGTCATCATCAAACCATACTGCAAAACCCTAGAAGATATATGCAACATCAATGAGGCATATTGGCTTATGTACGTGACTACTAGTCTTAACACCTACGTACAGATCTCAACATATTGAATAAATTATTACAAAAATTATATTCTACTTTATTGAACCAGGTCTGTGTATGTACGCGCTAAATTAGAAGAAAACCTACACAGAAATCCTAAAATACTTGAATCAAACTTTTGTTGCAATTCACAACATTTGTTAACCCCAGATCTCGACATGCATCATTATGTTTATATCAAATCATCATCATAGCTATAGATCTAACATTATAAGTAGAAATAGATCAAGCAATTAATTTCATTAGTCTTCCCAACCCTTTTAGATCTGTCAAATATGAACTATCTTCTTGCTTCCTGATGTACGCATGTTCCAAATCAAATTACATAAAGAAGATCATTTATTTGCACATCTAACACCTTCATCTCCATCTCCTTATATAGGTTCAGCCTTAGCCAATACCTTAAGTAAATCCCTTGGTGGTGTATTTAGTATTCTTTGAGGAGATCAAATAACCATTTCCACTCTGATTACTTTGGGCCTATACCATGGTAAAGACCCCTGGTATCTAGATGATCATGGTGCAGATTATGTATGAAACTTTCACTCATATGACCTGCGTATGTACGTGCCCTTGATTCTTAGGACCCGCATATACTTTCTCCAACTTTACCTTTACCATCCATGTTTCTTTGAACTGATATTCCTTTATCCATATCACCTGTATCATTTGTATCAATCTGCATAATCATCTTGCTCACAATGTTGACATCTTTATGAAGTAGGTTTCCATCAAGGACAACATATTATCCATAATCCCAACAATGCCTATTCATTCGAAACAAATTGGGAGAGGTTAGCTAAATTTTCTTTATAAATTGTTTTGATTCCAACAACAAGATCTAGCTGGAAAACTAGACATGTGGAAAAAGGTTATTCGATATTTGTGAACTATTTATATTTTTTATTAGTTAGTTCCTAAAAAGTTTGATTTGCAACAAAAATATCATGTAACCATTTTACATAAAAACTCAAGAAGAATTCAAGAAAAGGGTTCGGATTCTTAGAGAGAAATTGTAACAAATTTTTATTTTTTGCATCTGTGGGCAATATTATAAAATTTTTAATCAATATATTATTCTTTCAGCTATTTCTAGTGTGTACTCTTTTGTTATAGTTTTTCCCTTGTAATTTATGCATCCTTGTTTCATCTGTGAAATTATTTGAAGTTATTTGAGATATTCTAATAGGCTAAATTAAGGATTAATTTCCCTAACTTATGGAAAATGTTATGTTTCACACAGAGATTTATGTTAGCATCCATTTTCTTTTATCATACCTATTGTTGAATAGTTATATTATTGTCTAATATTTCACAAATAAAAGTTTTGTTTTATTATAGAACCATTGAAATATAATTCCTGTGTGTTTTCTTCAGTGACAAACATTGAATATTCAATGAAAGCTATAAAATATGTTACAATCTTTTATCTATTCTTCAATAACCACAATTATCCAGATTTATTTTTTTGCCTTAGTTGGGAGGTATCCCATTGATTAGACATTTGAAAGGTATTTTCCTATAGTCCATCATACAAGAACTAAGTTGAATTAGAACCTTTATTTTTAAAAAAATGTTGGTGTCTTGCCATAGTCTTCTAGCCAAAAACTATCTCAAAGATACAACAAGAGTTAATGAACCATAACATAGTGAAGGATGAAACAGTCACTTCAATCACAGGGAGTGAAGAAGAAATATTTATTAACACCTAATAAGTGTTTGATGACTTACCTAAAAAAACAAGGCTCAAGTACATCCACTAACCAAGTATCCTTGCTTCAAATCCTTCTTGAAAAATTAGCACTCAAAACGAAACAAGAATAGTTGATAGTAGCATATTTAAAGATAAATTAAGTAATAATTATGATAAAATTAAAAAACAAAAAAAAAAACAAAAACAAAAACAAAAACAAAAAAAATAAAAAACAAAACAAAAAACAAAAAACAAAAAACAAAAAACAAAAAACAAAAAACAAAAAACAAAAAACAAAAAACAAAAAACAAAAAACAAAAAACAAAAAACAAAAAACAAAAAACAAAAAACAAAAAACAAAAAACAAAAAAACAAAAAAAAAAAAAAAAAAAACAAACAAACAAAAAATCATTATTATAATATATTTTAAAAATACATTGAATTAGAGAAAAATTAAATGAGTTTCTTATTAATTGAATAAATAGAATTACAAGGCTCTAATACACAAAATCCTTTTTTTGTAGGAACTACTCGAAACTATCATCTGGATCCCTCTTCCTTAGGCCGTTGAATATCTTCTCCACAATGTCTTCCTCTTGTAAGGAAAAATAAAATATGAAGGATAATGAGTCTCTCTACAATGCTATAAGAATAGTGGAAAGACAAGTAAACAAGGGTCTCCAAAAATAAAGGATTTCTCAAAATCTTAGGGGATTATAGACATAAGTAGGGTTGTAAACTTCCATCATAAGTGTAATCTCCCATATCCTCCACCCAAGGCATCATTAAATACTCATTCAAGGTAGTTTGGGTTGCTAGGGACAGGTTACAAGAGGTAAAATCTCGGTAAGAACTGTAAACCCCGCCCCAAAACATGCAATAATGTGCACATTTAATTTTTTTAGCATAGTTTAAAGGCACATGCTAGTTGCTTGAATAATACTAGCATATATATGTACTTATCTTTAGTTGCATATATATACATTATTTCAAAACAAAGTGTGTGCATGTGATCTCAAATGTTGTTTTTTGAAGAGTTCTTCAAAGGGAGAGTCTCTGCAAAAAGGAAGGGAATGATGTCATGAGGCCAAAACATGCATCCTGTATTGAGTGTGATGAAACATGCTATAAAGGATGATCTCTAGTATGTGATGTCATAAAGGTATCTAAAGGTTGAAATACATTATAAAACATCATAAGGACATTGTCAAGTGAGCCCAAAAAGAATTCATCAAACAACAAACCAAAATAACACATGCAGAAAGATACTAATTCAAGATAACTCATTTCTTGATATAGGAATATCCATGCTCAGATATAGAAAAGCATGACAAAGAAAGTATATTGTGGATCCATGAAGTATGCACAAAAAGTGACTAGCATGGCAAAAAAGAAAATACACCATGGATCCATATCAAAAGATCATAACCATGAGAAATACACAATGGATTTATGCCTCAATATATAAGGTAGGAGGATATCTAGAGCAAATGGAATGAACAAATTGATCCTCCCTGAAGTACCAAAATCATTTTGTTAGAGTGGTACTATCCAACAACTTAGGAAACAACATGAATGATGGTACTGAGATGGATAGCATGATAACAAAGAGGATGCCACTAGCAGAAACTGATGATGCTACTAGTAGAGTGAATATGTTATCACAAACCCAAGGTCTTAAAACCAACCACTATAGGTACAAATATACACCATGTGAATAGATAAGTCAAGATCAAACATGGGAGAATTTGTTTGATTAGCGGTCATTGATGTATATGTTAATTAACACGATACAACCCATCGTTGATGATAGTGTGACTCAAGGTACATAGTGAATTCTAACAAGTGTGAATGAATGAGTTGAAGTTAAACACTTTTAAAATCTATTAGTCAAGGGAAATTGATGTATTCCCACTATCAATGGTGAGATAATTCTCCAATGGTGCATGTAAATCCCAAGTTACTTAATGAGACTATAAATCATATTCCCAAATAAAACGACTCGGTGTTAACATTGAGACATTCCCCATCAACCAACATTAGTATAACCAAAAGGCCAATGATTTAAAAGGACTCAGATGAAGAATTATAAGGACTTCCACAAAGTACATATATTGCATACACTAGATGGAATATGACATGGAGAAGATCCTCTAAGCAATGAGAAATAATGAAAGATGCTAATAGAGGTGAGGAATTCCACCAATGATGAAAATGTAACCTAAGGTACAACACGAATACCAATGTCTGAATAGAAATGTTTACATTAATCAATGACTAATGTTAAATGTCACTTTGAGTACAAGGTACCTTACCAATTATGAAAATAGGGCCAAGGAACTTCTCTATGTTGAACTCTTAAAGCCATTTGTATAGTTAATAATAGTAGACCCATTAGCAAGAAGTCAATGGAGACCTTCCATACTGACATGAGTACATGACAAAAAATACTTTTTTATACTGGAAGCAATTTGACAAATGGGAAGACTGGTGTAGGAGACAAGTATAGAATGGGCAACTCAAAGTTAACTTCCCCTAAACATAAGAAAGAAATAATGGTTACATGGGTAGCATATACTCAAGAATGAACAATGATATAATCTTGCAATATAGGAGGCATCAACAAACTTTCCATATGATTGGAATAGTAACCGATCATGAAGTAAAAAACAAAAAAAATAAGGTTCAAATTTTTAAGGTCATATTATAACCCAATTCAATGAGGAAAAGACTCATATCTTGGAGCTTTGTTCAAGGGTGAAATGATTCATGAGTACTTCCACCATTAAACTGAAAAAGTCACTTCTTCTTGACCCACCTTATTTATCATAATAAAAAATTAAAATCATGGTCATAGAAATCCTAAAGAAATAAAATAATTCTCTAATACAGTGGAGGGAATTATTGTCATGGGTTGAAAAACTAGTTCAAGTGCTTGGAACATACCTATGCTAAATGAAAGAGAGGTGTGTAGGATAAGGACACTTGGGGGATGTTTCCTCTAGGGATAAAGGTGTCAAGTCACAAAAGCAAAAGATATAAGGCTAGAATCTTAAGAGAATGCATAAGTCACGGGCTATAAGAAACAAAGCTAAAGTTGATATTAGGTTGAAAAGCACAAATAGTTCAATGAAATGCAATAATATAACTCAACAGTGGGAGCCCTTCAAGAAATGGACAGAAAAAAATATTTAAGAGGAAATATGAAGCTTTATAAAAAATTCATGGTGGGAATAAAGAGGGCTCTTGAGCCTATGGAAAAATATCAACATGGGAGCCAAATGGCTAGTAGGTACTAACTAGAGAATCCATGTAAAGGTAGGCTCTACCAGTGAATTATGACACATAAAAAATGGCAAGAGGGGATCATGTTGCAAAATAGTGGGAACAATCCTACCAAAAATTTGAAAACGACATCATAATACATAATGCAAGGCAAGAAATCCCTACCCTATATGCAGTTATCGAAAACATTATTTTCCACATTAGACCTAATGTGAACAATAGTGACAAAAAAAGTGTCACAGAGCCACAAAAAAATTAAAACACCACTAGAAAACACTTGTTATAGGTTATCTCATTAGTTAAAATATGAACAGTGGTTACCAAATAAAGGAAAGTGGATAAAATATTTAAAATGGGTGAAAAACATATTTTAATCCTCCATTTTTGCCTTTTATCCAAACTTGGCGCATTATGGTGAAAATAACACTAAAATTTAATTGTCAATATTTGAATATTCAACCTTCGGAATCGAAAGTCATTTGGATCAACTAATTTCTCATGATTTCCTCTTCAAATTGATTCCATTTTTCCAATTTGTATGAGATAATTTTAGGTTTTTAATTAATTTTTAAAGTGGTGTGTGTGTGTCTACTTCTAGTTCCCATAAGGCACATATGGATAGCCTAGTAGACATGTTCCTTAGGTAAAGGCACACATATATGAACCTATCCCTAAGGAAAAATGTGTATGCTCATTCCACCTTGCAAAATGAAAATGGTTTACCCTCTAATTATTTATTTTAATATAATATGGCTATCATATGGAGAAAAAGAGAGATCATGAAGAAATGGATAGTGATATTTTAAACAATTTAGGGGAAATGGATGATCTCTATAATTTTGATCTTCACAAATTATTTTGGATGCCCAACATGCACACTTAAAATCTCTTGCTTCAAATGTTGTTAATTATTGGAGTCTGGATCACTATTACTTTATGATAAATGATCAACCACTAAGGCTTGAAGTAGATTAAATCTACTTCATCATGGGCATCTCCCAATGAGGAAAGGTAGAGAACCTAAAAAGTTGAAGTGAGGGAGGATTAATCATTGAAGATTGCATTGATGTTTATTGTAGCAAGGGGAAACAGGAAGTAGGGACCCAAATCCCCAACCTAAACATAGAGAGCATGAGGTTCAATATCATATTGTTCATCATAGCACAATTGGAAAGCTCAGCTTCATTAAATCTAGGATCATGATCCTAGATGTTCTATATAGTAGAATGCATATTCCCTATAATATTTTAGCGATGTACTATATAATTCTCTAGCGTAAATAATCAACTAATAGAGTTCAAGTTGGGTAAGATAAATAACTTTGGATATGGAAGTATCTTATGCTATTTTCTTAATGTGTTCTAACACTATGTCCATCAATGGATTTCTAGATGTTACACCCATAGGTACCTTGCATGACACTATGGTCAGGCCTTATGACTAGACTGGGAGAAAGAAGTGTCTCCATCAACACATTTGATGATGAGTTTTTCAACTAGTGGGCATGACAGATTGTAGCCATAAATGATTATCCATATGCAGGCTTGGAATTTAGAGAAGGCATAGGGCTTGCACTACTTCCCGATATTATATCGGGTGAAGTATCATACTTTGATTTTAAATTTATTTATTTTTTATTCATTTCCTTTTTATAAGAAAACAACTCAAGAAACGAGGAAATATCTTTGGCATGAAAAAAATTCAAAAAAAATCAATCGATCATGTATATGTGGGACCGATGAGACCAAATGGAAACCTGTGGCACTAGCGTTGAAGTAGAGGAGAGGACCGGCCTAACAAATATACATATCAAGTTATTTGATCTATGAAATGGAACCTAAAGGGATTGACCCATCAAATGCCAAAGATATATATTAACGAACTTCCAAATTCCATCCAACGTTGAGTAGTAGGAGTATCATGGATGTGGGTTTATCTGTTTTTATGGATGGAAAATAGTATATTTTGCGACCACAATACACATCAAGACCCAGGGCCTTTGGCCTAGATATTATGTATTTTATTGTATTGCCCAAATGTATAAATGTACGATCATGGTCAAGAATCCAAATTTTGTAGGCCATTTATCAACATTGTGTACTTGATGAGCATTAAATAAGATATATATACATATTTTGATCAACTTTACATATGCGCAATTATGATTATATGACTATGATTGTTGGGAATGATAAAGATGTTAATCCAATACATAATTAGAAAACAAATTAGCAAAATGATTTCTACTTCTAGGCACATGAAGCCTCGTAATTGTGTTTAGAAGCTTTGCTTCTCTCTTCTGTGCATCTCTTATCTTTAAAGAAATTAAAAGAGAAAATTTCCTCACTTTACATTAGGGTTTAATTTTTTCTTCTTCTTTTCCTCTGTTGCAAAAATGAAAAGATAAAGAAGAGTTTTTTTACATCAATAATTCATTTATTTTCAGCTTATTTAGTGCATTTATACTTTAAAAGAAAAGAACTTAGTGAACATTTCCTTCTTTAGTTTCTTGTTTGAATTTGTAGGTTCTTTGATTGTGTGGTTGTCAGGTCTTATTGTGAAAAAAAAATTCCTACTTTAGTTTCTTGTTTGAATTTGTAGGTTCTTTGATTATGTAGTTGTTAGGTCATGCTGTGGAAAAATTAAAATTTTTGGATAGATTGTTAGATGTGTTTGGAATTTCAAAAGGAAAAGAAAAAATTTCATTTCCTAAAAGTTTGTAGAGTTCTATTATAAAATTTTAAAACAAAAGAAGTTAATTTAATCATTGTAAAATAATTACTTGCATCTATAGTCAATATTATTATAGTTGATTATGTTGAGTTTGACAAACATCATAATTTTATCTCCATAATCATGAGTAAACAACAACACCTTAAAAAGATTACTTAAATCCAAAATATATTAGAATTTTTCTTTTACTAAGAACAGAAACAAGTCTAGGATTCTTATGGCCTTGGATTAGGTTTGGAGAGGTAACTCTCCAAGCCCATTCAACTAAAACGTAAAGTTTATTAATGAGTGGATAATTCCAACAATGAATAAGTGTTACCAAGGAAGCTTCTCTCATACAAGAGTAAAGAACTAGGTATACCCCCTCTCTAGATTATCTTAACATGTATGTATTTCTATGTGTATAGGGACTTTTTTTGGGCCCTATCATCTATATATTTTCCCTTTATGAAGTTTCAGGCTAAGATACCCTACCCATGTGTGTGGTTTTGACTAATGAATGCCCCTACAAGTTAGCATCTTATTTGCATTTTCTAGGTTCCTCCTAGATAACCACAAAGGGAAATACCTATAGTACCTTAGACAAACATTACATCATCATTTCTAAGGTTGATCTCAACACAAAGGAAATCATGTGTGCATAATATTTCTATTTCTCTCACAAAATATTTTTCTAACTACCCAAATCACTCCCCATATCCTCCATGTCTGAGATGTCAAAAATGTAGGGGAAAATTTGGGAGACAAACTCAGACTGACATATGAGTAACTAACATATAACTTCAATCACATTTTGGAAATCAAGGAGTTATAAAAATTCTTGATCTTCCCCAAAACCATGGACCATCTTCAAAAAAAATCTCATATTTAGTGTGAAGAAAAAAGAAAACTAAAAAAAAACCCCTTAGATAAAGAGTTATTCGCAATTCTTTCTCCAAGTCAAATGAATCCACTAGTGAAAATGCAAGGGAGGCCAATAACCATTAAATCAGCATATTATAGTATCCAATTCATAGTTTTTGTGAACATGAGTGATCTTTGACATTCTGATCTCCACCATGGGTCATCTTTCACTTATCCACAATATAGGCAGAAAAGAAGTATGAACAAATAATGTGGAACATTATTTTTTTAACCACATACATGGAGGAAACATGGTTTGAAGTTGAAGAGACCCTAGGTCCTATTGTTCACCTCCTAATCACAAGACCGAATGGATAATTGAATATTTCCATAAGCTATAACCATACAACAAATATTGGTCTTCCAACTTTTTACTCTCAAATATCAAATGTTGTTTGTCCCTGAATTCCCAATAAAAACTATGGTGGCTACTTTAAATAATCTATATAATCATCTAAATTCACCCATAAAGATATGGTATTCCTAATGGGATATCTTACCATCATCTAAATTCCATCCTTTATAACAACAATTTCAAAAAATACTTGGTAGAAAATCAACTCCTGAAACTTCCTTTTCAAGGTTTTGCAACATATGAAGAAAGGTGAATAATGGAAACAAGACAACCCTTATAGTGATATTTTAAACCCTTGAAGTTATCACTACAAATTTCGAGTACATCTAATCTAATATTAGAATAAAGAAAATGAACTTGATACCTTTGGACCTCAAGGGGGTATTTTGCATAGTTTCCTAAATCCTTTGTTTGAGAATTTGGTAAACAAGAAATAGAGACTTTAAATTTTAAACTTCTAGAATAGTCCCAGCAGATCCAATGTTTTTATCTACAATGAAGGCTCAAACGAGTACAGTAGGGATATGTGGTGTTTCAGGTTGAGTTTATTGGAGTTATTTACTAGAATTCCCACTTTCTAGAAGTTGGATTGAAGGGGGATAGGATGATTGTGTTGTTTTCCATTTATTATGGGGATTCCTCCTCTCCCCTTCTAATTGCCGCTACCATTTTGTGAAACAAGATACCAACTAATGCCTTGAAAATTCCAAATTTTATAGTGATATAGTAGGTAACTAACTCGCATGACATGGGTTCTTGTTATAAGACTACTAGCCAAGTGTTTGATGAAATATTTCTTCTTCTTCTTCTTCTTTTTCTTATTCTTCTTATTTTTATATGGGGTTCATGGACCTCGAATATCGGTGATCGCTACGTCCACGGAATATTTGTACCATGAAAAGCCACCCAAAGGTATCACATCCTATTGGCTCAACCACAGAGATTGACCCCAAGAGTGTCGAGAGAATTGAACTTGTGCCCTCTCAATAGAAAAGGTGATTTAACAACAGGGACTCAAACAATTGAGCTAACCCTCAGTGTTGTAAGAAATCAACCCCCCTCCCTCTTAGCCTGAAGGTTAGAGTGGGAATAAATATATTACAATAATTCTCGTCATGTCACTATTGGATATTTGAACCTGGGTACAGAGGATAACAACCATTCCATTGAACCACCTAATATAACCCCAAGTGATAGTGTTTGATGAAATCTTTGATTGCAATGTGTTTGAAAAAAAAAATGTTCCTAATATTTGACAAACACTCTATGAGCAAAGTATTGGAGAAAATCCATTTATATATTAATGTATGTGTGGGTATTATTATGCGATACATTGATTTTAAATGGGGGAATATGTGGTTTTGGCAACTAGGGTTATGTAGGTGAATCAGAGACACTATCTCTTTGGGGTTTTTAGAGGTAGAAAAGGTGTATGCCACCATAGAGGTGAAATTTGTTGACTTAGAGGAGTCGTTTGATTATTCATCGGGTCCACTAAAGTTTTGCTAAATCTAGTTGGAGCCAAGTAGCACAGTGCATGCAACTCTCAGTGACTAGCTTGGCATAGGGGTGATGGATTAGGCATAGGATCAATTTGAGGAAGTCATGGTCAGTTTGTCACAAAGGGGATATGTTCATCTTAGCTTGGTGTTTAGATCATATCCATCCCAAGCTCTAGATGGTTGACAAATGGATGATACTCCCTTACACAACTCACGAGATAGGGCAGTGCTACAACTTTTTGTGCCTTTGTCAATGGTGGAAGATTTCTTTCACAATCCGAAGGTACAAGCTTCTCATCAATATGTGCAACTACTCACAGAGGAGAGCCTCTCTGTTTTTTCTTTTGGCGAAGGAAGCCATTGGCAGGTCTTTACTTCTAGGGGTCTTAACCTTTTGCCTAGATAAGGGAGTGGTGCCTCACTAAGTTTTTGAGCTACACCCATGTTGAAGGTATAGTCTAAAGGGTACACCATTTACACCCAATGGAAGGATCTTTTTACAAAATTTGGAGGCTACTCCCTTCGACTATGAGGGATTTTCCATCAATGCACTTGGGAAATACTCTCCCAGGTGGACCAAAGATCTGAGGGTTGAAGGGGACACCGAACTTGAGCCTTGTCCACAAGATGAGGGATACATAGCAATTTCATGAAGGATTTAGGGCCAAAATGGAAGAAGGTTATATGTGCAAAAATTAAAGGGGGGAGATATAGTATAGTATTAGAGGAGGACACATAGTTTCATGAGCTAGTCCAATTGGGATATCTACCTATGGTTAGCTACGCTAGGGGTCGATGTTTTTCTCACAAATACTTTTGCAAGCGGGTTTCATTATCATGGGGAGGCTAGATGAAAATCCTTCCCTCAGTCACTTCCTAAGCACAAGGTGTTGATTTTTCACAGCATCTTATAAACTGATAATTACTTCTTATGATCCCTTAAGTTAATTTTTTATTTCTTTCATGTTCATTACAAAGAAATTACATATTATATCTCAACTGTATAAAAAAATGACTGTAGGATCATAAAATATAGTCAAACGAGAGACACAAGAATTAACCTTTGAAAAACCATCTTCGGGGAAAAACCCAACAGCCTTTTTCTCAGAGAAATTGATTGATTCAACAAGAGATACATCCTTATCTTATCATTCAAGATAAATGTGAAACTGACAATGAACAGATCTAGTTTAAAATTGGCCAACCAAAAGTATCCTCATAAACTTAGTTTATTGTGCCTCAGTGATTAGGTTTTATGCCCAAGAAATATCTCTAATCAGAATTGAACCTTCTATATAGTTCATAAATTCAGTCTTCTTGTAGAGATTAGTTTTGTCCAAAAACTTGACTTGCTTCCTCACTTCAATTTTCCCTTGTATTTCTTCCTTTTCTTGATTAGAGTTAGTGTGAATTGTATTTAACATGAGATGATATTAATTTCCCTTTGAAGGAGGTTGAATGGTCTTTATATAGAAGTTAAATGATCCTGGAAAGACACAATTCTAAGGTTGGGTCAACTTGAAGCCAACCTTACTATTGGAGGAAAAAATACATAATTTGAAAATGAAATTTACCTCTTTTTGAAGTTGATACTAAGAACATGTCTTGAATATATTATTACATTTATTTGGAGGGCTAAAATAACAATTATGAATACTGGCCATAGCTACAAAAATTCAACACTCCCTCTTAGCTAGGGAAGTATTCATAATGATTTCTAGATGTTCTCTTGTTGACAAATTTCTCTAACAAAATTTTATAGCAATTCATCATCAATGATTACCATTATTCAGTTACCATAATCCTAGTCATCGATTCTAAACTATGCTAAAATCTACAGTATCAACTAGGTACCATAATTTTGGTTAGCAACTCTGACACATGGTAAATCAACAACATTTAAAAGTTACCATAATTATGGTTAGTACCTCTAACCTATGGTGTATCCTCACCATAATCCTATATGGTACTCTTGACTCGTGGTACATCATTAGCATCAACTAGTCATCATAATTCTTGTCCATCTAACACATGGTATACAAACTTGCCTTGGTTCACCATCATTCTAGTCAATATCGTTGATACATGGTGAATCTTAGAAGGCCGCACTCTACCTAATTAGGTTTCGGCATGATGCTAAATGAGCTCACTCAACCTATCTAGAGAGTTATGATCATGATGTTCAAAGGCACCCACTCAACTAAGTGATCCTAGGCCTCTAAGACCATTCTTCCTAATTGTTAGTGTCTAAGAGTCACTAGTGATCAAATATATTCTTACCATGTGGTTGATAGGGTTATTAGGTCAAATTGTTATATTTTGATATAAAAATTTGATCATTGGTCAGTTCTAGGTCATTACTACTCCCTCCATTCTCAAGGTCAATAAAAAGTTGTCATGGTCTTATCATGATTCCTTGTGATAGGTCATCCAAGAGTGTCTTGGTCATCATTCTAGTTATCATTCCATTTGGTGTTATCATTAGGTCATATCATCAAAAGTCATGTAAAAAGTCATGTCATAACCATGGTCACCATCATAGGGAGTAGTAATTAGGAAAAAGTGTTCTAAATAATTTCTAAGGTACATTTTCCTCCTTATGAAGATGTAACTATGCTCAATAAAGAAATAAAGTTGCATTACACTATCCTATCATTTCATTTCTAAAAAATGTTAGGATATTCTGACATATAGGAAATAGTTAAGTATAACTTGGTCTAGTGTAGAATTAGGTAAAGTGTGTTTCTTTACTATGTACTTTTGTAACTTATAATCCGATGATCACAATATGTTCTAGACATGAAGTGATCTGACGGTTCATTCTCTCCTCTGTATTACCGACACTTGATCAATGGCTTAACACCCGATTGGTCCATGATCTCTATTTAAAGAGCATTTAGGGTCATTTGTAAGGTGATCGTTCATGATATAAGCTTATGTAAATTTTCTTTCTTTCTTTAATAAATTATCTAAAGTGGTCGTGTTGGCTCAGGCCATTAACTGTTTCCCT
Organism: Pinus tabuliformis; assembly: GCA_031772625.1. Classification (NCBI taxonomy): domain Eukaryota; kingdom Viridiplantae; phylum Streptophyta; class Pinopsida; order Pinales; family Pinaceae; genus Pinus; species Pinus tabuliformis. The sequence continues at coordinate 632,796,014 of CM062804.1, read as the reverse complement.
CTTTGAGGGTTTTAACCACATCAAGAATACTAGTGTATTGATCTATGATCTATTTGTGAGTGGTGTCCTTTGGTGTTCTATCTGGGGAAGTTACCCTGCAAATTACTACATGGTACTAGAGCTATTTGAGGGCCGCATCCGTTGGTGATCCAAATCTGAAGCCGGTACAACTGCATCTGACTATCATTTCTTAGATCTACTATTTCTAATAGCTTTCAGGATGAGAGGATTGCTCTGTTGTGTTAGGAGTATTTGTTCCAGTGAGGAACCCCTTTCATTTCACGCGAAAAGGTTTTCGGTAGCCCTAGCTACGTCATTTTTATGATCTGGAGGTATACAATCTTTATTTGCAGTTTTAGTTGTTTATCTCTCTGTTTATTTCTATTTATTTAGCTCTATGTTTTTTTATTACTGGATATATATCTTTCATGTGTGCATATTCTCTTCGCTACGCGACTTTGTGCGATCTAGACAATTCAGAAATAGAAAGGAAGGATTTTTCTCGTGCATATGCTCTTTTCCGTCGTGCCTTAGTGTGATCTCGGAAAATCAGAAACATTGAGTAAAATATTTAGTTTCCTGTGAAAGCTAACTTCAAGCCATAAGGTTTGGTTTTTTTTTCATGTCCACGCTGGGTTGTGGGTTTCTTTGTTTTATAGGAAAAAAAGACTTTTTCAAGTAAGCACGCACTCCAAAGCTTCAGTGACTAAAAAAAATTCCAAAAACCCCCTTCCTCTTTTCAGAAAATTACTAACCTTTTAAACTAGCTCACTTGGTCCAAAATTGCTTTACGAGAATAGAGGTCCTGGATTCAAGTATTTCTTTTTGTTGAGTTACTTTTTCAAAAAGCACATGTAACTTATGTTTTAAAGTTACTTTATGTAAAAGTGTTCTCACCCATTATAAAAAGTGAGTCACTTATAATTCTAAAGTCTCTTTATCTTTTATTTAAGTTACAATTTAGTGGGTAGCTCATAAATTACCATTGTAAAAGTGACTTTCACTTATTTATAAAAGTGGGTCACATAATTTTTTAAAGTGACCTAATTAGATTAAGTTTGAAAAGAGGGAGATTTTTTTTAGATATAATATTATCATTCACTTCTACACATTCACGTACTTCGTCAGCATCTTCAACAACTTTTCTTCAAAAGACCATAATTACTTCATCCAGAAGTTGTTTTCATAGCCATTTTTTTTTAATCAGCCTAATTTTTCAAGATCTTTCCATTGGAACACTTAGTTTCAGCATCTATAGCTTCAGTTTCTATTAAAATGGAAAGACCATTCCAAGTTATTCTTGACAAGACCAACTACTTCCAATGGGTGTCCTACATGGAGGATTTACTTAGAAGTAAAGGTCTTTATAGAATAACCTCAGGCCAAGAGTCTAAACCCAAAGATGAAAATAAGCAAGCCAAATGGGAAAATAGGCAAGATCAAACATGTGGGTTGATAGGGATGTCTATTTCTCCAAACCTTAGATTCCATATCGCAGAACTTGATACCCCTGATGAAGCAATGAAACAGATGAATAAAGTTTTTTGAATTAAAAATGAAATTAGAGCCCATCAACTCGAAAATGAGTTTCTTACGTTGGACCCCAATAATTTTTCCTCCATTGAATATTTTTTGTCCAAGTTCAATACCCTTAGACTTCTCTTGGAAGGTGTTAAGGTTAAGAAAGAAGATGGTAGCCTTATCTATTCCATTCTTACTAAGTTGGGACCAGCCTACTCTGTGTTTGTTTCCACCTTCCATTCTACTAGAGAAGCCTTTATTTCTCAAGGACAAGACTACAAGTCCCCCTCTTTTGATGCCTTTTGTGATCCTTTATTGAGAGAACAAGAAAAACTCTTACATCTTGGTCTTCTTAATCTTGGAAACTCTTCTAAGAAATCCTTAGCCACCCAATAGCAACCAAGTTCAAAGAATCCTAAGAAGCATCATCCTAAAAAGAATGGCCCTAAACCAACCAAGGGTCCTAAGCACTTTCAATCTCAAAATGAAAAATCAATTCAACAAAATGATAAGGCAAGAAAAAACAAAGGGAAGAAGACTGATAGACATTGAAACTTTTGTAATCGAGATGGCCACTTAGAATCCAAATTCTTTAAGAATATGGAAGCCTTGGAAGCAACAATGAAGAAGCATAACATCCATTTGGAGCACTCTTCAACTTCAACTTCATCTTCATGAATAACAATTTCTGCATGTGGTTGTCAAGCATCTCGATCTGGTTATGCACTAAATGCATCTTCTTCTTCTCATTCTCATGAGTGGCTCATTGATTCTGGAGCTTCTTATCACATGGCCAAAAACAAAGCCATGTTTTCTTCTTTAAATTATTGTAACACCAAAAGTATATACGTTGGTGATGATAGATCTCTTAGTGTTGTAGGGACTGGAACTATTTATCTAGGCAATGTTTAATTTATGATGTATTATGTGTTCCAAACTTATCCTGCAACCTTCTATCTATATATCAAATAACGCATTTAGGTGAAGGTAAAACCATTGAATTTTCACCTCATGATGTTGTAATTAAGGACCTAAGAGATCCTAGACAGATTTTAGATACTGGCATTACTGATGATTCTACAAGGTTGTATAACTTTAACAACTTTGGGTCATCAACTCTTCCCTCGGTCTTTGTTGCTCATAATAATGAAGTGAGCAAACTTTGGCATGAGTGATTTGGTCACTTAAACTATCGCTCCCTTCAAGATATATGTAAGGAAAATATGGTGATAGGTCTTCCTATGGTATCTTGTAGAGATGGTGTTTGCTCCAAATGTGTACTTGGAAAACATCATCAGTATAGTTTTGAAAATGTGCCTCTTGGCATGCCTCAGCCCCTTTACAGCTTGTGCACGGTGATTTATGTGGTCCACTTCCAGTTGTTTCATTTTTTGGCTACAAGTATTTCTTAACTTTCATTGATGATTTCTCTAGAAGCAATTGGGTATACTTCTTAAAACTAAAGAGTGAAATATTTAACATGTTCTTTGCCTTTAAAGCCTTTGTTGAGAAAAAATCTGGACATCAAATTCTTAAGCTAAGATCTGATAATGGTGGAGAATATGTTAACAACAAAATCATCAAATTTTGCACTGAGCATGGAATTCAAATGCAACATATTGTTCCATATACTCCACAAAAAAATGGTGTAGCTGAAAGGAAGAATCACACCTTAAAAGAAATGGCTAATTGTATGCTTCAATATAAAGGACTTAATCTTAATTTTTGGGCAGAAGCAATTAAATGTGAAAATTAAATAGTAAATTGCACTCTTACTAATGTTTTAAGGAATATCACTCTAGAAGAAGCATGGAGTTTGATTAAACCAAATGTAAGTCACTTTCGTGTTTTTGGAAGTGAAGCATGGGCCCATATTTCTGATGAGAAACATAAAGCCTTAGAACCTAAGAGTGAAAAATGTATATTTGTTGGATATTCTGAAGATTTCAAAGGATATAGACTTCTTCCACCTAAATCTAAAAACATTATCATTAGAAGAGATGTAAATTTTGTTGAAAATATATCGGCCTACGAGCCTAGTTCGGTGGATGTGCCACCTCTCTCTATCCCTTCTACTTCTGAAAATATTTCTTCTTCGTATGATGATAGTGAGGATGAAAATCCTCCCCCGCCTTCTCAGGATCCTCCTTCAACTCCTCAGCTTTAAAAATGGGCCCGTGCTACTCGGGATGCAACAAGTTCTCTTGTAGGTGATCCTATGGAACAATGACATACACATTCTCAGTTCGATAGAGCCTCTTCTTTCCCCGCTAAAGCTTCAATGAATTCTAATCCTAACACCTTTGCAAAAGCTTCAGGCCATCCAAATTTGGATGCAGCTATGAATGAAGAATATCGTTCATTATTGGCAAATGATATAGGATCTTGTTCCTCTTCCAAAGGGGAGAAAACTTGTTAGATGTAAATAGGTTTACAGAACCAAGTTTGGACTAGATGGAAAAGTTGATAAACATTAGGCTCTTCTTGTTGCTAAGGGTTTTTCACAAGTGAAGGCATTGACTATACTAAAACCTTCTTCCCTATTGCCAAAATGAACTCTATCTACCTTGTTCTTTCCCTTGTTGCCTCTTTCAAATGGGAAGTCCATCAAATGGATGTTAAAACTGCTTTCTTACATGGGGACTTGCATGAAGAAATCTATATGGAACAAACTCCTGGCTTTATACAAATAGACTCTAGCCTTGTATGTTGGCTTAAGAAATCCCTTTATGGTCTCAAGTAAGCCCCTCGGGTTTGGTATGCAAAAATGGATAGCTTTCTTTTAGATACTGGATTTTCTAGGTGTCATTCTGATAATATAGTCTACACCAAGAAAGTGGGTAAGTCTCTTATCATTCTTGTTCTTTATGTTAATGATCTTATCCTTACTAGTAGTGATCCCAACCTTATAAAACATGTGAAGTCCAACCTTAAAAAGCAGTTTGAAATGACAGACTTAGGACACTTACATTATTTTCTTGGTCTTCAAGTCTTGCAATCCAAGGAAGGTATTTCCCTTTCCCAATCCAAGTATGCATGTGATCTTCTACGCCACTTTCACATGGAAGACTGTAAGCCAACCCATTCTCCCTTTCAATTTGGAGCCAAACTTTCAGTCAACTTTACTTTCCCTGAAGTTGATGCTACCTTATACCGTCATCTTGCAGGAAAACTTTTGTATCTAAGCCATACTCATCCTGACCTTTCCTTTTTTGTTGTCCTTATTGTTCGGTTTATGCAAAACCAACATGAAAGTCGTCGGAAAGCAGATAAAAGAATACTTCGTTATGTTCAAGGTACAATTCAGTTTGGGATTCATTACAGTGTAGAAGCATCTCCTCTATTGGTTGGTTTCACTGATTCTGATTGGGCTGGTGACCCTGATGATTAGAAGTCTACTGCAAATTATCTCTTCACTCTTGGTTCTGGACCTATTACAAGGGCTTGCAAGAAACAAAGTGCCATTTCTCTTTCTTCAATAGAAGCAGAGTATTGTGGCACCGTAGAAGCTAGTAAGGAAGCCATGTGGCTTCGTCAAATCCTGTCGGAGTTTGGCTTTCAGCAGCAGCATCCGACTACACTTTGGTGTGATAATCAAAGTTCCATTCAAATATACAAAGATCTAGTCCAACATCAACACAACAAACACATTGAACTACAAATGCATTTCATCAAAAATCTCATTCATGACCATGTTCTTGAAGTGTAATATTGTTCAACTAATGATCAAGTTGCAAACATCTTTACAAATGCTCTCACAGAGGCGAAGTTTACTAAACTTTGATTTATGGTTGGAGTTTAGGAAGTTGTCACTAAGGGGGCATAGGCTCTATGTTATGAAACTAGCTCACAAAAAGATATAAAAGATAGATCAACGCCTTATAAATAAGCCTCTTCGAGGAGGCAACCTCCTTTACATTACATAAATGAACAATTCTTGGATGATACAAATGACAAGGCCTCCTTTCTATATATAGGAGTCTAAGGGGTCATAATGTAATCAGAGTCGACATAACAATAATAATGTAAGGGCACAACAATAACAATAGTGAGCTTCCATGGGGCACAATAATAACAATATGGGGACTACATGGGCACAACAATATAATAAGGGGGTTGCACTAATAACAATAAGGGGTTACACTAGTAGTATAGGGACCTAACATGCCCCTCTCCTTCAAAAAGTTTTGTCCTCAACGCTTGAGTAGTTCTGGATGCTTCTGTATAAAATTGTCATCCCCCCGTGTGGAATCTTTAGCGGGTAGGTTCTTCCACTTGATGAGATACTCTGAAATTGATCGATTTCGTAGTTGTCGGGTTCTTGTTTCCATGACTGCCTCAGGTTCCAATATGATTTTTCCTTCCTCGTCAAGTTCCGCCAATAGTGTTTGAACTGGGAGCTTGTCACTTATAAACTTATTTAAGCATGAAACATGCAAAATTGGGGGCACTCGGGAAGATGAAGGAAGCTCCAATTTGTATGCCATGGCACCAATATTTTGTAGCGTCTTGTAAGGACCATAGTAATTTTGTGATAATTTATTATCCTTCTTAGTTTGCTTGAGGGAAATTTGTTTGTATGGTTGTATTCGTAAAAACACCTAGTTGTCTATATCAAAAATTCTTTCGCTGCGATGTAGATATGCCCGTTGCTTCATTCGATTCTGTGCCAAAGTGAGGTTATCCTTTAAGAGTTGGAGAACTTGTTCTTGTTGAGGGCCTACCTTAACACCTTCATGAGATATAATATTACCCAAGTATTCCACCTCTTGTACTCCAAATAAACATTTGGAGGTTTTTGCATATAATTGTTTCTCATCCAATAGTCTGAGCACTCTATCAACATGTTGAACATGATCCTTCCAAGACTTGTTGTAGATTAGTATATCATCAAAAAATACTAACACAAATTTTCTAAGGAAGAGTTTGGAAATGGAATTCATCAAACCTTGGAGTGTAGAAGGTGCATAGGGAAGGCCAAAAGGCATGACCAACAATTCGTAATGACTCTCATGAGTTCTAAATATTTTTTTCAGAATGTCTTCAGTTTTCATTCTGATTTGATGATATCCTTCATGAAGGTCCAAATTTCTTAAGTAAATTTGTCCATGCAATTCATCCAATAATTCTTCAAGGACATGAATGGGAAATTTATCTTTAATAGTGAGCTTGTTGAGATCTCTATAATCTAGACACATGCACCATGATCCATCCTTCTTGTGCACCAATACTACTAGAGTGGAGAAAGAGCTTTGACAAGGTTGAATTATACCAGCCTCTAGCATTTCTGCAACCATAAGTTCAATTTCACTCTTTTGTGCAAAGGGATATCTGTAAGGCCTGACGTTTGGAGGAACACTTCCTGGAAAATGAATAGCATGATCATGATCAAAAATAGGTGGGAGACCTTTGGGAGTCTCAAATACCTTAGAATGATTGTCCAATACTTTTTGGAGATCTGGAGAAATAGATGATTTCGGTGTGGGAACCTCTAGTGAACATAATTGTGAAATTACGCCACGTTTATCTTCCTTTAGAAGCTTTGTCATGTCGTTAGAGCTGATTATCTTTTCCGATTTCCCCAAATATTGTAGCCATTGGACTCCTAGTACAACATCAGCACCACCCATTGGAATGGAAAGCATTGGACTATTCATAACATATTCTCCCATGGATAGCTTGATATTATGGCACTTTCCAAAGAAATTTATGGTTCTTCCATTTGAAACCATCACTTGACAATCGGGTGTTGGATATAGGAAACAATTCAATTCCTTCACTATCTTACAATGAATAAAACTATGGGTATTGCCCGAATCAATCAACTCTATTACCTTTTTCTTCTTGATATGTCCTTCTATTTTGATAGTTTGAGGAGCGGTAATTCCTTCCAATGCATTACAATATATGGTCAGATTCATTTCTTGATGTTCTAAGTGATCTTTCACTTCTTGAACCTTTTTCTTCTTGATATGTCCTTCTATCTTGAGAGTTTGAGGAGTGGTAATTCTTGCCAATGCTTTGCAAGATATGATCGAATTCATTTCTTCTTTCTCTTGGGTTGGTTCCTGGTGTATATCCTCTCCTTTTGATGTTTCTTGATCCTTTTCTTCCTTCTCTTCACAATCTATGTAAAATAATTTCTTCTCAACACACTTATGACCTTTAGTGTATTTGTTATCACAAATGTAACAAAACCCTTTTTCTCTTTTTTCTTCCAATTGTTGTGGTGTAAACCTTGTAGGTTTTGGAAGGTTAGGAGAAAAAAACCTTCCATATTTATAGTTGTGAGTGGTAGGATTCCTTGTTTCCATAATTCCACTTTCATTTTTTCTTTCCAGCCTGAATGCCTTCTCCAATGAATCAGGTTCCCAAAGATGAACCTCATGGTGAATGTTATCCTTTAAAGTCCCTATGAAGACATCAATCCTTTGCTTCTTTGGAATATCATTTACCCTTATATTCAATTTTTAGAAGTCCTCAATGTGCTCTGCCATTGAACCCTTTTGTTTGAGATTTATCAATGGGCTAAAGAAGGTGTTTCTCTTTGTATCCTCATAATGTGCTATCATTTCCTCCGTGAAAATTGACCAAGTGACAAGTGGTTTATGAGAACAAAGACCTTTATACCATAAAAATTGATTCGATTATAAATATAAAGATGCAATATGTACATTTTGTAATAGTTGTACATCATGTAGATCAAAATATTGTTCCATCTGTAATATCCAATTTACCAAATCCTTGCCATCAAACTTCCTCATATCGCATTTTCTTGATTTTAGGAGCTCGATCTTGAAACGACGTAACTCTGTAATTTTGGATCTCCAAGGTCTCAAATTGCGCCCTGTAATATCCCTCTGCGTCCTCTTTCCAATTCCACCAGTCTTATTGAAATTGGATTCTCCAAGAAAGAGTTATGCCCAATCTCTCAAAATGACCTGCTTATATATTATTTCAGTAGAGTGAACTTGTACAAAGAGCCACGTGTTATTGTTTCAACCTTTGGACCTAAAAACAATACATAGAAAAGTACAGTTCGTCCTATTTCTATAGCCTCTCACGAAATTTCAATTGGATGCTCAGAGAGAAAGTTATGATGATTTACCCCAGAACACATGTCTGGGATGTAATTCGGGAGCCTGTAGAAACCCTAAATGTCTTGGATTGTATCTCTGAAAATATAGAGAAAAAAGATCTGAAATTCGGGCCCAAGCTTCATCACGATTTCCGCTCAAATGGGTTTTAATTTCGAAGTCTGAACCTTCGTAGAAAACAAATTATAGTGAAAATTCCACGATGACATGTTTGAGATTGAGTTTTGGAGCTTGCAAAAACCGTAACTTCCTCAGATCATATCTCCGAAAATATAGTGATACAAGATCTAAAATTCGGTCCCAAGGTTTAGAACTATTTCATCTCAAATGGTTTTCTTTTATCTTCTGAAACGTCGCATAAAATAGTTATAGCGAAAATGCCACGAAGGCTTGTTTGGAGCAGCAAAACCCTAGAATCCAAAGCTCTAATACCAAATGTTATGAAACCATCTCACAAAAATATAGAAAAGATAGATCAACGCCTTATAAATAAGCCTCTTCGAGGGGGCAACCTCCTTTACATTACACCAATGAACTATTCTTGGATGATGCAAATGACACAACCTCCTTTCTATATATAGGAGTCTAAGGGGTCATAATGTAATTAGAGCCGACATAACAATAATAATGTAAGGGCACAACAATAACAATAGTGGGCTTATATGGGGCACAATAATAAAAATATGGGGACTAAATTGGCACAACAATATAATAAGGGGGTTGCACTAATAACAATAAGGGGTTACACTAGTAGTATGGGAACCTAACACTCTAAAGCCTCATTCCTTCTCCTATTCTATCATATTTGTAAATCCTTCAATCCTATCCCAAGTTCTTCTTAAGGGGGGATGTTAGGATATTCTGACACATAGGTAATAGTTAAGTATAATTGGTCTAGTGTAGAATTAGGTAAAGTGTGTTTCTTTACTATGTACTTTTGTAACTTACAATCTGACGGTCACGATATGTTCTAGACATGAAGTGATATGACGGTTCATTCTCTCCTCAATATTACCGACACTTGATCTGTGGCTTAGCACCTAATTGGTCCATGATCTCTATTTAAAGAGCATGGAGGGTAATTTGTAAGGTGACTGTTCATGAGAGAAGCTTATTGAAATTTTCTTTATTTTATTAATAAATTGCCTGAAGTGGTTGCGTTGGCTCAAGTCGTGGACAGTTTTCCTCTTTGAGGGTTTTAACCACGTCAATAAATTGGTGTATTGATCTGTGATCTGTTTGTGAGTGGTGTCCTTCGGTGTTCTATCTGGGGAACTTACCCTGTAAATTCCCACAAAAAAGACATGTGATGTCACTCCATGACTGAAGCAAAAAATCAACTTTTGAGTTATAATAAGACCATCCAAGCATTCTAATTCCTCATTTAATCTTCATTGAGCACCTCTCCATCATTGAGCTTCATCCCAACCACCAAAGCATCGAAATTCCTCATTAAAACCCTTGCTTACCTAACTTTGTTGCGCTTCTGGCACCTTCACTACACTTTTGGAAAAGGAGGAAAATCAAAGCATTGAAAGGGTCAAATCAACATCAAATAGGTTCCATAGATTCCCAATGAAGTAAGTGGCCTCTCATCAACTCTTATTCAATTAATTATCTTCAGTAAATGGTGAAAATCCCTCTCCTAGGGTTTTCGTTGCATTTTTTGTTTCCTTTGGTGTTTGGTTGGTTTCAGTGAGAAAAACCCTATCTTTTCTACTTTATCACCCCCATACATACCTTATCTACCTCTCCCAACTATTTACCATACCCATTCCCTTCATTTCCCCTCATTTTCCCTAAAACACTAAGCCTACAGTGCACTTTTGCAAAAATCTTAGGCTAGGACTATGTTTTGTCTTTTTTACCTACTTCCCCCCACTCATTTCAAGTGATTCCACCTCCCAATTCTCCCTAATATCTATCCCCACCCCCTAGAATTTTCCCACAAATTTCACTAATCCCTATCCCCTCCATTCCCTTTCCTAAACTAGCTGTCCCATTTTCCCCTGTTTTCCCAATACTACCCTACCCTTTCCTCCTACCAAACCTAGGGTTTCTATCATGAAAACTGAAACCATGGATAGTGAGAAAAAGAAATACAATAAGGGAGGTCATGTATCCATGTTTGAGCCATCCAATATCAAAGAGATCAATGTTTCATCATACTTCAAGAAATCATTCAAAGATGTTGGTTACCTAGGGTTTTGTGAAAGAATTCAGGAGGTTGGTTTCCATGCCAAATTGACCAACATTTTTGCTAAAAATTTCAAGAGAGACAAGACCACAATATCAACGATAGAATTCATGGTATCAACAGAGGTAGTGGGCATGATTTTTAGGGTTTTTAGGTCATTTGCTGCATATATGGATAGTCTTACTTCAAAATCCATTTCTGAAGTAATGAAGATTAATTTTACAAAAGTGAGAGAGATGTTTTTCAATAATATACCAAATAAAAAAAACCTCCTTTTCTTATGCATGGGAGCTATTATTTGAGATAAATTCGCAAAATATAGTTTCTACAGGAGAGTTGTTGAACTTTGGCCAGCTTCACTTCAAGTCAGTTTTTCAGGTGTTTGGAGCAGCTTTTTGCAGTGCTTGATGACTCTATTGTGTATTTGACATCATAATATTTCCAACCATACCCTTTTCAGCAGCTAAATAATCCATGAAGGCCTCCAAATCACTCTCCAAACCACACGCTCCGCTTCTAGAATTTTTCATTATGTTTTTAGTGACCAAATTCAAACTTGGATTTTGAAAAAATGGGAAATTATTTTTGAAAACTGAGAGGTTTTTCTTGAAAATAACATTATATACAAAATCCTCTCCCAAGTTTTAAAAAAAATTTGTTGTTAGAGATATATTTATCCATCTTTGAGCCCTATTTTTGCAGAAAACCCAGAAATTCCATCCTCCAAAAGCGCAGTGTGGCCACGCTGCGCTTTTTCTCAAGGCCTCGAAATGACAAATGGATTAAATGTATGGAAATATCTTGGTTCCTACATCACATATATCAACTTTAATTTTCATTTCAGCTCATATTTTGGGAGAAAAAGTAAAAAAACTAGCCAATTTTCATGCTTCTGCCACCGTTTTTGACCTCATGTTGTGCTTCTAGAGTGGTTGTGGAAAATTGAGTTTTAAGTGGTCTTGGAGAGGACTGTTTTCATAGTGGAAGCTTCAGAGGCCTAGTAGACATCCCCAACTTTCCAACTATACAATTTTCAGCCCAAAACGTCTCCGGGAAGGCCTCCAAAACATCTTGCCAAAATTCGTTATGCTTATGTTAAGAGCACACTACACTTCTACATGTTTCGCTGCACTTTTGTGGAGAAACCTATTTTTGAACTTTTCATGGTCAAGATTTGATTTTTCTTGATGTAATTAGTCTTGAGCTAATTCTAAATGATGTAATTAATATTTCTAGGGATGGTAAGAGTGAACTTTATTGTAATTATTGCTTTCAAAGTTAAACTAAGTCAATTAGTCTAAACAGGGAGTTGGTTTCTAACCACCTTAGTTTTAGGTTTGGTTAGAGAGATTGATGTAAACAGTTCCTATTATGATGGATTCAACCCTAAGAGAGGAAAAGTAGTTTTTCATCTATATGTAGCCTAATATAAGTCATAGAGAGGGTTGGATGTTTGATAATCATAGCTTGGAGCTAGTGTACACTTTTTTTGCAGTAATACAACAGGAAATTAAAGCTATTATATTGGGATTTTTATGGTATTCTTTGTGACATTGTTTTTTATCTTTTTTATCATCAAATTGAATATATATTTCTCCTTACTGCCATATCTATTCTTTCTTGTGATCATCTCATAGGTGTTTAAGCAGAATTCATAAGTTATATGCTATGTTTTGATGAGATTTTAATGCTAGTGTTTTATTTCTTCTAATGAGTGAATTCATGGTTACATGCTCATTCTGATCCTTTAGATTTTCATCCCTATACCCCAATGAAAACCTACTTTTGTCACTAATCATACCTACCTTTCCCCATTATATCTCTGCAATTGATCGTTTGAAAACCTAGCCTAGTTCCTAGATCTATGAGCTTCATCTAGCAAACCCTAAAATAAAACCCTAGTGAACTTTGAATATCTAGCTTAAGATCTATATTCCTCTCCAGTCACTCATTGGTTATGAGATCATAGAGAGAGTCCTCTTTGATTTGGTAGGGCTAGCTACCAGATCCAAAGTTCGTTTGAGGTTACCTCCATCAGTCTCCTTTCTTAGCCTTGGGACACTAAGGAGGGCTAGCACTAATAATGGTAAACATACTTTGCACAAGAAGAATCCTTGTCCTTTGTTGGACCATTCTCCCTAATCCTGTTCAACCTGACCTAGGGAGAATGATTGTCCTTGATGTTGCAATTTCATCACTCCCTCTCGCTGAGAGAGACATGCTCAATCACTCCAAGATTTTCCTCAAAGCATACAAACTTCATCCTATGATAGAGCTTTTTGCATCAATTCCTTTGACTGTAGAATAGAATTCAAGCCACATTACTTCCTTTTGTACCATGTCTCAATACTAGATCTCACTTTTCTTCGACCTGACATCATGGTCACCACCTGCACCTGATCAAGACAATCCTACAAGTAGTCTTTAAAAACATACTACTCAAGTTTCCAACCAAACTGCAATATACTTGACCTCATCAATACTGAGTGTGACAGATGTCTACTTCCTTCTCATCCAAGAAATCATAACAAAGCCCAAACAAAATCAATATTCTAATAAGCTCTATATGTCTTTTGTGTTAATTAAGGTTTTCATTGATGTCAATATGGCATTAGCCGAGATGGAAAATATTCTTGAGATGCCTGGTTCTAGATGATGATGTCATGACTCTTGTTTGACAAGGATGCCATCAATTCATATGTCAAGCCACTAATGAAGAAGTCTTAAGAAGTGCCAAGTGCCAAATTCCAATCACGTGCCTTATCTGATGTTCTAGACCTTAACCCTTGATGACATATGGAGTACTTCACTTGATGAATGACCACACTTGATGATGGCACTTGATGAGGTCTTGATAACATGGTTGGAAGACTAGATGAAGTGGAAGATCTCATTTGATTGTTGGAAGACTACCTTGGAACTTTCCTAATGATGTTGCACTATAATTGCACTAGTATATGATGACATTGTTGATGTGTCATGGTACATGGATGTTGCACTCCTACATAATGTCTCTATGATCCTGTGATGACATTGATAACAATGAAGAAGCCACGTTGTCCCAAACATTCCTCATGTTTTCCCAAAAGTTTTATGCGTAAAATTTAAGGACAGTCACAAAGAAAAATTATTTTGGACACCTTGGAGGCATCCTGATCCAGGTGGATGTTGGTGGCCACCCACCTATCCCATTTGGACCCCCACAACTGTCTCTTTCAGCTTTTTCAGTTTCCTAAATTATATCACAGTTTACTATTTTTAGCAGTTTTTCGGGTCCTGAACTTCCGGAGCCGTTTTGAGGCCCTAAACGACGTTTTTTTGGGATTCTGGGGCAACATGGGTCCATGGACCCATGTTGCCTCCCAAAGTGGTAGTACTCGGATAGATCTTTCTAACGAGCTATCATACGCGTCAAACGGAGATCGTATGCCAAAGTTACGACCCCGGGAAATTGATGCACCAATTTACCCAAACGGGGCCCACAATTTGGTGTTTCATCTTCTAGGGTTAGGTTTCGGGATGTGAAGGGTTTTCCATTGTTTCTCAACAATAAATAGGCCTTCGAGCCTCATTGTAACACAGTTCGGAACAGTTCAGAGGCATGTAGCCGCACATCTCTTCTCAGAGATAAGCTACCATCGCCCTAGCTGGTTTATTTCCATTTCTGGTTGTAAGCATATTTCAGTATTTTCCATTAATGAAATGAAGCATTATTTCCGCTGCATCTCTGTATTTATGGTTATCGCATCTCTGTATTTATGGTTATCTCTGTAATCTATTGCGTTCCTGTCTAAATCCGGATCACATCCTTTAAAAATGGATCATAAACCATCTTAAAGAGAATTTTTTCCTCTTTCTAACGAGCCTTTATTTTCCCCGAAAATCCCAATATTTTGTGGGATATTGAATTTGTAAGTTAAGGAAATTATTCCTAATAGTGAGCCGACCTACACTCAATCATACAAGTCGTCTTCACTCAAATAGACATGTCCCTTCAGTTATAAATGGAATCTCTATAAATATACGTCTAAACACTTCATTTTGATCAGTAATTTGGGCAAGAATTTAGAGATACGATGTACAGAAGAAGATAAAAGGCCGACGAGAACAAGGAGACTATTGTTTAGGATGAAAAAAAAGGGATAATTTTATTTGGGCATAAAATCTTGGTTGATTTTATCATAGTTGTCGTCGTCAAAGTTATTGTAGTTGTTGTGGTTGAAGCTGTCGTATTTTTCATGGTAAAAGCTGTCGTAGTTTTTGTGGCTGAAGCTGTTGTAGTTGCCGTAGTCGAAGTTTTTGTAGTTGTCATGGCCAAAGTTGTTGTAGTTATCTTAGTTGTTGTGGTAGAAGCTGCCATAGTTTTCATGGTCAAAGCTGCCATAGTTGTCATTGTCGAATTTATCATAGTTGTCATGGTCGAACTATTGATTTATTAGGATTGGAAAAATAGAGCTTGTTGAAGTCTTCTCTTGAGAACAGAATAGGGAAGAGTTGGAGAACTTTATGAAGCAACATATTGAAAATTTGTGGATATCATTGAATACCATGATGCATTGAAGCCATCATGAGGTGACCTTGAAGAATTTTTTTTTGGGTAACATGAAGAGCAGTGGTGACACCTTCATGTGAAGAAAAAGGTTGTCATTGATGATGTGACATGGAGACTAAATGAAGGCATAGCTAAAGATTGATAAGGCTTGTTAAAGAATACATAGGAAGTCATGAAGTATAACCAAACATATCTTGATGAAGTAAAGTTAAGGGTTAGAGCCTCAAAGAGACAAGGTTGGTGCCTTGGAAGATAGGGTTGGAGCCCTAGAGGATAAGAGTCCTCAAGAGACGAGGTTGGTGCCTGTAACAGAGATAGGGTTGGAGCCCTAGAGGTTGGTTCCTCAAAGTGACAAGGTTGGAGCCTTGGGAAGTCCAAGTCGGTTCTTGGAAAAGTACAGGTTGGAGCTTGGGAGATTGAAGATTCGTGTCTTTATCTAGGGTTGGAGCCCTACACAAATATTGTATTTGATTTATTGAGATTAATAAAAGTATTTATTTTTACTGTTCATTTTGTGTTCTAATTATAAGTTATCTAACTGGTAAAAGTAACAATTGAAAAGGAATATCGATTCGCCCCCCCCCCTCTCAGTATTCCAGAAATTGGATCAAATCCAAGTTCCTTCACTCAAAACCTAACAGCTTGAAGGTTGATCACTAGAACACAAATGGAGAAGCCGAGGAAGAAAGTCTCCAATCCTCCTAAATATGTGTCTCCCTCAACCACCGAAATTGAAGTCAATCAATTTGTGAAGGCTCCATTGTTCAATGGAAACATTGATATATGGGAGGTAAGAATGAGGAATTTCTTAAAGACTCGAGGCATTGAAGTCTGGAAATTGGTGATTGTTGATAGCATGATGGATGGAGAATCCAAGGAACATAATAGAAGAGCAGTGAAAGAAATATTGAATGGGATACATGATTCTATGAAGGCCAATTTTGAAAAATGTTTTTCAGAAAAAGGCATATGGGATAAACTTCATGATCTTCACTCAAAAATAGCATTGACAATGATCTATAGTCAAGAAAATGATGGAAAACAAGAAGGAAATCCAGAGCCCATCAAGGAAGGTGAAGATAAGAGTGATAAAATCAAGGCTAAAGAAGACCCAGAAGAAGAAGAGAATGAAAAATATTTTGAAGAATATCTCCTCACTAAACTTATGGCTACCATGGAAGAGATTAACAATTTGAAAAAGTAAAATGAGGAACTTAAGAAGAAAGCACAAGTTGGTAGCCAAGACAAGACAAGGAAGGAAGTTGACCTTGTCAAGCTTCAAGTACAATAAAGAGATGAGGAGCTCGCCAAGATTAAGGAGGAATTTCATCAAAACAAATGAAAGCATCATGAAGAAATTATATCCATGACAAATCAGTTGGATCAGGCAAATAAAAGGGAAGAAAATTTTTCAAGCCACCTTGAACAAAGACTCAAGAGTTTAAACAAAATTGAAGTAGAGATTGATCAATATAAGGAAGAGGTCTCCTCTCTTAGATCTCAACTAGAAGAAGCAAGGAATCAAGCACAAGGAGGTGAGAAGGTGATGGAAGCTTTGGCATTCATAGAAGGACAAGTTGATGAAGCAGAAAGGAGAGAAACACCATGATGTGCCAACTAGAAGAAAATGATGATGACATCACCAAGTTAAGATTAGAAATCACTTCTCTTAAGGGCCAATTATGTGAAGAAACCAAGATGAAGGAAGAAATGGAGATCATTCTATAAAATAGGGATGAAGAATGCAAGAAAATGAAGGAAGAAATTGTCTTTCTTAAAAAGGAAGTTGACTTGCTAAATAAGAACTTGAAAAGTTCTCAAACCCTAGATGACATCCTAAGTCATCAAATGTCTCCCCTTGATAAGTCAAGTCTCAGCTATATAGGTGAATACTTAAGCAAGAATGATGCAAACCATAATGCTTCAAACAAAAAGGGTGTGAGGAAGCCAGGAAGAAATCTTCATGCTCCCAGTTCCAACAAAGGCAAGGAGAAGGATCAAGACAACAATGGAAGAAATCATATTCCTAGGAGGCTTGCAGATGGTGTCAAGAATACAAAAGGTAATGAATATCATCAAAGAATCCCAAGGCAAAAAGACTTTAGAAGTACATCAAGGAAATCTTCATCTCCCATGTATCAAAGTATATTTCTTGGTTATTTCTATTCTTGTACAAACTTTGGGCACATGAAAAATTATTGTAGGGCATATCACAAAGACAAATATAATGGTCCCCGTCAATCTCCTAGAAGAAATTTTGCAAGAAGAAGCCATGATTTCTTATTCATGAACAATATGGAGTGCTTCAATTTCCATAACATTGGACATATGGCACGTGATTGTAACTTGACTTAGGTCCCTCAACAAGCTAAAACTATGTCAACGAAGCCAGAGAAGAAAGTTACACAAGTATGGAGAAGGAAGCAAATTGGGTCTGGAAGTCCCTTGATCACTCCATCCAACAATACATGTTGTTGATTTGATAAATTCATCCTTGATATTACAAATATTTGATGGTGAGACTCTGCCAAAAAGGAGACCATGCATACAGTTAAGGGACATTTGTGATGCTTGAGCATTCTTGGAGAAGCTATCCATAAATGGGCCCTATGAAATCCTTGATGAGTCATACATGTAAAATCATCCTTTGATAGATATTCTCTCGAGAGAAACTCCATTGAAGAATATGATCCCTTTCTCATATGGTGGAATATTGTTGAATATTTCTTCTTTTTTATCACTAACCAAGTAATCTTTCTTGAGGTAGAGGAGTTTATGCAGATAGGGGAAGTTGGTTCATCCATGAAGAAATGCAACTTGGACCATATTTCCAGATGAAAGAGCACCATGACAGGGGAAGTAGCATACCTATGGAGAACTACTATTGATGAAGAAAATATGATGAAAAGAAGAAGCTTGATAGGGGGAGTAATTGGGCACCCCATTTTCCATTGATGTCAAAGGGGGAGGGAAAGAATATTGCCATCAATGACAAAGGGGGAGATTGTTAATCAAGGTTGTCATTGATGTCAATATGGCACTGGCTGAGATGGTAAATATTCTTAAGATTCCTGGTTCTAGATGATGATGTCATGACTCTTGTTTGATAAAGATTCCATCAATTAATATGTCAAGCCACTAATGAAGAAGTCTTAAGAAGTGCCAAGTGCCAAATTCCAATCATGTGGCTTATTTGATGATCTAGACCTTAACCCTTGATTACATATGGAGGACTTCACTTGATGAACGACGACACTTGATGATTTCACTTGATGAGGTCTTGATAACATGGTTGGAAGACTAGATGATGAAGTGGAAGATCTCATTTGATTGTTGGAAGACTACCTTGGAACTTTCCTAATGATGTTGCACTATGACTGCACTAGTATATGATGACATTGTTGATGTGTCATGCTACATGGATGTTTCACTCCTACATAATGACTCTATGATCCTATGATGACATTGATAACAATGAAGAAGTCACGTTTTCCCAAAAATTCCTCATGTTGTACCAAATGTTTTATGCATAAAATTTAAGGATAATCACAAAGAAAAATTATTTTGGACACCTTGGAGGCATCCTTTCAAAATGTATCCTAGACCATATTAAAGAGGATTTTTTCCTCTATATAACGAACCTTTATTTGCCCCAAAACTCCCAATAGTTTATGAGATATTGAATTTTTAAGTTAAGGAAATTATTCCTAACAGTGAGCCGACCTACACTCAGTCATACAAGTCAGCCTAACTTCAAATAGACTTGTCCCTTCAGTTATAAATGAAATCTCTATAAATAGAAGTCTAAAGAATTCATTTTGATCAGTAATTCGGGCAATAATTCAGAGATATGAAGTATAGAAGAACACAGAAGGTCGAGGAGAACAAGGAGACTATTGTTTAGGATGAAAAAAAAAGGATAATTCTTTTTGTGCATTAAATCCTCGTCGAAGTTGCCGTAGTTACCGTGGTTGAAGTTGCCATAGTTGCCATGGTATAAGCTGTCGTAGTTGCCATGGTCGAAGCTTCCCTAGTTTCTGTGGTTGAAGCTTCCATAGTTTCCGTGATCGAAGTTGTCGTAGTTTCCGTGGTCGAGGCTGCCGTAGTTTCCATGGTCGAAGCTGTCGTAGTTGTCGTGGTCGAAGCTTCTATAGTTTCTGTGGTTGAAGCTGACGTAGTTTCATGGTCAAAGATTTCGTAGTTTCTGTGGTCGAAGTTGTCATAGTTGTCGTGGTTGAAGTGTTGATTTATTGGGATTGGACAAATAGATCTTGTTGAAGTCTTCTCTTGAGAACATAATAGGGAAGAGTTGGATAACTTTGTGAAGCATCATATTGAAGATCTGTAGAGATCATTGAAGACCATGATGTGTTGAAGCCATCACCATCATCAGGTGACCTTGAAGAATTTTTGTTTGGGTAACATGAATAGCAGTGGTGACACCTTCATGTGAAGAACAAGGTTGTCATTGATGATGTGACGTGGAGACTAGGTGAAGGCATAGCTGAAGACTGATAGGGCTTGTTGAAGAAGACATTGGAAGCCATGAAGTATAACCAAACATATCTTGATGAAGTAAAGCTAAGGGTTGGAGCCCAAGAGGTTGGAGCCTCAAAGAGAGAAGTTTGGTGCCTTGGAAGATAGGTTTGGAGCCCTAGAAGTTGGAGCCTCAAAGAGACAAGGTTGGTGCCTTGGAAGATAAGGTTAGAGCCCTAGAGGATAGGAGTCCTCAAGAGAAGAGGTTGGTGCCTCTACCAGAGATAGGGTTTGAGCCCTAGAGGTTGGTGCCTCAAAGTGACAAGCTTGGAGCCTTTGGAACTCCAATTCGATGCTTGGCAAAAGGAATACTGATATCCCCCCCCTAGTATTTCCAACATTCTGAACTCTCTACCCAATCTAAATTTGTGTATTCTTGTATTTGTACTTCACTATTTGAGACATCTCAAACCATAATTGATTGTACCATAACCAATTGTACCATATTGGTTCTTCAACTCATGTTGAGCCACATGCCTTGGCTCAACCATAGGTTGATCGACTACTTTTTATTTACCCTAAATGGGTGCTCTTTCTGGAACAACTTATTTTTTGGAAATCCTAGTTTCTCCCTTTACCATTGTTGTTTTATAGCATGTCATATATCTATCCTAACAATATCAATGGAAATCCATCATCTCAAACTCATAGGTCAAATCCCTTTGAAGCTAGAAAAAGGTTTCCTGAGGAATCCCTAATTGTTCCCTTTGTTACGGAATTAAATCTTGTTGCCACTTTCGCTCCCTCTAACACATGAGTCCTTCTATTTCTATCAGAAGAAAATCATATAGGATCAACCTTGATCCATCAGTCCAAGTCTGAGGTACAATCTTCTATTTGCAAGCAAGAGACTCCTTCACGACCCTCAAAGCCTTAAGGTGGTACCATCACTAGTACAAATGGGATGAAAATCCAACGTATATTCGTCATCTATTTGACTCATGGTCATTGGCGATCTGACACACTAGATTCATAATTTTCATCAATGACATTGTGTCAAATAGGCCCTACTTTTTAATATCCATTGGATATTCAATGGCACAAACTTTGAATATCTGATGCCAAAATGGAATAAAATGTTCCATCATCTGACACATTAACTTCGAATATTCAACACCTTCTCCTTTGTCCCGTCAAGAAATTAGGCATTGGATAACCGACATGATCACCAAAATATTTGATGCATAACTGTTGGATATCTGATGAGAAAGGCATCATATTTTCACGTTAATGTTGTCAAATGGGGTGAAAATACAACATTTGGTTCCATCGGATAGCTATTGGGTCTCCGACGACATTTACTTATTTGGTGTGATGAATGTTTTATGCATTCGACATTTGGTTCTACCAGACAATCGCTAGGTTCGACAATTTTTTTATGGATCTGACGGTTGGTTCCGTTGGATCGATCTCATATATACGATTGATGCTTACATTTTTAACTGTCGAATAACTAACGACTACTGATTATTAAATAAAAAAGGAATGATTAGGAGAAGGTGTCCCTCTTGTAATTTATTAATAACAAATAAACTATGTAAAAAAATATTTGTTCCTCCCAATGCCACCCATATCACAGAAGGTGTATGGATATCCTTCATGTATTACACCAAAAGGCCAGGTTTTTTATGCCTCTTATCCAAATTACCATGTTCAAGTTCACTTAATTATCTTTTCTTTCTTCACCACACCATTAACAACATTCTATAATTATTTCTCTTTTGTATTTATGATTTAGATCCTTCCTTTACTATGGGTATAGGTCCATATCCTTCCTTTACATAAATCCTCACTTGACTATATCAACACATTATAGCTTATCAACTTAAGTTCCTTTTATTTGGATATTTTCTCCATATGATCACATGTTGAAACCAAAGGCTAGTCTTTCCATTCCCTTTAGTACCAGATGCTAAGCTCTTAGCTCCTCGTGATTGATGGTGGGAACCAGAGTCATAAAAAAATCTAATAAAATTCACCTATCCACCATCTTCTAAAGTGCACCTAGTGATCTAATTAGATTGACGGTGGAGAAGTCACTTCGCCACCCCCCCATCCAAAATTTAATAGGGGGTCTACAATTTATCATGTATGCAATTAAATATCCCCAAACTCTCTAAAGTTTTCCTTGTGATCTCACGATCCACATGAATCCAATGGAAAAGAAGTCATTATAGTGCCCCCCACACCCCCCCCCCCCCCTCCCCCCCAAAGACTATTTGAACTTTAATGGGGGGGGTTCACTTTTTTGTCCTTATGTGGTTTACTACTATGAAACATGGCACTAAATGAGGTTAATCAGGCCCCTACTACGTGTCATTACCAAAAAATACCATATCATCAACCTACCACCTATATCCCACATCACTTCATTCATGCCACATCATTATCTGCAATATACCTCGTGATCTTGTGATCCACTCAAATCCAATCGCAAAGAAGTCACTACGACCCCTTGATATTCGAACTACAATAAGTAGGGGGGTCTATGTTTTTGTCCAAATGAGGTTAATCAACCTCTCACTACATGTCATTACAAAAAAATACCATATAATCAATTTTCCATCTGTATCCCACATCATTTCTTTTGTGCCACGTCATTCTATAAGCCACGTCACTACCACATGTCATCCACATCATATTTATGTTGAATCCATCATTCCCAACACTGTCCATAAACTTCACATATGTTCTACATCCAATGTTTTGGATTATTGGGTCAGTTCATTCTTCATCCTTAGATCTATCATGTGAATGCCCACACAATATCTTGTGTGTAGGTTGTGTACCTGATGTCAATAAAGGATGATGATCTTGCCTATGGAGATTGATCTTGGTCGTTGATTTTTCAGTTAGAACTTGTACCATTTACTTGGCCACTTGTTATGTAAACAAAATCTGGCTTGGTCTCTGGGTTTTTGATACTCCTTGGCTTACTTTGCATGATCATTTGATCCACTGCAAATCCCTATATCTAATGAGATCATTAACCTTCTTGACATTGTAATCTTGTGCAAGTTACTTTACACTATTGTATACCCATTTACCTACTCAAATTTTTTGTCTTTACCTTGGTTCAACTCCACCTATTTGTGATGTTAGTGACTTGACATCAATGAAAACACATTCAACAACCACCCTCTTTGGCATTGATGGAAACACCACAAGACATCGTCTAGTCATTGATGATATTCTTATAAAAATTCCAAGATGTTGGTTTGGTCAATGCTTTGAAGGTAAATGAAACCATTATAGTGGCCTATCTTTTGAGTAATGTCATTCTAACTTTTGGAAATTTGCATATGTATTTATTGCATAGGTTTTCATTGTCTTGAAGTTCATAATGGTATTACATCTAGACAAAACTCTAGTGGATTGACTTTACAAGTTATCTAAATCCTATCATTTTGTGTAGGAGTAGGTACATCATTGACAAGTGGTCTAAGATGCAATACAAGAAAAATATTATGGATGTTAGAGTTACGGAGAGGCGAGAGATTCCTATATGGGCACATATATAGTTTTCAGTGTTCAATAGTTTTAATTTCA
Organism: Pinus tabuliformis; assembly: GCA_031772625.1. NCBI lineage: Eukaryota > Viridiplantae > Streptophyta > Pinopsida > Pinales > Pinaceae > Pinus > Pinus tabuliformis. The sequence continues at coordinate 632,772,562 of CM062804.1, read as the reverse complement.
TATTGATGTATTTGATTGACTTTACAAAATGTAATTCTTATGTGTTTTTTAGTTTATAAACATCATATCTATGTGGACCTTCATCCAATCGCATTTTTCAACCTTTTTCCAGTATGGACACACCATTCTCAGTTTTAAGTATTTTTTCATAATCAAAACCTTTGGACATCTTCTACTGTGACCCTGGAAACGTTCTTCATTAAAAGTAGAAATATGATAGATTTTGTGATTCTCATTTACTCCATTTTGGTTTGTAAAGGTGTAAGGGAAACTTGTAATTGACTCATGTAAGGTCTATACCTACAATCAAACTTGTTCATGGGATTTACCCTGCATCCCTAAATAGAATTTGGGTGTGCCTCCTATGACAAGGATGTCCCCAATTTGTTATAGGTGTGTTGACCCTTTCATAATAGGTGTTAAATTTGTAGTCAATTTCATTGAACCATCATGTTTTATGATTCGTTAAAATTATTACCATCACAAGTAGCCCATGGTTAGGTTAAATATTTGAAACATTGACTCTCTAAGAAATTGAGCCATTACAGATACAAGAGATCCACCTATATCTACAATTACAACAATATATACATGGGCAATCAAACAAAATAAAAGCACATTGCATTAGATTCCTTGAATCCAAAATGGTATGATATTGAACAAGGAAAGGTGAGATTTTATTCAAAATGTTGCAAGAGGATTCTTTATTTATGGATTTAAGATTTTCCTTAAAACTCCAATCCAAAATTAGAATAACACTATCAATTGATATAATATCTAGGTGTGAATAGTTGGATGACACACACTTACTGTACAATCTAGCCTAAAGTAACAAAGGATGAAAGATGAAAACAAAACACTAAAGGTTGCAATAGTATATGTTGTTAATCAATGGGTGAGATAGTTTAAAAAAGGAATGCTAGAAATATGTTAAATATGAACTCTAAGATCTATTTTTCTCATAGTTTCTAGAATTTACTTGACACATGATGAGGTCAATAATACGAGTACAACTCAAACCTTGTAACAACTTTGCAAAAACTAAGTCAACTTGAAGGAATTTTCATGTTCTTCTTTTATATAGTTACTTGTAGCATGCAAGTGACATGTTTTTGCTGGGTTGTTTTGACCCAACGCAGTTTAGGCTCCAATCGGGATCAATTTTGAGTATGGGTTGTTGATTTGAAATGGATTACTATATAATTTTTCATCCTAATTATTACTCTCTAAGTGAGGATTTGGACTGATCCTAAAATTTATAAAGCAGGGAAAAAATTAAAACTATTCATTTGAGGCCCAAAAAATGCATTTTTGGGGTCAAAATCATCATTGTCCTAGCCATTGGCTCCAACAATAGTACACATTGAGAGTTTCAAACCAGTTATCATGGACCAAAAACATAGTTTAGATGGGAGAGTTATGACCTCCATAGGTTGACCTATGGATATGACCATCACAGTACCAAGTGGATGCCATGTCAACTCTTATTACTCAAACAGATGGATCTAGTCACCTTTAGACTTTGAAGAAGATTCTAGAGGATCTAAAACTGATCCTCACCTTGTTTATTCATTCTTGAATTTAGCCTTGAGCTCGTAGCTATCATTTGGTTATCTTAATTTTCCACCATAGGGTCTTCGTTAGTGGTAGAATTGTTAGGTCACTAGTTTGTATGAACTTGGAACTATGGTAGAGTGAATAATTATATTATAGAGCACTTAACCAATAAGTCTAAAAATGTTGGCATTGCATGTGCAAGTGAAAGGAGTACAAGGTACCATATTCGAGGACAGGCCCATTTTTTATACCGCTTTCAAACTTTTTCATGGTCATGATGGCATGGTTCCATTTCCTGGAAGGCCATCATTACACATTTTCCAGTCATTGTCTAATGCAGAAAATACTGCAAGTGCAAATTATTATCCATTTGCAGCATCAACAACAACTATTAGCCTATCAACATTTGGGCTTGGTGGTCCTTTCAATTTATTTATTTTTCATGGAAAAGCGTAAACACAATTAAAAAAACAAAAAATGGAGAGACAAATGAAAAGAAGATATCATATCCATTACAAGAGGTAACTTCAGCATATTAGGTTTTATTTTATGTGGGGTTAGGGTGTTTATCTGATAGTTTAGAAAGTCAAAAGCATTTCCTCTTGTGTTTTTTTTAATTGGAATTTTTTGCAATTATCCCTTTTCAATGTGGATACTAATTTGAATCTATAGTTCATGATTATAATACATATTATAATATATCTACACATTGGAAACCAATAACTTTTTATAACAACCTCACGTATACTAGAAAGATTGATAACATGTTGCATACTATTGTATATTTGTGTAGTATTAAATTTTTGTTTGATATTTTAAAATGATAATTGTGGTTATATTGCATATTTCGATAATGAATACAATTGTATCCTTGCACGTTGCATATTATTGCATCCTTGTTGCATATTATTGCATCCTTGTGTAGCACGTTGCATATTATTGCATCCTTGTGTAGTATTAAATTTTTGGTTGAGCTTTGAAAATGATAATTGTGGTTATATTATATATTTCTATAATGAATATCGGAGTACATAAAGAAGTACGTTTCCTACATAACCAAGGAGTGAGAGTATAACTTATGTGGCTCTATTCTGAAGAGAGTTTACATCTTTTCCAAAAATTCTAATTCTGGATGTAATCTAGATTGCCAACTTTGATCTAGAAGTTGTGATATCACCAAATGAAAGGGGAAAGCATCTCCATTAAAAGCTATAAAACATCTCATTTTCCATTATTTATATATATATATATATATATATGCATGCCACTCTTATCTTGTTCTAGATACCTCTATGAGATTGTATGATAATCCATCCATCCCCAAGATGGCATTTTTCCTCTTAAGAGGGTTGATAGAGATGTGCATGCATTTTTCTATATTATTGCTTGAACTTGATCATTGATATGATTTCCTTGTCTGAAAATGTTATTTGAGATGTCATATTCATTTTATAAGGGTGTGTGTTGTGGCAGAGATATTAAATGTATCACAAAATTTGTAGACAACACCACCTGAACTACATAATGCCTAACAATGAAACTATAGCAGATCTGCTTGAATCATACTATTAGTATTTTTTTTTAGTCATCACGACATCACCTTGATCTTTTTTCTATTGTGTTTGATCTAAAGAAATGAGGGAGATTTTGCACATTCAACCAACCATATTGGTGCCAAGTTCTGGGAGGTGGTGTGTGTTGAACATGGGATTGATTCCACTGGGAATTATTAGGGAACCACTAATATCCATGTTCAGAGGTTGAATGTGTACTACAATGAGGCGAGTTGTGGGAGTTTTGTTCCATAAGTTTTTCTCGTGAACCTTGAGCCTGGAACCTGTTGAAGCCTCAGATTTCTACTGCCCCAACATGGGGGATAACCACCCGGTCCGAACCTTAAGACATCTCCTTTTCTATTTAAAGTGGTGGCTCCAACTGGGGATAATGGGACCAGATTCCGAGTGTGGGTTTTAAAATGAGAGTGGGTGGTTTACTAGTGGTTGCAATAAAATAATGATAACTTGAATAACCTATTCTATCCTACAAATATCTAGCTAACTTGATCTAATATAAACACGGGTATTTCTGTATAACATGCAATCTACAAAGATGTTTGCTTAACATGTGATAATAAAGATCAATCACGCATAAAACAGAGATGATAACGTGTAAAGATAATTTCTTTGACTAAATAGTTAGTCAAAGAAATGCATAAACTATATCGCATATGTGATGAGATATATATATATATATCTATATATATATATAAATATATATATATATATATATAAAAATAATATATATATATAATCTCAGAAAAAAAAAAAAAAAAAACAAACAAACAAACAAACAAACAAACAAACAAAACAAACAAACAAAACAAAACAAAACAAAACAAACAAAACAAAACAAAACAAAAACAAAACAAAACAAAACAAAAAAACAAAACAAACAAACAAAAAAAAAACAAACAAAACAAACAAACAAACAAACAAACAAACAAACAAACAAAAAAACAAACAAACAAAAAAACAAAAACAAAAACAAAAAACAAAAAACAAAAAAAACAAAAACAAAAAAAACAAAAAAACAAACAAACAAAACAAAAACAAAAACAAAAAAAAGATATCTCATATACAATTCATGAAAATAAAGTGTTGTCACTAATTAAACAGAAACAGGGATAATCACATAAGACAGAAGTACCATATATGTGAGGTTCTACTCATTTGACTAATGACATAGATCAACTCCTTCTTCATATCAAATTATCTTCCAAGTATACAAAAGTGCATCAACAAAGGAAAGTAGTCTGATATTTAAAAAAAATGATCATGTTCCATAATTTCACCAAAGCTTTCACAAACTTACAATAGTGCATTCTTTGCAAATGTTTTTGATAAAATTCTGGACCATTCTCTAAATGCATGAGAAGGGTATAAATATTGTTCTAACTAATGTTCAAAAATAGATTATACAAAAATTTGAGGAGGTTTCAAACAACCTTCCTCCTAACTAGTTAACTAACTCCAAAAATAAATAGTGGCTTAATGAGCAGAGGCTATGATGATGATTTGTTGTATGCCAGCATGACCTTCAAATCGCATATATCAGCCATCGGTTTGACTTCAGGAGGTGCCCCGAAATGTGTTCTGACCTGTCCTGTGAAAATTGCATCTGTGAGAGGTGGCAGCATCCACTAAGTCAAGTGGAGAGAGTAGTTAAGGGTCATGATTTCACTATGTGACTTGACGAGGTATTGCTAATACGAGTCCCAATCGGTCTTTGCCAACTTTTCGATTGCTTGCCTTTGAGTTTCTGCCCTTTCCTTCCACCTATTATGCAACTCATTCAAATCGGGCAGTTCTTTCGGGTCGCCTTCTTTTACCAAGTTGGTGGAAAACAAAGCATGGTTTACCGCCTTTACTATATTCTTTGACACCCCAGCCGCTCTTTCCACTGCTAGTTCGACTTGTTTGATCCTTGCATCCCAATCCATGAAAAGAATGCCCTTGTCTGTCTCCTCAATCTCAGGCAGATTGACTTTCCTCCCCTCTTTTGTTTCTTGCCATTCGATGAACTCTGAGATTCTGGTGTTCAGATCAATAAACTCAGTTCTTTGGTCAATCTCTTTATCAGTTAGTTGGTCACTAGTAATCAAATAAGGAGCAATATGTGACATCTTTTCGAAAAATTGTTCTTGTTGCTTCAATAAAAGAGAATTAAGCTCTGGCGCCACTTTGATAAATTCCTCGACAGAAGGAACATCCTTAATAATATTCTTCCATAGCTTACTGCAAGTCTTGGAGTTGCATATTTTTGGCTAATATGTCTGCCTCGTGGCTTATTTTTAGTACCTCCATGCTTTGTTGCAATTGGGCCAGCTAATCAGCAGCCTGCCTGTTTACACTTGCCCTTTCTGTTTCGAGATGTTGCTCGAGATCTGAAATCTTTTCTTCTTTTTCTTTCAACAAAAGAGATATTTCAGTAGCCTTATCCATGGTAGCAGTTGCGTATTCTCCTATAAACTGTGACTATCTCGTCAAGTTTTAGCTGGGTTGGAAGGGACGTCCTTGCAAACTATGTCCATTTTCTCATTCCCAAGCGAGAGTTCAGGTGTTTCAATCCTTCTCCTTTTCCTATCTCCTTACTAAAACCTTGTGTAGTGGGCTGTAGAATACATCAAAAGGAGGGATTTTAGTTACCTTCAAGACAATTTTCGATGTGGGTAGAGCGGGGATGATTTCAGTCTGCTAAGATGTCGTCGCTTGCTCGTCCATCAGTTCAAAGTTTGTATTCTTATGAACATGTATAGGAGTTTGATACTCTGTAGTTTCCTAGGCATCTATCATCTTGGGAGTGTCTTGTAATTTCTTATTGAATTGATCCCACTCCTATTCCAGACTATTTCCTTTGATCTTCAAAACAATTTCTTTGGGTGGGGTATTCATACCCTGCTTTTCGACTGATTTCCTGCTAGATTCTGCAGTAGTCTCGATGTCTTGGGCCTTCTCTGTGTTCAGTGCTTTCCCTGTATCTGCATGAGACTTTAAGCGAGAATCAGGTGCCTCGCTATTGAAAATCACACTTGGAGTAGGCTTGTCCTCGATTTTCAACAAATGTAGTGGGATAACCTCGAGCCTTTTGTTCCTGAACTCCTGAAAGCTCTCAAAATCTCCAGGACTCAGATTTGTCCTTGCCCATTCAAATGCTTGTTCGAAGGATTGAGCTGACTGTAAAAGGTCCTCAAAATTATTAGCCTCATGGTTATAAGGCTTGATCTTTACCAAAGTGGTGATGTTGTATGCTATCTTGTCTGGATCAAACTGCCTTTTGGGCAAAGTATGGAGCCTGAGACCTTCCAGGCTTACTGATTCCTTTATAGCATGATTAAAATTGCTAAGGAGAAAGAACCACACCTGATAGGAAAAGACGGTCATAGCAACTTCTTGCTTTGTTTGAGAACCTTGGTCAAGCCTTTTCCCACGGTCAGGTGGGCTATTTCTCTTGCTAACAATTTATCAAAAACATATGGAGGGAGGACATGTGGGTCTTTTGTGCTACCAAAAACCAAATGTAGGTGAACCATTCTTCAAAAGAATATTTTTTGACAGCCAAAATCTCTGTAGCGGCTTCTTGGGAAAACCTGGGGGCTTTATTATTGAAAATTAATTGATACAGTGGCAAAATAACGGCATGACATATTTTATAGAAATGGGGCACATAATGGGATTCCCAAATTTGCTTATGGCTGAGATGGATAGGGTAGGGGTCCTATAAGGTCCATTTCCAACCCATGATTGGAAATTTAGTGCAGAAACAGATGGCGTCCATAATGTAGGCACTAAAATAGAATGGAGGAAGGTTCTCTGGAGAGGAGGATCTCTTCTATCGATATTCAGTGATGATGGTGGCTAGGTTATCAAATAGGATGGTAGCCCAATTCATGATGTGAAAATTAACACAGGCATCAATCAGAGGAATCCATTCAATGGAGAACTTAGCATTATTAGGTAACCTGTATAGTCTACATAATGTAGCAGTTGCATAGTTGTAGGGGTTGTCCAAAGAGGCTATAGGATACATACCCAGTTTATCGAATTTGAACTTATTCTCCAATACTCTCCAACGCTGAATCATCTTGAGGGGTTCTTCGTTCTTCTTCATGAATTTTTCCACATAGGTATTATCATATAAATCCTGATGGTCAAGTATATGGTACATTTGCTTCAGGTCCTCTACTCTGAATGACCCTATGAGTTCCATTCTTGATTTCTTGAATTGCCTATCTTCAATGGTGTGGTTTTCCACCACCCATACGATCATATCAGTGTATGGGAGGATTTTAGCTCTCGCTCCTATCCTATGAAGGAAAGAACAGGAAACATCCTTGAATTGGAGTCCTGAAGGTTGTATTGAGTCAGATATTTCTCTTATGACAGTAACCTTTGGACGCTCGTCCTGAAGCCTATTGTATATCACCTCCCAAGTTTTTGTACCTCCGTCAGCACTGCAGATTGTATCAGATAATATAGGAGACATCTTTGTAAGATCGGACTCTACAATGCTCATTTTTTTCTGTTTTTGCATCACCTTCCGCAATGACATATATTTTTTAGATTGCCTGAAATGGATGAGATATATCAGTGCAGATATTATTGGGCGATTAACGCTGAAAGCTTTGTGAAAGGACTTTGAATCGTGGGAAGATTTCAAATGAGATATTCAGCATTAACTAGCCATAACCTGATAAATCATTACCTCTCCTCGGTCCGCTAAATATTAAATACCCTGTCAAATTGTTCATTATTATATTTAAAACACAGTTACTTCCCACACGTGCTGCTTGATCCGCGCATCATAGTTTTTTTTAAACAATGTTATATAGTGTTACTTGTTCATAATGTGAAATGCGATTGCGGATATCACAATATCGCATTTCGCAAATCGTTGGCAAATGACATTGTGGCAGGTATTTTTACTTACGACTTCAATGCAATTTGCGATTTCTTAAGGATTTTTACTCGGTAGGTCACAGCAGGAGGTTTGATCACATATCGCAATTTCCTTAAGGTGTTTATGATCATCACATGGAAAAATGTGACTTGTGATTTGCGATGGGGATCCTAAACTTGGGTGGTTCTAAGAGTTTTTTCAAGGCGATTTCTTAGAGTTAGGATTTATTTTCTAAAGACTAAAAATAAAATAAAAAGGGTCCCCATTTATATGTCTAACATTAGCTATTATCATACATAAATGGGGGGTTGTTTCATAGTACAACAGAACCATGGACAATGTCAGATTAGGCCCTTATGGTTAGTTTTTTAGGCCTAACAACTTTGTTTTTGGCCACTCTGGAGTTGATAACAACTAGTCCAAGGGTCATTACACTCAAGGGGTTGAACTCATCGATTTCATGATGGACTTCGTCAAGAAAGAGGTGGACACCTACAATTGACTCTAAGGTTTTCAAGTATGTCTTCCATGGGAGTGGAAGATGGTCTAGAAACGGTACATTACTTATATCCAAGATCATAAAAGAATACCCAGATAGGATGATTCTCACATTCTTTATATTCCCTTCTCTCAAAGTCTAAGATATAGTAGTGGAACCCTACAATGCTACACTTTTTTTTAATCAGCTGGTGGAAAACACAGATGAGTGTATGGTTCTAGACAATGATGCCCTATATGATATTTTCTTCAAGTCACTAAAGCTCACTACTCCTAGATTTGGAAATTTGAACCATTTAATCTTTGTGACCATAAGTGGAGTGACATGATGCTTGAGATTTCCAGGGCAGTTGAACTCGGACTTGAGGAAGCTAGCAGTGAATATGATTCCCTTCCCCGTCATCATTGCTTCATGGTCGGATTTAGTCCCCTGACCTCTCAAGGCTCCCAATAGTATAGAATCTAACATGGTTCAAAAGGTCCATCTCTCCTTGTTCTTCATTATGAAACATTGTAATTTGTTTTATTCTTCTTGATGTCAGAATTATGCATGTTACAGTCTCTTCCTTATTGACCTGCAAAATGCACTTTTCTTGGGCTGGTAGGTACAAGGTTACCATTGACCTTGGAAGGATGATTGAAACTTTTTTTGCCTAGGGACTAGGTATTTCTTCAAATGCTAAAGAAAAATCAGATGCATGCGGCAAGGAGTCAACATTGCCCAAGATATAGGTGCATGTTCAATCAAGGTGATTGAAGACTCCAAGATGATTATCAATCCAAAAATTTCCTTTCTATATTTTTCCCCTAAATTGCAACAATAATAGATCATTCTAAGCTGATTAGGATAAGATGGATTGATGTATAAATCATTTTAAGCCATAAGATTTACTAGATTTAATGAAAGAAAATTGAAAATCAATGAATATAAAAATGGAAGATTAATTTTGAATAATGTTATTGAATAATAACAAATATTATTGATAGTTCTTGTACCTGCCTAGATATGAGAGTGAATCTTCCTGGATATTATTACCCTTTCATATGTGCTCTTGATGGATAGATATAAGCATTTTTTTGTGATGTGTATCTCCAATTTCATTTCCATTGTATTGTGCATGGTTGAAATGTTTGTGTGTTATCTCAACCTTAGTGTGCTTTGCATTAGTTGAAATATTTGTTCACCAGAATAATTGTGGCCAATATGTTTTCCCTTAGGGAATGTTGGAGCCAAAGCCACAGATGAAAATGTCAAAGATTGATGAACATTGCACAAAGTGGATTAAGGTATTTTGTTTGAAGCAGACATGAAAAAAATTAGATTTTTTTGTGATTGTAAGCTTTCACCATCAACTTGTTATTTGGGGTCTACAAGAAAATATGTCAAATTCAGAAGGTTTTCCTATGAATTTTCCTCACTCTTTCAATCCTTTTAGATTATACCATACTTATAATATTTATGATTGATTTCCTTTGATTTGATGTTTCTATGGATTGTGGGAAACATAAACAATAAAAGGTTGTTATGTGTTGCTATTTATTTTTTATAATGGAAAGTTATATATATATAGATATATATATATATATATATATATATATATATATATATATATATATATATATATATATATATATATATATATATATATATATATATATATATATATATATATATATATATCAAATTATTATAAATCAACCTATATCCACTCATTTGACCCCCACTCCCCACCTCACCCTTCTTAGCATCATTTCCATTTTTTATTTCATTTTTTTCCTTTAATTGTATTAAAAACACGTTCATTTTTTTGAACTTCCATATGCTCATGACTTTGAATATTTAATGATGGGAAATGTTGACTAGGTGTTGTAGGATTTGGGTAAAGAAACCAGGAGGGTTTACTAGGTGAAACGCCAAGCAAAAAGGGTAAGTTTCAAGTTTCTTATAGGTTTGTTTCTGAATCATATTTGAAATTTGTATGACAACCATGAAGTTAAGGTTCAAAACTTATTAAAAATTGTCTTTTATCACTTATATGTTATAACTAGGGTCTCCTCAAATACCTATTTTCAATTTACTACTCTATGTTTGGGGGTTTAAGGCATACTTAAAATATATTTTCAATGTAGAAATAAAAATTTCTTGAAATCAAATGCAACACAAAAATAAATCATGCGCCCAGTAGCTGAGTGCTTGGTGGGCTAAAGTTGAGCATTGCTTGGATGATATTTATCTACATATATGACTCTAACCATAGTTAATATTTCAAATCCATATATGTGAATGAAAGTACTTGCAAAATAAAGTGAGGAGAAAATAGATGAGATAAATAATTTTAACAAAATAGAAGAAAAACCATACCATTTCCTTATGTCCAAATAATAGAGTAATGGTTTCTCCTACTACCCTGCATGAAAAATGAGAGTTTGTAATCTTTCACTCAAATACAAACACAATGGTCAAATAAATACAAATACTACATGAATTTTTTTCATGGAAAAGTTTCTTATTTCACTCTATTTCTCTCATACAAAACTAAAATAACAATGCATGAAAGAAAATAACTAGAAATGAAATAAATCTACCATAAAAACCAGTAGTACATAATGAGAACATCACCATGACAATACATAAGAGAGTGGGGAATCCAACTCTCAACAATTTCGGTAGCAATCCGAAAACTCTCAATATAACCAAAGAATAATCAATACAATGCACAAACTCACATTATTATTATCTCACTACTTGAACTATCTTCTTCTAGACTATAGCACATTCCCACTCATGACTATTATTTATTTAAAATGGGCATAAACCATTATGTAACTCCCACTCAACCAACACATACAACACAAATATCAAATAATTTCTGTTGTCTCACCTTAACCCTTACCATTTTGATCTATTTACTTCATATATTTGTTCCACTTCAACATTTGAATTGATACTAGTTGTCCTACACAAATTCATGAGACCAATGAGGTAAACTTAGATTAAATTTGACCAATTATTAAATTTAGTTGCATGAATAAATAATAAATAAAAATATCTCGATCGGGATGAGAGAGGATGTCAGAGGTGATAGGCCTTGAGGTGACATGGTTAGTACCAGGACGATAATTATCGCCGCCCCCCACATGCTCAAGGCAGGGAGTGCAGTGTCCTTAGCCATAAATGCATGGGCAGTGGGTTGTTAAGGTGGCAGAGGGAGGAACAAGGAAGGGTGGTGGATATGGGAATAACATTCGACATGTCAGGCAGGAGAAATTCGCAGTGGAGAAGGAAGGCAGTTCAGAGTGGAAGAGAGGCGAAGGAACCTTGTATGCAGGTTAGCGACGGCTCTCTGGTATGTAATCTGGTCTCGCTCCTATATAAGTTATATGCTCTGGTTGGGTTCCTGCGGAAATTACACACGCTAGTGGGGGTTCCGCTGGGGGGAAGGGAGAGGCAAGAGGCCATCCCAATGGGGCTTAACACTGTAAGGGAGAAATAAGGGGAGGAAAGGGAGGGCCATGGCCCGGCTCTTCGTTTTATTTATATTGTTTTTAAGTCAAAGTCTTGGAAACGGCATGGATAATACTGGGTCAAGCCGAGATACAGGCCCCTACCTATTTTCTCAGACCGAGGGTATCAGGGATAACGGGCATGTCATGTATGGGGGTCGAGTGGTGCTAGGAGAGGTAAGAAAAATTTGCGGGCAGGAGGTCGGGACATTAGCAATGTCAGCAATTCGCTGAGAAAACCCTGGAATTTGCATATGCATGGTAGAAAGGGTGCATCTAGGGACCCCAGGTGGAATAAGGGATAGAGGGGCAAGCATAACCTTGGCAGGAAACTGCTAGCTAAGGGAGTGGCATGTGGGTATGAGATCAATTGCAAAGCTAGGCTCCAAACGGGCCTGAATACCTGGCTCTAGTTGCAGGGGGATGACAAGAAACTGCACCATGGAAAGGGGGAGGGGCACGGTGAAGAGCTTGGGGAGCCATGCTTAAAACCCAATTCCCCTGGCCACTTGTGGGCACAGGGATACCTTAACCCACCACAGGCCAAGCAGGGCAAAGAAGCAAGTGATGAGCAGTCGTGTCGGGATGATGCGAATGGAATGATGAATCTAACAGTGTTTGACTGTCTACAGGGAATTAAGGAACAGGGCATGGCTCCAGTGAAAAGAGGGTGTGGTCGTGGCAGTAGGGGCTCAGCCCCCTAGGCAGCCAAGAGACCGAGCATGATGGAAGTGTTGAAGTTTCTAAGTCTAACAGTTAGAAACCCTTGTACTTTCTGATTTATTCCTTCCTACTTGTTCTAATTAATTAACAAGTTATTTACCATGTAAATACTGAAAATAAACGCAAGTACATGCTCAACACATTAAATATCATCAAATGAAGGAAACAAAACAAGCACACAAATGACACCGTTATTTTTGGACTAATGTCCCCGAAAAAACCCAATGCGGGAAAACCGGTGCAGTTATCTGAGGGTTTGATTTATTAAGCAATTTCAGAATACAATCTGGGTGCCAAATCCGTCTCACCCAACAGAGAAAAATCTTGACAGTTCTGACTTCTTCCCTCTGCGTTAGCTTTCCCTGTTGTTCTATTAGTTCCAGCTTCTACCCTCTGCGTCAACTTTCCCGACTGTTCTAGCAGTTCCCGACAGTTCCGGCTATTTTGGCTTCTGCCCTCTGCGTCATCTTTCTCGGCTGCTATGCTGATCCTCCCAGCACTATCTCTTCCTCTATGCTTCTATATTCACTACCCCTCAACTGCAACTCCTGATCACTCTCTCAACTTTCTCAGCAAACCTAGCACCAGAAAGTCGAAATCTTGATCTCTTGGTGTGTTCTCCAAGTGATCCTCAAGCCCCCTCTTATACTTTTCTTGTTGACAAATCAACGGCCGAGATTAAGTCCATAATCAACGGCTAAGATTAGATATGGCTTGATCCATGACTTTTGGACCATTCTAACACAGTTTTATATTAATTCACATTTATATTTTAATTTCCCTAAGTTTAGACTTAGGGACTCCATTAAAAATATTAATTATTTTAATATCTCCCAAACTGTTTAGAATCTACCCAAACCCTTTCTGGGTATTGGAGATCTCATGTGCCTTAGCCTCTCCACCAAATTTCGTGGCTAGAGCATGTTATAGACATTTTTGTGCCTTACAAAATTGAGCATGAAATGTCCATAATCTAAGGGATCCAAAGTCCCTAAACATGTTGTTCCTACCCCTAGAGGAACAAGGCAAACCAACCACAACAATTCACAGAAGTTCTCCACCTGAAAACACTCAAAAACAAGCCAATTCTGGATCATGTCAACTGCTCCACTGAGCATCTGCGCTGAATGTCAACTGCTACACTGGCTACCTGCGTTGAATGTCAACTCCAACACTAGCTACCTGCGCTGAGCGAGTTTGGACATGTGGCAGAGTCATTCCTCAAGGTGTCAATGCCCAGGAAGCTTCCAAAATGACACTTGCATCAAGGAATTCGACTGGTGATGAGTAAGAGGTTCCAAATCTCCAAGTGGAAGCAAGAACCTCCAAGTGGACTCAAGAACTGAGAGAGGGAGAGGAAACTAGTCAGATCTCAAGCTGACTCATCCTCTCTCCAAAATAACTATATATAGATCTCTCCTCCATGGGATCTAGAGGCTGGAATTTTGTGAATGCAAAGAATTGTTGTTGGTTTGTGACTGGAAACTTTGGGTGCTTAATGTTTTGAAGGGAGCTGAAGAAGGAATTCCATTCTGCTGGGAAGGAGATGCTGGATTGGAGCCCTATGGGTTGTATCTCTTCCTGAACCCTGTTACTTATTAATAAAGCTATCTTGATTCTTTCCTATATGCTGGTGTATTTTGTATGATTGCATTAGTGTATTTGATTTACTTCTAATCCTGAATCATTTATGAATATGTATATTTGCCTTTGTATTGTGTTCTTCTCTTGTCGCAAGTATCTGTTCTCTTGTCACAGGTAGCTGTTCTCTTGTGATCTTGTGGGATTCAAGTAGTTGTTCTCTTGATCAAGCGAGGAGGCAAGTAGCTGTGGACACACAAAGAGAAGAGGATCCAGTTCGAGGGACAACCGGAAGACAACGGTAAGTCTGCCGATCTCCCCTCTTTCACATTTCATAAAGGAAGAAATCATGATAGCTATATTCGTTTGTTGCTAAGGCGCTGTCACACCTTAGGTGGATAGGATCGTCCTGCATAGGCATTTTTCCCCACAACAAATTGGTGACTCCGCTGGGGAAGAACTTGTTTATTCATTTCATTTGTGTTTTCGTCATTTGTTTACTTCATAGACTTGACAGCAACTATTGAACTGCATCTTTCCCAGATGCAAAGTAAAAGTTGCTGCTTTGATCCAGTTGTTGGACTTGTCTATGATCTAAACTAGATCCATGAATGATTTGATGATCCTTGTGATAGTCTTTAGTACCCTATCAAAGTATCCCTCTGTTTATACCTTGCTTGTGTTTCTGATTTGGCCTGAAATAGTTGATTTTTGAGCATTTTGTGACCCAGAAACCAAGGGAAACGAGAGTTTCTCTTTCAGCGCAGGCACTGTGAAGGCAGTCTGCATTTCAACGCAGGTCCCGAAGGGGCTACCTGCGCTGAATGTCAAACTGATAGTGTTAGACTTGCGCTGAACCAGTTTGGCCTTGTGCAGCTGGGGTTCTTTGTTGTCTTTTGCCCTGTTTTGATCTCTGTTTTTTGCAGCCTTTAACCAGCATAGGTACCAGTCAGATAAACCTTTTTCTTTGCTTCGATTCCACCTCATTTTTGCACAAAAAGATTGTGAATGTTTTTATGTGTTTGTGGCATCATTTACAGTCTTCCTTTGCTTGAGTAAAGTAGTCATTCTGTAGCCTTTGATTCAGATCTGATTGGTAGTGATCTTAGAAGAGAGTTCATTGGCTGTTCTTCAGATTGATTATAGATTTAATTTTGCTTACTGGTTTGGATTTGTCTCTTTCAAAGTGTCAAAACAAGTCTTTATTTCGAAAATCGCAAAGTGCTTGTAATCTCTTCTACCCTTGTTGATTTCGAAGAAAGTGAACTTGTTTGTATTGATCATTTTAAAAAGCAAATTCAAAGTTGTGCAAAAAGCTTTCTTTGTAGGCATTTATACTAAGAAAGTGGAAAACAAACACCTGCATTGTGCATTTTGCATTTGATAGTTTGCATGTTGGATTTAGGGAAAGTGCATTAGAGTGTGCTGATTGCTCTTTGAGAAAAGATAGTGTTTTTCTTTTCCCTTAGTAGCTAGGATTTTCAAAGTTGAAAAGATAATAAAGCTTGCTTATCATCTTAGACTGCATTTAGGAATTTGTATCATACATCTCGTGGTGAACCTTGAAAGGCAAACTTTAAAAAGATCAACCTAAAATAAACTGAATGAACCTAACAACGCTTTGTAACATAACGCACAACATAGAGGTCTAGGCTAGAGACGTGTTCCGGTGTCGTTAAGCCTAGTGACTGTCGATCTCGAAGAAGGTGGGTGATTCCTCCTGAGAGACGGTAGCGCTAGTACGGATTGTGCTCCCACGTACCGTCGCGTATATATTGGGAGACCCCTATAGGCATATATCTTTTATCCTTAGGAAGCCGTGTCGGCTGCCCTACTGATCGCAATGCAGTGAACACAGCATTCACGAAGATCGACCACCCGTACCGTAAAAAGTATTCTGTGGTTTTGCGAAAAGTTTGGCACACCCTCTGCCTAGATCTCCAGAGCAGTTTCTTTTGGCCTTTTTCAGACTCTATAACAGAAAAAGTCCACCCGAGCATTTGTCACTTCGGGCTCGTTAAAACATCGAAGGAGACTAGAGTCATCTTTAGCTTTTTCTCGACTCTTTAAAACTGAAAAAGCAAGTTGTGTCTAAAGCGTCGTTAACAATTTATTTTAAACGGAACAATCACCCTTTAATCCTGCGTTCATCTTTAGGTTGAAAAGATGGAGCACACCAACCAAGGAGTTCCCCTTGGTGGGAATCCTGGTCCCTTCTCCTCTTGGGGAGATGTTGGTGCGCCCCACATGGCCACATTGTCGCTTCCAGGACTGACAATCGGCCTACCAGTTTGGCTCTTTTCAACCAATGTCGTTCAGAATACCACCATTCCTGAACAGTCAAGTCAACAGTTAGATCAGACAAGAGTTGCCTCCCAGTCTTCAACTTCATCTTCCTCCCCTCCTTCCTCTTCGCTTGAAGGGACTGGTCGAATTAAAAACCAGGCTCCTAAGGAGAAGAAGGAGAAGAAGAAGAAAGAAAAGAAGAAGAAGGAGCCTAAGGCGACTGGGGGCAAACAAATGTCATCTAACAAAAATCCACACACCGCACTCGTAAGGCCTAAATCGCCATGCGTCATATGCAAGGGAGACCACTTCCATAGAGATTGTCCCTGTATCCCATGGATACTAAGAGACTGGTCCCCCCGTTTGCACAATTCGGGAGCATCGACCTCTGATAGTCATGTCGACTTCTCACCGTCAACTAGTGGGAGTGAAGCTCCAGGACAGAGTGGGAGAGCTAAATTTCCCTGCAGACTGTGTGAAGGCGATCACGCCATCCACCGTTGTCCCTTCTTAGACGAGGCAAAAAGAGTTCTGGAAGATCGCCCGTTTTTACGAGCGCATCTCCCTCCTGGATATCAAAGACTCCTGCCAAGTCCCTCACTAGTTGAGAATCCGGCTGAGCCACTTAAGTGGTCAGCCGAAGCATCTGTCATTGAAGAAGAACCATCTGGATCCATGCCTGACGAAATTCAAAAGGTTGATACGGCAGTTGACCCGGTTTTGCCTTCAGAGGCTCCATCTTCGAATGACACCATCACAGAGGAGAATAAAGACGACACCGTCCAGGTTCTCTTCATCAGCACTGACTCTGATGATCAAGGGGGCAATGCCACCATTCCTTTATCGCAGGAAGGAAGTTCATCAGAGCGCTATCCGGCCGTATATTCGGTCCCACCACCAAGCAACCTGGTTGTATCCTTTGATTGGAACCAACTAGGAAGACCCCGGTTTCCAGCCAGTATACCATTCAGAATTATTTGTCAAATATACAGAATGGTAACGGCTGGCACTATCAATGATGAGGGGGCATCTGTGACTATCCTTTCCTCTATTGCTTGGAAAGCGCTTGGTTCGCCAACGCTTTTGCCTGAGATGAGAAGTCTATCAGGCTTTGATAAAGGAACCAGTCGACCTTTAGGGATCCTCCCCAATGTGCCTATAACATTGAAAGGGAAGACCGTTCAAATGAACGTGATGGTCGTTCAAGGACCCTTGGATTATAACCTACTCCTTGGACGAGACTATATATATTGCATGGGAGCCATCGTCTCCTCACTCTTTAGAGTAATGTGTTTTCCGCATGAAGGAAGAATGGTCAAGCTCGTGGACCAACTTTCGTTTCCCGGATCACACATCGCAAATAGTCATGTGCCATCCCTAAATGGTCTATTCATGCAAGAAGTGTCTCAACCCACGGTTCGTCCTCCTGATGAGCGCGAGTAATTCGGGAGGATATGACCGGA
Organism: Pinus tabuliformis; assembly: GCA_031772625.1. Classification (NCBI taxonomy): domain Eukaryota; kingdom Viridiplantae; phylum Streptophyta; class Pinopsida; order Pinales; family Pinaceae; genus Pinus; species Pinus tabuliformis. Next base: position 632,754,494 of record CM062804.1, on the reverse strand, counting down.
ACCCAGGGGGCATGCGTCCTGGCCTGCTTCGGCAGGAAAACTTTGGGTATAGAGTAGGTTTCCGCGGGAGAATATGACTAGTCCGTACCCCATCCGTGGAGGGAAGAGGGGTTGTTATAGAATAGGATTCTTTTGTCAAAGTTACGTGCTTGCTAGAGTCATCCACCCTTGTCTATTTCGGTAGACATTGCTGAAGAAGTGTTTTGTTTAAAATATTAACGAGACAATCTTTAGGTAACCTGAAAGAGCTAGGCCTTTCCTAGTGGAACAGATGTTTTACTTGCAAATTGAGGGGTAACCTTGAAATCGTACTTTATACCTGGGGGCATGCAAACCTTTTGGAGTGCAAGCAAGGGGCGACTATTTATTTTTTAAATTTTTAGGTCCTCCCTTTAAACCTGTAGGTCTAACCCTTTAAACTCGTAGGATTAGTCGTTTCCGAACTTGCATAAAGAAAGGAGAGGGAGCATAGCTTCGGTAAGGCACAAGCTCAATAAAAAAAGGGATCTTTCATGAGACACTCTTATCAAATGACTGGTATAAACGAGCAGTTTTAGCATAAAGTTCATGCTCGTTAAAAAATAAACGCAAGATCCGAGCAGTTTTAACATGAAATTCATGCTCGTTAAAAAATAAAACATAAGCATTGAGCAATGTTTGGTGCATTCAAGCTCATTAAAAAATGAACCTATTCCGGTAAATAACCATTGTGTATGTAACCTTATCTGCCATAAAAGCCCATGGTCGTGTTTGCACCTGCCACCTCCACTTTTCATTTGGACGATCGTTCACCTCCATATGATTGTTTACCCATTTTGAGGAACAGCTGCGAAGAGTGATTTCACCTAGCCATCCTTGTGACACTGCCGTGATTGGAAAATTCCAACCTGTACCTGGAATCAGTTGCTATCCCTGTCTATCACTCGTTCCTCAAAAGACGAGTCTTCTTTAAGCTCTTTTCAACTAACTCGTAAAATATGAAAATATTGCCGAGTTTTGGCCTTCCAGCTCGTTAAAGGACAGGAAGAGCTATCCCTCCTCTAGATTTTAACCATTTTGGACCTGAGGGATTATTGCACAAAAAGATCGAGCGCTTGTTTTGTTCGGCTCGTTAAAGATATCGAAAACTCATCCCTTCTGTATTGTTTTATACTTTTTCGGACTTAAGGGATTAGATGACGAAAAAGGACTTTTGGAGTTAACTTTACGTACCTTTTCAGACTCTCTAAAAATGAAAAGGACCGAGTTATCCTTGTCGTTAGACTCGTTAAACCACTAAATAGCGACAAACTTGTCTTTAGACGAGAACGAGTTTCACTATCGCTAGACTCGTTAAAACATAGCGATGGGCTTGCCCGAAGGGCAGGTTATAGAACAAGCATATGTTATCCTCCTCAAGCTTGACAAAAATAAAGAGGTACTGGTCAGCAATGACTGGGGAAAAATTGGGAAAAAGTCAAGAAAACTTTGATGGTAGCAGGTCGCTCTTGAACATGACACTTTTCCTCCGTACCACAATCGGGTTGGGTTGTCTCATTCACCGGTCACATCACCATGGTCTCGCCATACCATCCATATTTGGGGTAATGCTACCGATCCATCGCATCAGTGTCGCCATATGTTCAAGAGAAGTCGTTCAGAAAGAGTCAACCGGGTCCCATCCATTGCCATACATTATCCTTCATCCATTCATGACCGCCACCCTGAATCATATGTCACAGATCGTTTTCATCTCCATTAAAATCATTAGCTCCGTTCCATGTCACTGATGTGGGATTCATCAAGGCCCTCCTTTGACGGATCGCTTCTTGTCGACATCAGCTCATTATCCAAGAAGTTGATCTAGGAACAACCCCTTCAGTACTTTGAAGCTTGCATGCCTCAATGGCAAGTTTCTCACTTCCGGTGACAGGTATACATCAATGACCTTCGACCAGAAGATTTTGCGTGGTGTTCGACCCCAAGTCCTTTATTCACACCACGTGAATTGTACTGCAGTACCTTGAGGGTCATTATCATTATCGGTGATTCCTCTCGCGCTTGTTAACGGTTTACATCATTGACCGGTAATCAAGCGATGTCTTTCCATGTTCGACTTCAGCGCAATTCTCACATGGATCGACTTGTACTTAGAGTGAAGATCGAACGAGTTTGAAGACCCCGGATCTAGTTTCATCCATCCAGGCTGCGATATATATTCAGGAAAGATAAAGACATTTGACATGTACATCATTGCAGCAGATGATCATCCTACTCAAAGGATGATAATTTCGCCAAAATTATCAGTCTACCATCAGACGATCGTTTGTTCTATGTACAAAAATGAATTTATAAAGCTAAGAATGGGAATGCCTGCCTCAGCTAGATCATGAAAGCAGTATGAATCATAATGTTTTGTATTGTATTTTATTACAGGTCTCCTCCCAGCAGATGGATGAACTTCGGACCCTCCTGGATAAAGCATTTCACCCGATAAACGGCCTCATACTTTAGGGGGCAGCTGTTATAGACATTTTTGTGCCTTACAGCATTGAGCATGAAATGTCCATAATCTAAGGGATCCAAAGTCCCTAAACATGTTGTTCCTACCCCTAGAGGAACAAGGCAAACCAACCACAGCAATTCACAGAAGTTCTCCACCTGAAAACACTCAAAAACAAGCCAATTCTGGATCATGTCAACTGCTCCACTGAGCATCTGCGCTGAATGTCAACTGCTACACTGGCTACCTGCATTGAATGTCAACTCCAACACTAGCTACCTGCGCTGAGCGAGTTTGGACATGTGGCAGAGTCATTCCTCAAGGTGTCAATGCCCAGGAAGCTTCCAAAATGACACTTGCATCAAGGAATTCGACTGGTGATGAGTAAGAGGTTCCAAATCTCCAAGTGGAAGCAAGAACCTCCAAGTGGACTCAAGAACTGAGAGAGGGAGAGGACACTAGTCAAATCTCAAGCTGACTCATCCTCTCTCCAAAATAACTATATATAGATCTCTCCTCCATGGGATCTAGAGGCTGGAATTTTGTGAATGCAAAGAATTGTTGTTGGTTTGTGACTGGAAACTTTGGGTGCTTAATGTTTTGAAGGGAGCTGAAGAAGGAATTCCATTCTGCTGGGAAGGAGATGCTGGATTGGAGCCCTATGGGTTGTATCTCTTCCTGAACCCTGTTACTTATTAATAAAGTTATCTTGATTCTTTCCTATATGCTGGTGTATTTTGTATGATTGCATTAGTGTATTTGATTTACTTCTAATCCTGAATCATTTATGAATATGTATATTTGCCTTTGTATTGTGTTCTTCTCTTGTCGCAAGTAGCTGTTCTCTTGTCACAGGTAGCTGTTCTCTTGTGATCTCGTGGGATTCAAGTAGCTGTTCTCTTGATCAAGTGAGGAGGCAAGTAGCTGTGGACACACAAAGAGAAGAGGATCCAGTTCGAGGGACAACCGGAAGACAACGGTAAGTCTGCCGATCTCCCCTCTTTCACATTTCATAAAGGAAGAAATCATGATAGCTGTATTCGTTTGTTGCTAAGGCGCTGTCACACCTTAGGTGGATAGGATCGTCCTGCATAGGCATTTTTCCCCACAACAGAGCACATCTGATGCAAACCCAAATCAACACTCCCTCTTAGCGAGGACTATGCTTTAGCAATACTCCTTACTAAGTATTACTCTGATCATCTGACATCAGTCCCTGATGCTAGGATTGTTTCCCATCATTTGTACTACTTCATCTCGTACTACCACCCATGGCTCTGCCACTGCCACTGCTGCATCTGTATGACAGCTCCCTCTGCATCCGTGCTACTGCCCATGGCCCTGCCACTACCACTGCTATGTCTACACTGCATCCCCTCTTATCATGTTGCATCGTGTTGCTCATAGCACTGACACTACTAACTGCTGCACTACAACTCAGTTACTGAGAAGTAAGTAACTGATCTCCCAACTCTGACATCTCTGTCAGGCTAGAGATAGTCTCGATGCTAAAGTTTCCTTTGTCATTGACAAGTGCTCCCTCTCTGACCACTATGGTGCTGCAACAACTCCCTACATCTATCATCATTGCACACCTCTCTATGTCATCCTACATTGGTGCAACACTCCCGTGCCTCTTGCACTGTTGCATCCTGCTAGCCTCGTATTGTCCTGGGAATCCTGCACTGTAGCTCTCTCTGTCGCTTCATCCTCATCTGTCTCTACCGACATCTGCCAGTCCTGCTACTCCTCTTCGGGACTCCCGTATCCAGGTATAATCCAATAAGTTGGGTACCTCAAGGATCCTGCCCCTCATGTCCTGTAGTCTACCTGACTACAGTTCAATGTCTCCCCACTTTTGCTCAAGTGGCATGTGTGCACTCATGGCACTGTCATCGTCTGTCTCCACTTCCTTCTTTGCCCTTTCTATCGCCGCCTTGGTCTCGAAAGCCTCTCCCTTGCTCTTATTCCTCGAACACTGGGTTGCATAAGGACCCAGCTCCCCAAAGTGAAAGCATTTGACCTTAGAGAGGTCCTTCTTCTTCCAGTTTTCTTGCTTACCCTCAAATGCTAGGGAAACATCCACTTCCTCCTCCTTCTTAATTCTGATCCCCTTGGTGCTTCTTCTCGTCTTGGTCACCCTCCTGATCTCTTCTTGGTAAAGAGCCGCCTACATTTCCTCCCAATCTGGAAGGGTGTTGGGTAGCAGAGGCCCGCATAACGGTTTTGCGGCTCAAAGCCCGCAATTTTGGGTAATGGTATGGTAAAGACTTAGCGATATGCGCGGATCGCGAAGTGTAATAAGTCAAGTCAAACATTTGTCTGCCCAAAAATAATGTAAATTGAGTTGGCTCGCCCATGGTCTGTGGACCATGGAAATGTATAAATAGAGCAAGGCTCCAAAGTTAGAAGTCAGCCTTTTGGGGTATGCATTATTGATCTCAAATGTAATGGGTTTATGAGGCAAGAAGTTTTAGAGCATCTATAAGTTGGAGCCAAGGGTGTTGGTGGGTAGATAGAGGCTCTGCAGCTACATGCACAGAGGCCTGGTAGAGTCTGCAGCTATGTGCACGGACCCCTACAGCTGAGCGCACAGGGCAGATTTGGTTGTATTGGTGAAAGAGTTAAATAAAGATAATTTGGTTCTGAAATATGGTGTTGATTCTAAAATATTGTGGATCTGGTTAATTTCTAGTTTATTTTTCTGTTTGATCTGTGCGATTATGCTTATATTATGAGTTTATGCAAATCTATAACATTTTCGGGTGCGCGCATTGGATATATCTATTAAATGTTTTCTGAAAGACTGTAAGAAGTAGATCTAATCTGTAACGAACTCAGTATAAATAGGTATTAAGGATTTTCCTTGTTCCGGATCTATGCAAAAGCTGAGTGGCGCAAGGCCACCGAACGGTACACAACTCGTCTAGACCACATCACGACATCCCTAGGGTGCGGAAACCCGGTTCCATCACCCTCCCCTGCTACCTCGGGTGAGACCTCAGTCTGCGCTCTGCGGGCTATTGCTGAAAGGGCCGGTAGCTATGGGATTTGTTTGGCTAATAACTCTTTCGAACCTGGGTCAGGGCCCAATAAGCCAACAAAGGGTCGCCCTGCCCAGTATGCTCTGGACAAACACCTCCCAGTCTTCTAAGACTGCATTCAAGGTTGTTCTCACCATCAACTCTATATCTGGTGTCAGCCTCTATGGAAGTCAGCTGATCTCGAATATCCTTCAATTGAATGAGGAAGGTGTCAATTTTTTCTACCTTCTGCATCTGGTATGACCGCAGCTGGTTTTCTAGGATCATCTTCCTCTGCACAAAAGTATGCTAATACAACTTGGTCAGGGCCTCCCACATCTCCCGTGTCATATTCTTCTCAACGATATGTGGTACTATATGATCCTTGACCCCATCAATAATGATATTCTTGGCCCTCGCCATTACTTCCTCATACCTTTCATTGTCGTCTGGGTCAACTGGGACCGTTATAGTCTGCAAGGTGAAGTGCTTGACACGATTTCTGTCAAGTACAGATAAGATTTTGGCCTTCCAAACTACGAAGTTTGAGGCTTCATCCAGTCTGTCCTGGTCTCTTACTCCATGTAGTGCCATTCCACTACTCTTCTACTTCCCTCCTAGAAGTTCTCGATGTCACTCCCTCTGAGCCTTGATTTCCCTCCTGGAAACCCTTCTACTGATGTCGAGATGCCCCCTACTCTGATCATCTGTGTAGCTGCACCACTGATCTGGATTTCTCAGCTAGAAACCCTCAGTAGAAACTCCCTCTTCCTTGGCCTTGCCCTGTTAGGTATTGTTCTGAATATAGTACCCACCAGCTCCACTCTGCAACTTACCCACAGCCTCCTAGACCCCAGCAACCTGAAGGTGAGATCTCCTAGGCTCTACGCAGTCCCAGCACTAGAAACTAGCTTCCTCAACTAACTGCAACAGCCCCCCTGGCCTCTGCATGGCTCTACGTGAGCCTGTCTTTTCCTCCCTCAGCCTTTGCGCAACCTCTTCTTGGCTCGAACTTGATGACGCAGGTACTGTGTCAGCCCTCCCTTGTTGCTTTGCTGCTATGAATAGTTTTTGTCACTTGGGACAGCTGTTTTCTATTACTTCTACTCCACTCTTCTGATGTCCTCAGTTCTCCAGTGATCTGCAACCACGCTCTGATACCATGTTGAATTTTCTAAGTCTAACAGTTAGAAACCCTCCTTGTACTTTCTGATTTATTCCTTCCTACTTGTTATGATTAATTAACAAGTTATTTACCATGTAAATACTAAAAATAAACACAAGTACATGCTCAACACATTACAGATCATCAACTGAAGGAAATAGAAACAAGCACACAAATGACACCATTATTTTTGGACTAATGTCCCCGGAAAACCCCAATGCAGGAAAACTGGTGCAACTATCTGAGGGTTTGATTTATTAAGCAGTTTCATAATACAATCTAGGTGCCAAATCCAGCTCACCCAACAGAGAAAAATCTCAGCAATGTCGGCTTCTTCCCTCTACGTTATCTTTCTCGGTTGTTCCGATAGTTCCGGCTTCTGCCCTCTACGTCAAATTTCTCGGCAGTTCCGGCTTATGCCCTCTACATCAACTTTCCCGGATGTTGCTCTGATCATCCCGGCACTATCTCTGCCTCTCTGCTTCTGTATTCACTGCCCCTCGGCTGCAACTCCTGATCACTCTCTCAACTTTCTCAGCAAACCCAGCCCTAGAAAGTCAAAATCTTTATCTCTTGGTGTGTTCTCCAAGTGACCCTCAAGCCTCCTTTTATACTTTTCTTGTTGACAAATCAACAGCCGAGATTAAGTCCATAATCAACTGGTAAGATTAGATCTGGCTTGATCCATGACTTTTGGACCATTCTAACACAATTTTATATTAATTCACATTTATACTTTAATTTCCCTAAGTTTAGACTTAGCAACTCCATTAAAAATATTAATTATTTTAATATCTCCCAAATTGTTTAGAATCTACCCAAACATTTGAATTGATACTAGTTTTCCTACATAAATTCATGAGCCCAATGAGGTAAACTTAGATTAAATTTGACCAATTATTAAATTTTGTTGCATGAATAAATAATAATTAAAAATCTCTTGATTGGGATGAGAGAGGGTGTCAAAGGTGACAGGCCTTGAGGTGACATGGTTAGTACCAGGGCGATAATTACCACCACTCCCCACATGCTCAAGGTAGGGGGTGCAGTGTCCTTAGCCATGAATGCATGGGCAGTGGGTTGTTAAGGTGGCAGAGGGAGGAATAAGGAAGGGTGGCAAAGATGGGAATGGAATTCGACATGTTAGGCAAGAGAAATTCGCAGTGGAGAAGGAAGGCAATTCAGAGCGGAAGAGAGGTGAAGGAACGTTGTATGCTGGTTAGCGATGGCTCTCTGGTATGTAGTCCAACATCGCTCCTCTATAATTTATATACTCTGGTTGGGTTCCTGCGGAAATTACATGCATAGGAGGGGGTTCCGCTGGGGGAAAGGGGGAGGCAAGAGGCCATCCCAATGGGGCTTAGCACTGTCATGGAAAAACAAGGGGAGGAAAGGGAGGGCCATGGCCCGGCTCTTCATTTTATTTATATTGCTTTTAAGCCAAAGTCTCGGCAATTGAATGGATAATACTGGATCGAGCCGAGATACAGGCCCCTGCCTATTTGCTCAGACCGGGGGTATCAGAGATAACAGGCATGTCATGTATGGGGGACTGAGTGGTGTTAGGAGAGGTAAGAAAAAGTTGCGGGCAGGGGGTTGGGACATTAGAAATGTCAGCAATTCGCTGAGAAAACCCTGGAATTTGCATATGCATGGTAGCAAGGGTGCATCTAGGGAACCCGGGTGGCATAAGGGACAGAGGGGCAAGCACAACCTTGGCACGAAAGTGCTGGCTAAGGGAGTAGCATGTGGGTATGACAGCAATTGCAAACCTAGGCTCTAGACGGGCCTGAATACCTAGCTCTAGCTGCAGGGGGATGACAAGCAATTGCACCATGGAAAGGGGAAGGGGCACGGTGAAGAGCTTGGGGAGCCACGCTTGAAACCCAACTCCCCTAGCCACTTGTGGGCACGGGGATACCTTAACCCGCCGCAGGCCAAGCAGGGAAAAGAAGCAAGGCATGAGCAGTTGCTTCGGGATGATGCGAATGGAATGATGAATCTAAAGGTGTTTGACTATCTACAGGGCATGGCTCGAGAAAAAAGAGGGCGTGGTCATGGCAATAGGAGCTCGGCCACCCAGGAAGCCAAGAGACCGAGCACGATGGAGGGTCACAGAGGCCGGAAGCTTGCTAAGCACCTCATAGCAAAGGCATCCGTGGCTTACAGGGATGAAATAGATGAAGGTATTCATAAGCTGATTGATGAATGGGAAGCTGAGATAAAATAGGAAAGGGAACCGGACGAGGAGTTAGAAGACTAGAGGATGATGGTTCTTGACCTAGGGAATACACGAGGTAGAATTACGCAATTCAAACACACCCTGTATTTGTACTTCTTGATGAAAATTCTGCTTGGAAAAGCGATGGAACAAATTTTTGTGGGAATGGAAGTCACATTGTAGGGCTTGCGTAGTTATAAAGAAAGACATGGAGAAAATCCTATTTTAGTTGCACAAACGGGACATCAGGATGGATCGTATTGACCATCACATCCCTTACATCATGGAGTTGTATGGAATGCTAGAGGAAACTACTAAAGATCTTGCCCCTGTAGCCTCAAACTCCGAGGAGCAGAATGTCAAGAAAGATTAGCTTCATTATGCTTAGTTTTTGTTTATGCGGGTAGCTTTTAAATTTTCTATTGTTTATGTTAGTTGTTAAAGTTATACAGTATTTGGACGTGATATTGAGACTTACCTAGCCTTGCTAGAAAGACTGAAACAATTTTGTTTTTGGATGGCGTATAATGCTGACCAGTGGTTAACCGACTCAGTTTCCCCTCAGGGCGAGTTGAGGCCACCTGGTAAAACTGTGTGGTGTAAATTTACCTTATATATATAATAGAAAATGGATGGTCCTACCAAGCTTTACAAAAAAAAAAAAAAAAAAACTTGAATTCATGAATACCTAAATGAGCTCCTCCCAGTTTTGAGAATAAATTGTTAGAGTAGTTTAATCTTGGAGCAAACATCCGTCCACTCGACGAAGCAATAGCAAAGTCAACATTGACTTTGTTGTTGCTATGTTGGATTGAGGGTGTTTTGATCCAATATTATCCAAATCCTAATTTATTCTCTACTGAACAGGGCCAACCAAATTAAGGTGGAAGCTCTCATGGCCCCTCCCCCTCACCCACACCCCCCCCCACCCCCCACATCACTCTCAATTTCCCAGTACCCAATCTATCTACTAGGAAATAGTTGAAAGAAAGACATTAAGATACATTAAGTAAAAAATATCAAAAATTCATTCATTCATTTGTACATCCACAAAATATTTTATCTCAATAAATTTTATCACAAAAATATATTTACATAATATGAAACAAAGTCGTTCTAAATTTTTCCAACAGAAAAATTATAACTTTTTATTATGATAATCAAAAGAGACATGTGCACATGTCATGAGGTATTCAATCTCTCAGTCAAAAATATGGTACTCAAAAAATTGAGATTTAAATAAACAAGTACAGTCATCTTGGCATTGATGATGCATTTGTTGGTGCAATTTCCGGTTGCAATGATTGATGGTTGGCATTGATGTCAACATGGGCATGTATTGATAATGATTGTGATGCTTGTGGTTATGTTGCTTGACTTGTTATTTGCAGGGTGTTTACCTTGGTATTGGCATTATAGGAATTGGTATTACTATGGTATCATTACCTTAGTATTGGTTTGTGTGTGGTCCAGGTTGGAATTTGGTATTGGTATGACAGGTATTATGTATTAGCATGGTAACTTCCTATGGTATTGGTTTGGATATTACCATGGTATAGGGTTCCATGGTATTGGCATAACCATGGTATTGACCTCGAGTTTACCATGATACAAGGATCCATGGTATTGGCATAACCATGGTATTTACCCGTGGTATTTACTTGGAGTTTACCATGGTACAAGGGTATGTGGTACTAGCGTAACCATGGTATTTACCCATGGTATTGACTTGGATATTACCATGGTATAGGTTTCTATGGTATTGGCATAACCATGGTATTCACCTATGGTATTAACTCGGAGATTACCATGGTACATATGTATGTGGTATTGGGACAACCATGGTATTTTCCCAAGTTATTGATTGGAACTTGTTGAGGATATTTTGACAATATATTCTTGTGAGTATTTTGAGTGTGTGCTTGATTGATGGGGTTGTATTGAGAGTTCAATAGAGAAAGAAATTTGTTGTTTTGTGAAAGATTCCAGTTTGAAATATTCTGAAATGTGGCTCTAGATGATCAACAGATTGAGATAGCTTGGTGAAGAAGGCATGGTGTTCATTGTCAATGGTGGTCAGTAGCTTTAGTAGAGGTAGTAATATTCTCATAGTCCATTTGGTGTTGGGTGAGGCTTGTTGGGGATAGAGGTCTCCAGTGGATGGGTATTCACAAAGTCGATTTAGAGTGAGAAACTTCTTTGTTAGACATAGCTAGATATGATGATGTAAAATGATATGTTTGATTAATAAAATTTGAAACAAAGCAGCAGCAACAACAAAGGGTGGTTTTTTCCCGGAGGGGGTTTTCCACCAGAGATCCTTATTTCCATTGTGCATGTGATTATTTTATGGCTTTCCTGTGATCGGATCATGGTATTTGTTATTTACTCAGTTGGTTAATGCATTATATGAGATAATCTATTAATGGAATAATGTGTGATTGTGAATGATTAAATCGAAAAAATAATTTTAAACGTATACGTATATACCTTGTCATCGTTTATTCACCTCCCTTCTCAGTAGTGAGAACATTTCCAACAATTTATTATCAAGTTTCTTTCTCTTTTTAAATATGTATTTAGCAAGCACGTCTTGATCTTGGTCCCCTTCATATGTTATGGGCTCTGTATGTCTTGTTGCTGACCTGGTCCTATGTCTATGTGTCACAAGTGGGGTCAAGCATTAACTACAATAAGAAAGAAATGTTAAATTCATATTTATAGTTATTATTATTACAAGTGTTTCATGAATAAAAAGAGTAGTAGATTTTTACTTACCTATTTCGGTAGTGGATGGAAGTGTTAAAAATATGAAATTTTGGTAAAATTCCACTTTGGATAGCTCACTTTATGGAGATAATAAGTTGATTAAATTCCTCCTTTTGAGAGGACCAAAATTAATCGAAAGATCACTCAAATCGAATAAGGGAAAGTGTACTTATGAAGAAAATCCCACATGTGCATATTTGATAAGGTAGGCCCTAAAGAAAAGTGGACCACCTTGGAAGGCTATAAATACACCTGACCTTTACCTCATTTAGACATTATGATGAGACACTCTTCTATCTTGTTTTTTGGCCCACACAGGTCTAAGGCTCGTTCGCAGAGAAATAGGTTCACTATGAGGTGAAACTGCAGGGTCTAAAGCTCGCATCTTTGATTTAGGGTTTTGGGCCTCAACCGCAAGCACAACATAGGAAGAAGTCAAGTGTAGTGCACAGAAGTTCATCCATGCTACTGGAGCCTTCCAATCACGCGTATAACTCTCCATCCATGTGACTATGGCGTTAGGATTTCCACAATCCATATCTAACCCTAGTAGCTTGCATACTAGGATCAAGAGAGTGACTGGGAAGATATAGTTTCTCCCATGATTCCTCTTCCATGCGACAAGGAACTAAAAGATGAAATCTCTGTCTTCTGAATATTTTTCTCAGTGACCATAGGGTTCGACACTTGACTACAAACAGTGACAGTTCATTATAGACTTCAGAATTAGATTTTTGAGTATAATCTTTGTTGGGTTCATTTATGGATGTTGTAGTTGTTTTTGTTGGTTAGTTACATATATGAAGATATGGATCATTGTACTCTCTTTTTCTAAATCATTTAATGTCGATCTATTAAGAACAATTTGAAAAGGTTTTCCCCACAGTGAGTTTTTCTTGGGTCTCCGACCAATCCTTGTGTCTCTATGTGTGAATGATTTTCTTATGTTGTTCCTTTATGTTATGTTGAATTGGTGATGATGATATTGTTATTTCTAAATAGTTGCATATGATGTTGAATAATGGTGTAAATATAAATAATGTTATGAAGTTATCGGGTGAATGTAATGTGTTAATGAATAAATACAATTATCAAAGAAAAGAAAAATATATCCCTAATAAAAATTAACATGGTTTCAGAGCTTGGTTGAACAAAAGTCATGGAGATCACCCCCATGGAGACACCTTCAATGGGAGCAAGAGAATATGGTGGATGTTGGACACCTAATCCTAATGGGTTAGCGTGGAAGTTGAATGGACAAAGCAGTCCAAGAGACCTTGGGATCTGAATCCCAAGAGTCACAACATTGTATTATAAATGTACATCTCCTGTTAATAAAAATGTACTGAATGATTTATCTTTCCTATTGTCTTGCTATCCATGTGTGTTTAACATGGTATCAGAGCCACTTGTTTTTCTGTGGCCTGTTATGTGCATGTCAGTCCTGGCCCTCTGCCATATTCTTTTCCAGCGTTACTGACATGCTGCCGCTGCCTTATAACGCCTCTGTCATCTGCGCCCTCTGCCCTGTTGAATGTGCATTTTGGAAATCTGAATATGCGTTTTGGAAATCTGAATGTGCTTTTCGGAATACCTGATACTGTCCCTGTGAGCATGAACCTTTGAATGTATCGCTGCCCCTCTGACATACCGCCAACAAGGAATACCTGCCATTGAATGCATAGAAGCGTTTTTTTGAGGGCATACCAGAATCATTCGGTTCAAGCGTCGGCTTTTCTGCAACGCCCGGAAAAGTTTGATGGCCCTTGCGCTACCTTGTTTATGGCTCTGAAGTTCGTTATGCCAATCCTCACAGGTTTGAGGTTTAGTAAACACCGTTCTCTGTCCCAAATCCGAGCCTGTTCTGATATTTCATGAGCTTTTCTGCATGACCCCGCTCTTCGTCACTGGCATCCTTAAAGTACTTAGCAAAGCCTGGCAGAGCCACGTTGTCCCTATCAAAGTATGCAAAGAGAGCATGATAGACATATGAAACGTTGTACTCCACGTTGATTTGTTCATTCAATGCGCCTTCACAACCATCTGAGAACTTCTGCCTGGCCAAAGACTGAGAGAATGATTGAGAAACTTGCACAAGCTCAGTCTGGACTTCAGCAAAAGGCTCAAATACAACTCCAGTCAGAGCACTTGTCGTCCTCCCTTCACCGCCTACAGCTCGAATGGTATGAACAGAATGCTTGGCCCCGCTCTTAGACTTCATATAGGTTGCAGTCAGACCGACGCCGCATTTGTCTGCTGAAATACCTTTCTTGAAACAGCTGTGTTGTTGTTGCCTCCATGGAGACGAGACATCAGTAGCAGGAGAAACAACGGCAGGAGCTCTGAGAAGCATGGTTGCAGATTGAATCAATCGATTGAAACCCGAATCCGCCCAATCACAGGAATGCCCAAAAAACACTTTAATCCTTGGGGCACTTTCAGAAGGTGCGGGCACTAACCAAATTGTGAGAAACACGCGTAAACAACTGATGCAAATATGAGAATGCAGCATGTCAAATTGAAGTTGCTTCCGCCTGCTATATAGTGGCCGCCTCTTGTTCCCCCGTGTACCAGTGGCATCAACTATTCCGGAATTAGGGTTGGAATCATTCTACTTGAGGAAAAATATTCTGGTGGAAAGAGCCATGGGCGACCATCCCTTACACCACAGAGCAGCAAGTGGACGGTTCAGATTGATCAGCATGTGGAGAAGCCTGGCACCAGAAGTAGCATTTGACCGACGAGCTGTTTGAGACCCTATTAAATCTGGGTACTGCTCCTATTACCACTCTTCCTCCATTATCTTTGTTGCATCCACATTTATACACGTATTGCTACTGGAAGTCATGCGGGAGAATTAAAGATCTTTGATACAAACAGTGGAAATGTACTAGAAAGTCATTCTTGCCAACAGTCATCGATAACTTTGGTTCAATGTACATCACGTGAAACTAGAAGCTGGTCCCCTTGCGTGATAAACCAGTTTTAAGAGATCTCGTACTATTTTATTTTAATGGCTGTGCAATTTTCAGAGGCATATTGTTGAAGGTTTCTGCTGCCTCTCGAAGCCTGTTGGTGTTACACAATTTTTTAATGCGTTTCTCTGCACTGCAATTGGCATTGAATGTGTGGGATGAGTTTGGGATTCTTTTAAGAAGGCAATTGATATGCGCGATCCATCTCTATTTCCACTCCACTCATTGCTGCGCGATCTTATCTTTATCTCTAGTGACCCATTCGTGTATTGTTCGGTAGAGTGGTCTGGGTTAAACTTTGGCTGCCATGCGAAGAGTTTTGTTGTTGACAAAGAAAACCTATTGATTTTGTAAATTTAAAGGGAAGGAAGAAGCTTTTGTTCTGCTTGGGCTAATTTTCAGAGAGAGATTTGCTGAACTTTTGCATCCAGATATATTTTTTTTGTTTAGTAAAGATATCAAGAAATGACTCAAATTACTGAAATATTAGAGTTCTTAAAAACTCTCATACATTCCTCAGATCATGATACAGTAAGAATAAGCAAAGCTTCTCTTGTTGACATTAGAACCTGTTTGCATAATGTACAAGAAGATATTGAGTTTTTGCAGCTTGAGACAAAGCTACAGCAGGAAGAATTACAGCAGTGGAGTCATCATTCTGAACCTGTTTCTGTTCAGAAGATTGAAACAGACTCCCATAAACAGCAAGTCAATAATGTTACTGTTCATTCAAATAAAGCAACAATTGTAAATGCAGATGCAGAAACTCAGTCTGCACTTCCCAAGCCCATCATCAGACCTTGGGAACAGCTTGTCCACAACAAGCACAGAACTGGTCTTGGATATGACAAGGACTTGTCCTTTCATATTCCAGACTATGCCAAGCCCATTCAGTTTCAGAGTGCTGGATTCATTTATGACAGTTCACCTGCTCCTCATGACAGTTCAGCTTCAGCTGTTCCAGACTTTGCCCCTCTTCCACAACAACAAAAACAACAGATCGTGAAATGCCAACACTGTGACCGAGTTGGCCATCTGAAAGATCACTGTTTTGATCTTCATCCATGTGAGCATTGTCATAAAACTAGCCATTCTTCAAACAGATGCTTCAGAAACAAACGTCCTGCAAGAACAAAGATTCATCTTGGATGGATCGCTTCTTGGCAATGGGCATCAACAGCCAAGAAGATATTCCAAACACATGTCAGAACTTGTTCCAGAGTATTGAACAGTCTTGCAGTCGAGTTTCCTCCATCATCTCACCTTGTATCTGACAGGGGGGGAAATGATGGTCATCTACAAGCTTCAAAGCCACATCATGCGAGCCTGAGCCACAACCTGCCACACCAATTTCAGAGTTGTAGCCAGAGACAAAGATGCCTGAACATGCCTTCAGTTGGCAATCTGGGACACTTCCTCTAGCAGAAGACTCCAGCTTCTTGCCAGTTTTGGAAGAATTCCAGGAATTACAGAGTTGTTGGTCATCCTTAAACCATCACAGATTATGAACACTTCCTCTAGCAGAAGACTCCAGCTTCTTGCCAGTTTTGGAAGAGTTCCAGGAATTGCATTAAGCATTCCAGAGTTGTTGGTCATCCTTAAACCATCACAGATTGAGAACACTTCCTCTAGCAGAAAACTTCAATTTCTTGCCTGTTTTGGAAGAGTTCCGGGAACTGCACTAAGCATTCCAGTGTTGGTGGTCATCCTTAAACCACCGCCCTTTTTTACCAACATTTCATAGAGCACATTCAGCCTAGTGCTGCCATGCATTTTTTGCACATTTTGTATTACAACTCTTTTCTTGGACTCATACATAACCCTTCGGATTAAGGGGGGGAATGTTGGACACCTAATCCTAATGGGTTAGCGTGGAAGTTGAATGGACAAAGCAGTCCAAGAGACCTTGGGATCTGAATCCCAAGAGTCACAACATTGTATTATAAATGTACATCTCCTGTTAATAAAAATGTACTGAATGATTTATCTTTCCTATTGTCTTGCTATCCATGTGTGTTTAACAGTGGAGACCTAAAATAATTGTAGGTTTTGAAGAAAACCTCAGGAAATTTGTGTATTAGGGTTTGATGGATATTATGAGGTTAGGTTTTGAGAGAAACCTTGGTTTATGGAAAAGATATGAGATATAAAACCTAGCATGGTCAATGTGAAGATGCTCAAGCACTTATGACATATTTGATGAATCCCTAGATGGGATAGTATCTAGTAGGTCTGGTTGTTGATAAAGTTAATTGAAATAGTGAAGGAAATGTTGTCATATAGACAATAGACAGTGATGGCTCTTGAAGGTTGTTTCAAGAGGGAGAGGGTCACCTCTCATTGATGATAAGTTCTTTATGAGTTATGATACTTCTTTATGTTCTTACTTTTGTTTAGACTTATTGATCTGATTATTGTTTTGATCATTACTTCCTACATATATATTTGAGTATTTGGATGCTTCTAACCTCCTTGATGAGATGTGATAAGTGGATCCTTCTTGAGGATCATTTGAGATGCAAGAAAGATGGCTAGTATCGGAAAAGGTAAAGAGGCACCTGATGAAAAGGTGACAAAGTGCTACAAGCTGCCTATGTCAAATCAAAAGGTGCACATGTATTTGAATACTACAAGGTATGCATGGTATATTGTTTCAATGTTATGTTTTAGTTGTAATATTGGATGAAAATGTAAGCCCTAAGATATGATGAGTATATCTCCTCCTCAAATGGTTCATGCATGCATAGGAAAGTGATTTGGATTCATGGTTCTTATGATGAAATGGTGCACTTGATATTGAACAAGCATCTTACTTCTTAGACATGATGAATTTCTTGATTCTATGAAGCTACTTCTTTGATATATAGGTATACTTGATTATCAGCTAACATCTATTAGTTTGGATATCTTGATCCCATGAAGAAGGCTAGCACCTTGATACTAGTAGATGGTAACTCGATACTATTGATATTGTTAGTGAAAGTCATGGTAGCCATGACGATAGAAGTGTAACAATGAGATTGATATTTAGGATCTTTTGTTGAACATTGTTATGATTTGATGTGCTTAGTAATTATGGCATATGGTAAAATTGAATGCCCTGTCTTGATGGATTGAGTTATATGACAAATAAGTAATGTTGTGATCATGATTCTTGAAGTATTCTCCTATTAGCTATTTGACACTAACCCTTGATGAAAGATTGATATTGTGATGTCATGGTGAAGTCGCTGATAATAAATTAATATAACAATGATGAATATGTGATATGGTTTGACTTTATGATCTAACATATTTGTTGATGCATGATATCATTATAGATAGGTTTATGGAATGAATGAAGATGACTAAAGTGGATTCCCATTCATAGCGAGAACCTCTCCATAATATCCCTTCTCCTATTGTCATTTTCATTATATACTCTTTTATATTGAAGTATGATTTATGGGCATCAATAGAAAAATATTTGACATTTTTGATCTACAACAAAGTTTTGATCTCAAGAGAGAGATATTTCTCTTACTCTAAGTCTCAGTCATATGGAAGAAACCCTACAAGTGTGATTGTATCTTCCCAATTGTACAGAAGCAAGCTCAAGAGTGTGACCGAGGCACTGAGATAGTTTTAGGCAGATCCAACCACAATTTCTTGAACAAAATCTTGAAGAGTGTGACTATAATTTCCCAACTGCTTGCAGGGAAGGCCTATGGGTGCGACTATGCTTGTTGGACACTAGAATGAAGTTCTGTGTATAAGATCAAAATTACACTTGAAGGATGTCAGTCCTACAAATGTGGAGCAGACAACAGAAAGTTCTATGAACTGGGAAGTCTAAATGTTTACTATAATATGAATATGTAGACTAAACTTGTGTTTGCGGGTGACCAGGATCTGCATATAGATATTTCATTATTATCTAACTATTGAATTTTGTGTTGCAGGAGTTTGACTAGATTTGGATAATTGATATAGATGAGCAGTGATTAGATTTTTTACATGATAATGATTTATAACTTTGACTTGATGATTAAGATATGTCTTGGACTTTAGACCTCACTATGATAGAAAATATCTGATTTGACATGATGACCAATGGTTTGACTTGACGATTGATGATTTGCCTTGATAAAAATGCTATATGGGCATAATGACCTTCAATAACTAATATTGATAATGGTTTTTTATTGACCTCGTTGTTCTTAACACAATGGTTGAAGTATTAACAATTGTGATTTAGTATGAACGAATACCATGATAAATGGATGGAACCTGCACGACTTATTCTTGGTGTATGCATTGTATTATATTATGATCATGAGGATGAATTGATGAAGTTTGGTTTGATATTGCTTATGACAACTTTTTAGCATGACAACAGATGAATTCATAACTTGATGAGAGCTATACTTGTCACCTGGTCTAAATAATTCGATACAAATGATATTGATGAGTTTGACGTTAATTTTTATTTAACAACAATGGTTCTCTTAAGGCTAACCATATTGCTTTGGTAAAGTGTTATGTTTACAAAAAGCTTTGAATGAAGCTAGCTCCCTGATCCAAATATGTCTGCATTGACAGTTATCTGGTGAAGCCAAGAATATGTGTTCATCCAAACCTCTACTTCAGAAGTGTTCCAAGGTATGACTTTGATTTTGAATTTAGTTTTATATTTTGATGGTCTACTATTGACAGGTAATGAGCCTCTGATGATCTAAGAGGGAGATGGATTCTGAAGCTCGAAATAATGAATCATGGCATGATGAATCTATTTTTGAAGTTTGGAAAAGATAATTTATATTGCGAAGCTATTCAAGAAGTATCGGAAAGTGGAAACGCAAATCCTTGGACACTCCAATTGAATTTCAAGATGTTGTGAACAGATATTGTTGAAATCAACTTGGAAACCAATAGTTGATTAAATCATTGATGTTCTATTTTGAACACTCGTCGGTATAAATATATGATGTGCATAGAACATAAATGAATTCATGATTGATCCGCTTCACTCGCATAGAGTTTCCATCGATCACCCTCAAAAATATTTGCATGGGATGATCAATTTTTGATCTGAGAGATTCTTCCTATGATATGTGACTGCATGGATGTATTATTGATGTTTGGGATTATTATTGATGAGCGCATTTGGGTGTTGCCTTAGTATGATATCTGCCATGATATTTGTGGATGACATATCTATAGCTTTATACATGACCGAGATTGAGCACAATGTTGCTATCATGGCTAGCTATGAGGCAGCATGAATAAATCTTTTTGGAGAGAAGTTCGAATATGACATGGATACATTGTGATGACAAAGTATGGGATCCAATTGGCAGAGAATCCCATATATATATAGTTGAGATTGAGTTACCTTCATATCTTGAGACAGTGTTGTTGTACAAGACAAGCTTAAGCTTGTGGTTGTCACCTCCTTGAGAGGGGGGATGAATATGGTATCCTTTTGTGATTTATATGATTATTTGTGTTCTAATATGATATTTGATTTAATGACCTGTATGAATAGGAGACAATTGTTATTGGTAAATGATGACCAAGTTAATACCATATATGAGTATGATGAGAGCAGTGCTAATCGAGGACACTGAGCCAACTCTTCCTCCATGTGTGAGCTCCCAGGGTGTGGAATTGAGATAGAGGGATCCTAGGGTTGAGGGAACTTTGGACAATAGGGTATCACCCCTATCTGTTACCCACAGGGTTGTATATGTTTCTCCCCTATCTTCGTAGAAGTTCCTCCCCTATCTGGTCTATGTAGAGTATACCCTAGTTGGCATCATACCTACAAGTTGGGCTTGTTGGGAATACCACTCCTTGTTTGGCCAACGGGTTGAGGGTGTACTTGGTGTGTACAACCCCAGTCCATTATGATGTAGGTGTTATACCACATTACTGCTTAGAGTCATTGATGGGAAGATCGGCAGGAAATAGGATTGGGTTGAGATTTTCTCCCCTATATGGTTATGGGTTGAGAATGAGCTCCCCGATGTGATTATGGGTTGAGATATGCTCCTCGATGTGGTTCTAGGTTGATATTTTCTT
Organism: Pinus tabuliformis; assembly: GCA_031772625.1. Taxonomy (NCBI): domain Eukaryota; kingdom Viridiplantae; phylum Streptophyta; class Pinopsida; order Pinales; family Pinaceae; genus Pinus; species Pinus tabuliformis. The sequence continues at coordinate 632,733,796 of CM062804.1, read as the reverse complement.
CCTGATTATATCCTCTCCAATGATTATGCGAAATAAATCTCTGATGTGATTTCGGGTAGTATCCCGATGGACAGAGAGTGGTAGATTGAGCTCCCCTCTGATGTCAAAATTCTTCTTCTTTTAGATGCGAGAATGTTCATCATATGAGAAAGGAAAATCAAGATATAAGTAGGAATAAGAAAGAGATTAATTGAGATTATTGGTGATGATACTCGATGACAAGATACTTGAGATTTGATATGATTTGATGATAGGATACACATGACATGATGCAGGTAGAATTCTCCCTAGTTGAGAGGGAGTGTTAAAAATATGCAAATATGGTCAAATTCCACTTTTGACAGCTCACATGATACATATAATAATTTTATTGAATTCCTCTTTTTGAGAGGACCAAAATCAACCTATAGATCACTCAAATCGAATAAGGGAAAGTGTAATTAGGAAGAAAAGCCCACATGTGCATATTTGATAAGGTTGGCCCTAAAGAAAAGTGGACCACCTTGGAAGGCTATAAATACAAGTGACCTCTACCTCATTTAGACACTATGATGAGACACTCTTCTATCTTGATTTTTGGCTCATATAGGTTTGAGGTTTGTCTGCGGAGAAATAGTTTCGCTCTGAGGTGAAACGACAGGCTCTGAAGCTCACATTTTTTATTTAGGGTTTTGGACCTTAGTTACAAGCACATCATAGGAAGAAGTCAACTACATTCACTTGCATAGAATATCATCCATGCAACTGGAGCCTTCTAGTCACACGAACAAATATACATCCATGTGACTGTGGCGTTAGGGTTTGCACATCCCTGAACTAACCCTAGTTGCTCGCATACCAGGCTTAAGAGAGTGACTGGGAAGTTATAGTTGCTCTCATGACTCCTCCTCCATTCGAACAGGAACTAGAAGATGAAATATCATTCTTTTGAATATTTCGCTCGGTGACCGCAGGATTTGGCAGTTTCCTACAAACAGTGACAGTTCATTACAGACTTCATAATCATATTTTTTAGTATAAGCTTTGTTGGGTTCATTTATGGATGTTATAGTTGTTTTTGTTGGTTAGTTACTATTGTACTATAAAACAACCCCCCACCATTTCAATTTGTAAACTCTTAGTCTTAAAATGCTAAATAAGAAATGGGTCCCCTTTAGAATATAAATAAAAACAATAAAATTTTGAGTATAATAGATTTTCCATAAAAGTCATATGAAAAATGCTTTTAGAGTTTTAGAACCGCTCATCGCAAATTGCATTTATTTAGAACCCATGAAAATCCATTTGGAGAGATTGCGATGCAATAATAGTCATAACAAAACCCTCATCGCAAAGTTTTATCAAGGTAAGCCTTTTATACACACAATGTAATAAAAGTATCACATCTCACACAACATTAATCCCACGGAATGACTTAAAGCGGCATTGAAACTTTGCGATGCGATAAGGCTATCACAAATCGCATATAGTGAAGCATCCAAAAAACTCCATTGAAATCTTATGATGCGATAAGGCTATCACAATCACATATCTTTGATTCATAAGGAGGCATCCAATATACTACATTGAATAATCGCGATGCGATTTAATTATCGCAGGTCACACTCTGGATAAAAATAAATTGATAAATATTATGAATACATGCGGTAAAGGGATAAATCAATTACAAATAAATAACGTGATTTGCCAAGATTAAAACCCATTGTCTCCCCATGCCAGCTCATCATTCATCGCAATTGCAAATATGCAAACAAATCCTTTGAGTGTGGCGCTTGTAACTCCCGATTTGCGATACGCAATTATTACACAAATATTAAAATAATTCAATTGCAAATCGCAGAGTCAAGAAACCTATTCTACAAAAGACCATTACAAAACTTGCGACACGACATATAGTTTCAGCATTAAAGTTTCACATTGGAAGTTACGGTAAAACATTAAGGAGCAGTTATGGGTAAGTCCTTTGAAGATTTCATTCATGATAGCTAAGTATAATATAACATATCATGCACCTAATGCGCTTAATTGCGTTTGGTCTGTAATTTGTATTATCTCTTCTCAATTTTTTCGACTGTTATTCTTCTCTTTCTCATTTTGCAGAACTGACTGAGAATCACACAATCAGGCAAGATGTCGAAGAAACCTCGGAAGGAAAAGGCCCCCGTTGTAGTGGAATAAGGACCAACAAAATTGGTGGTAATTGCAGGTACTACCTATCTAAGCCTTAGTAAAATCTCATGGGAAGGTATCTATGCTTTACTCAAAGCAGAAAATCTAATGGAGATAGAAGAAGAAGCAACAACGGATAACCAATCGAACAGAAATCACGCTCAATGATTTGGCCAACTCCTTCCTCCATAAAATAGTAGCCTGAGCCAAAGTGTTACCATATAATGATCTAGTGATATGGGTAATCGAAAGTATTAATATAATAGACAGAGCTTTTTTCACAGTCGATGGGAGGATGTTCAGGACATTCAAGCCTGAAGGTGTCAAGAAGATGTATCACTTGCAAGATCCCCAATGGCACCACAACAAGGCATTTTTGGAAGCTTTCACTAAAGAGAATGACATAGAGTCAGACCCTATCAAACAGTGGAGACATTTTCCAAACAAGCACAACCACCCAAGTCGTGCCCCCATTTTATATGAACGCCTACATAATGGACACAATCTATTTTAATTCTGACTTTCCCATTCTAGGTTGGAAATGGACTGTTCAAGATCCAACCCCCATTCATATTTATCATAAGTATCTATGGAAGTTTGACTACAAGAATCATATATACAGAATTTTCCATGTTTTTGTTTTACTTGTTCATCAAGCCATTTTTAATGAACCTGCTCCTCGGGTCTCTGACAAAGCCAGCATTGACTTAACTTCAATCGGAAGTTAGTTCAAGGAGGAAAATTTCACCTATATTAGGGTTTTTGGGAGTATTACAGACCCTCATGTCCTTCCACTCTATATCCCAGACAAGCTATTAGCTATGGAAATAGAATACCATATGGTGGAAAAGGGGATGACTAGAAACCTTAAAGACTCTAAAAAACAAGGGTGGCCTCCATTTCCCCTCCGCTGTGACACTTACACATTGCATGATTTTAAACATGCTGAGAAAGAAGCAAAGAAAAATAAGGACCTGAGTCTAGCAGTGATTCCTAAGAGACAATATGATCCAAACAAGGTCACTTACAATTTCACCAGTCAGGTGAAAATTAGCAAATTTATCCATGAGGAGGATGAGTTTGATGATTTATTCACTTCTACAGAGTTATTCTCACAAGTAACTCATCTGGAAAGATTCAAACTAGGAGCCGCAAAGATGGATAAATTCATGGAATACAGGACACAAAGTTTACAGACATTGCCTCTATATTTATTGAATATTACCCCTACTGTTTAGCAAGCAGAGCACATCAGGGAGTAGACTATTGAAGAGATTTCCTGGGAAGGGGAAACAATTGAAAAAACGAGTGAACCCCTTAGCACATATGTTAATATTGACCCCATCTTGATAAAAGAATGGGAGCAATTTGATCAGCAGATCAAAAGCCAAACCGACCCCCAAAACAGTATCGCATCAGCATTGCCTGCAACACAACATCCCATTGTTACTAAGAGCGCAATTGAAGGGACACCCAGTACAGACATAGCTCAGAAAGAGATTGAAATAATCCCTGAAAATCCTTCAGGTGAAATAACATTAAATATTGAGGAAATACCACCTTTGGATGTCTTTTACAGCCCAAATCATAGGGTTGTAGTCAGGAAACAGAGAAAAAAGAGGAAAATTGACCAGACATCATTCATAGCTCCTCAATCTGAATTTATGAATGTTATATGGAAGGATTCAGAGGTCAATCCTTTTGAGGATTTGACTAAGTTATCCCAATATGCAGGGGCTTACACAGCTACCACAATTGATAAGGCCACTGAAGTTAACCAATTAATCAAAGAAAAATATCAAAGGATTACTCAGCTTGAAGAGCAAACAGTAGTAGAAAAATAAAAGATTAATCGGCTTGAGGAACAGTTGGCTGAAGAAAAATAGAAGAACGAGTAGCTTAAAGTGCAATTAAACCTGGAGAAACAAAAGATTGACTAGCATGCCATCCAGAAACAACAACAGTTGTCCCAGCAGCTCGAACAACTTCAATTGACACATCAACAAGGAATGAAGGCTAAAGAGGAGAAAATCTCACAGCTACAACTATATACAGAACAGTTTAGAGATTATCCTAAGGTCGAGGAATTTAAGAAGGAAGCCCTAGAAGCAAATAAGGCCTTATCGTAACAACTCAATCTCCTTTGCCATAAAATATCGCTTTTCAACCCATTATGCATCATAACTACATCATTGATCAATCAGGCAATGAATACCATATTAGAATTTGAGGATGCAGATGACAAGGTCACAAATTTCCTCAAATGGCAAAGCACAGTGGAAGGCAGAGTTGCTAATCTACAGAAAATTCAAGAGTCGCATAAAGAAGTATTGTTTTCAGAATGGGAAACACATTTAATAAAGGCAGAAAGGGCTACTTCCAGGGCCAGAGCTATAATGAACAATGTGATAGAGCTGGTAAATGATAATTTATATGGAGTCAATTTGATTTCTGACTGTTCCCCTAGAAAGCTCCCAAAAGCAAAAATGTTAGAAAATCAATGGAAGCAGGATTTGGCCACCAAAGAAGAACAACTCAGCAGAGTACAAAGCCTTACTTTGGATGCATATTGGTCCTTTTTGGTCAAGCTTCATAGTCAACATATGACCATCAAATGCCTTGCCGACGTTGTTGATCGCATGGTGCCCAAGCTTTCAGATGCCATGTACACGGGACAACTACATTCCAGGATGAGTCATCCTCTGAAAATTCAAAACATGCTCCCAATTTGTCAGTTTTGGATACAAGAGAAGAAATAGATACAATGAATCTTTTCAAAGGCAATCGCACTACTATTTTTGCAATTCAAATCCCAGATTTTAATGTTTATAGTTCCAACAACTCTAAGCGATTTTTGTTGACAGTTTGTTTTAGTTCTAGTATATAAAACCTTTTATGTTATTGAAGAAGGGGTCCTCAATTTGTACAAAAATTAGACTTGAGAAGTTGCACTTCTGCACTTCTAAATTTATTTTTTATGAGCAGTGGATCAAGGTTTCAGATTTTTGTGAAAGAACTTTTTCAAGACTTGCATTTTTGTATCTCCTGGAAGTTTCTGGAATAAAGAGGTGGAACTAGAATGTTATTTACATATCAAGACTCAAATGCATGCAGTATTTTTTTCATTATTCTTTTTGTCTTGATTTAATTAGCATTTCATTTAATTTTCTATTGTTGATGTATTCACACACTTCAAGAAATTCTATATTGAGTCACTTCTAAACAATTTAGAATTATTACATTAGAGATATATATCAACGATAAATATTATGATGTCATGCGATATGTTTTTATAATTACTTTGTTTAATTTCTTAAAAAAAGTAATCAATATGTAAATGCATCTTTCTATGGATAAGAAAATCATCTATATGATTGTTTGTCTGATAGGAATTATCAAGAATCTCATTGTTATAAGATTACCCGGGTTATATAGGTATATTTTTATATTTTAAAGTCATAGATTAAACCATATACCATCTCCGATATACATTTTAAAACATTAATTCATTAAGCCACACATTATTGGGAAACTGGTCCCATAACCCCCAGTGGGAACCACCATCCCAAATGGAAAAGGAGTTGTACTAAGGTCCGGACCGAGTGGTTATCCCGCAATGTTGGTGCTACGATTTTAGAGGAATCAACATTTTTGGTGCTAGAAGGAGGGCCTAACTGTGAATGGCGAGTAAATCTAAATCCACAGGCCATTATAAGAGCAAAACTCCCTCACCATCTCCTCCAACTTCTCCTTTGCATTCTAAATCTCCTATTACTAAGCGAGAAGTTGAAAATAATACTACATCACCCACTATTGAAATCCTAAACACACCAGATAATTCTTCTCCTAAACCCCCTGAAGTACAATATTTGATTCATAAAATCCAAGGTTTTTCAATATCCCAAGAAGAATCTGAGTTATCCCAAGGCAGTGTGACTTCACAATATATCCCATCCCAGCCGCTTACTAGAGAAAAGAGTGAAAAACTTGGTATTCCACTAGTTGAATTCCCTCTACCAGCTTGAAAAAGGGCTAGGAAGACACCATCAGAATCTAACAGTGAGACTTTGTCCTCGTCACCATCTATTCCATCCATACCATTGCAAGATCATTCATCCCTTTCCCAACTTCAAATCATAGTCCAAACAGGTACAGGAACTTCAACATCCTCTACCCAATCACTTTCTACCCCTTCATCACCCTCTTCTACTGTTAGCTCCATGATGGCACATAATCAACCCCAACTAAGGCCATGGACCAATCCAAGAGTAGTTAGAATGCCTGCACCTTTAAGCCAATTTCCAGCTCATCCTAAAAAATGGTTACCAAAATTTAATCCTAATATTGGCCTTTTAGCAGAAGAACATATAAATAATTTCATGTTATCAATCAACTTGAATGGAGTAACAGAAGAAGATGCTTTTGTTAGACTATTTTTATACACTCTACAAGGATCAGCAGGATCGTGATACTTTTCAATGCCACCAGGTTCTATCAATAGCTAGGATGCTTTTCAGGGGCAATTTCTAACTAAGTTTGGAGACGATAGATATACATCAACTCTGATCAATGATCTCTCCAATCTTAAATCCGAATCAAAGGAACCCATCAAAGACTTCAACTCACGCTTCAATAAGCTATTGAATGAAATTCTTGCAACATCCAAGCCTAGTGAGGAAGTCTGAAATGAATGGTATATCTCTACCTTGCCTTCAAACATAGCCATTTTCGTTGATAGGGCTGCTAAACCAACATTAGTAGAAAATATAAAGGAAGCAATCGTTGTGGAAAAACGTATCCTAGCTTTGGAAAATAAAAGCACTATAGAAGAAGGGAAATCCAAAAAGGTTACCTTTAGAGATGATTCAAAGAAGAAAGTAGTCAAGGATCCATATGACATGGAAGGTTTACAAAAAGTTCTTAAAACTATGTCTAATGAAATGATTGAAATAAAAAAGCAAGTAGCTGAGACTTCTACAAAAAAACCTTTTAGGAACTTTAAAAGAAATCAGCCAACTTATCATAATCCACTTAATGCTATATCTAATGTCGAATCTGATCTAGAAGATGATGAAGATGAATATACAACTTTATCTACTGAAGAAACGGAAGAAGATGAAATAGTTGAATGTCATGGAATGTGGGACTTTATCTTACGCAATTCAGATAATGGAAGTGAACAGGAAGCTCTCCTAGTAAATACTAGAAGCAAAAGTATAGCTGAGCCTAATCAGGAAAATTCCAAGAAGAAAAACTCAAGTCCTGTTACTAAAGACAAAGCTCCCATAAAGAAAACTCATGTTGCACCTCCCCACAATCAACCATCATCCTCCAATCCCCCCTCATCATCTAAAACGCTAGTAGTTTTAGATTCCATGGATTATAACATTGTGGAAGATATGAAGAAGACTCGAGCAAATATTTCTTTGCATAAACTTAGCAAGCTTAAACATCAAAAAAAGTTGCTCCTTAAAGAATTAAATGTTGTACCTTCTTCTCCTCTTCCAACTAGTGTATTATCCAACGCTGCTAAAGGATCAGGTAAGCCACCATCTGATAAGGTAGATGCTACTGATGCTGTTTTAATTGGGGACAGGTCCAATTCTCATACTCCTCCTTTTCTCTTAACTTATGAGATCTACAATAGAAATTTTCATAACTGCTTGATAGATTCATGAGCTTTATCAAATATTATGCCAGCCTTAGTTTGCTCCAAATTAAATATTGAGCCCCAAAAGTCCGCAGTTCACATTGTTTAATTAGATCGAACTAAGGTACAAGTTTTGGGAGAGATAAATTCAGTTACAATCAGATTAGCAGCTGATCCCAGGGTTGTCCAAAGAATTTCTATATTAATTGCTGACATCCCTGAGTTTTATGGTTTGATTATGAGTAGAGATTGGTCCGAAAAACTTCACGGTTATATTTCAACTAATTGGTCTCACATGTGGCTTCCCTATAATGGGAAACCAAATCAAATCAGAATAGATCGCGAAAAACATTTGACTCATACAGTAATTGAGTTTGAACAAGAGAATCAACCTGTAGCCTTCAATAATAATATTCTTGGAAACTATTCGGCTGAGTCATTTTTTGGGAATTTTAATGCTCAGCAATCTCCTTTTCCTGTTAATAGTGTCATATCGCAAATTGAAAATTTCTCTCATGTTGATACCTCAAAGTGTGTTAGTGTTGCAGATGAACTTGTAAATAAGCCTGTAAATAAGCCTTTATTTTGGTCTTTGTATTTCGATGGATCAAAATCCAATGACGGTGCAGGAGCGGGATATATTTTAGTCAGTCCAGAAGGGGAAACGACCATGTTATCATGTAGATTAGAATTGAGTGTACTAATAACACTGTGGAATATGAGGAATTGATTAAAGGGCTCTATAAAGCAATAGGCCTGAATATCCAATATCTGAAAGTATTTGGTGATTATGAGATTGTTATTAAGCAAGTAAGAAATACTATCCATTGTCTCTCGGTCATCTCAAACATTATTAGTCACTTGATAACTCATTTTCTGGCATTTGACATATCTCCTATTCCTAGATCATAGAATGCAGCAGCCAACCTTTTGGCTAATGTTGCTTCTAAGCTCCTTCCATCCGAGGATTATAGTCCAGATAGATTTTCAATTGAATTAATTTTTTGACCATCTGTCCTAGATAATGTCACCAATTGGCGTGTATTTAATCACGACAAGGATATCCTAAATTTCCTTACTTCTGAAGGATCTTATGATGAGCAGTTTATTGATGAAAGTGGTCATGATCTTCAATTAAAACAAAGACTCAATGAAAATACTATTCCTAAATCTGTGTTCAAGCTAGAAGATCTTTATGATATTAAGGATAGATTCAAAAAGGTCAATAATGCAAAACTTCAAAGTTCTACTTTAAGGTTTGAATTAGTAAATCTTGGTACTGAGGCTAAACCTCAGAATGTCAATCTAGGACTTGGACTTTTAGCAGATGAAAAATTTGCTTTCCTCAGATTATTAAAGAAATACAAAAATGTTTTCGCTTGGAATTACGAAGATCTGAAAACTTATGATACCTCTATTATCCAACACAAAATTCCAATGATTTCTGATGAGAAACCTGTACAACCGAAGCTAAGTAAAATTCACCCAAATCTTGAAAGTAAAATCAAAGCAGAGTTGAATAAACTCCTTAAAGCTAAAATAATCTTTCCTCTCAGACATTCTAAATGGGTTTCAAACTTGGTACATGTGAGGAAAAAGAACGGTGATATTAGAATTTGCATAGATTTTAGAAATCTCAACAAAGCATGTCTAAAAGATAATTTCCCAATTGCCAAACATGGAATAGATACTTCAATTAGTTGCTAGCTCAGAGTTAATGTCTTTTCTTGATGGTTTTTCAGGATAAAATCAGATACTAGTACATCTAGACAATAGATTGAAGACTACATTCCAGACTAAATGGGGAACATATGCTTATCAGAAAATGCCTTTTGGTTTGATAAATGCTGGAGCTACTTTCCAACGAGCCATGGATATAGCCTTCAAAGGTTTGATCAATAGAACAGTTGTTGTTTACTTAGATGACATAACTGTCTATTCTAAGAAAAGGACCAATCATCTGCATGATTTAAAACAAATCTTTGAACGTTGTAAAAAATATGGGATTTCTTTAAATCCCAAGAAATCATTCTTTGCTCTTAATGAAGGTAAGCTCTTAGGGTTTATTGTATCCAAAGATGGCATATACATTGATCCAGATAGGATAAAAGAGATTTTTGATATTCCTTTGCCACATAACAAGAAATCTATGCAATCATTTTTGGGACAGATAAATTTTGTGAAAAGATTTGTTCCTGATTTTTCTCAGATAGTTTTACCCTTGCAATCTATGATTAAGAAAAATTTAGTTTTCAAATGGGGACATAACGAAAAAGAAGCTTTTGACTCGATCAAACAAGCAATCATTAATGCTCCTGCATTGAATACTCTGAATTTTTCTAGTCATTTTATTTTGTATACTTTAGCCACTGAAACATCTTACGTTGTTGTTTTAACACAGATCAATGACCAGCAAATAGAAGCACCCATATCCTTATTTAGTTCTAATTTGCAAGGTGTTGAGCTCAACTATTCCAAAGCTGAAAAAAAATCTTTCGTTGGATTTAAATCTATCAAACACTTTAGACCATTTCTCCTAAACACACACTAAAGTGATAGTCCCATTCTCTGCAATGAGACAATTGCTAGTTAAAAGAGAAGTAGGAGAGAAGAGATTTAACTAGGTAACAACTTTACAAGAATATGATATTGATATTAAACCAGCGAAAATTGTTAGAGGGCAAGGTTTTTGCAAGTTATTTGCAGGAGCTTCCAATATTCCAGACCATGAATATTCAGATAATGTTGCACAAGTAAACGAGATAAGTATCACTAATTCGGAATCTCAATATGCTGATATGATCTTTTACTTAAAAAATAGATATGCTTCCCCTAGATTTAGTTACAAAAACAAACGTGCCTTAAGATTAAAAGCCAAACATTTTGAAATCATTGATAATTTTTTATTCAAGAGAAATTATGATTCAATTTTATTAAGATGCCTTGAAAAAACTGAAGCACAAACTGTTTTGCAGGAATTACATGATGGCCCAACAGGTGGACATTTTGGAGGAGACACTACAGCTCACAAAATACTACATGCTGGATATTATTGGCCGACTTTGTTTAAATATGTCCATGACTACATAAGGAAATGCAAGATATGCCAAACTACTAGTGGAAGACAAAGGAGACCAGCCTTTCCTTTACAACCAATAAACATTGAGAAACCATTTGAACAATGGGAACTCGATATTATTGGAGAGATTGTTCCACATTCTTCCAAGCAACACAAATACATCCTCATGGCCATGGACTACTTTGCAAAGTGGGTAGAATCAATTCCCCTAAAGGTAGCCGATACTGATGCAATTATTGAATTTATTGATCAGTTCATCATTACAATGTTTGGTTTACCTAACACGCTTATTTTTTACAATGCATCTTATTTTTCTGGAAATAATATAGTTGAATTTTCTCTTAAGAGAGGTTTCAAGTTAAAATACTCTGCAAATTACTATCCTCAAGGAAATGGCTTAGTAGAGTCAACTAACAAGAATCTCATCAAGATTATCAAAATAATTGTTGATCAAAACCAGAAGAATTGGCATAAATCTTTGATATTTGCATTATGGGTAGATCGCATAACTCAGAAGGCCTCAATAGGTACTTATCCTTTTAACTTAGTGTATGGGAAAGAAGTTGTAATACCTCCAAATTTAGCACTCCCATCTCTAGCCCTAGTGTAATTTATTGAAGAAATCCCTTCTTCTTCGATTCAATTGAGGTTTGATCAAATCCTTAAATTGGATGAGGAAAGAGAAAAGGCCAAAATTACTCATGCTAAACATCAAAAAATCATTAAACATTCTTTTGATGCAAGTTCTGTCGGCTTAAAAACATTACAGACCGGTGATCTCATTTTGAAATGGGACAAAGCACATGAAGACAAAGGTAAGCATACCAAATTTCAAAAGATGTCGCTTGGACCATTTCAAATCGTTGAAAAGATAGGTTCATCAACGTTTCTACTGCAAGATTTATCAAGAAAGAGAGATTCTCTTCCTATGAATGGGCTTATCTTAAAGAAATTCTTCTCCTAAGGAGGTAACCCCTTCTTACATGTACATATTCTTTATGCAAACTAGTTTATTTTAGGAAATAATGTTGTAAATAGTCTCCCATTGGATTTTCACTATTGAAAAGCTCTTTGAAAGAATATTGTGAATACTTGCTTTCAAAAATATAACCTTTTAAGGAAATGATTACAGTTTTGGAAATTAGATAAAACATAAAACTCTAAGAACCTCTTTAATTTTGTGAAATCTTCCAAACCTTGCAAATATAGTAAAACATTTTGAAGTTTTCTAAAGTTAAGAAAGGTTATTTACAAAAAGGTAAAGACTTTCTCCAGCTAAGAATACACAACTCTAAAATTGTCATCTACAAACTCTTAAGGAGTAAGTCATTCACCCCATCCACTAGGTTTATGATTTTTCAGTGTAATTCTAAAATATATCTGATTTAAAAGATAAGAGGTCTCATAATGAGCCTACTTACCATGATCATAGGGAACTAATTAAACTGACATTACCAATACTACATATCAAAATAGGGTAATGGCTTATAATCATAAGACAAGGGGTCTCATTACGAGCCAGCTTGTTCAGTTCAATTACAACCAGTGAATGTCATTGTCATCATCTAGCTCCCAAACCAGGACAATGGCTTTTGTCCCAAAAAATGAAAAAGTAAAAAATAAAAAAATACATGTAAACATATCTTTTGGATTTATCCTTCAAAAAGTTATACTCTTACATGGATGGGACAATGAATGACTGATGGTTAAAAGGTAACCCTGTCGAGACTATAGATGTTTCCTGGCAGCAGAGGCACTACCTGTGACAAAAGAGTAAATTTAAAAAGCTAAGTTGGAGGAGCCCCCTACTTTATCTTTAACAACCAATCAAAGCATGAAGAACCAAAAAATATATATATATTTTATCATAAGGGTTTGTACAAGAAGTTGCAAAATTAATATATTTTTATTTCAGAGCAAATTTTTATCTAACCAATTCTTAGATAGTTATCTTTTTCCTCAATTGATTCTACTTAAAAAAGTTTTAGAAATTTCATTATTTTTCAGAGATAACTGGTTCTCATAGTGAATCGCCAATTGTTGTACTATACAACAACCCCCCCCCCATTTCAATTTTTAAACTCTTAGTCTTAAAATGATAAATAAGAAATGGGTCCCCTTTAGAATACAAATAAAAACAATAAACTTTTGAGTATAATAGATTTTCCATAAAAGTCATATGAAAATTGCTTTTAGAGTATTTAGGATCGCTCATCGCAAATCGCATTTCTTTAGAACCCGTGAAAATCCATTTGGAGAGCTTGCGATGCGATAATAGTCATAAAAAAACCCTCATCACAAAGTTTTATCAAGGTAAGCCTTTTATACACACAATGTAATAGAAGTATCACATCTCGCACAAAATTAATCCCATGGAATGACTTAAAGCGGCATTGAAACTTTGCGATGTGATAAGGCTATCGCAAATCGCATATCACTGATGCATGGTGAAGCGTCCATAAAACTCCATTCAAATCTTACGATGCGATAAGGCTATCGCAATCACATATCGTTGATTCATAAGGAAGCATCCAATATACTGCATTGAAGAATCGCGATGCGATTTAATTATCGCAAGTCATGCTCTCATAAAAATAAAATGATAAATATTATGAATACATGCAGTAAAGGGATAAATAGATTACAAAGAAATAACATGATTTTCCAAGATTAAAACCCGTTGTCTCCCCATGCCAGCTCAGCACTCATCGTAATCGCAACTATGCAAACAAACCTTTTGAGTGTGGCACTTGTAACTCCCGATTTGTGATACGTGACTATTACACAAATATTAAAATAATGCAATCGCTGATCGCAAATTGCAGAGTCACGACTGTAGAAATTCCCACTGTAGATCAATGGATTATGCAATATACTAAAACACAATACAAGATCTACTTCTACAACACTTTGCAGAAGCTTAATCGAATTGAGCAAGATCAAGAGAACACATATAACTGAGAATGAGAAATCAATCACACATAACACAGAAGGAATAACCTGGGGAAAGCCTCAACCTAAAACCCCAACTCTGTATTATCATACAAGTGGAAATCTTGTTCAAATTACTAAAAGAATCAGCTCTCATGTTATCCTACTCTCTCTCCAATCAAACAATAATACAACTCACAGACTAAATAGACACTGTATATGTCCTTCTCAAGCCCTCCAAGCCTCCTATTTCCTTGCGTAGTTTTACTTGGGGTCCAATGATGTCACATGTGTGAATTGGCCACATCACACTCACTAAACCTAAAGAAGTAATTGTGCAATCCTCAAGGAAAGAATTCCTTCTGCATGCAAGGAATATTCACAATGGAATATTCTAGAAACTGATAGTACATTTCCCCTCCATCTTATCTCAACTAGGTCTCTATCTGAATTGACATGCATGAGTTATTTATGAGAGAATACTCAATTATCTGAAGTGCAGTAGTTACATGCATGCAAACATTAAATAACTGAGCTTACATTAATTCAAGAACCTGTTTGAATTAATCTAACTGGACTTGACTCAGTTAACTGAGCCAACTAATTACAACTCATCCTTATCTCTTTAACTGGTGGATAAATTCCTCAATTAATGGAGAAACTGTTGCATACCCCACATAGACTTCATGTTTAATTTTCCTTAACTAATTAACTCGAGATGAATTAATTAATTATTTTACAAACAGTTGCTAAGATCAAATTCGAATTTTACTTCATTATTTTAGTTTAGGCACTCACTAAAATAAGAAGGTATCCCGAAATGCTATTTATAGAATGCTATTTTTAGCACTTCCATTTTTCCATCCATTTTTGCTAAGATCAACATTGGCTGAATTGCTATTTTTAGCAATTCTATTTTTAGCATTTCTTTTTTCTATTTTCAACACTCCCTCTCAACAAGAAAGGGATTATCAATAACCCCAATCCTATCTTTGTGGAACTCGAACTTGCATTTTGACAATGCCTTAGTCAAAATATCTGCATCCTGTTCCTTGGTCGAAACATACAACAACAACATGATCCTCTTGACCACACAGTCTCGAAGATGGTGATACCAGATATCAACGTGCTTGGACCTATCATGAAAAACTGGATTCTCAAAGAGTTTGATACAACTCTGGTTATCGCAGTAGATCACTGTAGGGTCCATCCTCTGACCAAACAATCCCGCTAGAATCTTCAGCATCCAAATGGTCTCACATGCAACCTGACTAGCAACCATGTATTCAGCCTCTGCTGAGCTAAGTGCAACTGATCTCTGTTTCCTGCTGTACCAAGAAACTGCAGCTGAACCAAGGTTGAAGATTCCTCCAGAAGTGCTCTTCCTGTCTGATGGACTCCCTACCCAATCCGCATCTATGAAGCCTTGAAGCTTCACTCCCTTTGTCCGTTTTTACCACAATCCGTACTGAGATGTGCTTCTGAGGTATCTCAGCACATGCTTCACTGCCTTCGAAAACAGCTTGGTAGGCTTAACCATATCTTGACTCAGCTGGTTCACCGTAAAGCATAAGTCGGGTCGCGTGTTCACCAGATACATAAGTGAACCCACCAACTACTGATAAACAGTAGCAAAAACTACCTCACCTGAAGTAGCATCCTCCTTCCTCTAGTTCCCAACTAGAGGAGTCTGCATGGACTTGAACTTCTCCATGTGAAAGTCCCTGAATATCTCATTGGCATACTTTCCTTGAGACACAAATACTTCCCCATATTTATGCCGCACCTCCATGCCTAGAAAGTAGTGCATAAGGCCCATGTCCTTCATCTCGAACTCTCTTGCAAGGTCCTCCTTGCAAGACTATATTAGCTGATCATCACCTGTCAAAATCAGATCATCGACATAAAGGACAATGATCAATGGTTTACCTTCTACCATGATGTGGTAAAGGTTTGCATCTGCTTCAGTCTTGGTGAAGCCCAAACCGGTGAAATAGCTTTCGATCCTAGTGTACCAAGCACGGGGTGCTTCAAGGATAATTTTAGGGGCGAATGTTCGCCCTTTGGCGAAATTAAGGGGTTTTAAATTTTTAGTGGGCGAATATTTTGTATCATAGTACATTTTTACAAATTACCTCAAATAGCCCACCTTATTTTAAGGGAGAGGGTAAAAAAGGTAAATTTAGCCCTTGAAATTAGGACTTACAACCTTCCATTCGCCCATTTTCAAGAATAGGTTTTATTTAAGTGAATCCATTCGCCCATTTTCAAGAATAGGTTTTATTTAAGTGAATCCTATGGGCCAAATACCATATTTATAAAAGAGGTATGGTAAATTAATAAAAATATAAATAAATGAGAGGTATGGTAAATAAATAAAACATTTTTTATATTTACTCCATAAGTCACCTTATATACATGTAATGGTGTAAACAAATAAAAATATAAGTAAAGTGGAGGTATGGTAAATAAATAAAACGTTTTTTATATTTACTCCATAAGTCACCTTATATACATGTAAAGGTGTAAACAAATAAAAATATAAGTAAAGTGGAGGTATGGTAAATAAATAAAACGTCTTTTTATACTTACTCAAAAGGTATGGTAAATAAATAAAAATATAAATAAACTAGACGTATCGTAAATAAATAAAACCTCTTTTTATATTTAGTCCATAACCCTCGTTCTATTTATGAAGGCTCAAGAAAGAGGTTTTATTTAAGTGAATCCTATGGGCCAAATACCATATTTGTAAAAGAGGTATTGTAAATTAATAAAAATATAAATAAACTTGAGGTATGGTAAAAAAATAAAACATTTTTTTATATTTACTCCATAAGTCACCTTATATTTACGAACACTCAAAAAATGGGTTATATTTAGGTGAAACCTATGGCCAAAATACTATGGGACAAATACCATGGACTAGATTGTTATTAATACCATGCAAAAAACCATTATTAACCCTAATATTAGAATTAATAAAAACAAAAATGGCACATGGTATTGACCCATGGTATTCACCAAAATGGCACATGGTATTGACCCATGGTATTCACCTGGAATGTAGCCTATTTAAATGGGGGAATTAAACCAGCATGTAGCCTATGCTAAGATTCACTAGGAATTTACAAAGTTTTATTATTTAGTGAAAGACTCGCCAAGATCTTACAAGATTTTATAATTGAGTAAAATATTCGCCATGCCTGGTGAGAGATTCGCCAAATATATACATATTATATTATTGATAAAATCGCCTTCCATTTTTCCTATATACCATGGAGATTCGCCCATTTATTATATTTATAAATTTAGGGGGGGTTCTTAAAATTTTCCCTGGGGTGCTTGCTTCAGCCCATACAAAGCCCTCTTGAGTCTACACACATGTGACTCACAATTGAAGGTATTGAAACCCTCTGGCTGCTCAATGTACACCTCCTCCCCAATATTCCCTTTGAGGAATGTTGTCTTTACATCCATCTGGTGGATATTCCACCCCATCTGAGCTAATAGTGCCAACATCAATCTAATCGATGAGCACCTTGCTATGGGAGCTAAAGTCTCATCGTAGTCAATCCCCTCGACCTGTGAGAAACCTCGAGCAACAAACCTTTCCTTATGTTTCTCAACACTGCCATTAGCTGCCTGCTTCACCTTGTAAATCCATCTGGAACTCACCATTGACTTGCCTTGAGGCCTTGGGACAACATACCACACACTGTTCTGAATGATAGAGTCGTACTCCTCTACCATTGCATCAACCCAGACTTGTTGTTGCATTGCCTCATCGAATGAAGAAGGTTCGGTATCTACACACTCCCCAAAGAGGGCCATGTACCTAGTGTACCGCTCAGGCGACCTCCTCTGTTTGTGCTGAGAAGAAGGTTGTCCCACATTCTCCCACGCATCCAACATCGACTTGTCAGCTTCCCTTGAGCGTTTCTGCCCATCTTGGGAGTATCAGCATGAGTAGATGTCTCCACTCCCGGATCTTCTGCATTGGACTGCTCCACATCAATTTGAGGCTCCTCCTCCTTAGGAACTGAAAGTTCCTCATCTGCATGAAACTCGAGCTCCCTCTCAAGTGATAAGCATGTGGCTTTCTGCTCATCGAACTTCAGATCCCTTCATACCACTGTCCTCTGAGTGGAAGGCAGGTATATCCGATAGTTTTGGGGTGTATCCGTGTACCCCACAAGTATTCCCAACTCAGCTGTTGGGTCTAGCTTCTTCCTGGCATCTTTGGTCACATGATAGTAAACTGATCATCCAAATATTTGAAAGTGGCTTCCATCAAGTCTCTTCCCAGAGTAGGCCTCCATAGGTGTCTTCATTCCCAGTATACGGTGCAGGCTTCTGTTCTGCAAGTATATTGTTGTATTACAGGTCAACCCACAAATGCAGTGGTAGGCTTTGGTCATGCAACATCACTCGAGTTGCTCCCACAATCGATCTATTCTTCCTTTCGGCCACCCCATTATATTGTGGGTTATGGGGTGCCGTCAATTCCCGTTTAATACCTTCTACAGCACAGAATTCTTTAAACTGTTGGGAGACATACTCTCCACCATTGTCGCTAAGCAAGGCTTTTATTTTCTTTCCAGTTTTTTTCACTACCAAGGCTTTAAACTCGCAAAACCTTAAGAAGGTATGATCCTTCTTTTGCATAAAGTAGATCTAGCATCTACGAGAAAAATCATCAATAAAAATAACATAGTACCTTCGTCTAGTAGTGGAGGCTGTAGAGAAGGGTCCACAAACATCTGAGTGAACTCGCTCCAGGATTGCTCCAGCTCTACTGTCTCGATCCGGAAAGGAATATTTGGCATACTTACCCAAGGTACAACCTTTTCATGTAGTCATCTGCTCAAGTTTTCCCTTGGGTAATCCGGTAGAAATCTGTTGCATGATCTTCAGGGCTCCATGGTGAAAGTGGCCTAGTCTTCTATGCCATAGCTCGCCAACATCTTGGCTCTACACCATCTCAGCTTTGGAACTCAAAGTAGCATAGTCGTCCACCTCCAGCTTGTAGAGATTCTTGACTCGAATCCCTATTCACTTTGTCTGTCCAGTACCGATATGCCTCAGGAATACCATTCCTTTACTAAAGACTACATCACAACATTTATCTTCTAGCATAGCGACAGACAAAAGATTCTTCTTCAGACCTGGTACATACTTTACATCATTTAGGGTGAGGGGAGCTCCATGCTCCCTCTAAAACACAACCGTACCTTCACCTAAAACACAATACTTTCCATCATTGCCCATCTTGATTGGCATCTGGAGATCCTTCTCCTCCAAGGTACTGAAAAGATTCTTGTCACCTGACATGTGGAATGAAGCTCCACTGTCCAGGTACCACACACATCCCACCATGGATGAAACCATGCATGCGATAAGCAAGAAATCTAGCTCAAACTGTGAGGCAAGTGCCTCACCATCAGATCCCTTTGAGGAACCCTTCTTGGATTTCTTCTATGGACAATTCATAGCATAATGGCCCACTTCATGACAATGAAAGCATCGCACTTTCGATTTGTCAATCTTCTTCCCACCATGGGAAGAACTGGATTTGGAATGGGACGCCTTCCCTTTCCCTTTCCTCGCCTTACTCACTAAGGCTAGATTTTCCTCATCATCTTACTTTGATGAGGATCCATCTCTGGTGCTTCTTCTTATTTCCTCTTGCATTAGATCCGACCAAAGTCATTCCCAATCTAGTAGTTTTTCTCTTACATTAATTGAGTCTTGGTAGCTATGCCAACTCTTAGGAAGACCGAGGAGTGCAAGACTCACCATGTCATCATCAGTGGTCGTGATACCTACAATTCCAGATATGTAGAGATCGTGTCACCCTTTTCACACTTGATCTTACAAAGCTTGTCCTTCAGCACCAACTTCATCTAATCGTTGTTGTTCTGATATAAATCTTTCATTGTTTTCCACATCGAAAACGGTGTCTCCTTCCCATGGAGGCTTGAGGCAATGTGGTCTCGAACTCCCTCCAAGAGGATTCTCCTTGCTCTAGCCACACATTTCTTCCATTCTACTAGTTAAGTAGCATCATTCGACTTGGGGACTTCTTGATCAATGAAGTCCTTTAGACCCTTATCCTCTAATATTGCCTCCATGCGATCCTTCCAGGCTATATAATTCAAGCTTCCATCAAGGGCATACTCGAGTCTTAAACCACTGAACGCCATTGGTGAAATTGAGATGTGATAAGAACTCGATTTCTATATTCAGGAACCACAAACTTCGAACTTCTCCTTCTTGTATACTTTTCTTCGCCTTGATCACCTTTGCTCTGATACCATATAGAAATTCCCACTGTAGATCAACAAATTATGCAATATACTAAAACACAATACAAGATATACTTCTACAACACTTTGCAGAAGCTTAATCGAATTGAGCAAGATCAAGAGAACACATATAATTGAGAATGAGAAATCAATCACACATAACACAAAAGAAATAAACATGGGAAAGCCTCAGCCTAAAACCCCAACTCTATATTATCATACAAGTGGAAATCTTGTTCAAGTTACAAAAAGAATCAGCTCTCTAGCTATCCTGCTCTCTCTGCAATCAAACAATAATACAGCTCACAGACTAAATAGGCATTGTATATGTCCTCCTCAAGCCCTCCAAGACTCTTATTTCCTTGCGCGGTTTTACTTGGGGTCCAATGATGTCACATGTGTGAATTGGCGTCATCACACTCACTAAACATGAAGAAGTAACTGTGCAATCCTCAAGGAAAGAATTCCTTCTGCATGCAAGGAATATTCACAATGGAATATTCTAGCAACTAACAGTACACTGCCCCTCCATCTGATCTCAACTAGGTCTGTGTTTGAACTAACATGCATGAGTTATTTATGAGATAATACTCAATTATATGAAGTGCAATTGTTACATTCATGCAAGCATTAATTAACTAAACTTACATTAATTCAACAACCTGTTTGAATTAATCTAACTGGACTTGACTCAGTTAACTGAGCTAACTAATTACAACTCAATATTACAACTCATCCTTATCTCTTTAACTGATGGATAAATTCCTCAATTAATGGAGAAATTGTTGCATGTCCCCACATAGACTTCATGTTTGATTTTTCTTAACTAATTAACTCAAGATGAATTAATTAATTATTTTACAAATAGCTGCTAAGATCAAATTCGAATTTTAATTCACTATTTTAGTTTAGGGACTGACTAAAATAGGAAGGTATCTGTTATAGACATTTTTGTGCCTTACAGCATGAAGCATGAAATGTCCATAATCTAAGGGATCCAAAGTCCCTAAACATGTTGTTCCTACCCCTAGAGGAACAAGGTCAGCAAACCACAGCACTGAATAAAAGTTCTCCACCTGAAAACACTCAAAAACAAGGCAATTCTGGATCATGTCAACTGCTCCACTGAGCATCTGCGCTGAATGTCAACTGCTCCACTGTCTACCTGCGCTGAATGTCAACTACAAAGAAGGCTACCTGCGCTGGGCGAGTTGGGACATGTGGCACAGTCATTCCTCAAGGTGTCAATTCCCAGGAAGCTTCCAAAATGACACTTGGATCAGGGAATTCAACTGGTGATGAGTAAGAGGATCTAGATCTCCAAGTGGAAGCAAGAACCTCCAAGTGGACTCAAGAACTGAAGAATAACTAAAGTGGGAGAGGACACTAGTCAACTTCATGCCAGCCTCAAGCTGACTCATCCTTTCTCCAAAACTCCTATATATAGAGCTCTCTCATGAGGTCTAGGGAGGCTGGAATCTTGTGAATGTAAGGAAGTGCTGTTGGTTTGAGTTTAGAACTATTGGGTGATTTGCTTTGAAGGAGGTGAAGAGGAGATTTCTTTCTGCTGGGAGGTGATGCTGGATTGGGCCTCTTATGGTTGTATCACTTCCTGAACTTTACTTCTTCCATTAATAAAGCATTTGAGGTTCTTCTATATGCATGTGTCTCAATGATGTATTGTTATACTTGTGTATTTGATTTATTCTAATCCTTGAATCAATTATGAATGTATGCTTCTTGTAGTTTCCCTCTCTTGCCATTTTGCAGGATCTTGGTGTAGCTGGGCCAGTGAAGGAGCAAGGAGCTGGGAGCAAGCAGCAAGGAGAGAAGATTGGATCAACCATTAGCGAAAGACATCGGTTAGTGGATCTCTTTCTCCCCTATTTTACTTTCATAAAGAAGAAATCTTAGATAGCTTTGCTTTGATTGTTGCTGAGGTACTATCACCCTTAGAGTGGGATAGGGTCATTCCGTATTGGATACTTTTCCCAACAACAAATTGGCCACTCCGCTGGGGATCGTATCTTGTTGGTTGTTTGTGTTTTTGCTATTCATTTCCTAAACACAGGGAGTACCAAATCGAACTGCATTTGGATCTTTCAAATGCAAAGTAGAGGGCAGCTACTCTAGCTCAGTTTCTGGGCATGTTTATGATTTGAAGAGCTGATCCACAAGGACTCTGAATAGCTCTTAGTGATAGCTTTTCATCCTCCTAATTACCCTTTAGTGTGTACTTGATTGATAGCTTTTGATTTGGCCAAAAACTGTGAATTTTTGAGCAATCTGTAACCCGGAAACCAAGAGAAACGAGAGTTTCTCTCTTCATTGCAGGCACTGTGAAGGCAGTCTGCATTTCATCGCAGGTCCCGAAGGGGCTACCTGCGCTGAATGTCAAACTAACAGTGTACTACCTGCGCTGAACCAGTTTTTCCTTGTGCAACTGGGGTTCCCTGCTGTTTGTTGCCCTGTTTTCATCCCTGTTTTTGCAGCCTGTTATCAGTCAATGTACCTATCTGAAACCACTTTTCTTTGCCACTATTCCGCCTCGGTTGTATAAAGAAACTGTATTTGTTCTTTGTGTATTTCTTACATCATTTGCAGTTTCCCATAACGAAAGTGAACTAGTCTTGCTGTGGCCTCTTAGATCTAGACCTGTGATAAGTGTCGTTTCGATCTTAAGAGTTAGTTTGTTTGCTGTTCATAGCTGATTGAGCTTTTGCTTTCGTCATATGGTTTGAATTTATGTATTTCTAGTGTCGAAACAAGTAAATCCTAAGGTGTCTTTTGATTTTGGACAAAAGCTTGTTTGCTTTCACTTGAAATTGAATTCAAAGTTATACAACAGCTTTCTTTTTGTAGTACATCAACATTAAGAAAGAGAAAAGAAATACCTGCATTGTGCATGTGCATTTTGACAGCTTGCATGTTGATTTAAGAAAAAGTGCATTAGTGTGTGCTCTATGATCTGTGTGAAAAGATGATGTCTTTCTTTTCCCTCAGTAGTTAAGATTTTCAAAGTTGAAAGATTGAAAAGCTTGCTTATCATCTTAGACTGCATTTAGGAAGTTGTATTATACATCTCGTGGTGATCCATAAAGGCAAACTGCTAAACAAGATCAACTTAAAATGAATTGAATTTACATAACAACGCTTTGAAACATAACGCAAACACATAGAGGTCTAAGCTAGAGACGTGTTCCGGCGTCGTTAAACTTGATATCTTAGCGTTGAGTGGTTGGGTGATTCCTCCTCGGTGAAGCGATAAGTATCAATACGGACTTGTGCTCCCACGTACCGTCGCGTATATATTGGGAGACCCCTATAGGAACAAAGCCTTTATCCATAGGAAGCCGTGTCGACCGCCCTACTGATCGCAATGCAGTGAACACAGCATTCACGAAGATCGACCACCCGTACCGTAAAACGTATTCTGTGGTTTTGCGAAAAGTTTGGCACACCCTCCGCCTAGATCTCCAGAGCAGTTTCTTTTGGCCTTTTTCAAACTCTATAACTGAAAAAGTCCATCCGAGCATTTGTCACTTCGGGCTCGTTAAAACATCGAAGGAGACTAGAGTCATCTTTAGCTTTTTCTCGACTCTTAAAAAGTGAAAAAGCAAGTTGTGTCTAAAGCGTCGTTATAAAATTTATTTTAAACGGAACATAATCACCTCCTATTCCCGCGTTGATCTGTAGGTTGAGAACATGGAACGCACCAACCAAGGAATTCCACGGGATGGAAATCCTAGTCCTTTCTCCTCTTGGGGAGAAGTTGGTGCGCCTCACATGGCCACATTGTCGCTTCCAGGACTGACAATTGGCCTGCCAATTTGGCTATTCTCAACCAATGTAGTTCAGAACACCATGGTTCCTGAACAGTCGAGTCAACAGTTAGATCAGTCTAGAGCTGCCCACCAGCCTTCTACTTCCTATAACTCTTCCTCCAATCCTTCATCTTCGCAAGGTAGAGCCGGCAAAAGCCAAGCTCCCATGGAGAAGAAAGAGAAGAAGAAGAAAGAGAAGAAGAAGAAGGAGCCTAAGGCGACTGGGGGCAAGCAAAAGACATCTGACAAAAATCCACACACAGCACAGACCGGGCCTAAATCGCCATGTGTCATATGTAGAGGAGACCACTTCCATAGAGATTGTCCCTGTATTCCCCGGATACTAAGGGACTGGTCCCCTCGTTTGCACAATTCGGGAGCATCATCCTCTGATAGCCATGTTGAATGCTTACCGTCAACCAGCGAAAGTGAAGGTTCAAGAAAAAGAGGGGGAGCAAGATCCCCCTGCAGACTTTGTGAAGGCGATCACGCCATCCACCGTTGTCCCTTCTTAGACGAAGCGAAGAGAGTTTTGGAAGATCGTCCGGTTTCACCGTTGAGACTTCCTCCTGGATACAAAAAACTCGTGCCAAGTCCTTCGTTGGTTGAGAATACAGCTGGCCCGCTCAAGTGGTCAGCTGAAGCGTCAGTTATTGAAAATGAACCTACTGAATCCAGACCGGACGAAAGTCCAAAGGTCGAAACGGCAGTTGACCCGGTTCTTCCTTCAGAAGTTTCATCGTCAAATGACACCGTCACTGAAGATTCATCTTCAAATGACACCCTCACCGAAGAGAATAAGGATGACACCATCCAGATTCTTTTCATCAACACAGACTCTGATGAGCATCAGAGCAATGCGCCCATTCCTTTATCGCAGGAAGGAACATCGTCAGGGTCATATCCGGCCGTGTATTCGGTCCCACCACCAAGAAACCTGGTTGTATCCTTTGATTGGAATCAACTGGGCAGACCCCGGTTACCAGCCAGTATACCATTCAGAATCATAGTCCAAATATACAGAATGGTAATGGCTGGCACTATCATTGATGAAGGGGAATCTGTGAGTATCCTTTCCTCTATTGCTTGGAAAGCACTGGGTTCCCCGGCGCTTTTGCCTGAGATAAGAAATCTCTCGGGTTTTGATAAAGGAACCAGTCGACCATTAGGGATCCTCCCCAATGTGCCTGTTACATTGAAAGGGAAGACCGTTCAAATGAACGTGATGGTCGTTCAAGGATCCTTGGATTATAACCTACTCCTTGGACGAGACTATATGTATTGCATGGGAGCAATAGTCTCCTCACTCTTTAGAGTAATGTGTTTTCCACATGAAGGAAGGATGGTCAAGCTCGTAGACCAACTTTCATTTCCGGGATCACGCATCGAAAATAGTCACATACCAACCCTGAATGGTCTATTCAATCAAGAAATGTCTCCACCCCCAGTCCTTCTTCCCGATGAGTGCAAGTGATTCGGAAAGATGGGACTGGAACCCAGGGGGCATGCATCCTGGTCTGCTTCGGGCAGAGAAAACCTTAGGTATAAGGTAGAATTTCCGCGAGAGAGTATGACTAGTCCGTACCCCGTCCGTGGATGGAAGAGGGGTTGTTCTGGAATAGGATTCTTTTGTCAAGGTTACGTGTTTGACAACAGTCATTCACCCTTGTCTATTTCGGTAGACAGTGCCGAGGAAATGTTTTGTTTGAAAGATTAACGAAACAATCTTTGGGTAACCAGAAAGAGGCAAGCCTCACCCTTTAAAACAGATGTTTTGATGGATAAGTAGGGGCAGCCTTGAAATTGTACTTTATACCTGGGGGCATGCAAACCTTTTGGAGTGCAAGCAAAGAGCGGTTATTTATCTGTTTTTTGGATTAGTCGTTTCCGAACTTGCATAAAGAAAGGATATGGAGTAAAGCTTAGTGAAGATGAAACTCCTTAAAAAATAGAGATCTCACAGGGGACATTTCTTATCTTATGACTGGTATATCGAGCAGTTTTAGCATAAAGTTCATGCTCGTTAAAAAATAAACGCAAGATCCGAGTAGTTTTAACGCGGTCTTCATGCTCATTAAAAAATAAATATAAGCAGTGAGCAATGTTTCCTCCAGAGTTTAAGCTCATTTTTAAATAAAAAATGAACCTATCCCGGTAAATAACCACTATGATCGTAAATTTATCAGCCATAAAAAGCCTTGGTCGTGTTTTGCACCTGCCACCTCCACTTTCATTTGGCCGATCGTTCACCTCCATATGATTGTTTACCTATTTTGAGGAACAGCTATGAAGAGTGATTTCACCTAGCCATCCTTGTGACACTGCCGTGATTGGAAAATTCCAACCTGTACCTGGAATCAGTTGCTATCCCTGTTTATCACTCGTTCCTCAAAAGACGAGTCTTCTTTAAGCTCTTTTCATCTGACTCGTAAAATATGAAAAGTTTGCCGAGTTTTGGCCTTCCAGCTCGTTAAAGTGACCGGAAGAGCTATCCCTCCTCTAGATTTTAATCTTTTTGGACCTGAGGGATTATTGCACAAAAAGGTCGAGCGCTTGTTTTATTCGGCTCGTTAAAGTTATCGAAAAACATCCCTTCTGTATTGTTTTATACTTTTTCGGACTTAAGGGATTAGATGACGAAAAAGGAATTTTGGAGTTAACTTTCCGTACCTTTTCAGACTCTCTAAAAATGAAAAGGACCGAGTTTTCCTTGTCGTTAGACTCGTTAAAATGATTAAATAGTGACAAACTTGTCTTTAGACAAGAACAAGTTTCCCTATCGCTAGGCTCGTTAAAACATAGCGATGGGCTTGCCCGAAGGGCAGGTTATAGAACAAGCATATGTTATCCTCCTCAAGCTTGACAAAAATAAAGAGGTACTGGTCAGAAATGACTGGGGAAAAATTGGGAGAACCTCAAAGCTTTAATGGTAGCAAGTTGCTCTTGAACATGACACTTTTCCTCCGTATCACATCGGGTTGGGTTGTTTCATTCACCGGTCTCATCACCATGGTCTCGCCAAACCATCCACATTTGGGGTAATGCTACCGATCCATCGCATCAGTGTCGTTATATGTTCAAGAGATGTTGTTCAGAAAGAGTCAACCGTGTCCCATCCACTGCCATACATTATCCTTCATCCATCCATGATCGCCACCCTGAATCATATGTCACAGATTGTTTTCACCTCCATTAAAATCATTAGCTCCGTTCCATGTCACTGATGTGGGATTCATTAAGGCCCTCCTTTGACGGATCGCTTCTTGTCGACTTCAGCTCATTATCCAAGAAGTTGATCTAGGAACAACCCCCTCAGTACTTTGAAGCTTGCATACCTCAATGGCAAGTTTCTCACTTCCGGCGACAGGTATACATCAATGACCTTCGACCAGAAGATTTTGCGTGGTGTTCGACGCCAAGTCCTTTATTCACACCACGTGAATTGTACTGCAGTACCTTGAGGGTCATTATCATTATCGGTGATTCCTCTCGCGCTTGTTAACGGTTTACATCATTGACCGGTAATCAAGCGATGTCTTTCCATGTTCGACTTCAGCGCAATTCTCACATGGATCGACTTGTACTTAGAGTGAAGATCGAACGAGTTTGAAGACCCCGGATCTAGTTTCATCCATCCGGGCTGCGATATATATTCAGGAAATATAAAGGCATTTGACATGTACATAATTGCAGCAGATGATCATCCTACTCAAAGGATGATAATTTCAGCAGAGAATTATCAGTCTACCATCAGACGATCGTCTGTTCTATGTACCAAAATGAATTTATAAAGCTGAGCATGGGAATGCCCGCCTCAGCTAGATCACGAAAGCAGAATGAAAAATAATGTATTGTATTGTATTTTATTACAGGTCACCTCTCAGCGATTGAATGAACTTCGGATCCTCCTGATAAAGCATTTCACCCGATAAACGACCTCATACTTTAGGGGGCAACTGTTATAGACATTTTTGTGCCTTACAGCATGAAGCATGAAATGTCCATAATCTAAGGGATCCAAAGTCCCTAAACATGTTGTTCCTAACCCTAGAGGAACAAGGTCAGCAAACCACAGCACTGAATAAAAGCTCTCCACCTGAAAACACTCAAAAACAAGGCAATTCTGGATCATGTCAACTGCTCCACTGAGCATCTGCGCTGAATGTCAACTGCTCCACTGTCTACCTGCGCTGAATGTCAACTGCAAAGAAGGCTACCTGCGTTGGGCGAGTTGGGACATGTGGCACAGTCATTCCTCAAGGTGTGAATGCCCAGGAAGCTTCCAAAATGACACTTGGATCAGGGAATTCGACTGGTGATGAGTAAGAGGATCTAGATCTCCAAGTGGAAGCAAGAACCTCCAAGTGGACTCAAGAACTGAAGAATAGCTAAAGTGGGAGAGGACACTAGTCAGCTTCATGCCAGCCTCAAGCTGACTCATCCTTTCTCCAAAACTCCTATATATAGAGCTCTCTCATGAGGTCTAGGGAGGCTGGAATCTTGTGAATGTAAGGAAGTGCTGTTGGTTTGAGTTTAGAACTATTGGGTGATTTGCTTTGAAGGAGGTGAAGAGGAGATTTCTTTCTGCTGGGAGGTGATGCTGGATTGGGCCTCTTATGGTTGTATCACTTCCTGAACTTTACTTCTTCCATTAATAAAGCATTTGAGGTTCTTCTATATGCATGTGTCTCAATGATGTATTGTTATACTTGTGTATTTGATTTATTCTAATCCTTGAATCAATTATGAATGTATGCTTCTTGTAGTTTCCCTCTCTTGCCATTTTGCAGGATCTTGGTGTAGCTGGGCCAGTGAAGGAGCAAGGAGCTGGGAGCAAGCAGCAAGGAGAGAAGATTGGATCAACCATTAGCGAAAGACATCGGTTAGTGGATCTCTTTCTCCCCTATTTTACTTTCATAAAGAAGAAATCTTAGATAGCTTTGCTTTGATTGTTGCTGAGGTACTATCACCCTTAGAGTGGGATAGGGTCATTCCGTATTGGATACTTTTCCCAACAACAGTATCCCAAAATGCTATTTATAGAATGCTATTTTTAGCACTTACATTTTTCCATCCATTTTTGCTAAGATCAACACTGGTTGAACTGCTATTTTTAGAAATTCTATTTTTAGCATTTCTTGTTGCTATTTTCAACAACGACACCTATTCTACAGAAGACAGTTACAAGACTTGCGACGCGACATATGTTTTCAGCATTAAAGTTTCACGTTGGAAGTTATGGTAAAACATTAAGGAGCAGTTATGGGTAAGTCCTCTGAAGATTTCATCCATGATAGCTAAGTACAATATAACATCTCATGCATCTAATGCACTTAACTGCATTTGGTCTGTAATTTGTATTATCTCTTCTCAAGTTTTTCGACTGTTATGATCCTCTTTCTCATTTTACAGAATTGACTAAGAATCACACAATCAGGCAAGATGTCTAAGAAATATCGGAAGGAAAAGGCCCCTTTTGTAGTGGAAGAAGCACCAGCAAAATTGGTGTTAATTGTAGATACTATCTGTCTAAGCCTCGATAAAATCTCGTGGGAAGGCATCTATTCTTTACTCGAAGCATAAAATCCAATGGAGATAGAATAAGAAGCAACAACGGATGGAACCGATCGAACAGAAAGCACGCTCAATGATTTGGTCAACTCCTTCCTCCATAAAATAACAGCCCGTGCCAAAGTGTTACCATATAATTATCTAGTGAGATGGGTAATCGAAAGTATTAATATAACAGACAAAGCTTTTTTCATAGTCGATGGGAGGATGTTCAGGACATTCAAACCTGAAGATGTCAAGAAGATGTATCACTTCTGGATCCCCAGCGGCACTAAAACAAGGCATTTCTGGAAGCTTTCACTAAAGAGAATGGCATAGAGTCAGACCCTATCAAACAGTGGAGACATTTTCCAAACAAACACAAACACAAATCCTCGGGTATGTACTCTGTGGACTCCTTAGCATCTCTATGTTCTTATGTTGCCACAATGGTATGTAGGCTCTTTGGAAGCCCAGATTCTGCTAGGTTTTCTATAGAAATGGTCCCATTAATAGAAGCAGCAGTCAACTCTTTTATTATGGATTGGGAAACCATTATATCAGATAAAATGGCCAGTAAAATATTAGATTATAGAAGAAATAGATTTGTCACCACTTGAGTCATTCCCCCATTTTATATGAGCGCCTACATAAAGGACACAATCTGTTTTAATTTTGAATTTCCCATTCTAGTTTGGAAATGGATTGTTCAAGATCCAGCCCCCATTCATATTTATCATAAGTATCTATGGAAGTCTGACTACAAGAATCATATGTACAGAATTTGCCATGGTTTTGTTTTACCTGTTCATCAAGCCATTTTTAACAACCTGCTCCTCGGGTCTCTGACGAAGCCAACATTAGCTTAACTTCAATCGTTAGTTGGTTCGGGGAGGAAATTTTCACCTATATTAGTGTTTTTGGGAGTATTACAGACCCTCATGTCCTTCCACTCTATATCCCAGACAAGCTATTAGCTAAGGAAATAGCATACCAGATGGTGGAAACGGGGATGATTAGAAACCTTAAAGACTCTAAAAAACAAGTGTGGCCTCCATTTCCCCTCCGCTCCAGCACTTACACATTGCATGATTTTAAACATGTTGAGAAAGAAGCATAGAAAACTAAGGACCTGAGTCTAGCAGTGATTCTTAAGAGACAGTATGATCCAAACAAGGTCACTTACAATTTCACCAGTCAGGTGAAAATTAGCAAATTTATCCTTGAGGAGGATGAGTTTGATGATTTATTTGCTTCTAACGAGTTATTCTCACAAGTAACTCATCTGGAAAGATTCAAACTAGGAGCCACAAATATGGATAAATTCATGGAATACAGGACACGGAGGTTACAGACATTGCCTCTAGATTTATTGAATACTACCCCTACCGTTCAACAAGTAGAGCAGAGCGGGGAGCAGACTATTGAAGAGATTTCCGGGGAAGGGGAAACAATTGAAAAAACCAGTAAACCCCTTATCACAGATGTTAATATTGGCCCCATCTTGATAAAAGAATGGGAGCAATTTGATCAGCAGATCAAAAGCCAGAGCGACACCCAAAACAGTATCACATCAGCATCGCCCGCAACACAACAGCCCATCGTTACTGAGAGCACGATTGAAGGGACACCCAGTACAAACATAGCTCATAAAGAGATTGAAATAATCCCTGAAAATCCTTCAGGTGAAATAACATTAAATATTGAGGAAATACCACCTTTGGATGTCTTTTACAACCCAAATCATAGGGTTGTAGTCAGGAAACAGAGTAAAAAGAGGAAAATTGACCAGACGTCATCCAGAGCTCCTCAATCTGAATTTATGAATGTTATATCGATGGGTTCAAAGGTCAATCCTTCTGAGGAGTTGACTAA
Source organism: Pinus tabuliformis (assembly GCA_031772625.1). Classification (NCBI taxonomy): domain Eukaryota; kingdom Viridiplantae; phylum Streptophyta; class Pinopsida; order Pinales; family Pinaceae; genus Pinus; species Pinus tabuliformis. Next base: position 632,702,410 of record CM062804.1, on the reverse strand, counting down.
GTTATCCCAATATGTAGGGGCTTACACAATGGCCACAATTGATAAGGCCACTGAAGTTAACCAATTAATCAAAGAAAAAGATCAAAGGATTACTCAGCTTGAAGAGTAAACAGTAGTAGAAAAACAGAAGATTAATCGGATTGAGGAACAGTTGGCTGAAGAAAAATAGAAGAATGAGCAGCTTAAAGTGCAATTAAACCTGGAGAAACAAAATATTGACCAGCATGCCATCCAAAAACAACAACAGTTGTCCCAACAACTCGAACAACTTAAATTAACACATTAACAAGGAATGAAGGCTAAAGAGGAGAAAATCTCATAGCTACAACTATATACAGAATAGTTCAGAGATTATCCTAAGGTTGAGGAATTGAAGAAGGAAGCCCTATAAGCAAATAAGGCCTTATCACAACAACTCAATCTCCTTTTCCATAAAATATCGCTTGTCGACCCATTATGCATCATAATTACATCGTTGATTGATCAGGCAATTAATACCATATTAGAATTTGAGGACGCAGATGATAAGGTCACAAATTTCCTCAAATGGCAAAGCACAGTAGAAGGCAGAGCTACTAATCCACTGAAAATTCAAGAGTCGCATAAAGAAGTATTGTTTTCGGAATGGGAAACACAGTTAATAAAGGCAGAAAGGGATACTTCCAGGGCCATAGCTATAATGAACAATGTGATAGAGCTAGTAAATGACAATTTATATGGAGTCAATTTGATTTCCGACTGTTCCCCTGGAAAGCTCCCAAAAGTGAAAATATTAGAAAATCAATGGAAGCATGATTTGGCCACCAAAGAAGAACAACTCAACAGACTACAAAACCTTACCTGGGATGCATATTGGTCCTTTTTGGTCAAGCCGCACAGTTAACAGATGACCATCAAATGCCTTGCCGACACTGTTGATCGCATGGTGCCGGAGCTTTCAGATGCCACGTACATGGGACAACTACATTCCAGGATGAGTCATTCTTCGGAAATTCAAAACATGCTCTCAATTTGTCAGTTGCAGATATAGGAGAAGAAATAGATACAATGAATCTTTTCAAAGGCAATCGCACTACTATTTTTGCAATTCAAATCCCAGATTTTAATGTTTACAGTTCCAACAACTCGAAGCGATTTTTGTTGACATTTTGTTTTATTTCTATTATATAAACCCTTTTATGTTATTGAAGAAGGGGTCCTAAATTTGTACAAAAATTAGACTTGAGAAGTTTCACTTCTGCACTTCTATTATTTTTTATGAGCAGTGGATCAAGGTTTCAGATTTTTGTGAAAGAACATTTTCAAGACCTGCATTTTTGTATCTCCTAGAAGTTTCTGGAATAAAGAGGTGGAACTAGAATGTTATTTACATATCAAGACTCAAATGCATGCAGTATTTTTTTCATTATTCTTTTTGTCTTGATTTAATTAGCATTTCATTTAATTTTCTATTGTTGATGTATTCACACACTTCAAGAAATTCTATATTGAGTCACTTCTAAACAATTTAGAATTATTACATTAGAGATATATATCAACGATAAATATTATGATGTCATGTGATATGTTTTTATAATTACTTTGTTTAATTTCTTAAACAAAGTAATCAATATGTAAATGCATCTTTCTATGGATAAGAAAATCATCTATATGATTGTTTGTCTAATAGGAATTATCAATAATCTCATTGTTATAAGATTACCCGGGTTATATAGGTATATTTTTATATTTTAAAGTCATAGATTAAACCATATACCATCTCTGATATACATTTTAAAACATTCATTCATTAAGCCACACATTATTGGGAAACTGGTCCCATAACCCCCAGTGGGAACCACCATCCCAAATGGAAAAGGACTTGTACTAAGGTCCAGACCGAGTGGTTATCCCGCAATGTTGGTGCTACGATTTTAGAGGCATCAACAGTTACATAGATGAATATATGGATCATTCTACTCTATTTTGTTGAATCATTTGATGATCATATATTAAGAAGAATAATTTGAAAGGGTTTTGCCATTCGTGGGATTTTCCCTGGTCTCTGACCAATCCTGATGTCTCTATGTGTGAATGATTTTCTTTTATTGTTCATTTATATTCTTTTGCATTGATGATGATGATTTTAAAGAAATGAGATTATCAAAGCAAAGAAAAATACTTTTGAATCTGGCCATATATTCCTCCTCTTGTTTGGCCTCATCTTGTACATGTTGTGGACTATGTTGATAAATCTAAAGGGCTATAGTTAGTATGATTTCTCTTCCACTTGATAATTGCTTATGATGCCTTTTTATTTTTTCTTATTTATTAGCTTCTTCTCTTACTATTATGTTATTATTATCATCAAACAACTACCAAAAACAATAATATCAATAGTACATAGGAACAAAGGATATAGGTTGCAAGCCAAGTCCAAAACGTCTCCATTTGAGAGGAAAATCCACAAATTGTTGGCAATATGATACAAGTGTTGGCCTTGATGGCAAGATGATAGATTATAGTCCAGCAGGTTAGTAGCAAAGAATTGATGATCAGACTACAAAGAATGAAGAAAGAAGAGTATATACGCAGGTTCACTATATACCAAGTAGGGTATACACGCAGGTTATACGCAGGTTCACTATGTACCAAGTCGCGTATATACGCAGGTTCGCTATATACCAAGTAGGGTATACACGCAGGTTATACACGCAGCTTCACTATATACAAAGGCGCGTATACACGCGGGATTGCTGATCAAAAGTCGCGTATGCGTATGCACGCACTTTCATGCACGGAAAAGCGCGTACATGTGGGAAAGCTTATTTTTGGGTCCATGGTATTTAGACCTATGGTTTTGGTCCTTGGTATTGCGTCCGAAGTGTTGAACCCAGGTATTGGGTCCCTAGTATTGGTTCTCAATGGTTTTGGACCATGGTATTGAGTAAGGCCTAAGACTATAAAAGGAGAAGAAGATCATTAGGCAAATGCATTCAGAAAGTCTTGAATATCTGATGATGTATGAGATCCAGTATGCAGGTTATGGGTTCATGATGCTTTTCTTGATCTGAGCTAAGGAGGAATCTCAGCGGTTGATGGAGAACAAGATCTAAGGATAGATCGGGATCATGAGGCTTGGAATGTATTATCATTATGTGATAGTCTAGATCTGAATTATTGACGCATGTTTTATTATATGAATGTTATGATCTGGGTATGACCGATGTCTGGAACAGCAGCAATGTTATGAGTAAATATTTTTAGATCTGTACGCGAGTTGGCTTTGGTGAAAGCGCATATGTACGCAGGTTTGGTTCTTCATAGTAGCGTATACATTATGAGATATAATAATTGAACTTGCAGTTGGATCTGGTTATTGTTGCAGAGTTCTGTTGTCTGTTTTGTGTTCTGGTGACTGTGTTGTTGACAGGGTTTCAATGTTTCAGTATTGGGTGATTCAGAGATTGATGATGCTAGTGTTGATTGATTATGTGCTTCAATGATATTGATGGGTCCCGTATGAAAATTTGATGAAACATGGCCTTTAGATTATGATGTTTTGTTCCATGAGTATCCATTCTGAAAATTTATGAAATGTGGTAGCTAGAGGAAGAAAGAGAAGGTTGTAGCCTTCTGTAGGTCGGCACCTACGTACTAGTACATCAGCTAGTACAAGAGCAAAGGGGGTGGTAGCTCCCTTCCAGTAGCAGCTGGAGAACAAGTGAAGGTTGGAACATTTCAGTAGGTCGACACCTACGTACTAGTAAATGGATCGACTAGTACAAGAGCTAAGGGGGTTGTAGCTCCCTTCCAGGAGAGTCTGGAGAATGAGAGAAGGTTGTAGCCTTCTGCATGTAGAAGCCTGTGTACCGGTATAAGACTGCACCAGTACAAAAATATTGTAAAATGAAGTTGCTTATTAAAAGAAGATAGAGACGACTTGCAGCAGGTGGTTTTCACCCACATTGGGTTTCCACCTTATATCATGGTGTTCATGTGTGCTTCTTGTGTGTGATGATCTGTTCTGTTTTACTACACCTGCTTATTGTGCATATCGTTAACTAAAGATCAACATTTAATGGATTAACTGAATCATAAGTATTATGGATATACGATAGTTGCATTAGACATATTTTCGTATACATGCGGGTTCTATTAGCTGAAGTAGCGTATATGTACCTAAGTATGGAAATGAAAAAGTTTTATTGATTTGATAATACTGATTCACCCCCCCCACTCTCAGTATTATTTCCAACACAAATCTCTTATGTTCTTATAGATTATTCAATTGACGGATTCCAATACCTCTAGACCAAGACCAATACCCTTCCAAGACCAAGTTTGGCCTTCTTGATGATGAGCTTCCTTTTTCCAAGTCAACCCAGTCAAATCTCTTCCAGCAACACAAATTTGATCCCCAGCTACAGAATTTCAGCCTCTACTATAGTCTGAAATTTTTGGCCCGTGTAACAACTATTGCATCCACGTGTGTGAGATAATTTAGGGCTTCTAAGGCTTCCCTTGACCTTCACTTGAGTTTCTTTTCCTTCTAGGGCTTGAGGATAACCTAATGGACCTTCCTTCAATGTTCTTTCTGCAATTTATCCAAGTTTGATCTTCCAGGATAAAAACCCTAGCCCCCTTTCCTTCGTGTGTGTCAAAAGAGAGAGAAAAGTAACCCAAACACTTGTCTTCATCCTTCTTCCTTCTTTTTTGACCTTATTCTTCTTCTCCTTTGCTTTAATGATGAGAGGATGAATGATGTTCCAAGGAGTTCGAGTTCCCTCCTATATATAGGCTTCCAAGGTGGATGAAATTCCCTAGTTTAGGCTGACTTCTTAGCTGCCAAGTTGACTTGGTCTTTGAGTGTATCTTGACACTTTAAAGTGAAAAAATTATTATTTTTACAATTTACACTGTTCTCGATGGGGCCTTCTTCATATGACAATGACTCTTTTGACTTATTGAACATAGGACAAACCCTATAAGCACTCAATGGATGCTTGACATCTAAAATAAAAGACCTAGAGCATGAAACCCATTATCAAAATAACAATAATAATTTTTTTTCATTTTACAATATACAAGAATCAAAATTAATTTCATATTTATGAAGATCGAACCTAGTTACATATTTTTCAACACTCCCTCTTAACTAGGTAGGTATTCATAAATGGTATATGGACATTCTCAAACTGAAGATATATCATAAGAAGAGTCGGATTGGTAAGCCATCTCTTTGCATCATTCCAAACAACATTGTCACATATCAAGGCCTTGACTAATAAATATATCTCTCCACAAGATCAGAGCACAATTTTGGCGAGACCAATGACTGATAGACACCATCATAATTTTTTCTCAAGGCACATACCCCACCCAGGGCTTCACAAGGTATGTCCTTCCAAGACAATTTCTATCTTGGAATACCACATCCTTCAGGAATTTCCTCTACGACTTCCCTTATCTTGGATGTCCTACCTCATCCTCAAAGAGTATCGGATGCCAAATGCTTACCCAATCCTTCATTATTACTTCACCAAGTGAAGACAATAATGGTTTGTTTATCTCTCCTTCTCAAACATGGAGGATATATCAACCAGTTCAAGCCTATCTATTAAATACACAAGCTTATTATTAGGAATATATTTTTTCAAGATGTCATCTACCAGTTCATCAGTGAAGATATATCGTAGCTACAACACTCCATCTTGCACCATCTTTCGAATGTAGTGATACTTGTTATTTATGTTTTTTCTCTTTCCATGAAACAATGGGTCTTCAAACAACCTTATGCAGTTGGTGTTGTCACAATGTATCACTGTAGGGTCCATCGGTCCTTCAAACAAGTCGACAACATTTTCCTCAACTAGAAAGTTTATCTGCTTGTTTCACGGGTGTTGGCTCTCTATAATTCATCCAAGCTCACGAGAGGAACCCAAAGGTAACCACAAAACACTTGGAAGATTGTAATATAGCCCTTCCAAATTCAAAAAGGGCTATGTTTGTCTAATCTTCATTCACTAATATCGTAGGCTAGATATGGTGCTCAGAGGGATATAGATTCTAAAATTTTACTAAAAGGGGAGAAGATAGATCCATTAGGAAATACGGTCATATAAGTTGCTTCATTTTCAGTGATAGGATGAAGAGAAATATTGAACTTATATGAAGGAAAGGTAGATAGTATTTTCGGAGTTTTTAATTCAAATTCATTGTAGGAGGGTGAGTAGAAGATAGGTGGAAAAGGACATACAAAGCATCAAACAACATGATGAATTCCAAATGCCATTCAAGTGGAAAATATAAATGTTTAGTAAACTGAAACAGAGCACTTTTTGAAGTGAATTATGATACAAAAAAATTATCATCTAAATAAGAAGACACATTTCAAATCATGATTGATAACATAATATAGCTTACAAAAAAAAGAGGCACATCTCTAAAGCAACTAACACAAGAATCCTTGTAAAAATTAGGCCTATGTCTTTTCATTCACTGAAAAATATATCAAAAGAGTGCAGTACATAATGTCTCTTCTCTGAACCTGACCAGCCAACCTTTTACACACTAAAATTCATGAAATATATACAATTATCTCATATCTTGACTTAGGGGTTCAAGCTCATCCATTTCCCAAAGATAGAGTCAATTACATTAGATTTAGAAATTGTCTACTAGGAAATAGGGACCAATTTTCTAGACAATAGAGGTCAAATATTAAATCATATCTCTCTAATAATGATAAAATGTTACAAAACCTAAGGAGTTTTTTTTTAATAACTTTTTCTTGCGAGAAACCTCTCCCATTTTTCGGAAATTCTTCTCCATATCCTCGTAATCTGTGCCCAAAGATCATGAATAAAACAGGTAATAACAAAATATAGGTTGTACTGATTCATTTGAATATTCCAATATATGACACATATTACAAAACTAAAGGATCTTATGGTAATTTATCTCGTTTTTTACAAATACCTCTTTCACATTTTCAAAATTCATCTCCATTTGGTCAAAAACCGATTTTGAAAATGATGACAAAAAGAGTCAAAAAACGCAACAATTGTCCAAAAGCGTAGCCACTCCATGGTTCTCATACTTTTAGCCATTCCCTAGATTTCTGAAAGTTTTGATTAGGTAGAATACATCCTCTGTAACTTTAGGAACCTATTTAAAGACATGTCCTCAATCTACAACCCTATGTCCTTGAAAGTTACCCCTCACAGCAGAAGCACAGTGCCAAAGTGTAGTGAATTTCCACCTACATATGTTTGACTGGATGTTGGGGTATCTGACCAGGAAAACAGCTAGTTGATGATGTTGAAAACCTAATTTAATTAACTTACCCCACTACTTTGTGCCAAAGATGAGAAGACAAGGCTCACTATGACCTTACTCATGATCTTGTATGAGACATCAACCCTAGACTTACTTGACTTAATCTTTAGGGAATCCATAACTATTTTTACATCATCTTTCACACACTCTAACATAATTACATCAATAATGAAACATTAAATTCTCTACAAAGGCCAATAGCTTTATCTCTAAGAGATCATAGAAAAATATTTACACATTTACCAAAATAAATTGAAAAGACAAAACTTGTTTTTGACTACTATAATATAGGACACTAACATTGGCTCCAATAGGGATGTCATCATCCCTGTGAGGTGCCAAGAACTCTGTAGACTAATATCATGATCCATTGGGCTTCTCCAAACCCTACAACATATTCCTTCTCTACAAGCCCAAGAATCAAAATTGAAATCCAAACTTAACCATACACTTAAACTGTACATGCTGCAAACTGAAATTTGAAACTGTTGAAAACTAAAATTGAAACTGCTACAAAACATGCTCGGAGTTCTAAGCTTATTAGGACACCATTTCCCACTCTAACCTATTGAATAAATTCTTAAATCAATTGATACAAAAATTCCAATGAAGCCAATCAAGTAGTTACTCAGATAGTATGGCTTTTTTACCATGCTTGAACATAATCAAAACTGAACAATATAAGAGAAAAGGCAACTGATAATACATTTGATCCTCACAATGGAAACATAACTGAAAATTGATGTTGAAAATTCCTTCCATATAGATAGATATAGGATCATAAAAGGCATGGATTTCATAGTTTTATTGTTGATCCTCAAGGAATTCTACAATTTGATTGTCATGGTTGGACAATTCATATGTGCTCTCTTTTCCAACATATGGTTTCAATTGTGAGTCATCAAACCCATTCCCAAAAAAAAAACATTCTTCAATCTCGATATCAAAGGGTAGCACCACCTCCTTTCATTTTGGATGAATAAGGTTTTTAAAGGACTGACTCTAATATTTGAAATTATGAGACTATATTTGGGCCTATAAAACCTTAATATCTTTCACAAGATTTTCAGCGAATGTTTTTAAAAAAATTATCTTATCTTTTGAGTTGCATTTGCATGACTTTAAATAAATAGACAAAAACCTTGAAAAAACTTCATCAATTTGATCATCATCAAAATTGTCCCAATATTCCTTAAAACCTTCAATATAAATAAGAATTTTAGCATACCTTGTCATCGCGATTGACTATTAAACTGGATCTGAAATTATGCTCAAATTTTTTGGATAGTGAAGTTGCCATAGATGTTTTGAACTCTAGATTGTTTGGAAATGGAGTTGTTTGGTGAATAATGCAGATAATTCTTATGTATGATCATTCTCCACCATCAGTAATTAGATTTGAAACTTGATGTTTCTTCCCCGAGGAAGATGGAACCTATCACTCCCCGGAAACGACGCCACTATGTTAGCTCTATGTAATTCCTTCAGGTTGAGGAGAGGAACCCAGAGGCAACCACAAACCACTTGGAAGCTTGGAATCTAGCCCTTCTCGCTTTAGCGAGGGCTCTCTCTGTCTAATCTCCAGTCACTTAGAGCTTAGGCCAGATATGGTGCTCAGAGGGGTATAGATTTTAAAAGTTTGTTGGAAGTGGAGAAGATAGATCCATTAGGCAATATAGTCATATAAGTTGATTATTTTATAGTGATACAATGAAGAGAAAGAGGGATATTCTATAGGGGAAAGGTAGGTAGTCTTTTTGGAGTTTTTTAGTCAAATTCATTGTAGGAGGGTGAGTAGAATATAGGTGGAAAATGACATACAGAGCATCAAACAATAGGATGAATTCCAAATTCCATTCAAGTGGAAAACATAAATGTTTAGTAAACTAAAACAAAGAATTTTTTGAAGCAAATTATGAGACAAATATTTTTTCAACTAAACAAGAAGACATGTTTCAAAGAATTATTGATAACATAATATAACTTATATCTCCAAAGCAACTAACATGGGAATCCCTATAAAATTAGTCCTTTGTCTTTTCATTCACTGAAAAATATATCAAAAGAGTGCAGTACACAATGTCTCTTCTCTAAACCTGAACAAACAACCCTTTGCACACTAAAATTCATGAAATATATAAAATTATCTCATCCCTGTACTTAGGGGGTCGATCTCAACCATTTCCCAAAGATAGATTCAGTTACATTAGATTTCGAAACTGCCTGCTAGGAAATAGGGACCGAATTCTAGAAATAGGGGTCGAATATTAAATCACATCTCCCAAATCCTGATAATGGTTTGAAAAATGAATGATATTTTTGTTAAAGAACTTGTTCTTGATAGAAACCTCTTTCAGTTTTCGAAAATTCTTCTCCATCTCCTCGTAATCCATGCCCAAAGATCATGACTAAAACAGGAAATAATGAAATCTGAAAAATAAGTTGTAATGGTTCATTCGAATATTCTAATATATGACGTATGTTAAAAAACTGGAGGAGGTTATTGTAATTTATCTCGTTTTTGACAAAAACATATTTCACTTTTTCAAAATTTATCTCCATTTGTTCAGAAACCTATTTTGAAAATGATGGCAAAAACAATCAAGAAACACAACAACTGTCCAAAAGCGCAACAACTCCATGGTTCTCATACTTCTAGCCATTCCCTAGATTTATGAAAGTGATGAGTGGTATAATACATCATATACGATGTTAGGAACCTATTTAAATAACTTTTCTCAAGCTACAAACCTTTGTCCTTGAAATTTACCCCTCATAGCAGAAGTGCAGCGCCAAAGTGCAACGAATTTCTACATGCATATGTTTGACTGGATGTTGGGGTCTCTAACCGAGGAAAATAGTTAGTTGATGATGTTGACAACCTAAATGAATGAACTTGCCCCACTACTTTTTGTCAATGATGAGAATACAAGACTCACTATGACCTCACTCATGATCTTGTATGAGACATCGACCCTAGACTTACTTGACTTAATCGTTAGGGAACCCATAACTATTTTTACATCATCTTTCACACACTCTTACATAACTAAATCAATAATTAAATCTTACATTCTTTACAAAGACCAATAGCTTTATCTCTAAGAGATTATAGTAAAACCTTTGCACATTTACCAAAATAAATTGAAAATACAAAACTTGTTTTTGACTACTGTAATATAGGACACTAACAATAGGCTGCAATGTATTCAGCCTCAGCGCTACTCAAAGAAATTGACTCTTGATTTTTACTCATCCAGGATATCATGGAGGATGCCAAACTAAAACATCCTCCAGTACTACTTCTCCCATCCATCTCACTGCCTCCCCAGTCAGAATATGTATATCCAATCAATTAAATAGCATTCCTCTTATCATACTTCAGGAAATATTGGATTGTTCCTTGCAGATATATCAGTATATGTTTGGCTGCTATCCAATGATCATGCTTGGGCTCTACCTAGAATTGACTCAGAACATTTACTGCAAAAAAAATGTATGGTCGAGTATTTACCAAATACATCAGCGATCCAATCAATTGTCTATACATCGGGCTTGATTCATAACTTCTTAGCCTTTTCAAGTTTATGATCATAGGGTATTCATAGGTTTGCAATCCATCATGTCAAACCTCTTCAGCATCTCAATCACATACCTTCCTTGACATAGATAAATCTCATCAGGTCCTTTCCAAAATTCTAGCCCCAAATATTAGTGCATCAGCCCTAGATCTTTCATGTTGAATTTTTCTACCAGTTGCTTCTTGCATTCTTGAATACGAACTTCTATGTCTGTCATGAGAATATCATCCACATATAGAAGAATGATTACACGGTCATCCTTCACAACCTTCATATAGATATTTGGATCAATAGAACTCTTTGAGAAGCCCAAAGTTTGTAGGTATTCATGCATCCTTGCATACCATGCCCTTGGTGTCTGCTAAAGGCCATATAATGCCTTCTTCAACCTGCAAACATAATTCTCTCTATCGTTTACTTAAAATCCCAAGGGTTGTTCTATATAGACTTCCTCATCGATTGTGTCATTCAAGAATGTTTTCTTGACATCCATTTGATGGATGTTCCTTCCCATTGATGCTGCTAAAGAGACCAACAAAGATATAGTTGTATACCTTGTTGTAGGTGCAAATGTCTCTTCATAGTTGATGCCTTCCTGTTGAGAGAAGCCTCTAGCCACAAATATTGCCTTGTATTTATCAATACTTCCATCTTATGCATGTTTAATTTTGTAGATCCCCTTGGAAGTTACCACAAATTTGTCTTTAGGCCTAGGTACAATCTCCAAAACTCCATTCTTCATTATTGATTGATATTCTTCATTCATGGCATATTTGCATTCTTGATTTTTAACAGCCTCTTCAAATGTGGATGGTTATGCTTCTATTAACTTAGTCATATAGGTTGCATACCCTGAATATCTTTTGGGCTTCTTAGTTTCCCTAGATGTGCCTTTGGTTGCTCAATGTCCTTCTGCATCTAGAAGAGGAGACTTCAACTAATTAGTTATTTTTTTACTTTCAGGGATGATCACAGGTTGCACAGGTTGACTGGGACTTTCATCTTCATTATCTGAGTTTTATTCCTCCCTTTTTCACTCTTCCTCAAATATTGGAATTTCTTCATCATCAGAGCCCATCATGAGGTCCTTTGATTTCCTAAATGCAATACTTTCATCAAAGATTACATCTTGTATTGATTCTATTTTGCGTCCTTCCTTTATGTATATCCTATATGCCTATGAAGTATTACTGTAGCCAACAAATCATTAGGGGAATTTTGAGGTCCAAAATGGGCCTCCTAAGGAAATTATAAAATAATAGTGCAAATAATAAAATAAGATTAGATTACATCATCAAATTTTAAAGGGAAAAAAGAAAAAACTACTTTTTGAACTCGTATTTTCAACTTATATCCTTATGTGTTTATTCAAATTTTGAACGGGAACACTCGTTCAATGCATAATTTGATTCCCCATCCAAGGAGTACCCATGTTGCATACTTTTGATGGACCTTTCTACACGAAAAATGAGAAATATATGATAAACGTGGTTGCAATCACATTTTTTCATTTATTTCTCATTTTTTACGTAGGAAGGTCCATCAAAAGTATGCAACATGGGTACTCCTTGGATGAGGGATTAAATTTTGGATCCAATGAGTAGTCCTGCTCAAAATTTTAGTAAAACGTTAAGGAGATAAGTTGAAAATGTAGTTTTATTATTTTATTAGTTTTTAATCGTTTTACTTTTTTACCCCAAAAATGGTGAATTATCCCCCATGGTTGACATCATCATCTTGAATCTGATTGGTTCTTATAAAGTTTATTTTGGTTGTACATTTTTCTTAGGAGGTCCATTTTAGACCTCAAAATTTCTATAATGATTGCCTTCATGCTTGTAGGATCCAACTTCTTTATCTTACCCTTCGAAATGTGAATATAGACAAGACATACAAATATTCAGAGATGGTCCACACTTGGTTTCTTCCCAGTGAATGCTTCTTTAGGAGTGATGTTCTCTAGTGATATGTGAGGACTTTGATTTTGAATATATACAACAATATTTGTTTCTTCACCCCATAGAAATTTTGGCAAATCTTGATCATGTAACATGGCCCTTACACTTTCTTCAATAGATTAATTCTTTCGTTCAGCAAATCCATTTTGTTTGGGATTGTATGGGGCTATCAACTCCCTCTTAATCCCAAGATCCTTCCAGGAATCTATGAGTTCCTTGAAGTGTATTCTCCTCCATTGTTGGATCTTAATATTTTATCCTTCTTTCTATAAGGTTCTCCACTTCAACTTTGAATTATTAAATTTTATTGAATACTTCATCCTTGATCTTCAGAAAATAGACCCAAGTTTTCCTTTAGTGATCATCAATGAATGTTGCATAATATAGATGGCCTCCAAGAGACTTTATAGACATAGGACCACAGACATCAGAATGAATGAGATCCAGAATTTCTTTTGACCTTGAAGCACTACTTCCAAATGGTCTATTGACATATTTACCTAATGTGCATCCCTTGCATACTCCTTCATGATCCTCCTTGAGTTTAGGGATGCCATTTACCATTGAATTTAGATTTAGTGATATTTTGTAGTGAAGGTGACCAAACCTTCTATTCCAAATTTCACATGGACTTATTTCAATGTGAACCAAAGCTTGAGAAAGAGGAGTCATCAATATGTAGAGTATTCCTAAATGAATCCCAATCATCTTTGCATTTTCGATGCTAGAATTTTTATCCCATACTACAACGTTTCCATTTATAAAAAAAACTCTATCTCCTTTATCTTCTAGACATAAAATAGAAAGTAAATCCTTTTGTAAACCTGGAAAAAATAGGATGTTGTTGAGATGAATATTTCCTCCATTCTCTAGCTCTAGCAAGGTTGACCCAATTCCTCTTACAGGATAACTCTTCTTGTCACCAAGTTACATAGAGTAAGAGGATTTTCCTCTTGATAAGGTCTTTAATTGTTTTTCCTCACATGTCATATGTCTTAATGCTCCACTATCAACGACCCAAATAATCTCATCTTCAAATGTGCCAATAAGTGCAGAGAATAGTCCTTCGTCCTTTATAGAAACCTTGGTCATTCTATCCTTGATGGATAATAGGAGATTCCATAATGCCTTGATACCTTTATTGAGATGACTTGCTACCATAGAACACTTTCAAAGATTTCTTCAAGGATGTATTGATTTTCATCATTCCCTTTGTAACAACGCTGGTCAAAAATCCATGTAATAAAGTTAGTAACGGAAAAATAATACCCAAGTTCATGGGATACGTATTCCAACCTGAATTTTGGGAAAAACCATAGTGATGGGGATCACTTGTGATTAATAAATGGCTATGGAAATTGGAAAATGTTTTGCAAAGGCATGAGGCATTTATTGGCATTTTATTTATGAAATAAAGAAAAATAGGAGAAAGGGAAGGTGAAAGGTCACAGGTTGCATGTGAGGAGAAAAATGAAGGAAATTAATGGAAAATGATCAAAATAGAGGCCTCATTGATAAAAAGGCTTATGAGGATTAGTTCATGGCCTTTTGTCAGTTCAACTTTTTGTCAATTTTAGCTTGGAGCTCTCTCTTTTATTCTCTCTCTCATATTCTTGGGAACTTAGAGTTTTCTTGGAGCACTATGGAGGAGTGTGGCATACTTGGGATTTGGAGCTAGGAGGCAAAGGAAAATCAAGAAAGTGTAAAGACATTGGGATCAGAAGCGACATCAGTTTTTTCTTGCAGGTACTAAGTTGCATGTATCATTTCCTTGTTAGTTTTGGCATGAATTGCACATGCATGTGGTTTCTTGGTTATGATTCTTCATTGGCATGGAGGATTGCCTGGATTGACAATGGGTTTTCCTATCCCTTCCATTTCCTGGATAGCCATGGTGTTGTGGGTTTTTTTTTTTTTTTTTTCCTGGTTGGTTCTCATGTTCCTTAAGGTTGTGGGTTGAGTTACTAGTTCCTGAAGCCTTGGTTGGACAAAATCTTTGGAATCCCTAACAGATTGGGTTGACTTACTAGTCCTGGAAGCCTTGGTTGGGAAAACACTCTGGAGCTCGTGGTGATTTAGTTACTAGTCCTAGAAGCCCTAATTGGACAAATGCTCTAGATCCCAGTAACAGTTGTGAGTTGCGTTACTAGTCTTGGAAGCCTCGTTTGGAACAAACGCTTTGGAGCCATGGATAGCTTGGGTAGAGACCAATTGGTGATGGTTAGTGATGTCTGATCTTGAGTTGGAATAACTAGGTTGAGGGTTGAGGTGGTTTGGATTTTGGAAGCCCTGGTTTGGTTTTGTTTGAGTTGTTTCATGAAATCTCACATTCATGCTTGGAATATGGCACGGGGGTGGTTGACTGAAAGAGAGATTATTTTCAGCCCAATCTATGGTCGAGTGGTACATGGAAGCCCTTGAATTGGTTTGATTTTCATATGATAATAATAGCTCCTTTCCTTTGGTATTTTCATGAGTAAATTCGCTTGTCATTATGTGGATTTAATAGTTGTTTCATCATTGATATATCTCTGGTTATTTGTTGGTTATGAGCATGTTTTATGATCATCTTGATGTATGGATCTCATCGTATTTTGGTTAGTAGATGAAATAATGATGAATGAATGACTTAATAGACAACAATGTTCATATGAACTTAAACAGGAACGCAAGAAATTATCGATATAACCATAAATACAAAGATGCAACAGAAATAACACTTCATTCATTAATATCAAACACTGAAATATGCTTACAAACAGAATGGAAATAAAACTAGCTCAGGCGATGGTAGCTTATCTATGCGAAGAGATGTGGTGACTACATGCCTCTGAAATGTGTTACAATGAGGCTCAAAGGCCTATTTATTATTGAGAAAAAATGGAAAACCCTAAACATCCAAAAACCTAACCCTAGGAGATGAAGTGCCAAAATTGTGGACCTTGTTTGGGTAAATTGGTATATCAACTTCCCGAGGTCGTAACTTTGGCATATGATATTTTTTTGGCTATAATAATACCTTGTTTCGAATATCTCAATGAGGAGGCTGAAAACAAAACCAACAAACTAGTTTTGGACTTTTCATGTCTCTTCGTTTTCCCTAAAAACGTCTTTTAGTCGCTAAAAACAACTTCGAAAGTTTAGGACCCAAAAATTTCCCAAAAATAGTAAGTTGTGCTACAATTAAGGAAACTGAAAAGAAACAATTGTGGGGGTCCGAGTGGAATAGGTGAGTGGCCACCAATATGCACCTGGATCAGTCCTCCACCCTTAGGAAGCAATGTTCCCCATTGTGTTGAGTGCCTCCATAAGATGGGGAAACTCTTGTTGAACTTGGTCCCTGGTGAGCCACTTGCCTTGGTGGAGGAGTTGGTCAGTTTTGACAACCAGATACAGTTGGATCTTTTGTTGGCGAGTGTTCTTGATCTGTGTGTCCATTATCTGATCATTTTTGGCATGTTCCATGCATTCTGGGTTTAGCTCTATTGGTGTGAGTTGTTTTGCAATGTCGGATGTGTCCAACAATGGTGGAAATTATGGCTGAAGGTGGTCTACATTTAACACTGGGTGCAGACCAAGGAATGGTGGAACGCTGAGCTCGAAGGCATTGTCCCCTACAGCCTTGGTTATGGTGTATGGCCCATATCGAAGTGGGTGAAGCTGGCGGTGGGGTCCAGTAAGGTGCTCCTTCTGTAAATTTAGCCAAACTTTGTTGCCCACCTGGAACTTGTGCAACACCTGATGCTTATCATGGCACTACTTGTACTTAGCATTAGCTTTGTCCAATATATCATGGACCTACTGGAGTATTTGTTGAATGTGCTCAATGAATTTTTCAGAATTGTCAACTTTGGACTGGACGTGAGTCAAATCTACCTGAGTGGTTGCAAATGGTATGGCCACATCAATGGGACATAATGGTTGAAATCCCAGCCCTACCTAAAAGGGGTTGTCGCCTATTGAGCTATGGAGATCTTTATTGTAGATGGGTTGGACATAGGGGAAGCTTTCATCCCATGTGCATAGATTCTTTGAGTTTTACATGCGTAGAATATGTACGATCATCCTATTGATGACCTCTCATGGGCCATCAGTTTGGGGTGGAAAGTTGTGGACTTAGTAAGTTTGGTATTCAGCATCAACCAGAGACTTGACCAAAATTCACTTAGGAATCAATTGTCTCGATCTGAGACAATGGACTTATGTAGCAGCTACAACCACCCTCTAAAATTTCGGCCTACACCCAATTTTGTAGCCTCCCTTGAGAGTTTCACTTGATCACTGCACACACTCTGGTTCACCGCATGAGCCCGTGTGAGTCTTTTCATCTGCCTTGCTTGTTCATTCTATCCAATTTTTTGCATGTTGATATCGAAGTCATGCTTGCGACCATGTTTTGGTCATTCTCAAGGTCTTCACTTCGTGTGTACATGTTGTCTTCGCTGTGAAAGCATCTATCGCACTCATACACGAAGTCACATTCACTATCGCACAAGCATCGTCACGGTCTATCAATGTCAATCACAAGTGTTGCGCTTGTCTCTCACACCTGTTAGCACCTAAATCTGCCTTAGGCTGAAGGAAGGCAAAAATTAGGGTAACCACAAACCACGCTTAGTCTGGTAGCTAGCCCTACTAGAGCAGGAGAGGGCTCTCTCCGAGTCACGCTCAATGGATAGATAATCGAAAATGGTCTGAGATGACTTACAATGAAATATTTACCGTAGGCTAGTAAGTGAATAGGGATTATGGAAATGATTTTTATGAAATGACCGAGCTTCTGGGATGTTATGGGATCGGCGCTCAACAAAGAACAAAGAATTGAATATGAAGGCACAGATTATTCCGTCAGGCAAGGTAGGCGAAAAGTGCAGCAATTTTGGTTTAAGGTAACGTGGAATGGAAAGATTGTTGAAGAAAGTGAAAAGGGCATAGTCGCATGAATCCTTTTCAACAGAAGAATAACACTGTGCATGGAATTTTCCCACAGGCAGAGCAATATAAATTGAATTCTACCTAATCTCACTTAGAAAATTTCAATGAAATGAAACATGAATTGAATTACGAAACATAACAAGATACATATAGAACATAAGAACACATTTTCTACACTCACAACCACAAGAATATCATGAAACAGAGCCGCTGCCTTTCATTAATTCTCTGTCAAATTTACACAGTGAAGAAACAGAGTTTCTTTCCCACAGTCTCCCAGAAGTTACAAGCCAACCAACCCTTTGCAAATAACTTGCATACAATATATAGAATGTGTGAGGAAGAGATAGAACGCCCAAGGATTGGGGAGTTACTTGAATAATTAGAAAATGGAGATGGAGAGCCAACCATCAGCTACAGGTGCAGCGCTCACAAGCATGACATTTGGCTGGGGTGACCCTTTGCATTCCTTTGCCACTTGGATAGATGCCCATCTAGAGAAAAAACTCTTTAAATGCCACCTTTGGTGGCCAAAAACCGAAGTGTAGATGACCGGGCCCACTTGGAGAAGTCGCGACCCGAAATTTCGCGAAACGGGAGCAAATTGGCAGTTTTTTCCTCTGTGCATCGCGCTAAATTCTTTGTGCGTTGCGCCACTTTGGAACCTATTTTGGGGCTCTTTCAGGTGTCCAAAATGTACCCAAGTGGGCTTGTTGGAAAGCATGTCCTGTCTAATTTCTAACCCCGCTAGAATTTCCAAATTTGGTGCTCATTTTCCCCTCCAAATCTTCATTCTCCCAAGACTGCTTTCTGTGTGTCAAAAAAGTGGCAGGGAGGCCATTTTTGGGTGTTTTTTGACCTTTAGGAGACCCAGATCTTGTCAAAATTTCTTGCCTGGACACCAGTAGTTGCAATTTTCTATGCTGAATCCAAATGTGCAAGCCGTTCATCGATTGGAGTCCTAGAATTTTAGCGTCGCGCCAGTGGCGCGGTGCACAGGGAGGAATTTCCTATTTTTGTCCAAAAAATCACCATGTGACCAAAATTTGCCCAAATTTTTTGAAATTTGGGCTGGAAGTTCTCTATGAATTTCTATGATATGCTAAGGAAGCCTCAGCCAAGATTCAAAGCCGATCTTGCTCCTTTGCCTCCTTTGCCTCCTTTGCCTCTTTTGTCGCTTTGCTCAATTTTGCCTTTAGGCTCCTGATTCTTGCTTTGGAGCTCATGTTTCAGGCCTGGTAGTGGTGAGTCATGCACCTCAGCATGTCCTTCTCCCTGTTAGCTTTATCCAACCGCTGCTCCAAGTGAACATTCACTTTCTCTAACACATACTCCCGATCCTCGTCTCTTTGCTCCATAGGTCTGCCTTGTGCTGCCATGATGTGTTGCCAATTTCCCTTGATCATTTGTAACTCTATCTCAGCTAGCCGATCCTCAAGTTGCTTGTTCCTCTGCTCCAGATACTGCACGTTCCACTTGGCCCTCTCTAAGTCTAGGGATAAGTTCTCAATCACTGATTGTTGCTCCTGAATGATCTCTCCCAGCTCAGCATTTGTAGGTTCTGCATCTGTCTCATCATCCTGGAGGAGAACAAATTCTGTCTCTCGTTCACCTGATGGCTCACCTGAAGGCCCCTCGTCATGCACTAGCTCCTTACCTCTGCCCTGCTCCTGTGATGTTGATGTCGAAAGCGAGGCCCCTTCCACCACAGGTGGAGATAACACTCGCTTTGCTGCTGCAAATAAGGGTCTACTGCCCTTCTGGTATGTGATGTATACTGGCATGGTGGCAGTCTCATGGCGCTCAAACTGATGCGAAGGACCCCCCACCTCATGCTCTGCCTCTGATACCACCGGTGGAGCACTGAAGAAATCATGGGAGATGAAGTCCTCCCAAGAAATACCCTGCAATCCTAACTGATGGTCCACCAAAATCCGGATGAGAGAAAAATGATAGACATTGTTTAGCTGTTGTTGAGGGGTCTTGTGCTGCATGAAATTCTTCATCCTCTCTATGTTCCCGTAGATGAAAAATGGGAGGCTCGTCATCCTCACCCTGGTGAAGTGCATGAGAAACCTGATGTGATAGGCATAGAGGCGGGAAAACCTTCCCTCACAACTGAAATACTTCATGATCAACCTCATGAGTGGGGCATACTCATCCCTCAAAAATTTGAATGGAAAAACTCTGGTGAGCTGGCTCAAACAACTATTTTTGATGTAAGACTCATAATGATGCCTCTCCACCTTCTTTTTCTTATGCCACTATTCCCCAATGTTCGGTATTCCTGTTGCCACTGATATGGTTTCAGGTGTCAATGTGAAAGTGACCCCATCCAGGACAGATTGACCTCCCTGTAGGTGAAGTGCAAAAATTCGGGCCAACTCATGATGGACTCTGACATTTGCCACCCTTTGACAAAATTCATAACACGCTAAGTGCTGGAAACAAGACATGGCAAGAGGGCATGCCTGCAGCTTAGTGAGGGTATTTGCCTCATCTCTAAGATGTCTGCCACTCCGATGATGTCTCCTATGGACCCTCTCTCCTGAAGATGTGTCACTGTGGGTCCCCTCCTCATACTCTGATGAAACTTTTGATGCCATTACTGTTGTTTGTACCCTGAGGTTTATGTTGCCCTCTGAATCCAATGGAACTGGTAGATGCTCTCAAAATATGTCACCAAGGGGACAATAAAACAGGGAGTATTAGGAGAGGAATGATGAAATAGGGATAGGGTTTTGAATTTGTTCTGGTAGGGTTTGGGTTTTTGAGTCATATGAGGAGGGGGGGAAAGGAATATGATTGCATTGTTGCTAGGGTGCTGATAAGGGGAAAATGATGCAGGGAAAATGGTGATAGGGGTAGGATAGGAGAAAACTTTGACAACATTGTTACTGTATCAAAAACCCTAGGAGCTTGATTCCTTTATGTCTTCCTTTGTTTACTTTAAAAAAAAAAAAAAAAAAAAAATTCATTCGGTTCATAGTCTCAAAATCATGATATTCTCATCAAGTTTAATGCCAAGAGTGAAGGTATTTGGTCTACCTTTCAAGTTTGACAGGCATTCACGAAATTCTTAGGCAAATTTGTGGTTTTATGGGCTTATACCTCTGTGCACCGCGCGCTCTGCCCAGTGCGCCGCGCGCTCTGAGTTCGCCGCGCTAGTGGCAATTTTACACTGTGGTCGAGCTCCCAGTGTGTCGCGTGCCCTGAGTGCGTCGCGCCTCCTCATGTGTGCGCCGCGCGCTATCAAAGTCGCCCAGACTTGCTTGGAAGAATAGGGGGAGGGTTTTAGTGGTGGATCTAGGGCAGCCTTTAGGGAAAAATGGTCAAGGGGAGATGGGGAAAAATGAGAGGAGAGGGAAAAAAAAAGGGGAGGGGAGTGACCTTGGTGCTAACATCACAATCTTGCAACCTCATCCATTGTTTTTCTTGGTGATTTTTTCATGGTTGGCCATTGTGCTTTTGGGTACCATTTAAACATCTTATACACACCATATTAATGACAAAATTGATGGAGAAGAGGTGTCAACAGGGCCTACCTCTTGTTTTGCTAGCCCTCACCAAGATTTGAAGCGGTTTGGCAATTTTTTATGCCCCTGGCTGTGTGTGTCACGCGCCAAGCCCAGTGTGCCGCATGCTGGGTGTGCGTCGCGCCCTTGTAAAATTTCCACTACGGGCTGGCTGCATGTGCGCCGCGCCCTCTGTGTGCGCCGCGCTCCTTGGTGTATGTGCCGCACCCTCGAAAATCGGCTCTCACTCACTCAAACTCTCCAAATTTCGCTCTCTTACATTTGTAATGTCTCTCCCAAGCTTGCAATAGCACAATGGTTCTGCTTTGGGCCACAACAAGTATATATAGGCTTGGGAGAGATGGGTTTGACTTTTTCTTCCTTGAAAACCCACTTTCTAATGTTTGTGTTTTGCACTTTTTTCATTGACTTTAAAACACCCTGATTTTCATTTTTCTTTGAAATTTTGGCTCACATGATGGGATTTTCGGCATTTCTTTGCGGGGACTGTGTGACTGGGCATTTGGCCATGGAAACCATGACTGCATCTAAAAAATCAACTTGTGCATTTTTGGAAAATTTTGTCATAAATGACCTTGTTTGACTTTTCTTCAAAACAGAGTTTTGAAGAAGAGTCGAAGTCTTTCCATTTGAAGATGAAGCTCTCTGAACCACAGTTGTGTAAGGGCCTCCCTCTGGCCTGCATGGTTTTACAGGACATGTTTCAAAGACCAAATTGATGAATTCTTAGACCCGATCATAAAAATGACTTTGCCCTGTAAAGGACCAGACCTGGACTGTCATGAGCTTCGGTGATTATGGACCAAGACCTGAGCCAGCAGGGGCCAGACATGAGGGAAAATAACTAGCATGACTTTCTTCGTCAGATCATGGCATGTCCCTAGCGAAATGTAGCTAAGTGGATGGATCGGGACACCTAAAATTGAAATGCACAAAGAGTTTTGATCTCTGACGGAGGGCTGACCAGACCGACTCTAACATTGGCTCCAATGGGGGATGGTAGCTCCTTGGAGGTGCCAAGAATAGCAGATCTCTGGAGGAGCTAGACAGTGCATTTTTTCCATTGGGTTATGGAGTCATCATTTTGATAAACAGCACAGGACTCTGACTTATTTATACAACTGGAATAACAAGAAATTGACTCAAACTTGACATTGAAATAACTCAAAAACTGACTTTACAGACTGAAACCAAACTGAAATAAAAATGGTATTTACAATGACAGTGGAAGCAGCGTTAATAGATCAACAGTGATACCGCTTGAGCAGCTGACCATTGATCGGCCCTCCAGGACAATCTTCCCCGTTCATTTCCTTCAGAAGGAAGGCGTTCTGACCCCTATATGCTGCAATTTTGAAAGGACCTTTCCACAGATTTTTGAACTTTCCGTGCTTGCCTTTCTCTTCATTCCTTGCATCCCACTTCAACACCACATCATCCAACTAAAATCTATCTGCTTTTGCTTTTCTGTCATAGATTTTCTTTATCTTCTCTTGCAACTTGGATGTGTTTCTGAAAACTTCTTCTCTTGTTTGCTGCAAGTGGATCATTTGATTTAGCCTTCTCTACATGGGATTTTCCTCACTGCCGGCCTCCTGAAGAAGCTTGACCACCGGGACAGCAAGAGAAGCGGGGAATACTGTGTCAACTCCATAAACAAGCTCAAACGGTGACATACCAATAGAATTTTTCTGACTGATCCGATCTGCCCAAAGTGCATGGACCAACCTCTTGTTCCAGCTCTTCTTATTTATTTCTAGCAGCTTCTTGATGATGTTGACCAAAGATTTATTCGAAGATTCTGCCAATCCATTGCCTTGCGGATGATAGGCAGTTGAATGACCCAAAATTATGTGATATTTGTCACAAAATTCTACCATCCTTTTTGATTTGAAAGCTGCTGCATTATCAGTGATTAATTTGTTTGGACAACCAAAGCGAGACAAGATGTTATTTTTGAGGAATGAAATGATTACCATGTCTATCGCTTGTCTGGTAGGGGTTGCCTCAATCCATTTTGTGAAATAGTCCGTCGTTGTAAGGATCCATCTATGCTATCCGGAAGAGGCGGGATGAATTTCCCCAATGAAATCCAACCCTCACTGCTGGAATGGAGCGCTCACTTCAATAGGCTTAAGTGGCAAAGGCTGTAATTCCTGTTTTCCTTCGAAAATTTGACATTTATGACAGCGCTTGACCATCTTATGCACATCAGCAAACAAAGTAGGCTAGTAGTACCATGCTCTCAAAATTTTGTTCGTGTTGACTTCCAAAAAAGATGACCTCCACACTCTCCTCCGTGGAAATCCTCCATGACTTTCTTTGCCTCCTCTTCCACCAAAAAAATTTAACAAAATGCCACCGGGATCTTTCCAATACAGTGTGGAATTCAAAATACAAAACTTGGCAGCCTTCAATTTGAGTGTTCTCGCTTTGTTTCTAGTCATGTCGGGCAGTGGTGATAGATTTTTTAGCACATATATTATATCTGAATACCATGGGGACAAAGCAAACATTTTTGATACCTGAATTGACGTTCCTTCCTCATTCTCATAGGACATGGCAGTGATCAGATTTATGTCCAAGGCATGCAAGTTTGATTCATCCATTAGCTTCGCCAACCCCTGCCCTTTGACCAGCTTTGTAGGCTTTATTTCCACATCATATTCCAGCAAGGATGCAATCCATTTGCCTCTTCTCCCTTCCGGATCGGTCTGCACTAAAACATCCTTTACAGCAGTATTAGGAACATAGGCCAGAATGTGAGAATGTAGGATATATACCCGGAAATCCTTCAATGCCTTCACCAATGCCAGGGCTTGCTTCTCAATGATGTTGTACTTTAACGCTGCATCCCTTATAGCCCTATTGAAGAATGCAATGGGTCTTTCATGATCACCTCTCTTCTGCAATAATACCGCTGCCATAGTGTGCTCAGAAGCAAATGAAAACAATATGAAATCCTGAGTGTAGTCCGGGCTGACTAGAACTGGAGCTAAAGAAAGGGTCAATTTGACCAAGTTGAAAGATTTTACAACCTTGTCTGTCTATTTCACCTGGTTGTCCTTCTTAAGCATGTTGGTCATTTCTCTTAAGTGTTCTGCAAGATTAGGTACAAAGCAACGTAGAAAATTCATCTTACCATTGAATGATTGTATCTCCTTTTTGTTCCTAGGCAGATCGATTTGTTGAATTGCTTGCACACAGGCTAGATCTATACGAATGCCATCCTTTGAAATGATGTGCCCAAGTAATTTGCCTTCCTCCATGGTGAACAAGCTCTTCTTAGGATTCAGCGATAGACCATATTTCCTGCATTTTTGAAAGACAATTTTTAGGTGATGCATGTGCTCTTCATTAGATTTGGAAAATACCATCAAATCATTCGAGTACACCACCAAAAACACATCCTTCTCATTTGCAAATGCCAAGTCCATTGCCCGCTGAAATGTGGCACCTGCGTTCTTTAAACCAAAGGGCATTTTGGCGTAGTGAAAGGTTCCCCATGGAGTGGTGAATGCTGTCTTGTCTCTATCATCTTCATGGACGAAAATTTGGTTATATCCGAAATAACCATCAAGCAGAGACATACGAGATGCCCCCACTACTCACTGAAGTATATGGTCCATCTTGGGTAGCAGATAGTTGTCCTTCAATGAGACCTTATTTAGATTTCTAAAATCAATGCATAGGCGAATCTCACCGTCTTCTTGCGTACAGGCACTAAGTTAGATATCCAATCTGAAAATATGATGGGCACAATGATACCTGACTTGTACAACCTATTTACCTACTTTTCGATAGATGGCAACAACTTTGGATTTATCCTTCTCAACTTTTGTCTAAATGTCTTTTGATTGGGCTTGATAGGTATTGTGTGCTGAATAATATTTGATCATAGGTCTTTAAATCAGAATAATCCCAAGCAAACACATCTACAAATGAAGCCATCAAACTGATGTATTTGTCATTGATCTTTGGCGGTAATGCTTTGGACAATTTCATAAACTTTGGATTGGCTGTTGTACCGATGTTGACTTCTTCTACACCTTTCTCCGTTGGCTGCAATGTTGGCTTGCGGGCTACATCATCCTGATCAAAAAGTTCCTCTAGAGGTATCAAGCCTTTAGGAATGATGTTATTCTTTAGCTGTAATACGTCCATTTGATTGATCTGCACTTCAACTGTACCATTCCCTTTGCCCTCATCGTTTTCCACATCAATCGAGGTTTCTTTGAACTTGCCTTTGTTGAGCAGAAAATCCTTAATCTCCTCATCATCTTGAAACACTTGCCAATGTCGTTGATTGTCTGGAATGGTTGGACGATGCTTGACATGGATTTCAAATTTGTTGCTGGAGTTCATGGGGATCTTCAAGCTACTCGCTGCCTTGGCAAGAGCATCAGCAATACTATTTTGTATACGTGGCACACATGTCAAGGTGTGTTCTGAAAATAGCTTCAATATGTCTAAAACTGCATTACGATAGGCCCGCATCCTAGGATGTTTTGCTTGATACTCACCTCTGACCTATTTTATCACCAACTCGGAGTCGCCATATACCGAAATCCTCTTTACATTTAGCTTTCTAAGAATCTTCAGGCCAACAATCAGAGCTTCATATTCAGCTTCATTATTTGAACATTCAAAGGCCAGCTTGTAAAAGCAAACTCTCACGCTGCTAGGCACTTTGTTTGGGGCGGAGAAAGGACTACATACCCAAATACCAATACCGGTGCCATCATTTCCTACTTCTCCATCAAAATCCATGGTCCATAAGCCTTCTTCATCTTCTTGCAAGTGCTGGAAATCTGTTTGTTGTACCTTGTCTGCTTGTTGCCCAGTACTTTCAGCTGATTGCCCAACAATTTTCTGCTTTTCTTGTCCTTCTTTCTTCAAGATTTCTCTGAAATTTTATGTTATTTCCGGAATGTCGTCTGCTTCTACTATCTGACTATCTATATCATTTAAACTATCTAAAAACAAAACAAAAGACTCTAAATCTGTATGTACATAGTTAATAGGATGATTTATCGGTTTCTCCTTGCTTGTGATCATATATTTCATCTTTTGTTCCCGATATAACTTCCTCATTTGTCCAAACACCGGGTTGTTGCATAGGAGAAATCCGGCTGTAGTGTCCCTTTCAATTTCGCTACCCAAGACCTGGAAAGAAGCATGCCAAACCTTGGAGGAATATCTGCTACCACCACATCCATTAAAACATTTTTAATAGGAAGTTGATCCAAACTCACAACCAAGTCTTTGATGAGTCCTATACACCTTACTCTCCTGGAATCGAATGAATAGAGGTCATGATATTTCCGGGTGATGTCCAGACCAAGATTATCCATGATAGCCTTGGGCATGAGTGTAGTGTCCTATCTAGGGTGCTAGACTAGGCTATATTTATTATCAACCAGGATGTGTAGAATTAGAGGCATGCGTCTAAAGTATATAGACATAAACGATTATTAGCTAAGTGGTTATGATGGTAGGTCACAGGACTTCTTTACGGAAGATTGAGGTATGTTACCTATCACCCAAACACTTAGGTCACACAGTTAATCTACCTAATTACAACACTGTCACTCAATGCATTTACCAAATTAAAATACTGTGTATCACTTCAAACCAAGATTTCAATCTCCTTACAGAGACACCATGCACGAAACCCCTGTTCAACAAATACTCAGCATTCACTAATATTCATGCAAGATAAAGACATATGGAAATCATAAACATACTTTGAAACGAAAGCAGAGTTCATGATATTGCTTTAAAAGACAACAAAGGATCGAATCCCTTACAGGATACGATTCACGATCTCAGTGATGAACTGTTCGAGCACTATCATAAACATAAACCATACGCATTCTACTGAAATCGAAAACCAATTCTAACTACTGTGCAGATCATTCAATACCCTAAGTTGCAAATGAAAACCAGTTTAACGCAGGGCCCGTCCGCGTTCCAGAGGTATACTGGACTGTGTTCAACCGATTATAAAATCAACGCAACAAGACAAGGATCGTGACTGCAATTGTGTTCTTGATATTAAGTTTAAACTCTGTTTTCAAACGATACAATGATAACCAACCATTGACTACATAGAACTATCTTTACATATGTGTTTACAACCCTTACATTTCGAAAACGAATGTACATTCATGATATGGTTGTTGCCGCTTTTATCATGTCGAGATTTTTAAAATGTTTCTATCCTAAACTGGTTTCAAAAAGGAACAAAACTAAATCAATTTAGAATGCTTTGCTATTGCTGCCTTTGTCGCCAACATGCTATACTTTGACCATCGTTGACCGCACATGTAGGAGGGTCGATTCTGCTGTAGGATAGGTATTCGTCCATGCTTGGACATTCTACTTTTCATCCCTACCCTTCGCTCTAGCCTAGCTGTCATGCCACATGTCAAACAATGAACCAATTACAGGATGTTGGAACTTCCTGTAGCCATTTTACCAAAAATTCCTAATTCTTTAACATAAAACTCCTAAATCAATTTCAATGCATTTTAATAACTATAGGACTATTAACTAATCAATTTTCAAGGGATCTAAGAGATATATGATGGAAAGGAGTAGGCAAATGATATGTTTTAAGAGGAAAAAGGAGGTCATGGGATGGTACCAACATCTCTCCCCGACTTAATGAATTAGCATGTCCTCATGCTAACCCTGAAGTGCTTCCCTTGAACTCTGTCCCTGCCTGGATCTCTGCTGCCTTTAGCAATGTGTCCACATTATTTTTCACCTGGGCATCTTTCTGACCATGGAGCTCCTACTTTAATCTTTTGTATTTTTCTTTGAGGGTCTTCTTTTGGTTGTACCACTTAGTGGCCCATTTACAAATATCTTTTTGCTCAGCCTCAAGTTCACTGATTCGCTCCCTTAACTTTTCATTCTTCTGTTGAGTCTCTTTACTCAGCGCTCTGAGCATCTCATTTTCCTTCTTGATAACTTTTTCTAGCATATTAGCCTCCATGAGTTCTTCCCTTAATTTCTCAATTTGTTTCTCCAGTTTTTTCTGTTTCTTAATGGGAGGTGGTGAACCTTTTTCTTGCCTGTTATGGCTTTCAACCTCTATATCAGCTCCTGGTCCTGGTGGTGAGTGGTCACTACTCTCAATATCCATTGGTATAGGTGCATTGGATTCAAGCTGGTCTTCTTGTAACTGGGCTTTTGGTGCTCTCCTTGTTCTTCTTGAATAAGTGGTGAAAATTTTATCTTGCTCTGCCTTCTGAGCATCTTTTTTTCTCATTTTCCTGGTCCTTATGCTGCTCACAGGTGGAGGTACCTTGCTTGCTTTGGATACTGGGATCTCTTCATCGATATCCTTCATGAAACCTAAGTTCTCCTGCAGTTCTTTTTTGTCTTCCTCATCTTTAATTTGATTAGCAGCTAAGAACTCCTTCCACATTTTCCCTCTTCTCTGCAATTCATGCTCAATAAGAATTTTAATTAAGCCAAAGTGATATAGGCTCTTGTCTTCATTTCCCTTCTGCTTTTGGATGGTCTTCGACATCTTGGTTAGGTTTTGTAATAGAAAGTATGGTAGACTGATAACACACTGCCTTTTCAAGTGTAGCAGTAATTTAATATGGTATAGATAGACAATACTATAACGGCCTTCGCAGGTTACGAATTTTTGGAGAATATAGACCATCTCGTCCCAGGGATGCATCAACCAACTCCTTGGAACACCTTTCTTCCAGTTAACTGATGAGACTCTGGATCTAGACATAAATTGAGTCCACGACTTCCCTTTAAATTGCTTTGTCTTAAAGTACTTCTCCCCTTCTGGGTTAATCCCTATTGACTGGGCTATGGTGTCCTCTGAAACCCTGAATGAGAAGTTACCTATCAGGGCTTTCTCTCAATTGAATGTGAAAGCAAATTGTTTGGTAACCTCTTCATTACTTCCATGAAATTTCTCTAAAAAGGGCAACCACTGTATCTCTCTGAGAATTGAAATGCAATCTTCATGATATTGAGAACTATCGAACATGCTCGGCTCGACCCTATTGGTCATTTTAGCAGAGGGTCGTACTCTAGCAATTTCAACAAAGAAATTTCAATTTGTTACCTGGTGGTGTCGCTCCCTTAATATCCAGTATGATGCTCAGTCGACTGTCTTGTGACTTTGGTGGGAGTCGAACCCGAATGGTTATATTTCCCTCTTGTTGTGCTCACTGCTTTCAATCCTTACTGTGGAAGTCACGGGAGTCAAATGCCAGCGTAAAATAACTGAGAATGATGGTGAAATAACCACTACACTTACTTCATAGCGTATTCATCTTTTGGAACAGAGGAATGGCTGTACCGCTTGTATAGATGTCATCATAGGAGCGCTGGAAGCGTATATGCAATACTGGGGTATGATTTCAGGGAGTCCTCTGAATCATTTGGCTACATCGGGTGGTGGAATCATAATTCGGCCGTGTGGAATACAATGAATAGGCCCGCTTTAACATTTGTTTCTTTCCTTTTTTTTTTAAAACACAATCCACCACGTGTCCTGTTTCTATTGGTACTCGGCCAAATGGAAGATGTTGGTATGACTGTAGGGTGCGATTGGCATAACAAGGTTGATATGAAAAGGGGTAATGGATTTAGAAGTATGAAATAGGTTGGGGTATGAAAGATGATAAGAATTAACAGTGAGATAAGGGATGATGGAAAATGTAGTGCCCTTGAAATCGATCATAACAGTCACAGTCATTAAATTTAACATTAAAAATTAATCTAAGAAATTAAATGCTAAGAATAAGGAACATATTACACTTTTGTTGGTTGTTGTTGCATTGGCATGCTGAGTAGGACTAGTCTCTTTTGACTATTCTTTGTTGTTCATAACAGGTCCCCTGAGATAGATTCGAATGCAACAGGTCCCTCTGAAATCTTGAAGATGTTCATGCAGCTCCTTATATGTATACAGGTTCCTTGAGCTTGGGTATTTGATGGAGTCTTGGTGCCCAGCAACCTGTGAATCCTTGTAGAAGCTTGATGAAACTTTGTTGAAGTATCCCTGAAGTAACAGTCTCTTAACAGGTCCCTTTTATGTGTCTTAAACAGGTCCCATTACTGCTGATGTTGGTAGCATGGTCTTCTGGACAGAACAGGTCCCCCTGCATAATGTTTATAACCAGGTCCCTCTGAGATAAAACAATGACAAAACAACTTATTTATTGAAATCTGGAATGCTGGAACAAACTGCTTTGGAAATGTACAGTGAGGAGATGAGATAAGAAATCTTTAAGAATGTACAATGGAGAGATAAAAGAACAAAATGTTGATGCTTCTCTCCCCCACTAAAGTTTTGACTTGTCCTCAAGTCATTATTCAGTTGATAAGTCAAACAGTGAACAAAAGAAATAGAATTCTTACCCGCCAACGAATTGGTTTTCAAGTAAGAATTCGGGGTTAGAGTGTGCCAGAGGCTGGTTTTCACATCTAACCCATTGTTATTATATATTTTTTTTATTTTTATATATTTTTTTTTAGTTTTTGTTTTGTATTTTTTTTATTATTATTATTATTTTTTTTTTGAATTTCTAAATTGAAAGGAAATGAACTAAGGCAGGGATACTGCAGCTGAGGGCTGCAGTATCTCAACCTCTCTTTGTTGAGATACTGTTTGGAGAAAATCTTGCTTGCTAATGGGCTTAGTGTATAGTTTCAGGCGATGACCATTGACAGTAAAGGAATGACCTTCTCCATCAATAGTTTTGAGCTTGATTGAACCATTGTCGTAAGCCTGAATAATTTGGTATGGGCCCATCCAATGGGTGGTAAACTTGGCTTTATGATCTCTGAATTTAGAGTCAAAAAGTAAAGCCCAGTCACCTTCCTTGAACTGCTTCTTCTTGATATGTGCATCATGCCACTGCTTCCTTTGTTTTTGCATGAGGATTGTGGTTTCCTCTGCTTGTTGCCTCATTTCATCCAGCTGGTTCAACTGCTGAATTCTTTCTTGTTGTGCTTGGTCCAAGTCAATTTGCAAATCTGCAGCCAGTTTAAAAGTATGTATTTGAAACTCAATAGGAAGCATTACCTCTTTGCCGTACACCAACTGATATGGTGTAAATCCTGTAGTATCTTTCCACGTAATTCTGTAAGCCCAGAGTGCATCTTTGAGCTTCTCTTCCCAATTCTTCCTGTTCATTTCCACAGTTTTAGTAATGATCCCTTCCAAAGTTTTGTTTGTGGATTCCACCTTCCCATTGGCCTGTGGATGGTAAGGGGTACTTTTCCTATGCTTGATTTGGTATTTGTCTATGATGTCCTTCACTAGCTTTGAGGTGAATTGAGTACCTTGATCAGTCACTATCTCCCTTGGTACTCCATACCTTACAAAAATCTCTTCAAAAAGGAAATTTACCACTGTGTGTTCGGTGGCTCTAACCAGTGCTTTTGCTTCAGCCCACTTTGTAACGTAATCAGTACATACTAAGATGTAATTCTTACCATTGGAGGTTGGGTTAATGGGTCCTATAAAGTCTAGAGCCCATTTGTCAAATGGCTCTAGGTGAACTTCAGGCTGAAGGGGCATCTCATCTGTAGCTGTTGGCCGGCCCATTCTTTGGCAGCTGTCACAACTCTTCACATACTTCTTGGCATCCTTGAAAATGGATGGCCAGTAGTATCCAAGAGTAAGAACTTTGAATGTTGTCCGCTTAGCTGCAAAATGCCCACCACACGGTTCATCATGGCAAGATTTTAAAATATCAATTACCTCATCATTTCTTACACATCTTCTAATGATCATATCATAACCAGTGTAAAATAAATCGCCATTAAGCCATGAATATCTAGCACTTTGTTTGACTAGTCTCTTCTTTTCCTTTGCAGTAAAGTGTGGAGGTGTCCTTCCTGTAGACAAATAATTGGCCAAATCAGCATACCAAGGATTTACTATGGAAATTGCAAATAAATTTTCATCTGGAAAAGAATCTTCAACCGGAACAACCTCACCTGGATTTTGCAGTATAGAAAGAAAATCTGCCACCTGATTCTCTTTACCTGGTCTATCTAACACTGTGATGTTAAATTCCTGTAACAATAATAACCATCTGGTAACCCTACCACTAGTTATTGGTTTATTCATTAAATGTCTAATGGCAAAATGATCAGTATGTACAAAGACCTCATAACCCGTTATATAATGTCGAAATTTATTCACAGCATATATGATGGCAAGTGTTTCCTTTTCTGTGACTGTGTAGTTTAGCTCTGCAGGTGTTAGATTTTTGCTAATGAAATAAATGGCATAATTACAAGATTCCTCTTTTTGGCCTAATGAGGCACCCACTGCAGTGTCAGATGCATCTGTAAAGATATGAAATGGTAGGCTCCAATTAGGCCCTCTCAAGACTGGTGCGGTTGATAACTTCTTTTTGAGTAGTTCGAATGCTTGTTGGCAGTTCTCATTCCAGTTGAAAAGTACATCTTTTGTTAGAAGTTTAAACAAAGGTAAATCTATTTTACTAAAATGTTCAATAAACCTTCTGTAATAGCTTGCGTACCCAAGGAAACTTCTTACCTCTCTTTGATTCTGTGGAATTGGCAAATCAACAATGATCTGGATCTTTGCTGGGTCAACTTTGATGCCTTGAAAAGAAATATAGTGGCCTAATACTATCCCTTCGTTTAACATCATAAAGCACTTTTCATTGCTGAGGGACAGATTAGCTTCAATACATCTTTTCAAAACTCTCTCAAGGTTCTCTAATGCAGGTTCAAATGAATTTCCGTACACTGAAAAATCATCCATGTAAACTTCAACACAATCATGAATTAAATCAGCGAAAATAGCTAACACAGCTCTCTGAAATGTAGCCGGAGCGTTGCAAAGTCCAAATGGCAAAACATTGTAAGCATAAGTGCCCCAAGGACAGGTGAATGTGGTTTTGTCCTGGTCTTCTGAGGCTATCCTGATCTGGTTGTAGCCACTGAAACCATCAAGAAAAGAAAATGATGATTTCCCAGCTAGGGTGTCTAACACTTGGTCAATAAATGGTAGTGGGAAATAATCTTTGAGCGTTGCTTTGTTCAGTTGTCTGTAATCAACACAAATCCGCCACTTACCATTTTTCTTGGGCACTATAACCAATGGGGATACCCACTGACTGTCAGAAATAGGATATATAAAATTAACTCTCAACAGTTTTTGCCATTCTTCTCTGACAATATCTTGGAGCATGGGGTTCATTCTTCTCTGTGGTTGCCTCACTGGTTTGATGGTACTATCTGTATAAATATGGTGAGTGCATGTGTCGGGGTGAATCCCATGCATATCGGTGTAGTCCCAAGCAAAGGATTTTTGGTATTTTCTCAATAGTCGAATCAATTTCTCTTGCTGAGATGAGTCTAGGTGATTTCCTATGTTCAGAGTTTTCCCTGGACTAATCTCTATGATCTGACTCTGTGTGTTGGTGATGGATTGAACTGGAAAAATGTCGTGAAATGTGGTTTGCAAAGATTTAATGGTGCATGTTTCCTGAAAATTTTGGGCCAAAAGTACATCTGCAGCATGATATTGGTCATTTCTCAAATTTTCGGAAATATCAGGTTGAGAAAGGAATAATTCTACCAAATCATTATTGTTTTGTTCTTGGAAATCATAGATTTGGTCAATGCTAAAAACAGATTGTACTTCTTCTTTATCATTGAATTTATCATCAAGCCACAAATTGTGTGTTATTGCTGGTGATTGTGCCGATGGGTAAAGAGTGAGTTGTTTTCTTTCGGTCCCTCTCGAAATGATCATGTTGCCCGATCGACATCCTATGAATGCATCAGCAGTCGCTAACCATGGTCTACCAAGGATGATAGGGTGCCCTCCTAAATTGGATTTGGGTTGAAGAACTAAAAAATCCACTGGATACTCCCAAGAGTCCAGTGAGACAATTATGTCCTCCAAAATCCCTTCAGGAATCACTTTAGACCTATCAGCTAGTTCTAGAACAATCGTTGTATGTTGCAAATTTATGAGCTGGAGTGTTCTCATGGTTTCAAGAGTCATGACATTGATTGCAGCCCCAAGATCTATCAAAGTGTTTGGAATTTGTATGTTGTTAATGATGGTGGTCACTTTGGGAATGCTAGGATCAACATACTTTTCCATGGAGATGGTATTGGTCATAAGGCCTGCTAAATGTCCTATAACATGAATGGTTTGAGGATCAATCCTTTTTCTAGCAGGCTTCTTGAGGCATATGTCTTTGATGGCTTTAGTATATATGGGAATGTCTTTTATAGCTTGCAGCAGTGGAATTTTTATGTAGACATTCTTGAGTTCATCTAAGACATCAAACTGTGGTATAGACAGTGGAGGTTTTATTTGGACCAATCGGTCTAGAAAAGGTGGATGCAGTGGTTGCATCTGCTTATCTTTGGTATCATCGTTTGGTTTTCTCTGATTTGTTGTTTCATTTTCATTTTCTGTGTTTTCTTCTTGCTTATCTGTTATTGGAGAATCTTTGTGGAGTACCCTACCAGACCTCAAGTTGATATTTTGCAAGGGTAGTGTGGAATATGAGGTTCCCTCTTCTACATTGTAGGCTGGCCTCTCTGCTCTATTATTTGGATTTGGGACAGTTTGAGCAGGAATTTGAGTGGGTCTGGGAGGTTGTGAGTTAGCTAGAAATTGCAGTTGTGGTGGATTTATTGGTGGAGGAGCAGGCAGTGCTTGTTGAGTAGGTTGAGGCTGATAACCAACTTGCTGAGGATACTACTGATATGGTTGAGGATGTGATGAATACGGCTGATGGTATTGTTGATATGGTGGGTATGATTGAGGATATGTATGACAGGATTGAGAGTACTGTTGAGATGGTCTCCATTGTTGCTGTGGGTGGTTTTGGTGCTGCCATGGCATGGGTACATTCCATGAATTCTGTGCATACATTTGATCATTTACAGAAAATTGCAAATTTTGATTTGGAAACATACCTTGAGGTGCTGGCCTTGGCTGCCATGGTCTCTTTGTGCCCATGTAATACACGTTTTCCATCTCTGCATTGGCTGCCATATTACAGTTCTGCAAAACCTTAACTTTAGGACAATTAAACATATCATGATGTTCAGTACAGAAAGCACAAACTTGGATGTTTTCTAGTGGGCAGTCTTTTAATGCATGTTTCTTCCAGCATTTTGGGCAGAAGATAGCCATTATCTGATCTTCATCTTCTTGTTTCTTCTTAGCTTTTAAAGTGTCAATTTGGTTCCCTAGAGTGCTTAACAGATCTGTTTTAAACTCTTCTAACAGATTCCTTATTTCAGCCCTTGTGACACTTGCGGAGGCAGATTTTGTGACTTTGGATGACAGGGTTCTTTTTCCCATTTTAGCTTTGCTCCTTGAATACTTTTCGCACAACTCAGTGATTTCTTCAAAGGGTAAGGCAGAAATGTCACCTTTTCCCATCAAGTTAAGATCATCCATGTATTCCTCTCGGATACCTTTCAAGAATATTGTGCGGATCAGATCAAGAGGCATAGTTCGGTGTTTGGATTTTTGTAAGTTGTAGACAAACCGTTCTAAGTATTCCTCTAAGGTTTCATCCTCTTGTTGGCTCATTCTAAAGATATCATCTTTAGAATCTTTGGATCTACAGTAAGGTTTATAGTTCCTTAGAAATATTCTTCTCATGCCATCCCAATCAACTATAGCATGCTCACCAAGCCTCATGAACCATCTTAAGGCTGATGCCTTTAATGTCGCTGGGAAGAGTCTAAGCCTATGGGCATCATCTGTATAGCCATATGTTCGACATACAATGTCAAACTCGAACAAGAATGAGTCTGGATCTTCCGAAGCCATAACATAAAAGTTTGGTAGCACGGATGGGGGTATGTTTTTCATTTTGATCTCATCATCTTCTTGTGGTTCATGTATAGGAAACTTAAAAGTTGACTCCTCTTCATCTCTCTGTCCTTGATGTGGTACTGATCCAGCTCCTTCCTCAGCCATTCTAATAGGTCTCTCTGTGTCAGTGTCACTTGTTTGAAAGAGGAGATTAAAGAAAGATTTTTCGGTCACTGTGCTACTTTCTCCTTGTGTGGAAGATCTAGGAAAGTGCTTCTTCTGCGATTTATGTGTGAATAAAGTTTGCCTTTCGATGAGAGTAAGTCATTGTCCTGACTTTTGTTTTTCCTCTAATGCCTGGATGACTTCCTCAGCTGGTGTTGTATTCCCTAAAGAGTCTGCTCCTGATGATGATGGGTTAGTTTTTAGATGGTGGGGGGTTTTTACGAATCTACCCTGACTGTCTCTAAATCTAGGCATAAATGAACATGATTTCTAACTGCATTTTTTCGTTTTTGTTTATTGAATTATTTTTAAATCCTTTAAGTACGCCTCCCCGGCAACGGCGCCAAAATGTAGTGTCCTATCTAGGGTGCTAGACTAGGCTATATTTATTATCGACCAAGATGCGTAGACTTAGAGGCGTGCATCTAAAGTATATAGACATAAAGGATTATTAGCTAAGTGGTTATGATGGTAGGTCACAGGACTTCTTTACGGAAGATTGAGGTATGTTACCTATCACCCAAACACTTAGGTCACTCAGTTAATCTACCTAATTACAACACTGTCACTCAATGCATTTACCAAATTAAAATATTGTGTATCACTTCCAACCAAGATTTCAATCTCCTTACAGAGACACCATGCACGAAACCCTTGTTCAACAAATACTCAGCATTCACTAATATTCATGCAAGATAAAGACATATGGAAATCATAAACATACTTTGAAACGAAAGCAGAGTTCATGATATTGCTTTAAAAGACAACAAAGGATCGAATCCCTTACAGGATACGATTCACAATCTCAGTGATGAACTGTTCGAGCACTATCATAAACATAAACCATACGCATTCTATTGAAATCGAAAACCAATTCTAACTACTGTGCAGATCATTCAATACCCTAAGTTGCAAATGAAAAGGAAATAACAGTATACCAGTTTAACGCAGGGCCCGTCCGCGTTCCAAAGGTATACTGGACTGTGTTCAACCGATTATAAAATCAACGCAACAAGACAAGGATCGTGACTGCAACTGTGTTCTTGATATTAAGTTTAAACTCTGTTTTCAAACGATACAATGATAACCAACCATTGACTACACAGAACTGTCTTTACATATGTGTTTACAACCCTTACATTTCGAAAACGAATGTACATTCATGATATGGCTGTTGCCGCTTTTATCATGTCGAGATTTTTAAAATGTTTCTATCCTAAACTGATTTCAAAAAGGAACAAAACTAAATCAATTTAGAATGCTTTGTTGTTGCTGCCTTTGTCGCCAACATGCTATACTTTGACCATCGTTGACCGCGCATGTAGGAGGGTCGATTCTGCTGTAGGATAGGTATTCGTCCATGCTTTGACATTCTACTTTTCATCCCTACCCTTCGCTCTAGCCTAGATGTCATGCCACATGTCAAACAATGAACCAATTACAGGATGTTGGAACTTCCTGTAGCCATTTTACCAAAAATTCCTAATGTTGGTACCATCCCATGACCTCCTTTTTCCTCCTAAAACATATCATTTGCCTACTCCTTTCCATCATATATCTCTTAGATCCCTTGAAAATTGATTAGTTAATAGTCCTATAGTTATTAAAATGCATTGAAATTGATTTAGGAGTTTTATGTTAAAGAATTAGGAATTTTTGGTAAAATGGCTACAGGAAGTTCCAACATCCTGTAATTGGTTCATTGTTTGACATGTGGCATGACAACTAGGCTAGAGCGAAGGGTAGGGATGAAAAGTAGAATGTCCAAGGATGGACGAATAACTATCCTACAGCAGAATCGACCCTCCTACATGCGCGGTCAACGATGGTCAAAGTATAGCATGTTGGCAACAAAGGCAGCAACAGCAAAGCATTCTAAATTGATTTAGTTTTGTTCCTTTTTGAAATTAGTTTAGGATAGAAACATTTTAAAAATCTCGACATGATAAAAGCAGCAACAGCCATATCATGAATGTACATTCGTTTTCAAAATGTAAGGGTTGTAAACACATATGTAAAGACAGTTTTGTGTAGTCAATGGTTGGTTATCATTGTATCGTTTGAAAATAGAGTTTAAACTTAATATCAAGAACACAGTTGCAGTCACGATCCTTGTCTTGTTGCGTTGATTTTATAATCGGTTGAACACAGTCCAGTATACCTCTGGAACGCGGACGGGCCCTGCGTTAAACTGGTATACTGTTATTTCCTTTTCATTTGCAACTTAGGGTATTGAATGATCTGCACAGTAGTTAGAATTGGTTTTCGATTTCAATAGAATGTGTATGGTTTATGTTTATGATAGTGCTCGAACAGTTCATCTCTGAGATCCTGAATCATATCCTGTAAGGGATTCGATCCTTTGTTGTCTTTTAAAGCAATATCATGAACTCTGCTTTCGTTTCAAAGTATGTTTATGATTTCCATATGTCTTTATCTTGCATGAATATTAGTGAATGCTGAGTATTTGTTGAACAGGGGTTTCGTGCATGGTGTCTCTGTAAGGAGATTGAAATATTGGTTTGAAGTGATACACAGTATTTTAATTTGGTAAATGCATTGAGTGACAGTGTTGTAATTAGGTAGATTAACTGAGTGACCTAAGTGTTTGGGTGATAGGTAACATACCTCAATCTTCCGTAAAGAAGTCCTGTGACCTACCATCATAACCACTTAGCTAATAATCCTTTATGTCTAT
Source organism: Pinus tabuliformis (assembly GCA_031772625.1). NCBI lineage: Eukaryota > Viridiplantae > Streptophyta > Pinopsida > Pinales > Pinaceae > Pinus > Pinus tabuliformis. Next base: position 632,663,333 of record CM062804.1, on the reverse strand, counting down.
ATACTTTAGATGCATGCCTCTAAGTTTACGCATCCTGGTCGATAATAAATATAGCCTAGTTTAGCACCCTAGATAGGACACTACATTTTGGCACCGTTGACGGGGAGGCGTACTTAAAGGATTTAAAAAAATTCAATAGACAAAAACGAAAAAAACACAGTTAGAAATCATGTTCATTTATGCCTAGATTTAGAGACAGTCAGGGTAGATTCGTAAAAACCCCCCACCATCTAAAAACTAACCCATCATCATCAGGAGCAGACTCTTTAGGGAATACAACACCAGCTGAGGAAGTCATCCAGGCATTAGAGGAAAAGCAAAAGTCAGGACAAAGACTTACTCTCATCGAAAGGCAAACTTTATTCACACATAAATCGCAGAAGAAGCACTTTCCTAGATCTTCCACACAAGGAGAAAGTAGCACAGTGACCGAACAATCTTTCTTTAATCTCCTCTTTCAAACAAGTGACACTGACACAGAGAGACCTATTAGAATGGCTGAGGAAGGAGCTGGATCAGTACCACATCAAGGACAGAGAGATGAAGAGGAGTCAACTTTTAAGTTTCCTATACATGAACCACAAGAAGATGATGAGATCAAAATGAAAAACATACCCCCATCCGTGCTACCAAACTTTTATGGTATGGCTTCGGAAGATCCAGACTCATTCTTGTTCGAGTTTGACATTATATGTCGAACATATGGCTATAAAGATGATGCCCATAGGCTTAGACTCTTCCCAGCGACATTAAAGGCATCAACCTTAAGATGGTTCACGAGGCTTGGTGAGCATGCTATAGTTGATTGGGATGGCATGAGAAGAATATTTCTAAGGAAATATCAACCTTACTGTAGATCCAAAGATTCTAAATATGATATCTTTAGAATGAGCCAGCAAGAGGATGAAACCTTAGAGGAATACTTAGAACCGTTTGTCTACAACTTACAAAAATCCAAACACCGAACTATGCCTCTTGATCTGATCCGCACAATATTCTTGAAAGGTATCCGAGAGGAATACATGGATGATCTTAACTTGATGGGAAAAGGTGACATTTTTGCCTTACCCTTTGAAGAAATCGTTGAGTTGTGCGAAAAGTATTCAAGGAGCAAAGCTAAAATGGGAAAAAGAACCCTGTCATCCAAAGTCACAAAATCTGCCTCCGCAAGTGTCACAAGGGCTGAAATAGGGAATCTGTTAGAAGAGTTTAAAACAGATCTGTTAAGCACTCTAGGGAACCAAATTGACACTTTAAAACCTAAGAAGAAACAAGAAGATGAATATCAGATAATGGCTATCTTCTGCCCAAAATGTCGGAAGAAACATGCATTAAAAGACTGCCCACTAGAAAACATCCAAGTTTGTGCTTTCTGTATTGAACATCATGATATGTTTAATTGTCCTAAAGTTAAGGTTTTGCAGAACTGTAATATGGCAGCCAATGCAGAGATGGAAAACGTGTATTACATGGGCACAAAGAGACCATGGAAGCCAAGGCTAGCACCTCAAGGTATGTTTCCAAATCAAAATTTGCAATTTCCTGTAAATGATCAAATGTATGCACAGAATTCATGGAATGTACCCATGCCATGGCAGCACCAAAACCACCCACAGCAACAATGGAGACCATCTCAACAGTACTCTCAATCCTATCATACATATCCTCAATCATACCCACCATATTCACAACCATATCAACAATACCATCAGCCGTATTCATCACATCCTCAACCATATCAGCAATATCGTCAGCAAGTTGTTTATCAGCCTCAACCTACTCAACAAGCACTGCCTGCTCCTCCACCAATAAATCCACCACAACTGCAATTTCTAGCTAACTCACAACCTCCCAAACCCACTCAAATTCCTGCTCAAACTGTCCCAAATCCAAATAATAGAGCAGAGAGGCCAGCCTACAATGTAGAAGAGGGAACCTCATATTCCACACTACCCTTGCAAAATATCAACTTGAGGTCTGGTAGGGTACTCCACAAAGATTCTCCAATAACAGATAAGCAAGAAGAAAACACAGAAAATGAAAATGAAACAACAAATCAAAGAAAACCAAACGATGATACCAAAGATAAGCAGATGCAACCACTGCATCCACCTTTTCCAGACCGATTGGTCCAAATAAAACCTCCACTTTCTATACCACAATTTGATGTCTTAGATGAACTCAAGAATGTCTACATAAAAATTCCACTGCTGCAAGCTATAAAAGACATTCCCATATATACTAAAGCCATCAAAGACATATGCCTCAAGAAGCCTGCTAGAAAAAGGATTGATCCTAAAACCATTCATGTTATAGGACATTTAGCAGGCCTTATGACCAATACCATCCCCATGGAAAAGTATGTTGATCCTGGCATTCCCAAAGTGACCACCATCATTAACAACATACAAATTCCAAACACTTTGATAGTTCTTGGGGCCGCAATCAATGTCATGACTCTTGAAACCATGAGAACACTCCAGCTCATAAATTTGCAACATACAACGATTGTTCTAGAACTAGCTGATAGGTCTAAAGTGATTCCTGAAGGGATTTTGGAGGACATAATTGTCTCACTGGACTCTTGGGAGTATCCAGTGGATTTCTTAGTTCTTCAACCCAAATCCAATTTAGGAGGGCACCCTATCATCCTTGGTAGACCATGGTTTGCGACTGTTGATGCATTCATAGGATGTCGATCGGGAAACATGATCATTTCGAGAGGGACCGAAAGAAAACAACTCACTCTTTACCCATCGGCACAATCACCAGCAATAACACACAATTTGTGGCTTGATGATAAATTCAATGTTAAAGAAGAAGTACAATCTGTTTTTAGCATTGACCAAATCTATGATTTCCAAGAACAAAACAATAATGATTTGGTAGAATTATTCCTTTCTCAACCTGATATTTCTGAAAATTTGAGAAATGACCAATATCATGCTGCAGATGTACTTTTGGCCCAAAATTTTCAGGAAACATGCACCATTCAATCTTTGCAAACCACATTTCACGACAGTTTTCCAGTTTAATCCATCACCAACACACAGAGTCAGATCATAGAGATTAGTCCAGGGAAAACTCTGAACATAGGCAATCACCTAGACTCATCTCAGCAAGAGAAATTGATTCGACTATTGAGAAAATACCAAAAAGCCTTTGCTTAGGACTACACCGATATGCATGGGATTCACCCCGACACATGCACTCACCATATTTATACAGATAGTACCATCAAACCAGTGAGGCAACCACAGAGAAGAATGAACCCCATGCTCCAAGATATTGTCAGAGAAGAATTGCAAAAACTGTTGAGAGTTATTTTTATGTATCCTATTTCTGACAGTTAGTGGGTATCCCCATTGGTTATAGTGCCCAAGAAAAATGGTAAGTGGCGGATTTGTGTTGATTATAGACAACTGAACAAAGAAACGCTCAAATATTATTTCCCACTACCATTTATTGACCAAGTGTTAGACACCCTAGCTGGGAAATCATCATTTTCTTTTCTTGATGGTTTCAGTGGCTACAACCAGATCAGGATAGCCTCAGAAGACCAGGACAAAACCACATTCACCTATCCTTGGGGCACTTATTCTTACAATGTTTTGCCATTTGGACTTTGCAACGCTCCGGCTACATTTCAGAGAGCTGTGTTAGCTATTTTCGCTGATTTAATTCATGATTGTGTTGAAGTTTACATGGATGATTTTTCAGTGTACGGCAATTCATTTGAACATGCATTAGAGAACCTTGAGAGAGTTTTGAAAAGATGTATTGAAGCTAATCTGTCCCTCAGCAATGAAAAGTGCTTTATGATGTTAAACGAAGGGATAGTATTAGGCCACTATATTTCTTTTCAAGGCATCAAAGTTGACCCAGCAAAGATCCAGATCATTGTTGATTTTCCAATTCCACAGAATCAAAGAGAGGTAAGAAGTTTCCTTGGGTACGCAAGCTATTACAGAAGGTTTATTGAACATTTTAGTAAAATAGCTTTACCTTTGTTTAAACTTCTAACAAAAGATGTACTTTTCAACTGGAATGAGAACTGCCAACAAGCATTCAAACTACTCAAAAAGAAGTTATCAACCGCACCAGTCTTGAGAGGGCCTAATTGGAGCCTACCATTTCATATCTTTACAGATGCATCTGACACTGCAGTGGGTGCCTCATTAGGCAAAAAAGAGGAATCTTGTAATTATGCCATTTATTTCATTAGCAAAAATCTAACACCTGCAGAGCTAAACTACACAGTCACAAAAAAGGAAACACTTGCCATCATATATGCTGTGAATAAATTCTGACATTATATAACTGGTTATGAGGTCTTTGTACATACTGATCATTCTGCCATTAGACATTTAATGAATAAACCAATAACTAGTGGCAGGGTTACCAGATGGTTATTATTGTTACAGGAATTTAACATCACAGTGTTAGATAGACTAGGTAAAGAGAATTAGGTGGCAGATTTTCTTTCTAGACTGCAAAATCCAGGTGAGGTTGTTCCGGTTGAAGATTCTTTTCCAGATGAAAATTTATTTGCAATTTCCATAGTAAATCCTTGGTATGCTGATTTGGCCAATTATTTGTCTACAGGAAGGACACCTCCACACTTTACTGCAAAGGAAAAGAAGAGACTAGTCAAACAAAGTGCTAGATATTCATGGCTTAATGGCGATTTATTTTACACTGGTTATGATATGATCATTAGAATATGTGTAAGAAATGATGAGGTAATTGATATTTTAAAATCTTGCCATAATGAACCGTGTGGTGGGCATTTTGCAGCTAAGCGGACAGCATTCAAAGTTCTTACTCTTGGATACTACTGGCCATCCATTTTCAAGGATGCCAAGAAGTATGCGAAGAGTTGTGACAGCTGCCAAAGAATGGGCCGGCCAACAGCTACAGATGAGATGCCCCTTCAGCCCCAAGTTCACCTAGAGCCATTTGACAAATGGGCTCTAGAATTTATAGGACCCATTAACCCAACCTCCAATGGTAAGAAGTACATCTTAGTATGTATTGATTACGTTAAAAAGTGGGCTGAAGCAAAAGCACTGGTTAGAGCCACCGAACACACAGTGGTAAATTTCCTTTTTGAAGAGATTTTTGTAAGGTATGGAGTACCAAGGGAGATAGTGACTGATCAAGGTACTCAATTCACCTCAAAGCTAGTGAAGGACATCACAGACAAATACCAAATCAAGCATAGGAAAAGTACCCCTTACCATCCACAGGCCAATGGGCAGGTGGAATCCACAAACAAAACTTTGGAAGGGATCATTACTAAAACTGTGGCAATGAACAGGAAGAATTGGGAAGAGAAGCTCAAAGATGCACTCTGGGCTTACAGAATTATGTGGAAAGATACTACAGGATTTACACCATATCAGTTGGTGTACGGCAAAGAGGTAATGCTTCCTATTGAGTTTCAAATACATACTTTTAAACTGGCTGCAGATTTGCAAATTGACTTGGACCAAGCACAACAAGAAAGAATTCAGCAGTTGAACCAGCTGGATGAAATGAGGCAACAAGCAGAGGAAACCACAATCCTCATGCAAAAACAAAGGAAGCAGTGGCATGATGCACATATCAAGAAGAAGCAGTTCAAGGAAGGTGACTGGGCTTTACTTTTTGACTCTAAATTCAGAGATCATAAAGCCAAGTTTACCACCCATTGGATGGGCCCATACCAAATTATTCAGGCTTATGACAATGGTTCAGTCAAGCTCAAAACTATTGATGGAGAAGATCATTCCTTTACTGTCAATGGTCATCGCCTGAAACTATACACTAAGCCCATCAGCAAGCAAGATTTTCTCCAAACAGTATCTCAACAAAGAGAGGTTGAGATACTGCAGCCCTCAGCTGCAGTATCCCTGCCTTAGTTCATTTCCTTTCAATTTAGAAATTCAAAAAATAATAATAATAATAATAATAAAAAACAAAACAAAAACTAAAAAACAATATATAAAAATAAAAAAAATATATAATAACAATGGGTTAGATGTGAAAACCAGCCTCTGGCACACTCTAACCCCGAATTCTTACTTGAAAACCAATTCGTTGGCGGGTAAGAATTCTCTTTCTTTTGTTCACTCTTTGATTTATCAACTGAATAATGACTTGAGGACAAGTCAAAACTTTAGTGGGGGAGAGAAGCATCAACATTTTGTTCTTTTATCTCTCCATTGTACATTCTTAAATATTTCTTATCTCATCTTCTCACTGTACATTTCCAAAGCAGTTTGTTCCAGCATTCCAGATTTCAATAAATAAGTTGTTTTGTCATTGTTTTATCTCAAAGGGACCTAGTTGTAAACATTATGCAGGGGGACCTGTTCTGTCCAGAAGAACATGCTACCAACATCAGCAGTAATGGGACCTGTTTAAGACACATAAAAGGGACCTGTTAAGAGACTGTTACTTCAGGGTTACTTCAACAAAGTTTCATCAAGCTTCTACAAGGATTCACAGGTTGCTGGGCACCAAGACTCCATCAAATACCCAAGCTCAAGGAACCTATATACATATAAGGAGCTGCATGAACATCTTCAAGATTTCAGAGGGACCTGTTGCATTCGAATCTATCTCAGGGGACCTGTGATGAACAACAAAGAATAGTCAAAAGAGACTAGTCCTACTCAGCATGCCAATGCAACAACAACCAACAAAAGTGTAATATGTTCCTTATTCTTAACATTTAATTTCTTAGATTAATTTTTAATGTTAAATTTAACGACTGTGACTGTTATGATCGATTTCAAGGGCACTACATTTTCCATCATCCCTTATCTCACTGTTAACTCTTATCATCTTTCATACCCCAACCTATTTCATACTTCTAAATCCATTACCCTTTTTATATCAAACTTGTTATGCCAATCGCACCCTACAGTCATACCAACATCTTCCATTTGGCCGAGTACCAATAGAAACAGGACACGTGGTGGATTGTGTTTTTTTTTTTAAAAAGGAAAGAAACAAATGTTAAAGCGGGCCTATTCATTGTATTCCACACGGCCGAATTATGATTCCACCACCCGACGTAGCCAAATGATTCAGTGGACTCCCTGAAATCATACCCCAGTATTGCATATACGCTTCCAGCGCTCCTATGATGACATCTATACAAGCGGTACAGCCATTCCTCTGTTCCAAAAGATGAATACGCTATGAAGTAAGTGTAGTGGTTATTTCACCATCATTCTCAGTTATTTTACGTTGGCATTTGACTCCCATGACTTCCACAGTAAGCATTGAAAGCAATGAGCGCCACAAGAGGGAAATATAACCATTCGGGTTCGACTCCCACCAAAGTCACAAGACAGTCGACCGAGCATCATACTGGATATTAAGGGAGCGACACCACCAGGTAACAAATTGAAATTTCTTTATTGAAATTGCTAGAGTACGACCCTCTGCCAAAATGACCAATAGGGTCGAGCCGAGCATGTTCGACAGTTCTCAATATCACGAAGATTGCATTTCAATTCTCAGAGAGATACAGTGGTTGCCCTTTTTAGAGAAATTTCATGGAAGTAATGAAGAGGTTACCAAACAATTTGCTTTCACATTCAATGGAGAGAAAGCCCTGATAGGTAACTTCTCATTCAGGGTTTCGGAGGACACCATAGCCCAGTCAATAGGGATTAGCCCAGAAGGGGAGAAGTACTTTAAGACAAAGCAATTTAAAGAGAAGTCGTGGAACCAATTTATGTCTAGATCCAGAGTCTCATCAGTTAACTGGAAGAAAGGTGTTCCAAGGAGTTGATGATGCATCCCTGGGACGAGATGGTCTATATTCTCCAAAAATTCGTAACCTACGAAGGCCGTTATAGTATTGTCTATCTATACCATATTAAATTACTGCTACACTTGAAAAGGCAGTGTGTTATTAGTCTACCATACTTTCTATTACAAATCCTAACCAAGATGTCGAAGACCATCCAAAAGCAGAAGGGAAATGAAGACAAGAGCCTATATCACTTTGGCTTAATTAAAATTCTTATTGAGCATGAATTGCAGAGAGGGAAAATGTGGAAGGAGTTCTTAGCTGCTAATCAAATTAAAGATGAGGAAGACAAAGAAGAACTGCAGGAGAACTCAGGTTTCGTGAAGGATATCGATGAAGAGATCCCAGTATCCAAAGCAAGCAAGGTACCTCCACCTGTGAGCAGCATAGGGACCAGGAAAATGAGAAAAGAAGATGCTCAGAAGGCAGAGCAAGATAAAATTTTCACCACTTATTCAAGAAGAACAAGGAGAGCACCAAAAGCCCAGTTACAAGAAGACCAGCTTGAATACAATGCACCTATACCAATGGATATTGAGAGTAGTGACCACTCACCACCAGGACCAGGAGCTGATATAGAGGTTGAAAGCCATAACAGGCAAGAAAAAGGTTCACCACTTCCCATTAAGAAACAGAAGAAACTGGAGAAACAAATTGAGAAATTAAAGGAAGAACTCATGGAGGCTAATATGCTAGAAAAAGTTATCAAGAAAGAAAATGAGATGCTCAGAGCGCAGAGTAAAGCGACTCAACAGAAGAATGAAAAGTTAAGGGAGCGAATCAGTGAACTTGAGGCTGAGCAAACAGATATTTGTAAATGGGCCACTAAGTGGTACAACTAGAAGAAGACCCTCAAAGAAAAATACAAAAGATTAAAGCAGGAGCTCCATGGTCAGAAAGATGCCCAGGTGAAAAATAATGTGGACACATTGCTAAAGGCAGCAGAGATCCAGGCAGGGACAGAGTTCAAGGGAAGCACTTCAGGGTTAGCATGAGGACATGCTAATTCATTAAGTCGGGGAGAGATGTTGGTACCATCCCATGACCTCCTTTTTCCTCCTAAAACATATCATTTGCCTACTCCTTTCCATCATATATCTCATAGATCCCTTGAAAATTGATTAGTTAATAGTCCTATAGTTATTAAAATGCATTGAAATTGATTTAGGAGTTTTATGTTAAAGAATTAGGAATTTTTGGTAAAATGGCTACAGGAAGTTCCAACATCCTGTAATTGGTTCATTGTTTGACATGTGGCATGATAGCTCGGCTATAGCGAAGGGTAGGGATGAAAATTAGAATGTCCAAGCATGGACGAATACCTATCCTACAGCAGAATCAACCCTCCTACATGCGCGGTCAACGATGGTCAAAGTATAGCATGTTGGCGACAAAGGCAGCAACAAAAAAGCATTCTAAATTGATTTAGTTTTTTTCCTTTTTGAAATCAGTTTAGGATAGAAACATTTTAAAAATCTCGACATGATAAAAGCAGCAACAGCCATATAATGAATGTACATTCATTTTCGAAATGTAAGGGTTGTAAACACATATGTAAAGACAGTTCTGTGTAGTCAATGGTTGGTTATCATTGTATCGTTTGAAAACAGAGTTTAAACTTAATATCAAGAACACAGTTGCAGTCACGATCCTTGTCTTGTTGCGTTGATTTTATAATTGGTTGAACACAGTCCAATATACCTCTGGAACGCGGACGGGCCCTGCGTTAAACTGGTATACTGTTATTTCCTTTTCATTTGCAACTTAGGGTATTGAATGATCTGCACAGTAGTTAGAATTGGTTTTCGATTTCAATAGAATGCGTATGGTTTATGTTTATGATAGTGCTCGAACAGTTCATCACTGAGATCGTGAATCGTATCCTGTAAGGGATTCGATCCTTTATTGTCTTTTAAAGCAATATCATGAACTCTGCTTTCGTTTCAAAGTATGTTTATGATTTCCATATGTCTTTATCTTGCATGAATATTAGTGAATGCTGAGTATTTGTTGAACAGGGGTTTCGTGCATGGTGTCTCTGTAAGGAGATTGAAATCTTGGTTTGAAGTGATACACAATATTTTAATTTGGTAAATGCATTGAGTGATAGTGTTGTAATTAGGTAGATTAACTGAGTGACCTAAGTGTTTGGGTGATAGGTAACATACCTCAATCTTACGTAAAGAAGTCCTGTGACCTACCATCATAACCACTTAGCTAATAATCCTTTATGTCCATATACTTTAGACGCATGCCTCTAAGTTTACGCATCCTGGTCGATAATAAATATAGCCTAGTCTAGCACCCTAGATAGGACACTAATCAATTTTCAAGGGATCTAAGAGATATATGATGGAAAGGAGTAGGCAAATGATATGTTTTAGGAGGAAAAAGGAGGTCATGGGATGGTACGAACAATGAGATTGTGAGAAGCTCCGGAATCGAACATGGCATTGTGTAACACAAAATCATGCAATCGTAAACTGATATAGAAGGGTGGAACATCGCTATCAGGAGACTCACCATTTGTTGCTGGCCCAAAAATCATTTCGGGCTGATCATCTTCTACATTTACCATGTCGAACAGTGGGTCCAAATTCAACATTTTAAAAATCTGTCCTCTATAACTGTTGTTCTTCATTATTTCAGTAGAGGGGATGGATACCTTTAACTTAGAAATCTCATTCTCTAGGCTAAAAGCGGGGTTTCTTTCTACCTCTTTGACTGGGATCTCTTTCCTTTCCTTCTCTTTTCATGTGGCTGGTTGTTGTGATTGTTCTGCTGATTTTGATTTGCTGCTCTCTGGACCAACCGCCTCCTTTCCTTTTCTTTGTGTAGCTGATGAATCATTTTTTGTCATCTCACCCTCCTTCTTTTTCTGAATTGGTTTGGCCGGCACATCTCTGTTTCTAAGTGAATATCGTTGTTGTTGTGCAGACAAAGCATTCATATACCCCCTTTGATATTCTTCTGATTCTTCTTCCAACACGGTGTCACTAGCTAGATTAAAATCAGTGTCTTGGTGTGTAGCTGAATTCACTGCACATTCTTCCTCTTCGGTGATGTAAGTAGGCAGCTCATCTAGAGTAAAGAGATGGTTTTCCTCGCCTATTACATTCTCGTCCTCATCTGACTCCGGTCCATGCACAAAATTCTGCTACAAAGGTGTTTGTACCGGCTGTTGTGCTGTCTGCTCTTGAGTTCGTTGATCTCTCTGTCTTATCCTATATTGTGGCTGTTGTTGGCCACGAAAGTTAGGATTCCTAACTTGTGGCTCTGGCTTGTCAAGTTTTACCCTTTCAAGCATCTGTTCTACCTTTTTGAGCAGCTGAACCATTGAAGAATATTCTTCTTTCACAGTGGTTTTCTTCTCTGCTTTCGATCTAGCTCTTTTGGACAGTAGATTTGCCTCAATGCTAACCACAATTTTCTGCATGTCTTCCATTGTAGCCGGTTCTCTCTCTCTTAGTTGGTACACCATGTCAGCATCAAAACCATCTGGAAACTTCATCATCGCTAGTCCCACAGGTGGCTTTAGATGGTCCAGAATTTCGTTGTAGATTGCATTAAATCTAACACAATAATCTTGGACTGACTCACCGGCATTCCGTTTGATTTGTTCGTATTCGGCCAGAATTTGAAGGGGATTCTTTTCACTTCCCACTGGTTCAAAAATTGTCTTTGTAGTTTAGCCAAGGTAGTGATACTTGCAGCCGTCAAACCTCTAAACCATTTCCTCACATCACCTGCAAATGTTTGTACAAAGAGCCTCATTGCCACGTTCTCCACATCGATCTCATGAAGTTCATAGAAGTCTGCCATTTTGTCTACATGTTTCTGAGCAGTAATGCTGTTAGGAGTGCCATAAAAAAATGGGATTTTACTTTGATAATCATTTGGCATGTCATCTAGGACTTGGGGCAAAACAAGGGGAGCAAAACGGGCAGCCATCATTCTCAGTGGATTTGGCGTTGGAGGTGTTGGAGGAGTGTGCACAGTTTTCAAGGGGCTTGCAATTGGAGTTTGGGGTTGTGTTGCAATGTAGTTATCAATTAATCTATTAGCTCTTTCTGTTTCAAGGTCTACAAGAAATTGCGGATTGGGGACGGTATAATCAACAGCCCTTTCGGATTTAGACTCAAACATAGATATCTCAAATCGTTCATCAAACTCAAGCTCTTCAAGATACTCAAAAATGTCGGGACATGAATGGGATTTGAACACGGGAGTTATGGTGCTTTCTTGACGAAGGACTCTTGGGATCAAATTGGGGTTTTCGTAAATATGAGGATCCGGGTCAGGATTTGCTCTGGTATATCATCTCGAAGCCAGCGTGCTATTTAGAGAAATTACGGGACACAACCAACTTACTCAGCCTTTCCAATCCTAAGCTCATCATACGGAAGCCTAGAATTATTTTGAAACAAGGGGATTTGATTTTCAACTTATCCCCAGTGGATTCGCCACTATGTTAGCACCTAAATCTGCCTTAGGATGAAGGAAGGCAAAAATTAGGGTAACCACAAACCACGCTCAGTCTGGTAGCTAGCCCTACCAGAGCAGGAGAGGGCTCTCTCTGAGTCACGCTCAGTGGATACATAATCAAAAACAGTCTGAGATGACTTACAATGAAATATTTACCTTAGGCTAGTAAGTGAATAGGGATTCTGGAAACGATTTTTATGAAATGACCGAGCTTCTGAGATATTATGGGACCGGCGCTCAGCAAATAACAGAGAATTGAATATGAAGGCACAGATTATTCTGTGAGGCAAGGTAGGCGGAAAGTGCAGCAATTTCGGTTTAAGGTAATGCGAAATGGAAAGATTGCTGAAGAAAGTGAAAAGGGCATAGTCGCATGAATCCTTTTCAACAGAAGAATAACACTGCACATGAAATTTTCCCACAGGCAGAGCAATATAAATTGAATTCTACCTAATCTCACTTAGAAAATTTCACTGAAATGAAACATGAATTGAATTATGAAACATAACAAGATACATATGGAACATAAGAACACATTTGCTACACTCACAACCACAAGAATCTCATGAAACAGAGCCGCTGCCTTTCATTAATTCTCTGTCAAATTTACACAGTGAAGAAACAGAGTTTCTTTCCCACAGTCTCCCAAAAGTTACAAGCCAACAAACCCTTTGCAAATAACTTGCATACAATATATAGAATGTGTGAGGAAGAGATAGAACGCCCAAGGATTGGGAGTTACTCGAATAATTAGAAAATGGAGATGGAGAGCCAACCATTAGCTACAGGTGCAGCGCTCACAAGCATGAAATTTGGCTGGGGTGACCCTTTGCATTCCTTTGCCACTTGGATAGATGCCCATCTAGAGAAAAAACTCTTTAAATGCCACCTTTGGTGCCAAAAAACCGAAGTGTAGATGACTGGGCCCACTTGGAGAAGTCGTGACCCGAAATTTCGCAAAACGGGAGCAAATTGGCAGTTTTTTCCTCTGTGCGCCGCGCCAAATTCTCTATGCATCGCGCCACTTTGGAGCCTATTTTGGGGCACTTGCAAGTGTCAAAAATGTGCCCAAGTGGGCTTGTTGGAAAACCTGTCCTGTCTACTTTCTAACCCCACTAGAATTTCCAAATTTGGTGCTTATTTGCCCCTCCAAATATTCATTCTCCCAAGACTTCTTTCTGTGTGTCAAAAAAGTGGCAGAGTGGCCATTTTTGGTTGTTTTTTGTCCTTTAGGAGACCCAGATCTTGTCAAAATTTCTTGCCCGGACACTAGTAGTCATAATTTTTGATGCTGAATCCAAATATGCAAGTTGTTCCTCAATTGGAGTCCTATAATTTTAGCGTCGCACTAGTGGCGCGGCGCACAGGGAGGAATTTCCTGTTTTTTTTCCAAAAAATCACCATGTGACCAAAATTTGCCCAAATTTTTTGAAATTTGGGATGGAAGTTCTCTATGAAGTGTTATGTTGTGCCAAGGAAGCCTCAGCCAAGATTCGAATCCGATCTTTCTCCTTTGCCTCCTTTGCCTCTTTTTTCGCTTTGCTCAATTTTGCCTTTAGGCTCATGATTCTTGCTTTGGAGCTCATGTTTCGGGCCTGGTATTGGTGAGTCATGTGACTTAGCATGTCCTTCTCCCTGTTAGTTTTATCCAACCACTGCTGAAAGTGAACATTCACTTTCTCTAACACATACTCTCGGTCCTCGTCTCTTTGCTCCATAGGTCTGCCTTGTGGTGCCATGATGTGTTGCCGGTTTTCCTTGATCATTTGTAACCCTATCTCAGCTAGCTGATCCTCAAGTTGCTTGTTCCTCTGCTCCAGATACTGCACGTTCCACTTGGCCCTCTCCAAGTCTAGGGATAAGTTCTCAATCACTGATTGTTGCTCCTGAATGATCTCTCCCAGCTCAGCATTTGTAGGTTCTGCATCTGTCTCATCATCCTAGAGGAGAACGAATTCTGTCTCTCATTCACCTGATGGCTCACTTGAAGGCCCCTCATCATGCACTGGCTCCTTACCTCTGCCCTGCTCCTGTGATGCTGATGTCAGAAGCGAGGCCCCTTTCACCTCGGGTGGAGATAACACTCGCTTTGTTGCTGCAAATAAGGGTCTATTGCCCTTCTGGTATGTGATGTATACTGGCATGGTGGCAATCTCATGGCGCTCAAACTGATGCGAAGGACCCCCCACCTCATGCTCTGCCTCTAATACCACCGGTGGAGCGCTGAAGAAATCACGGGAGATGAAGTCCTCCCAAGCAATACCCTGCAATCCCAATTGATGGTCCACCAAAATCCGGATGAGAGCAAAATGATAGACACTGTTTAGCTGTTGTTGAGGGGTCTTGTGTTGCATGAAATTCTTCATCCTCTCTATGTTCCCGTATATAAAAAATGGGAGGCTCATCATCCACACCCTAGTGAAGTGCATGAGCAACCTGATGTGATAGGCATAAAGGCGGGAAAACCTTCCCTCACAACTGAAATACTTCATGATCAACCTCATGAGTGGGGCATACCCATCCCTCAAAAATATGAATGGAAAAACTCTGGTGAGTTGGCTCAAACAGCTGTTTTTGGTGTAAGGCTCATAATGATGCCTCTCCACCTTATTTTTCTTATGCCATTGTTCCCCAATGTTTGGTATTCCTATTGCCACTGATATGGTTTCAGGTGTCAATGTGAAAATGACCCCAGCCAGGACAGATTGACCTCCCTGTAGGTGAAATGCAAAAAGTCGGGCCAACTCATGATGGACTCTAACATTTGCCACCCTTTGACAAAATTCATAACACGCCAAGTGCTGGAAACAAGACATGGCAAGAGGGCATGCCTACAACTCAGTGAGGGTATTTGGATCATCTCTAAGATGTCTACCACTCCAGTGATGTCTCCTATGGGCCCTCTCTCCTGAAGATGTGTCACTGTGGGTCCCCTCATACTCTGATGAAACTTCTGATGCCATTACTGTTGTTTGTACCCTGAGTTTTATGCTGCCCTCTGAATCCAATGGAACTGGTAGATGCTCTGAAAATTTGTCACCAAGGGGACAATAAAATAGGGAGTATTAGGAGAGGAATGATGAAATAGGGATAGGGTTTTGAATTTGTTCTGGTAGGGTTTTGGTTTTTGAGCCATATGAGGAGGGGTGAAAAAGGAATATGATTGCATTGGTGCTAGGGTGTTGATAAGGGGAAAATGATGCAGGGAAAATGGTGATAGGGGTAGGATAGGAGAACAGTTTGACAACATTGTTACTGTATCAAAAACCCTAGGAGCTTGATTCCTTTATGTCTCCCTTGTTTACTTAAAACAAAAAAAAAATTGAATTCAATTCATAGTCTCAAAATCATGATATTCTCATCAAGTTTAATGCCAAGAGTGAAGGTAGTTGGTCTACCTTTCAAGTTTGATAGGCATTCACAAAATTTTTAGGCAAATTTGTGGTTTTCTGGGCTTATACCTCTGTGCGCCGCACACTCTGCCCAGTGCACCGCACGCTCTGAGTGCACCGGGCTAGTGGCAATTTTACACTGTGGTCGGGCTCCCATTGCGCCGCGCGCCCTGAGTGCGTCGCGCCTCCTCATGTGTGCGTCGCGCGCTGCCAAAGTCGCCCAGAATTGCTTGGAAGAATAGGGGGAGGGTTTTAGTGGTGGATCTAAGATGGCCCTTAGGTAAAAATGGTCAAGGGGAGATGGGGAAAAATGAGAGGAGAGGGAAAAAAAAAGGGGAGGGGAGTGACTTTGGTGCTAACATCACAATCTTGCAACCTCATCCATTTTTTTTCTTGGTGATTTTTTCATGGTTGGCCATTGTGCTTTTGGGTACCATTTAAACGTCTTATACACACCATATTAATGACAAAATTGATGGAGAAGAGGTGTCAACAGGGCCTACCTCTTGTTTTGCTAGCCCTCACCAATATTTGAATCGGTTTGGCAATTTTTTATGCCCCTGGCTGTGTGCGTCGCGCGCCAAGCCCAGTGCGCCGTTCGCCGGGTGTGCGTCGCGCCCTTGTAAACTTTCCACTGTGGGCTGGTTGCGTGTGCACCGCGCCCTCTGTGTGCGCCGCGCTCCTTGATGTATGCGCCGCGCCCTCTGTGTGCGCCGCGCTCCTTGGTGTATGCGCCGCGCCCTCGAAAATCGGCTCTCACTCACTCAAACTCTCCAAATTTCGCTCTCTTACCTTTGCAATGTCTCTCCCAAGCTTGCAATAGCACAATGATTCTACTTTGGGCCACAACAAGTATATATAGGCTTGGGAGAAATGGGTTTGATTTTTTCTTCCTTGAAAACCCACTTTCTAATGTTTGTGTTTTGCACTTTTTTCATTGACTTTAAAACACCTTGATTTTCATTTTTTCTTTGAAATTTTTGCTCACATGATGGGATTTTCTACACTTCTTTGCGGCGATTGTGTGACTGGGCATTTGGCCATGGAAACCATGACTGCATCTAAAAAATCAACTTGTACATTTTTGGAAAATTTTGTCATAAATGACCTTGTTTGACTTTTCTTAAAAACAGAGTTTTGAAGAAGAGTCGAAGTCTTTCCATTTGAAGATGAAGCTCTCTGAACCACAGCTATGTAAGGGCCTCCCTCTAGCTTTCATGGCTTTACGGGACATGTTTCAAAGACCAAATTGATGAATTCCTACACCCGATCATAAAAATTACTTTGCCCTGTAAAGGACCAGACCTAGACTGTCATGAGCTTCAGTGATTATGGACCAAGACCTGAGCCAGCAGGGACCAGACATGAGGGAAAATGAATAGCATGAATTTATCCGTTAGATCATGGCATGTCCCTAGCAAAATGCAGCTGAGTGTATGGAGTGGGACACCTAAAATTGAAATTCACAAAGAGTTTTGATCTCTGACGGAGGGTTGACCAGACCGACTCTAACAACACCGTCGGTCAGTCATGTTGAGCATGTTTGTCAGGATGGTTTGGGTCGTCTCGTCGTCAAGTCATGTTGATGTGTGTTTTCAAGATCACTTGTGCATCTTTCACTCATTCACACACTTAGTCATTTTCCTGAAGTTCTGATGGTCGGACTCCCCTTTGACAGTGGGACCATCACCCTGTCATCAACTCGATCGACTGCCACCCAGAACAGTGCAGAAGCACCAAGCAAGTCATTTCAAGTTGCGTTGCTCGTAAGAAATCAATCAGCCTTCAAGTTGGTCAAACAGAGGATTTGACCCGATAGTCACCCTGGGACTCATTCCCCTCAAAAATTGCGCAGAGACTACAGACCTTGCCCACTCTGCTAGCTAGGAAAATTGTGCAGACAGGCCAGACAGACACCCAGTGCCTATCCCTGTCTCCCTCAGAAAATTGCGCATTTTTTCCAGCCAGTCCTCCCGACATTCGATTGGCTGCTCACCCAGAAAATTGCGCAGTTTTCATGAGAAGGCCCTCTATTGCCTAGCGGTCCATTCAGCTCAAAAATTGTGCAGAGATGATCATCAGGTCGGCCTCCCAGCCTCATTGTAGTTTCTCTCACTAGCAGCTCCCAGCAGCAGACTACCAGTTTCCTCTAGGAATTGCACATTTTCTATAGCCAAGCTCCCACCATCTGATTGCCAGTTTCCCTCAGGAGTTGCGCAATTTCTGCTACCAATTCCCTCCATGAATTGCGTAGTTTTTGTTGCCAAGCTCCCGACCCATTCCCTTGGAAAATTGCACAAATCCTATCTGCCAATCCTCCCTGCAGCCCGGCATGTTCCTCTCAGAAATTGTGCAAATTTTTCTATCTAGCCCCCACTGCCCACTCATTCCAAAAAATGCGCAGATCCTGTCTGCCTTGCCTTCCTGTATCCCGGACTGTTCCTCCCAAAATTTGCACAGTTTTTTCTTCCAACTGAGCCAGACCTCATGGACAGTCACTATCAACTAAGATTGCCCATCTTCATCACCCAGTGACTCTTGCACAGTTTTCATCAGCAGTGCATGGAGCCATCATCCCGCCTCGCAACCTTGTTGCCTCTCTCGGTCACTTGCATCCAAAATGATCATGTGTCATGGTAGAATAGGAGGTTTATGGACTTGATTTTGCCTCATCATGAGTCACTGTAGGTACAGGTACATGAACAAACATGGCATGATGACAAATGGGATGAACGAAGGGAGCACATGCAGAAGGATAGGTTCACCAACGGACAATGAACGATGCATGTAAAGGGATGTGATCGTGAATGAATGATCATGCAAAGATGTGTTCACAGACGGATGAACGAGCAAACACACAATATGTGCTCACAAACGGATGAACGGAAGAACATGCACCTTTTTCGAACAAACGATATTGTCGAGCCTTCCAACATATAAGCAAGGAGCAATGTACCAAAGCAACATCAAGCGATCCAACAACCATCGAAGACTTCGAACACCTTGCCATGTAGAGGTGAAGCTGTGACACACCATCAAGGCATCCATCACCCAGCAGCATTGCAATTCGACATCCACTCCAGCGGCAGCACAAATGTAATAGCATTGTCATGTCGAGTCGTGTCATGAGTCATGTCGTCCACATCTCCATTGTGCGCCATGTTGTCAAATCAATGTAATGTAATGTGGAAGTCCAAGAGACCCACTTGTTGTACAAAGATTCATGCAAAGTTGAAAAGTCATGGAAGTCCAACAATCATGAGGGTAGTCAAACAGCCACAAGGGTCATTTTTACCCTTGGCTATAAATGCCCCCTCATTTGTACATGCAAAGGAATTTTCACCTCAACTCCTCCCACATAGCCAAGAGAGTCTGTTATATTTTCTTTGAGGAGTAAGCAGTGGCTCCAACGCCCCTCACACAAGGTTAGTGATGTATGGTGTAACGATGTGTCTTGGAACTTTCACTTAATTCAGAAGCCTGCTAACAAGCCAGCACGTTTTCACACATGTATTGTATCTGTTGTAAGACTAATCTTTAACACTTGTAATGCAGGTTGCTTGAACCTATGTTTAACACTTGAACTAATTCACTTGTTGTAATACAAATATGTTAATGAAATGTGTTGTATATGCTCTTAACATTGTCTCACCTGTGTAGACCACTCTCCCGAACATCAGAAAAACCTTTCACATGGAACTTGCTATAACAATCGTTGTACTCACAAGGACTAATCCGTTGAGTTTTATACCTGTTATCTTCCCTTGTGTGTTTTGACTACCGCATCCATGTGGACTATTCCGCCAGAAGCTACACATGTCTTGTTGTGTTGTGTGTTCCTAGCAGAGTTGGGACTTCTCTCGACTAACTTGGGACTCACTCCCACCCTCTCCTTCTACGGTGAAATAACCATTGACACAAGTGACACTTACACTCACTAGGCACGTGAACCTCACTTCTCGGAAGACAAAGAAGACCACTCTCTTGTGCTGACAAGTAAGAGTTGAGGAAAATCTTTAACATAATGGAAACCGGGCCATCGTACCGAATGGGACTCCTACACCAAACGGTGTGAGGTCTAGCTGGGACTTCATATCGGGGAGATCCCCTGATGTTGGTGGGTCCAGCACCATCAACATTTTGGTGCTAGAAGGAGGGACAAATGACAAGTTGAACCTGTACATCTAGGTTGAATCTCTTACCCAATGAATAATACACAATTCATGCTCCTGGAGTGTTTCTCTCATTTCTCCCTTAATCAGTTATCAATCCCCGATAAGCTTCTCAATAACTTGTCTTCGTTAAAGTTTGACAGTGAGGACAAAACGTCCGTGACCAAGCACATTTCTGATTTTCTTCATTTATATGAATGACATGAAATTGATAGTGATGAGCTTGTTTGCGTTCTCTTCTTCCTCACCCTTGAAGGTCGTGCTAATCGGTGGTGTCATGCCCTTGCACCTGCTTCCGTCCATTCCCTTCTCACTTTCCTCAAGGAGCTCCACCAAGCCTTAGATTAGTGACAACCAAGATGTCTATGAAAGAATATCTCGTTTAAGAATGAAGCCTTGCGAATCAGTTGAGCACTTTTCTACCTGCTTCCTTCACCTATTCCACGAAATTCCTGAGCAGTTTGTGGACCTTGACTTCATGAGGCAAGAGCTAAAACGCTTGGTTCATGTGTCTGGAAACAGTGAGCTTCTTGATTTCCCTTCTTCCTCAAATCCTGTAGACTACAAGACACCTAATGTCTCAAAGAGGGTGCCCCCTCATAGTGGGTGCAAAGCTGAGAAATCTGTGCAGCATGTTCCCAATCCATCTGCTCAGCTATCTCCTGCCCCAACGGAGGAAATTCTAGAATGGTTAGGAAATCTTAGGGATAAAACTCATCCCTCCATTCCGCAAGAGGACATCACCATTCCTAACCCAATTCTTGAGTCTAATATTCATCTCTGCCATCTTCCATCATCTACAAGACATGACTCCTTGCACCATGACTCACTTGAGCAATCTACTTCACAAGCTAGTTATGCGCACTCTCTTGATTCTCGAGCTGCTAGCTCAAGTTGCAGTGATGTGCAAGGCAGTCTCATCATACAAGTGGAGGAGCAGGATGGTGAAGACACAATAAATTCCTCTCAAAACATTGAGCTTCCATTCTTGATCGATCCTCGATCCACGAATCTTGGTGAAACATCACGCACAATCAATTCTTTCAATCAACCTCCAGTCTTGGGTTGTTATCACTCCCACACTTCCGTATGTTGTGATGAATTCCAAAGGACATAATATAATATATTATCATTGCATGTACACTCTAACTCAGATCTGGAATGCACACCGGTCAAAGCAGACATCCATATCAAAGCTTCCTCTACACCTCACTTGCCTGTGTGTCCTATCATTCACAGCGCATCAACATGCATCAGAGACACTCTGCATTCTCTTTCTTCTTCATATTCTGAGTTATCTCCTCAATCAATGCAAGGCAATGAGGTTGTCCATGATGAAAATAGTCTCAACATATAGGAATCTTCCCACTTGTCATCAACTTGTGTGTTTCATGAAGACAGCTCGTTAAGTCAGCTTGCTGAAAATTTTGATGAAGCCGGTGACAGAGATGGTTATCATCCTAAGACAGGTTTTGAAATCAATAACAACATCCATCCTCAAGCCATGCATGATCTATTTCACATCCCAAAATGCAATTTTTCAATTCTGAAAAGTTGCAGTACATTCCAGGGAGTCAAGGCACTTCAACGTCCGTTGATGGTTATGTTAGGACCTCGCGACTCTGGTAAGCCCTTCAAACCAAATCGGATCTCATTTCTCATGCACAATCCATCTATCTGCATGGTTGCACCCAACATGGATCCCCGTATAAATAATATTTACTATTCATGGTATGATATTTCAAAATTTCATATTTTCACTAATGATCGAATCCACGAGTTCGATACAAAATGTCTGTCTTCATGCACCTCTCTAACATCCAACTCGAGTTGGGAGTGTCCGTCCCTCATCCAATCATGGGATAGTGAAGTTGATCATATCAAAGACTATCTCTATCTGGAATCATACTTATTAGATGTTCTCTCTCATAATCATCTCCTTGGTATTTTTGCAAATTTTGCACGTAAAATCTGCCCACTCATCACACCAGCAATATCCCTGTGTGATGATGAGCGCACAACCTATCGAGCGAATCATGTTACTCTCATTTCGCCACACCCCAGTTGGTTTCACACACTCATGGTGTTGGCATCCTTTCTAAATTTATGTGATGACCATGATGCCTGTGCAATTTTTCACCAGTTACAGGTGGGTGTGCTATCATGCCTAGCGCACAATGAACTTGGTTCCCTCATTCAGAGTGTTCGCACAATTGTTCAAAAGGTTTCTTTGTTCATGTCAAATTGGGAATCCAGTATCTCGACCGACTAGTCTGATTTCTCTTCTATCTTGGGTGGTTGTCATGTAGTTTATTATTTTCCCAACAATACATCCAATGACAGTTGCTTCGAACACTATGATCTTCACCACCTAATATCTTTCTTCTTATACTTATGTCAAGCAAGTGAGGCAATTCGACCTGCACTGATGGCTATGGCAGGCCCTCACTGTCTTGACATGACTGATGAGAATGACCAAATATATCTATCCATATCAGATTCCCATAGTGATCCCCTCTCTCAAATCAGGAATCCATCTTCTCAAAGATCATGAATCTTTCAAGAAATTCATCACGAATTTTATGATCCAACTACTAAATAGCTAGAACAATCTTACTTGGTGAGTCATGTTGTAGGTAACAAGCTTCAGTCCTTCCTTGCACTCGCTGAGAAACTTGGTGCAGAACAACACACACTTGCAAGAGTCCTCCGAGGTTTGTTGAAAAACGGTAGTCACGAAAGAGGTAGTGTGGTGGTTGTGACACATTCTTCGGCATACAGGCGAGACCTTCTCTCTCATGTGCAAGTTTTTCAAGTTTTTTCATTTTATATTGCACACTATTTTTTATCTATTTTAATCACTCATATCTTTGTGATTGTTGGTTGGGCACGCCTATGGTGGCTTCACTGGAAATTTCATTTCACGTAACCCCAACCATTTAACGTAGGAGTAGGAGTAGTGTTTTCTTTTTCGCTTGTCTTTGCTTTCTGGTTTGCATGTTTGTTTTCTTGCTGACTTGGTTGCTTTGCTTGCTTGTTGTTGTTTTCACTTTGTTTGCTTTGCTTACTATTTTTGTTTTCATTTGTTTGGTTTGCTTAATACCTTACTATTTTTGTTTCCGGAAATAAGTGCTACCAACTACTACATTCTAGCTTTTGAATAGAGTATGTGGCTGAGATTTGAAGAGACTTGTGATACTGCAACATGTGGCTAGCCTTGTATCCATCTTCTCTGTGCTTGGTTATAACCTTCATCTGATGAAGTCTTGATGGAAAATATGAGCCATCTTCAAGGGAAGTTTTGGTCCAACCATGAACCTATGTCCACATTGAGAAGCCTCATGCCTGTACTCAGCTTTCTACACTGTGTGTTCAAGCTCATCCAACTAGTAGAAATAGAGAAGGGGAAAATCTAACGAGAAAACCTATGTCAGAGGTCTTACATGCTTCTCTGAAGGAACAACCTCTTCTTCTCTCAATAATTTGGGATCCCCCTTCCGCCCCAAAAATAAATAAGTTCCTATGCACAGTCCTCTTTAAAAAATGCAAAGGCGAAAGAAGAGAAAGGCTTCCTGCGCAGAGAGGTGAAGCATGCAACTCCACCGAGGTACTGACCAGGCTTGCTGGAAGTGGAGCAATGTGCATGTTCCTGCGTGACTCCTTCAAAGTATTGTCTAGGCCTGCTAGTAGCGAAGCAACACTAGATATGAAAACTCATACTCTGAAAATATTCAACTCGCAAGCTAAACTATCCTTCCCGGATTCAAAACACTATGATCAAGATGAACTTTTGATTTTGTTTGACTGAGTTGGCAAAAGGCGAACCATGTGTGTCCATGGGGTAAGTGGGGAAGCCGAAGTAACCCGCATAGTGATTCAATACTCCCCGAAAGACCAAGGTCCTATGCTATCAATGAACCAAAACAGAGAAGCTGGAGTTCTACCAATGTGTCGTGAAGTGTTGTAGTGGCTACAACCACCCTCCAAAATTTTGTCCTACACCCAATTTCAGAGCCTCCCTTAAGAGTTTCACATGATGACTGCACACATTCAGGTTCACTCCATGAGCCCATGAGAGTCTTTGCATCCGCCTTTCTTGTTCGTTTTATCCAAGTTTTTCCATGTTGATATCGAAGTCATGCTTGCGACCATGTTCTGGTCATACTCAAGGCCTTTGCTTCATGTGTACATGTTGTGTTCGCTATGAAATCATCTGTCGCACTCACACACAGAGTCACACTCATTGTCGCACAAGTGTCATCATGGTCAATTAACGATCAATCACAAGTGTCATGCTTGTCTCTCACATCGTCATTCAATCATGTTGAGCATGTGTCTGGATGGTTTGGGTCGTCTCATCGTCAAGTCATGTTGGTGTGTGTTTGCAAGATCACATTATGCATCTTTCACT
Organism: Pinus tabuliformis; assembly: GCA_031772625.1. Taxonomy (NCBI): domain Eukaryota; kingdom Viridiplantae; phylum Streptophyta; class Pinopsida; order Pinales; family Pinaceae; genus Pinus; species Pinus tabuliformis. The sequence continues at coordinate 632,639,063 of CM062804.1, read as the reverse complement.
CATTCACACACTTAGTCATTTTGTTGAAGTTCTTATGACCGGACTCCCCTCTGATAGTCGGACCATCACCCCATCATCGACTCGATCGAATGCCACCCAGAAAAACGCAAAAGCACCAAGTAAGTCATTTCAAGTTGTGTTTCCCGCAAGCAATCAATCAACCTTCAAGCTAGTCAAACAGAGAATTTGACTCGACAGTCACCCGGAGACTCATTCCCCTAAAAAATTGTGCAGAGGCTATAGACCTTTCCCACTCCGCTAGCTGGGAAAATTGCAGAGACAGGTTGGACAAACACCCAGTTCCTATCCTTGTCTACCTCAGAAAATTGTGCAGTTTTTCCATCCAGTCCTCCTGACAGTTGACCAGTTGCTCATCCAGAAAATTGTGTAGTTTTCATGAGCAAGCCCTTCGTTGCCCAGCAATCCGCTCGACTAAGAAATTTCATATAGATGATCAGCAGGTCGGTTTCCCAGCCTCAGTACAATTTCTCTCGCCAACAGCTCCCAACAGCAACCTACCAGTTGCCTCCAGGAATTGCGCAGATTCTGTTGTCAAGCTCCCGGAAGCTGACTACCATTTCCCCTCAGGAATTGCGCAGTTTATACTACCAGTTCCCTCCAGGAGTTGCGCAGTTTTGGCTTCCAAGCTCCTGACCCATTTGCGTAGAAAATTGCGCAAATCCTATATTCCAATCCTCCCTACAACCCGACCTGTTCCTCTCAAAAATTGTGCAAATTTTGTTGTCTAGCCCCCACTACTTGCTCATTCTGGAAAATGTACAGATCCTCTCTGCCTTGCCTTCCTGTAGCCTAGATTGTTCCTCCCAAAATTTGCGCAGTTTTGCCTTCCGGCCGAGCCAGACCTCATGGAATGTCACTGTCGACACAGATTGCCCATCTACATCACCTAGTGACTCTTGCACATTTTTCATCAACAGTGCCTGGAGCCATCATCCCACCTCGCAACCTTGCTGCCTCTCTCGATCACTTGCATCCAAAATGATCATGTGTCATGGTAGACTAGGAGGTTTTTGGACTTGATGTCATCTCGTCATGAGCCACTGCAGGTACAAGTACACCAACAAAAATGGCGTGACGACGAATGGGATGAACAAAAAGAGCACATGCAGAAGGACAGGTTCACCAACGGAAAACGAATGATGCATGTGAAGAGATGTGCTCGTGAATGGATGATCATGCAAAGATATGTTCACAGATGGATGAATGAGTATACATGTAAGATGTGCTCACGGACGGACAAATGGAAAAACATGCACCTTTCATGAACAGACGAACCTATTGAGCCTTCCAACATGCAAGAAAGGAGAAACGTGTCAAAGAAACATCAAGCGATCCAACGACCATCGAAGACTCCACGCACCTTTCCATGTGGAGGTGAAGCTGTAACACACCATGAAGACATCCATCACCCAAGAGCACTGCAGCTCGACATGGACTCCAGCAGCAGCACGAATTTACTAGCACTGTCATGTTGAGTCGTGTCATGAGTCATGTCGTCCACATCTCCACTGTGGGTTATATTTTCAAATCAATGTAATGTAACGTGGAAGTCCAAGAGACCCACTCTTTGTACAAAGAGTCATGCAAAGTTGAAAATTCATGGAAGTCCAATAGTCATGAGAGTAGTCGAATAGCCACAAGGGTCAGTTTCACCCTTGGCTATAAATACCCCCTCATTTGTACATGCAAATGACTTTTCACCTTAGCTCCTCCCACATAGCCAAGAGAGCCTATTATATTTTCTTTGAGGAGTACGCAGTGGCTCCAACGCCCCTCACACAAGATTAGTTATGTATGGTGTAACAATGTGTCTTGGAACTTTCACATAATTCAGAAGCCTGCTAACAAGCCAACACATTTTCACACATGTATTGTATCTGTTGTAAGACTAATATTTAACACTTGTAATGCATGTTGCTTGAACATGTGTTTAACACTTTAACTAATTCACTCGTTGTAATACACATATGTTAATGAAAATTTTTTGTATATGTTGTTAACATTGTCTCTCCCGTGTTGACCACTCTCCCGTACATCAGACAGACCTTTCACATGGAACTTTCTATAACAACCATTGTAGTCGCGCAGACTAATCTACTAAGTGTTATATTTGTTATCTTCCCTTGTGTGTTGTGACTGTCGCATCCGTGTGGACTGTTCCGTCGAAAGCTACACATGTCCTGTTGTGTTGTCTGTTCTTAGCAGAGTTGGGACTTCTCCCCACCGACTTGGGACTCACTCCCACCCTCTCCCTCTATGATGAAAGAACCATTGACACAAGTGACACTTACACTCACCAGGCACTCAAACCTCACTTCTCGAAAGACAAAGTAGACCACTCTCTTGTGTTGACAAGTAAGAGTTGAGGCAAATTTTTAAGATAATGGAAATCGGGCCATCGTACTGGATGGGACCCCTACACCAAACGGTGTGAGGTCTAGTTGGGACTTCATACCGGGGAGATCCCCTGATGTTGGTGGGTCCAGCACCGTCGACAGGACTATGGGATCCCAAAGTGCACCCACACTCACTCAAAGAAGAGCTTAGCAATGACCTATATTGTGAGACTCTTCTTACAGGCCGCCATAATGGCCATCTTAGAAAACCTATCAACGACCATGAAAACTCATTCTTTTTCGTGCTTAGTAGAAGGAAGGCCTGACATGTAATCCATGGAGATGGATTCCCAAGGTCGACTAGGACTAGGCCAAGGATTATATAGGCCTTTCTTCTTGATGGTTGGTTTGGAAATGGCACGGGAAGTTTAAGATCGAATGTACTTCCCAACATCCTAACGAAGGTTCGGCCAATAAAAATACTTCTGCAGTACTGCCACAGTTTTCTCTACTCTGAAATGTCCAATGACCCGACTATAGTGCACCTCCCAAATAATCTTGGCACGCTCTCTTGAAGGAACATAGATGTGTCCCAAGTGGCATAATAGTGCATCCTGGAGGTGAAATTTTTGAAATTTCTTATCTTGCAAGAGTGTCTGGTATGTGTTTCCGAATTCTAGATCACTCTTGTAAAGATCGGGTCACCCCGAAGTGTCATGCCCATGGGAGTCAAGCACAGTGATCAGCGCCATGACTGGTTGTTGGTTGAGCAAGTCTGCAACATTATTAGAGGTTCCCTTCTTGTACTTAATGTTCAAATGGAATTGTTTCATGTATGTGGACCATTTCTGATGGTGATCGTTCTATAACTTTCCTTGTGTCTGTATAAACTACACGGGTCGGTGGTCTGTGAGGATGATTGTTTCCTTCCTCGGAATGTAATTCTTCCATTGATAACGGGCTTGCACAATGGAATACATTTCTTTGTCATAGGTTGGATACTTTCGGACTGTTCCTAAAAGTATCTCACATTGGTAAGCCATTGGATGCCCCTGTTGAGTAAGAGTTGCACCAATAGCATAGTTAGAGCCATTTGTCTCAATCTCAAATGGTTGTTGTAGGTCCAGTAATGTGAGCACTAGTGCATAGTAGAGGCAATGTTTCAACTCAGCAAATGCCCTTTTTTTGGTTTTGTACCAAAATAACTTTTCTTTCACTCTGCCCTTGGTGACTTGACTTAAAATCCAAGCAATATGAGAGAACCCCAACATGAACCTGCGATAGAAATTGGCAAGACCCAGAAAGATATGGAGCTCTGTTAGAGTGGTTGGGGCTAGCCAATCTTGAATGACGTGTATATTGGTTGGGTCCACATCCACACCCTTCTCATCAATGATGTACCCCATATATTGAACCTAGGTCATTCCAAAAGTGAATTTCTCCAAATTGGCACATGCCTTGTGTTGTCGCAACGTTTGCAGGACCTATCGAATATGGTGGAAGTTCTCTTCCCAACTCTGGTTCAAGATCAATATGTCGTCTAACTAAATACACCACCATGAATGCATTGGTGAAGGGTCGTAATATGCCATCCATCAATCTCATGAAGGTTTCGGGGGCATTCGTTAACCCAAAAGGCATGACCAACCATTCGAAAAGGCCCTCCTTGGATTTGAAGGCAATTTTCCACACATTAGAGGGTTTGATAGGCACCTACTGTTAACCATACTTCAAATCAATATTTTTGAAATATTTGGCCCCCTTGATCTGGTCTAGAAGGTCATCAATCTATGGGATTGAGTACCTATTCTGTACAGTGATCTTGTTCAGCACTCGATAGTCAATACAGAGTTTTGAGGTCCCATCCTTCTTTTGTACCAATACAATCGGGCTCCCACAAGGTGATGAGTTTGGCCTGATGTTCCCTTTATGTAAAAACTCTTGAATTTGTCTCTTGATCTCACCGTTCTCCAGAACGTAGTGTCAATAGATTGGTCCATTGGGCAGCAACGCACTCGGGGTCAGGTCGATGGAGTGCTTGACTTGACAATGCAGAGGCACCCTCATATGTGAAGAGAAAATGACCCTATACTTTTCCACGACCTTGTCCATCTGATGTTGTTGTGTGGAGGAGCCATGTCTGGAAGTCATGGCCACAATATTCTTCTTTCCTTGAGGGAAAATGTTGGCTTAGTGGGTCCTAACCCAAGTTCATAGTTAATTTTTCCAAAAAATCCCTACATTACTTGCCCTTTCGGCATCAACCCGCGGAGTGCGAACTAAAGTCTCAACCGAAGTAGTATGGGGGGATGATGGAACCAAGTTTCCACACCTAGAGATGATCGTGATGCTGTTTATGCCCTAAACCTGCCTTGACAAAAATCTATAAGCCCTTGAGGCTTATCGACATAACTCCCTCTTACCAGCCTCTAGACCTTCACAAAGTTCTACAACTGTCTTTCGCGGACCCTAAACAACCGAATCAACCACTTATGTGCCTTTGTAATCACTGATAAGTCTATTATTACCCAAATCGGCTTAAGTTTCTGATATCTTTAGCATGTGATAAGATATTCTTTGCATAAACATATATTATTACTTGTGTTCATATAACAGTGTACACCATGCAGAACCGTGCGTCAATATAGTATTAAATCATAAACCCAATATTCATAATAACATAAATGCATTCATTCTTAACATAAGTAAATGGACAAAACACAGATATTTCTAGAATAATCTCTTTATTGGTACTTCAGATTTGCTTACAGACTCAAGACTACCCTGCGCACTTAATTGCAGGGGTCCACGCACACAGCTGCAGACTCTTCTCTAGGCATATGTGCACACAGCTACAAAGCCTCTCTTATACTCTAAGACTCTTCTCTCTTCAACTCTAATGACCCATTACATTCATCAATCTCTTATTTATTATCCATTAGACTCTCTAAGACTCTCCTTTTTATACATTCCCATGGTCTGCGAACCATGGGTAGATCTACTAAAGCCGACACAACTTACATAAAAGAATGGAAAATCCCTTTATGAAACTTACTATCTACGTGCTCCACGACCATAACTTGTAGAGACTTTACACTTTACATCACAAAAACTTGGGCTGTCTGCCCCAAAACTTGGGCTTTTGCCCAAAAATTGACCGCGGGGGACCCTGTCCCAATAGGTCCCCAACACAAATATCGTGACCTACCCTCAAGTCACTCTACTGGCACGGAGAACTTGCTGCGTAGACCTCCCAGCTTGACTTGTGCCACTTCTACCTTGGCCGCACTCTGCATGGCTGCCTGCTGAGCTGCTTAGTTGTTGGTCCTGAACTGTCTTCTTTGACCTTTTGTTGTGTCTTCTATAGGCCTGCCAGCTACTTTTCCATGGTGGCAGAGATAACATTTGCCTTGTTCAACCAAGGCCCCAATCTAGCCTTGAGGACTGCCTCTTTTCGTTGTGTTGCCTCCACCTATTCGAGAAACTGCTTTGCCTCATGCATCTTAGCCAGTCGCTATGATATAGCGACGGTGCGCGTCGTCTCTCTTACTTCATCATATTGCTGCTGCAATTCTCGAGCCTCTGTGTTCAACCTCTGCAGGTTAGTATCCTCCTGTAGATTCGTAATGACCTCTATCAATTGTTCAAATAGTGTGATGCAATCCACCACCGCGGCATCTACTGTCGCAACTACATCCTTTACAGCTGCCTCGCGCTATTCTCTGACCTCTGGTGGAGTTGAAGGTTGTGACTTCAAATCAAGCTCTTTGATTTTAAGGTTTAGTTCAAACTGAACCTTGGCCATCTCTATCCTTTGATCACGCACACCTATAGCCAACTTCCTAATCTTGGCCTCCACCGACGCTTCTTTAGGGATATGCAGCTCTGGAATGATTCTACATGCTTCGGCTACCACTGTTACAGTGCGCTCATGCTTCTCCTGAACCTTCTTCCATGATTCTAGCGTAGTTTTTTCTCAACGAATATATGTTCGTTGTTGACTTTCTGCTTGTTGATCATGCTCAGCACGTGTTTCTCTCGGGCCTTAAGCTCTTCAATCACACCTGCTTGTAGTGTGTGAAGGAATTCACTGGGGAGCATATCCAAGTTGAGGCCAACATTCCTGAATGTGCTGATAGTAGCCTTATTAGTTTCCACCTCCGCACTCAGAGCTCCATCCGGCAGCGCGACTGCCCAAAGATCCAAGGATCGAACCAACTCTACAGCTTGAGTGGCCCCCAGTGACAAACTAGTTGATGTCGCGCTACTTTTCCCTACACCTGCCTGCAATCTAGTTGTTTGGATCTACAGATCGCGCAAACCCGTTTGTATAATGACCAGGGCTTGCTTCTGCTACTACTCGAACTTCTGTAGCAGTTCCGCGGTCATATCCCTTACCTTATCTCTAATATCTTCCAAGTCACCCTCCATCAAGGTGATTGGATCTAGCGATGATTTGGAGGCTTTGGTCTTATTTCGTTGCCCCTCCTTTTCTTGTTCTCGATGTCACTTTACGTGAAAAGGAGTGCTCTCCAGATATCCGCCTCCCTGTTCCAACTGTCCATCGTCCTCCATTTGGGGCAAAGGAGATTTCTGACTCCTGTCAGATCTGCGCTCTTCCTGCTCCGTTTACTCCTTCGCGGCCCGCTCCGCTTCTACACGTGCCTTTTCCTCAGTCTCCTTCTTCCTCTTCTCTACCAATTTTTTCACCTTCTATCAGTCCACTTCCTTCTTCTGCTTCTCCACACACTTTCCAATCCCAGTGGCCAAATATGATGGTGTGTTCCAATCTACTGGCCACCGCTTAAGGACTTTAGCAATGGCATCATCTGTAGCCAAGTAAGGAAGATCATACCACTTCTGATATGGATCCTTAAGCACCCAGATCATGTGGTGGAAGTCTGTGTTGAACTTTGTGTACCCAGATAACTGTTCAAAAATGGTTGGTGACAACAGCGGATTTTGGTTGATGGCCATATGAATGATTAGTACCCAAAAAAATTTAGTTTCTCGAACCCGCGCAACATCCTTTGTGGCCCATAGCGAAGAAAACTTTACTGATTCTAGTAAATATGTCTGAATTGGAGGAAACTAACTATCCTCCGGCAACTCCCATGCGACCAACACAATTAACAGTAAGAGCCACGAGTAATGGAACTCGCTGCAAAGGAACTCGCTGCAAAGGTAGTGCACCTAGTTGAACTGTACACCCTCCGCACCCTGAGCCGCTAACGAGACCACTAGTGCCGGCACCTCATCTGCATGGCACTTTCTCATTATTTTTCCAGCCAAAATTTGGGTGGCCACCTTCACTGCGAGGTCAGTCATACTAGAGATGGAATACCCGCGTGCTTTCTTGACAAGTTTTAAATTTTCCTTCATCTTCTCGGTGAGGTCATGCTCACCCGTCTTACCACCAAATGCCTTTGTTGGATTCAGCCTAGAGTGAGGGAGTAATGTGATCCTATGGATTAGCATATCATTGATTGGTGTCAGCTCACTTAACCACAAGCACCCGCCATGCACAAGGCATAACAACTGCTTGATGACTGTCAAGTTTATGGGTGCACGGTGGTAGTGTAGCACCCATAGGAGGTTCAATAATCCTACCTTGTTTACCCCCCGAATCCATTCCACCGACTCCAGCGCGGTGACACCGGACTCCTTGTAGAACACGCGCTTCATGAATGTATCGGTAGCTAGGTGGGGAAACTACTCAACGTCTCCCAAATCCCAATCTTCAAGCTTCATATGTGGGATGTGCGTCAAGAATGGACCATCAAATGTTATGTTTTCTGGCAACAGCGAGGTGTTCAAGAGGAATTGTCCCTCATATAGGTCCTTCGGGACCTTTACCTTGCCCTAGCACGAAGGGATGTACTCCGACAGCTTCGAAATAGGGTCTATCCCCTCAACATCTATGTCTTCCACATCCTCATCGGCCTAGGTCTACCACTTTTCCTTTCTCTTGTGTGGTGGGATTTTCTTTCAGTTGCGCATGTGTAGCTGCATGTTTCCTCGGTGACTCGCACACCCACATCGTCTTCTTCTATTTATCCTTCTTTGGCTTGGGAGCCTTAGGCACTGCTGCAGGAACCTCCATACTCACAACTTCAGGGGCAGCTCCCTCAGAGGTGACAGCACCCCCAATACTAGTCATCTCAGCTAGTGCAGACATGAAGTTGTTAATGAGGTTCTAGGTTTTCTTAGGTAATTAATAAAACACAGAAATAACAATAAAGTCCTCAAAGAGCTCGTGGTTCATGCTCAACAGATAGCACAGCACATAAATTCTCAGAATGCAAAGTGTTTCTCGTTGGATGGCCATCTGTAATTTATAGGCAATTTCGAATTCAAATTTGACTATTCCCCCCAAAATCTGTCCATAAATGCGAGATTGGCAACAAATTTCCAAAGATTTCACACTTGATTTCAGCCTTAAATTCCTTAAATGTTGGCCGTCTGGTCCTCTTAACCGTCTTCTAACAGTCAAAACATGAACAGTGACAATAATGGTCACTTTCTGGCTACGATGTGCGGTCTCTCGTCCTGTAGCGCAGCTCCCTTTGCGCATCTGTTGACACTGTGACACCATTCTATTCTGCGTAGACCCCGCATCATGCACATCTACAACCCGAGTAGTGTAGTTTATAGTCCTGCGCCTCCTTGCAGCTGCCTGGAGCGCTAAGACTATGCTACCATCATATAGTCATCTGGCCAGATCCCTGGTGTATGGCTTCAATTGGCTACCATTTACCTTTCCGAGAAATGGATCTCCATTCAATTTCACAAGTTGAACTGCTCCACCATCGGTAATCTCCTTGATCACATATGGCCCTAGCCAATGCATCTAAAATTTTCCTAGAAATTTATCAAACTTGTTGTCATATAATAAAACTAAATCGTTTACCTTGAAGGTGCGCAGTTTGATGTGTCGATCGTGCCATGCCTTTTCGCACTCCTTCTGAACTTGTTAATGGAATCTAGCTAAGAATATATCTTCCTCTAGCTTGGTCAGCTACATGAGCTTCTCTTCTAAGGCTCCACGATCTACCATCCCTGTGAACATTGCTATGCATAGACTAGGTACAATGTATTCCATCGGAATCACAGCTTCTATGCCATAGACCATCCTGAAAGGTGTCTATCCAGTCAACTTCTTACAAGTAGTTCTATAGGCCCATAACACCGATGGTACGTGCACGTCCCAATCATTCCTCTAAACATTCCAGACTTTTGTCAGTGCATTCTCAAATACCTTATTAAACGTTTCCATTGTCCCATTAACCTGAGGATTATACGGTGTGCTCTTCTGATGATAAACTTGGAACTCTTCCGTCAACGTGCTAGTCATTTCATTAAGGAAGTGCGTACCATGATCACTCATCAAAATCTTCTAGCAACCAAACTTGGTCAACACATATTCAAATAGGAACTTTGTTGTTTTTGCCCCTGTATAATCCTTTAGAGGCTACACCTCTGCCCATTTGGTCAAATACTCAATCACGGTGATGATATACCGTGCACCCGTCTTCTTTCTTGGAGGCTAAATTAGTCCTACAAAATCAATCGCCCATTTCTAAAATGGTTGCAATGACACTTGTGTATTCAAAGGCAGCTCATCCCTACATGATGGCCAACTAAACCTCTAACATGCATCGCACACCCTACAATATGCTTTCGAATCCTTATGTAATGTTGGCCACCACAACCCAATGTGTAAGATCTTCTGCATTGTTGTGTTTCCTACATAATGGCTGTTATAGACATTTTTGGGCACTGCAACCCCAAGCATGAAATGTCCATAAACCAAGGGCTCCTAAGTCCCTAAAAGTGTTTTTCTAACCCCTAAAGGAACAAGGTCAACTGATTACATCTTCTCCTAGAAGTTCTCCATGAAAAACTGCTCAAAACTGGTCAAAATAGGATCATTTCAGCTGCTCCATAGGCAAAGTGCGTTGCATCTCACCTAAGTACACTCTGTGGGTGCGTTGCATTTCAAAAAGCCCTTCTATGGGGTGCGATGGGCGAGAAATGACAAATGGCAGTGTCATTCCGCGAGGTGGAGAGGCATGGAATGTTCCAGAAACTTCTCCTGTGACACTTGCCTCTCTGAATTCGACCAAGGATGAGTAAGAGATCATCAATCTCAAGTGGAAGCAAGAACTATCAAAGGGAAGACACTAATCAAATCATAAGCTGACTCATCTCCCTTACAGATATCTATATATGGATCCCTCATCCCAGAGATCCAGAGGCTGGAATTTTTCATATTGTAAGGAATTGTTGTTGGTTTCTTGAGACAACATCATAGTGTTGGGTGATCTAAGCTTTGTATGAGGTGAAGGAGGGCTTATTTGCTGAGTGGATGATATTGGTGTTGGAAATAATACTGAGAGGGGGGGGTGAATCAGTATTATCTAATTCTTTTAATAAATATTCCTTATTTGTTCTTTGAATTATTTTTGCATGTCAGTACCATAAAATAATGAGCATGAACAAAGAAAACAGATAGTCACACCAAAGAACACAAGATGTAAGGTGGAAACCCAATGTGGGTGAAAACCACCTACTGCAATATGTCTCTATCTTCTTTCAAATTAGAAACTCCTTTTACAATGGTTTTGTACTGGTGCAGTCCTTTACCAGTACGCAGGCTGCAACCTGCAGAGAGCTACAAATCTCTCTCGTTTTCCAGTCTCTCCTGGAAGGGAGCTACAACCCCCTACTTCTTTTCTTACAAGGACCACTTTTCATAAATTTTCAAACTGGATCCATAAGCATCAAATGATCATCAAGTATAAGAAAATCACCCAGTCAACTGTAGTAACCAGATCAACAATAATAGAACCAAACCCAGAACATAGCAATGATAAACAGAGATTTCAAGAGAAGTAAGCAGCTTCACCCATGCACTGCCTGCTTACAGTACGCACCCTGCTCAACTGTTTGCCTGCTTACGTACGCACTGTATTCAACTGCTCACCTGCTTACGTACGCACTGTACTCAACTGCTCACCTGCTTACCTATGCTCTATGTCCATTGAACTGCCTGCGGACCTCCGCACCTGCAACCCTTCTGTGCTTGCGTACCGGCGCACCTGAAACGCTTCGTTCCAGCGTATATACGCACTTTTCTTTCACTGTACCTGCATACCTTCAGGCATAGATGATTTCAAGACTTCAAGAATAACCCAGACAGTCAGATCTATAGATCTGATCATGCGCCGAAGAGATCTCAATCCATCAGTAGATTCGCCTTATTTAGATCTAGACATTACTCCCAAGAGATCATAATATTTCAGATCTAGCTCTCATAAGATGTTCAACCCAAGCACATACTCAAGCCAAATGATCTCCTTTTCTTTATATAGGAAAGCTCTTCCTTAAATCATGGATCAATACCACGGGCCGACACCATAATAACACAAATACCGTCGGCTAAATATCAAAGGTTAAACATAAGAAACCCCACGTGTGCTTTTCTTTGCCTTGAAATGTGTGCACTGGGGTACGCACCTCCTGGACGGCTTATCTGCGTATCAGGCCGCGGTCCCTTCACGGTGTACCTGCGGGTACGCAATTTCTGAACTGATCTCCTGCGTACTTCTTAATTTTCAATATATTGAGAGCCTTGCCATGGGGGTTGCCATCAAGTACAACATCTATAACATATAGCCATACCAGAAACATAATGCCAACAATCTCCCCCTTTGGACTTGATGGCAACCTCACAAACTTCAGCTTCATTCTCCCCCTTTGACATCAAGGGCAAAGGGTTATGCTCCCCCTAAGAACATGCTCCCCCTGAATATGAACCAGATCTGCAGCGAAGAACCATAATCCATCATGAAAGAGATAGAGACATATTGCAGCTACTTCCAAGATCTCCTTCTGCACATCCTCCATAATGCCAACAATGCATTATATGCTCCCCCTGAACCTGTACCATCAATCAGAAGAGGTTCAGCAATAAGATGATGCATCAACAACCCCCAGCTTTTGCCTGAGGTATTCAAAAGTGTCCCTAGGCAATGGTTTGGTGAGTATATCAGCAACTTGTTCCTTAGAAGGAACATACTCCAACTTGACCTTCTGTTCAAGCACTTGTTCCCGGAGAAAATGATACTTGATTGGTATGTGCTTGGTTTTTGAATGCATAACGGGATTCTTTGAGATGCTGATTGCACTTGTGTTATCACATAAGATGGGGATTGGTGGCGTACAAGTGATTTGAAAATCCTGCAAAGTCTACATCATCCAAAGGAGTTGGGTGCAACAAGATGCAGCAGCAACATATTCCGCTTCAGCTGTAGACAAGGCAATCGAACTCTGTTTCTTGCTGAACCAAGATACTAGTCTGGAACCCATAAAGAACGCACCACCACTTGTGCTTTTCCTGTCATCCACGCTTCCGGCCCAATCTGCATCTGTATAAGCATGAAGTGTAAGATCTGTATCTCTAGGATACCATAAGCCATAATTTTGAGTCCCTTGAAGATATTTGAAAATTCTCTTCACTGCCTGAAGATGAGTCTCCTTCGGATTTGCCTGAAATCTTCCAACTATTCCAACTGCATGCATGATGTCCGGTCAGGTACCTGTCAAATAAAGTAAACTTCCAATCATAGATCTGTAGGTTGGTTGATGTACTGCTGCAGATTCATCATTTGCACTGAGGCTACATCCTGTGACCATGGGTGTACATACTGGTTTTGCATCTTCCATACCATATTTCTTCAAAATCTGTTTGAGATACTTGGTTTGAGATAAAAAGATTCCTCCTTCTTTTTGTTGGATTTGCAAACCAAGGAAATATGTCAGTTCTCCTAGCAAGGACATTTCAAATTCTTTCTGCATGACCAAGGCAAAGCTTTGACTCATAGCTTCTTCATTGCTCCCAAAAATAATGTCATCTACATACACAACAAGTATTAGCAATTTGTCATTTTCAACTTTTATATAAAGATTGCTATCTGCTGATCCTTTTGAAAAACCTTGTTGATGAAGATATTTGTCCAAACGGTAGTACCAAGCCCTTGGAGCTTGTTTGAGACCATAGAGAGCCTTTTTCAATCTGCATACAAGATTTGGATCATTTCCAAGAATGAACCCATCTGGCTGTTCAATGTATACTTCTTCTTCCAAGTCTCCATTCAGAAAGGTTGATTTCACGTCCATTTGAAATACTTTGAAGTTTTGAAAACTTGAGAGAGCAAGGAACATTCGGATGGCCTCAAGTCTTGCAACAGGAGCAAAGGTTTCTTCAAAGTCTATTCCTTCTTGTTGCGCATACCCTTTACAAACAAGTCTGGCTTTGTTTCTAATTACTTCTCCATTTTCATTCAATTTATTTTTGAAGACCCATTTTGTTCCGATAACATTCTTATCCTTTGGTCTAGGAACCAGCTCCCAAGTGTTGTTCTTTTCGATCTGCTCAAGTTCTTCATCCATTGCTTTCACCCAACATTCATCTTTGCATGCCTCTTTCACATTTTGTGGTTCAGTAGAGGAGAGTAATGCCAAATAGCTTGAAGCTTCTGCAACTGTTCTTCTTGTTTGTACACCTGCTTCTTTCTGCCCCATAATCTGAGATTCTGGATGATTCTTCTGAACATATCTGGATGGAGTCTTTTCTTCTATTCTTGTTTGCTCCTCTGGTTCTTCTTGAGGTTCTTCTTGAGGTTCTTCTTCTTCATCATTCTGTCGTTGGGGGTAGCCTTCATCTTCTTCGATGTCTTCATGATGTACTTGCCTAGGAATGTATCCCTTCTCATCAACCACTACATCAATGCTGTCAACAATTCTGCCAAGTCTTTTATTGTAGCATTTGTATGCTTTGCTATGTGGAGAGTAACCAAGAAGAATGCCTTCATCTGCTCTAGGTTCAAGTTTGCCAAGCTGCTCATCAGTATTCTTGATATAGCATTTGCTCCCAAAGATTTTGAAGTGCTTTACCGAAGGAGTCCTACCACTCCAGAGCTCATGAGGAGTTTGAGTGCTGTTCACCCGGACATTTGTTTTGTTGAGAATAACAACCGCAGCATGTGCAGCTTCACCCCAGAAAGTTGCGGGAGTTCCTGACCCATCAAGCATAGCACGAGCCATTTGTTGGCCTGTTCTGTTCATTCTTTCCACAACTCCATTTTGCTGAGGAGTTCTTGCTGTAGAGAATTCTCTTCTTATCCCATGTTCTTCACAGAAATCGAAAAATTCATTTGAAGTAAATTCCCCACCTCTGTCGGATCTGAGGCACTTAATTTTGTGACCTGATTCATTTTCAACCAAGGCTTTGAAGGATTTGAATTTTTCGAATGCTTCATCTTTGTTCTTCATAAGTCCTAACCAGCCAAACCTGGAGAAATCGTCAATGAATAATATCAAGTATTCTTCTCCTCGAGGTGTTCTTTTCCTGAAAGGACCGCATGTATCTGTATGTACTAGCTCAAGAGGCATGCTAGCTGAACCTTCTTTCTCTGGAAAGTTAGTTCTGGTTTGTTTTCCAAACTGACATGATTTGCATATGGTGTTGTCAGGAATTTTGATATTTGGAAGATCGCGAACTGACTGATATTTGCATGCTTTCCTTATTTGTGAAAAGCTTAGATGTCCCAACCTCCGATGCCATAACCAGTGCTCATCATCCTTGCTCAGATAGCATTGTTGTTGTCCTTCTTCAAATATGTACAGATTATTTGGAGTTCTTTTGCCTTTGATCACTGTTTTACCTGTATCAAGATCACGAACAAGACATCCATTTGATCTGAATATAACCTCGATTCTTTGATCACACATCTGGCTGACACTTAGAAGATTATGCTTCAATCCATCAACATACAAAACATTTACAGCCTTGACCTTTTCTTTTAACTGAGCAATGCCTTTTCCTTTTATAGTTGCAGGAGTATCATTTCCAAAAGAGACTTTCTTTCCCTTTTCTAGAGTAGAATAAGACTCAAGTTTTTCTTTATCACCTGTCATATGCTTCGAACATCCACTGTCAATGTACCATAGATTTTCCTGTCCCTCTGCATAAAATGCTATCCCACATCTTTCTGTTTGAGGTTCCTTTATTCTCCATGTTTTGGTGCTTGAGGCTTGTTCCTTTTTCTGCTGAAACCTGCTCCTGCATTCAGAGTCTTCATGACCAAAGTTATTGCAAATAGAACATTCAACTTCATTTTCAAGAACCGAAAAGTTGTTATAGGTCCTTTTTGTAATCCCCGTCATACTTCTTTGTTTTTGAGCTTCCCTAGTCATGATCGTTTTATATGCAACACATTGAGCTGCTTTGTGACCAAAGTTATGGCAAGAAAAGCATTGTCCATTGAAGAAACTTCTGCGGTTATCGAATCTACCTGCCAATTGATTGTAATTTCTATTGTCATCTATTCTTGAACCAAATTGAGAAGATTTTACCTGTGGCTGGTTGTAGCTTTTGTTCACCCTTAAGATGGATTGCCCCTGATAGTTTCTGTTTGTAATTCGTCCCTGCTTTACCTGATGATCTTCATTGTGCTTTTGCTCATTTCTTCTTGCTGCATCAAGATAACTTTTTGAGGTGGATGCTTAAGAAGTTTCTCCATTATAGCCCAGACCTGTCGTGTTTAGTGGAGACCGCTGCACATTGATAATCTCATCCAAAGTTTCAGATCCTTTGACAAACTTAAGATTAATAGCTTTTGTTTTCGCAATCTCTTTTCTAAGACCAACAATTTCACCTTCTAATTTTTCAAGATGTTTTTCTTTTTCATCAATTTGAAATTGTAGAGTATCAATGATCATATTCTTTTCTTCTATGCATCTCTTGAGTCTAGTAATTTCATCATAAAGGTTATCCACATCTATAGCATCCATATAATCATCATCTTCAAATGCCATTAACAACTTATATTCATTACCTCGTTCATCTTCATCACTGTTTGATAGACCATCACTATCTTCATGAGTGTAGTAGCTTTTCTTATTTGCATTCTGTTTCTTGTTCCATCTAGCAGGTTCCTTTCCTTTATCCTTATAAGGACATTTTGCAGCATAATGACCTACTTTTCCACAAGCAAAGCATTTAAAAGGTAACTTACCTCTGAACCTTCCAGAACCCCTTTAAATATTTCTGACAAAATTTGATTCTTCTTCCTCTTCTTCTGGGACGTGGCTTGCTTCATAATAATCTCCTTTGCCTGATGCCTTGAAAGCAGCTTCTCTTCTGTCTGATGGACCTCCCTTTCTCATTTCATAAGCAGTTAGAATTCCATGTAGCTGAGACATAGTAAGGATTCGTAGATTTTCCTTTTCTTCTATTGCAGATACTTTAGATTCAAACTTGGGGGACAATGATCTTAGAACCTTTTCAACCACAATAGCCTCTTTTATTTCTTCACCCAAATTTTTCATACAATTAACAACCTCATCTACCCGAAGAAAATAGTTAGCCACACTTTCATCATTATACATCTTGAGAGTCTCATACTGAATTCTGAGAGTTTGAAGTTTAGCACGCTTTACCTGTTCATCTCCTTCATAGCTCGTGACAATTTTGTCCCATATCTCTTTTGCGGATTTATAGTGCATTACCTTCATGAATTCCGATTGGGATATACATCCTAATAGAGTACTGACTGCTTTCGCATTTGTTTCATACTTCTTTTTCTCGGCTGCATCTGTAGGAGTGGCTGAAGGAAAAGCGTAGCCTATCTCTACGATGTCCCAAACTTCTGTACCAAGAGATTGAAGATAGGCAGTAACTCTTACCTTCCAATAATTGAAGTTTGTCCCATCAAAAACTGGTGGCCTGATTGATGCTTCTCTCTCGTAGTTGCTCATGATGAACGATCTACCTTCAAGCGATCAAGCTTTTCTGAAGGACCTGCTCCGATACCAATTGTTGGAAATAATACTGAGAGGGGGGGGTGAATCATTATTATCTAATTCTTTTAATAAATCTTCCTTATTTGTTCTTTGAATTATTTTTGCATGTCAGTACCATAAAATAATGAGCATGAACAAAGAAAACAGATAGTCACACCAAAGAACACAAGATGTAAGGTGTGTTAGTGTCAGTCTTTCCAGCCTTCCTACAGTGATCAAATATGCTCTTACAAAGTGGTCTCAGAGTGTCAAGGTCAAATTTTGTCATTTCAGTGAGTCTTCAAGCAAAATTTGATCACTAGGCATTAGGTCTAGGGTTTGCCAAAATGTCAGTCCATGTCATCATTCAGCTGAGCCTATCATCATTCATAGGGTTTTCATTATCATGTCAATGTCGAATGAGTCATTTTACACCTTATTCATGCTTCAGTTGTGCCTAGGCAAGGTCATTTCCCTCTCCTAGGGTTTTGAAAGCCAATTTCTCTTGGACGGTCAAATCATCGGCAAAACTTGTTTCCTGATGTTCATACACCTTCCTCTATCCTTAAAATACCTTATCAAACACTTCCCAACACTCAAATCCCCCAAATTCCTCATTTTTTCACAAACCCTAGTTTCTAGCTACAACCTGGCAATTTTCTAGGTTTGGCCTGTGTTTTGCCCTTTTGGACCCTTTCCCCTCACTCAATCTCTGAGATTCCACTTTCTCCTACTTCCTAACATCCCTCCCTACTCCCAAAAATTTCCCCAAGAATTTAGAAGCCCCTTATCCCCTTCATTTCGCTTCATTTCGACAAAATCCCTTGTTTCACACATCAGGACAAGTTTCACTCAAATGATGTTTCAGAGCAATGAAAGATGAATTTTGGGAAACTGAGAGAGATTTTTGTCTAGAACATGCTAAAGAAGAAAAACCTCCTTCACTTTTTGCACAGGTGTCATTGTTTGAGAGAAATGTTAAGAATACCGTTGCCTCAGGAGAATCAAAGACACCTTTGAAGTGACCTTGGGAAAATCAAGTTTTCTCCTAGCTTGGTGGGCCAAAGGATTTTCTTGATGGGTAAAATGATAACTAGACACAAATATCTTTCCAATTCACTATCATGAGCTCAATTTGGGGTTGAGGAAGGCATTCAAAAGTTGACTGCAACAGAACTCTTCCTTCAGGCAGCCTCATTTGGCACTTTTTGACCAGTCTTGGGAGATTTGATTTTTGACAGGTCAAATCAACTCCAAATTGAAAAATTCCAGTTGGGTTGGAAGGTAGACTCAAATACCTTTCCAACGAGCTATCCTGTGCCCAATTCCGACACTGAGAAGGCCTTCAAAAGCCTCCTGCAAAAGCGCGACCTGTTGAGTGGTGCGCGACCCGTTGAGAGCTCTTTTGCAATTCAGAAAATCAACGTGCGCGACCCGTTGGGAGGGGCGCGACCCGTTGGGAATTTCTCCACAGAAATTTGCCAGTAAGTTGCCAAATGACCCCAAATCTCTTCAAGGTTGCAGGCAGGCCTCTGATCATCAAAGTATTTTGCTTGATAGAGAAAAATAAGCATGGGAAATGTGTTTTAATGCCATCAAGTTGAAATGAGAAGTTCATGTATATTTGCTTTAAAAATGTCAAAATGCAAGTAGAGATAGGGTTTTGTTTTGCTGCTCTCAAGGTTATCCCTTTCACCCCCTGAGGTTGTTCATGAGGAGGGAAGGCCATCACAGTAGCATGATATTCTTGAGACCAGACATGTCAGCTCCACTCCTTTGGTCACTTATCAGAAAGGCCCAAGGGCCTTATTTGCAGCAGCTAGGCGAGTACTATCTCCACAGCAGGTGGAAGGGGTCTCGCCTTCATCTTCAGCTCAGCGAGTGTTATCTCCACATCAGGTGGAAGGGGCCTCGCTTTCTTCACCAGCACAGGTACTGCAGAGGGGCAAAGAGCCCATGATTCATGAGGATCCGATGATTGATCTCGAGGCCAGTTCTCCTAGCCAAGAGGCGAAGGAGATCATTCAGCATCTTAGGGCTGAAAATGATGTTTTACAGAGGAGACTTGAGGGTGCCCAATGGACCATCACCTACCTAGAGCAGCGGAACACAAAGCTAGAGGAGGAGAAGGCACTTGATGAGCTATGGAGGATTCGTAGCGACCGAGTCTTGAACCGTAGGAGGCCCGGTGATCCATTGCCTGCTGACCGAGAGTCACTGCTCATTCAGGAGAATGCCCACTTGGAGAGGCTGTTGGCTAAGGCCAACCAAGAGAAAAAGCTGTTGAGAAACATGAAGAATCACTATTGGGCAAGAATGCATGTATGCAAAGCCAAGATGAAAATGTTCCAAAGGAGGTTGTCCGAGGCTCTTAGGTGGAGGAAGAAGACCAATCCACTCCGTATCTTGGCTGAGGCATCCCTCAAAGATCATGGCACTCACTAGCATCAGCTACAGCACAAATCCCAAAAAAATTTAAGAATTTTGGGTAATTTTGGTATTTTTGGGAAATTTACAGGTTTTGGCTTCTCAACGGGTCTCACCCCCGGTGAGACCCTTTGTCATCGTAGCTCCGTTTTGCAAAAACTCAACATTTCTAGATTTTTCATGCAAAGGTACACATGCCTATGGATGGACTTGAGTTTTTATGGGGATTTGGGCCTCCAGAAGGTCAAAATATAGGCAAAATTTGACTTTCTGCCCCTTTTTTGAGTTGCAGAAGTAGTCTTGGGAGAATTCACTTTTGACTGGGAAAATGACCTCCAAATCAAAAAATTCTAGTTGGGTTGGAAAGTAGACTCAGATACCTTTCCAACGAGCTATCCTGCACCTAATTCTGACATCGGGAAGGCCTCCAAACAGAGCTCCAAGGTGCGCGACCCGTTGAGGAAATGTGCGCGACCCGTTGAGGAAACTTTGCCAGATTTGACTAGTTCAGCCCAGAAAACGCAGTTTGGCTCCAGTTTGACTTTTTAAGGTGGATGGTGGTCCTCTTGGATGTAATTGTGACACTTTTTGGATATTTTTACTCTTGTTTAACATTTCTAGAAGATTCATTCATGTCAAGGGTAAATATTTAATGAATGGACTGGTTTCCTAGCTTATAGAGGCAAGTTGTTTTGACTGCCTAGATTTTAGTGCTCAGTTTAGAATTAGTTGAAACAGCTCCTAGAAGGATGAGCTCGACCCCTAGAGGCAAGGGAAGAGGTTGGCTTGCCTATATTATGTATTTTCTTAATCATTTTCAGAGGTTGGATGGTTGGACTCTTGAGGGAGAAGCTATCATTTTATATTTTCACTGTATCTCTGCAATTTTTGGCTAAGGAAGACTAGGGTTTTGCAGTCATCTTTGGGATTCTTGTGGACTCATGTGTTGATGGTGTGTTTCTCAATGTTCTTGTAAGCTTTGTTATGTGATTCATTTCCTTTCTTTACTTCTGCACATTAAACAAATGAAGTGTTAAAGTATGAATTCATGCTAGCCATGCTCTGCTTTTAAATTTGTTTAATTTCAATGTTTTCTACTATCTAAAGGGAATTCAAAGTCATTGTTTGCTCTCTTTAGCTCCTCATCTTTCATTCCTGACCATTCATTTCAGTTAAAGGAATCAACGCTGTCTCCTACCTCGCCCCAAGGAACCCCCTGCAGAAACTGTGTCCAATCCCCGCACCCAAAATTGCCCTCTCCTCAATTTGCCACCAAAAACCCAAAAACCCCAAAATCAATCTTTTTAATCAGTTTACTAGCCTAATATCAGTGTTACCGTGTTGGTCATCTCATCCCATTGAAGATTTATCGAGATTGACCGGAGAGAGCCTTCTCCTGCCCCGTAGGGCTAGCTACGAGGCTAAATGGTTTGATGTAGCCTTGAGGTTTGCCTTTCTCAGCCTGAGGTGAAATTTCAAGCGCTAACATACTGGCGACCATACTGGGGAGAACAAACTTATTTGTGGATTGATGTGTTTGTTTCACAAGTCTTAGACGGAGCCTGAAGTTACGCCAGGTAGCCTTCGAAAACGCTCTTGTTTTACATCAGCGTTAGTAGATAAACGCTGCTTCAGTCAATCTTCGTGAGCTTGTGAATACAGCACTTCATTTGCATTTTACCCCAGTACATGTATCAAGTTCAGATCTGATTGTTGATGGTGGACAACGATCAGACACTTGAAAGGCTGAAATCATTCACTTGGCGACTCTAAATCAGTTTTGAGATCAGATCCAAAGACTCCACTGGAGGATGATCCCGACCAGCAAAAACATGAAAGGACAACATGGACAGATCAGGTACTCAAGTTGGAATTTCATCCAAGACATTTTGTTCTTTGTCATAAATTATTTCTTCTCTTTTCCCAAGAATGTCAAGAAGGCTTTGCAAAGTATATTGTATTTGAGAAGAGATCCTTGGCCTGCAGTTGATTCTTTCCCTTTGAAGATTGTGAATACCAAAGATTTGCATGCCTTTGAGCTTGATCAAGATCCTTTTTCCGAATTTTGTGATGACCATCTTCAAATTGATGAGCCCCAAGCAACCAAGACTGATTCTATACCTGATGTACATATCCCTATACCTTGTAAAATCCCAGATCGGTATAAACCTCTTGTTTTACCTTCTGTTCTCCATGCTTTCCCTAAAAACTATGATCTATACTTGCCGATGTTTGATGGTGAATGTAAGAATGTCAACGCTGAGCAACATGTGCAGAATTTTGAGAATTTTCTAGATCTTTTTTAAGTTGATGATGAAGATGTTAGTATAAGGCTTTTTGCTCTTTCTTTGCAAGCCAAAGTGAAGAGTTGGTTCAAAGCCCTGCCTGATGCGAGCATCTCAGATTTCCAGCAGTTCGTCAAAGTTTTTCTCGACAGGTGGATGATCGGGCAAAACCTTCTCTTGATTGTAGAAGAGTATAACCAGCTGAAAAGATTGCCAGGGGAGACAGTACAACAGTTTTCAGCCAGATTTAACCAAGTTTATTATTCGATGCCAGTTGATATTAGACCTTCTCCTAGATCTGCTCTCTTGCACTATCCGGTTGCCTTTGATCCGGAGATGGAGTTTCAGCTGAGAGAAAAGAATATTGCAACACTTCACGAGATGCAAAACAATGCAGTAGATGTAGAGGCTCATTTGCTGATTCGAAGGGCAAGAATGAAGGAAGAAAAGATGAAAAACATAGATCTGGCCGAATCAACATCTCTAGAGGTAAAGTTTGACATTTTGGTAAGTGCAGTGGAAAAGATGATGGATAAGATCAACTCAAGGAATGATTATGATGTTCATGGCGCGTTGATTGAAGAAGAACAAGTTGCTGATCCAAAACATTTTGTTTCCCATCCTAGTTGTCATAGCACTGATAATGATTGTTTTGTAGATCATCTTGGAGAAGAAAGAACTGTTGATATGACCTGCATGCTTGATGATGTGTTTTATAATGATGATTTGCCTCATTTTGATCAGTATGATGATGATTATGTTCTCCAAAAAGAAGCTAATCTTACAGACAAATCAGCAGCTAGTTTGTGGGAGGAAGAGGTTCACTTACAGCAGCTCGAGTACAATGATCAAATGATGCATATCAGCTATGACATTGACGAGGAAAGTGCAGCAAATTTTGAAGTAAGTGAAGGATCTTTGCCTTTTTGCTTTGATTCGTTTCAGTTCATCAGAGATAACTACCATGCAGTCATAAATCAAATGTCAACAAGTCTTGATCTAGACCATCTTGGAGGCAATAAAAACCTTGTTCCAGACTTCTCATATTCAGATTTGCAGCCCCCAAATGCCATTGGTTGTCAAGTTGCAGATGAAGACATGGAAGTTGACATATTTGATCAAATGATACAAGAAGGTTCCCTACCTTTTTGTTTCGAATCATTTCAGTTTTTGAAGTGTAGGTTGTATAGTAAATTTTTAAATGGATAGCCTATAACAAATCAGCAATTTCTCAGTGTAAATGTTGAGGATGAGACAGATGACAAAATTCTTGAGCAGCCTGTAGCATCAGATTTGCAGCTACCAAATGAAATTGAAAGGCAGATTACAGATGAAGGTGTGGCAGATGAAAGACATGATTTGATGATGCAGGAAGATTCTATACCCTTTTGTTTCGAAGCATTTCAGTTTATAAGGCAGAATCTTCATAAAATCTCTCAAGAAAATGATGAACAGCTAGAAGGATGTCATACATTTTCAATGGATACGTTGCAGCAGTCTTTTCAAGTTTTTCATGATCCAATAGTTGATGTTTTGGATGAGGTTTGCAGTCAAAGTCTTTCTCCATTAACTACATGTGAGCTTGAAACATGTGCTGATATGAATTTGATCCGGCAGCCGGTTTCTTTGTCATTTTCAGCAGAGGTCTCATCACAAGGCTCAGATCAAAGTTTGCATTCACGGTATGAGGAAATGAGAAGTAGTCCATTGGATGAGCTAAGTTCCAGTGTGCTTGAATTTCAAGATCCTTATGCAGTGTTTTTGGAGGTGGATAGAGAATTCATATCTTTCAACGGATCTGTTTCTAAGTTGTCATGGGAGTTGCCTTTCAGTAGTTCTCTCTTGTTGTTCATAAGCAAGCACTTGTGGAGAATTCGAACAGCAGATGGGACACTTACTTGGTTACATTGGTTGTTTCATTTCACTTGACCAGGTGATGAATGAAACTGTTAGAGTAGGTTGTGATGAATAAGCTCCCCTTTGAGCATCATTTTCAGTTTGTCGGTTGTGTATAAGTGTTGAGTCAGTTTTTAGTTGAGTGAGAGTCAATTTGTGTTATCAAGTCATCATTTTTCAGTCATGCATTTCATCTTGAGTTTTTTACTCCATTGCCCAATGGATGAAAGCACTGGTCTGCTCTCCCAGAGGTCTGCGGTTCTTGGCACCTCCAAGGAGCTACCATCCCCATTGGAGCCAATGTTAGTGTCAGTCTTTCCAGCCTTCCTACAGTGATCAAATATGCTCTTACAAAGTGGTCTCAGAGTGTCAAGGTCAAATTTTGTCATTTCAGTGAGTCTTCAAGCAAAATTTGATCACTAGGCATTAGGTCTAGGGTTTGCCAAAATGTCAGTCCATGTCATCATTCAGCTGAGCCTATCATCATTCATAGGGTTGTCATTATCATGTCAGTGTCGAATGAGTCATTTTACACCTTATTCATGCTTCAGTTGTGCCTAGGCAAGGTCATTTCCCTCTCCTAGGGTTTTGAAAGCCAATTTCTCTTGGACGGTCAAATAATCGGCAAAACTTGTTTCCTGATGTTCATACACCTTCCCCTATCCTTAAAATACCTTATCAAACACTTCCCAACACTCAGATCCCCCAAATTCCTCATTTTTTCACAAACCCTAGTTTCTAGCTACAACCTGGCAATTTTCTAGGTTTGGCCTGTGTTTTGCCCTTTTGGACCCCTTCCCCTCACTCAATCTCTGAGATTCCACTTTCTCCTACTTCCTAACATCCCTCCCTACTCCCAAAAATTTTCCCAAGAATTTAGAAGCCCCTTATCCCCTTCATTTCGCTTCATTTCGACAAAATCCCTTGTTTCACACATCGGGACAAGTTTCACTCAAATGATGTTTCAGAGCAATGAAAGATGAATTTTGGGAAACTGAGAGAGTTTTTTGTCCAGAACATGCCAAATAAGAAAAACCTCCTTCACTTTTTGCACAGGTGTCATTTTTTGAGAGAAATGTTAAGAATACCGTTGCCTCAGGAGAATCAAAGACACCTTTGAAGTGACCTTGGGAAAATCAAGTTTTCTCCTAGCTTGGTGGGCCAAAGGATTTTCTTGATGGGTAAAATGATAACTAGACACAAAGATATTTCCAATGAGCTATCATGAGCTCAATTTGGGGTTGAGGAAGGCATTCAAAAGTTGACTGCAACAACACTCTTCCTTGAGGCAGCCTCATTTGGTACTTTTTGACCAGTCTTGGGAGATTTGATTTTTGACAAGTCAAATCAACTCCAAATTGAAAAATTCTAGTTGGGTTGGAAAGTAGACTCAAATACCTTTCCAACGAGCTATCCCGTGCCCGATTCCGACACTGGGAAGGCCTCCAAAAGCCTCCTGCAAAAGCGCGACCCGTTGAGTGGTGCGCGACCCGTTGAGAGCTCTTCTGCAGTTCAGAAAATCAACGTGCGCGACCCGTTGGGAGGGGCGCGACCCGTTGGGAATTTCTCCACAGAAATTTGCCAGTAAGCTGCCAAATGACCCCAAATCTCTTCAAGGTTGCAGGTAGGCCTCTGATCATCAAAGTATTTTGCTTGATAGAGAAAAATAAGCATGGGAAATGTGTTTTAATGCCATCAAGTTGAAATGAGAAGTTCATGTATATTTGCTTTAAAAATGTCAAAATGTAAGTAGAGATAGGGTTTTGTTTGTCTGCTCTCAAGGTTATCCCTTTCACCCCCTGAGGTTGTTCATGAGGAGGGACGGCCATCACAGTAGCATGATATTCTTGAGACCAGACATGTCAACTCCACTCCTTTGGTCACTTATCAGAAAGGCGCAAGGGCCTTATTTGCAGCAGCTAGGCGAGTACTATCTCCACAGCAGGTGGAAGGGGTCTCGCCTTCATCTTCAGCTCAGCGAGTGTTATCTCCACATCAGGTGGAAGGGGCCTCACTTTCTTCACCAGCACAGGTACTGCAGAGGGGCAAAGAGCCCATGATTCATGAGGATCCGGTGATTGATCTCGAGGCCAGTTCTCCTAGCCAAGAGGCGAAGGAGATCATTCAGCATCTTAGGGCTGAAAATGATGTTTTACAGAGGAGACTTGAGGGTGCCCAATGGACCATCACCTACCTGGAGCAGCGGAACACACAGCTAGAGGAGGAGAAGGCACTTGATGAGCTATGGAGGATTCGTAGCGACCGAGTCTTGAACCGTAGGAGGCCCGGTGATCCATTGCCTGCTGACCGAGAGTCACTGCTCATTCAGGAGAATGCCCACTTGGAGAGGCTGTTGGCTAAGGCCAACCAAGAGAAAAAGCTGTTGAGAAACATGAAGAATCACTATTGGGCAAGAATGCATGTATGCAAAGCCAAGATGAAAATGTTCCAAAGGAGGTTGTCTGAGGCTCTTAGGCGGAGGAAGAAGACCAATCCACTCCGTATCTTGGCTGAGGCATCCCTCAAAGATCATGGCACTCACTAGCATCAGCTACAGCACAAATCCCAAAAAATTTTAAGAATTTTGGGTAATTTTGGTATTTTTGGGAAATTTACAGGTTTTGGCTTCTCAACGGGTCTCACCCCCGGTGAGACCCTTTGTCATCGTAGCTCCGTTTTGCAAAAACTCAACATTTCTAGATTTTTCATGCAAAGTTACACATTCCTATGGATGGACTTGAGTTTTTATGGGGATTTGGGCCTCCAGAAGGTCAAAATATAGGCAAAATTTGACTTTCTGCCCCTTTTTTGAGTTGCAGAAGTAGTCTTGGGAGAATTCACTTTTGACTGGGCAAATGACCTCCAAATCCAAAAATTATAGTTTTGTTAGAAAGTAGACTCAGAGACCTTTCCAACAGAGCTCCAAAGTGTGCGACCTGTTGAGAAAATGTGCGCGACCCGTTGAGGAAACTTTGCCAGATTTGACCAGTTCAGCCCAGAAAACGCAGTTTGGCTCCAGTTTGACTTTTTAAGGTGGATGGTGGTCCTCTTGGATGTAATTGTGACACTTTTTGGATATTTTTACTCTTGTTTAACATTTCTAGAAGATTCATTCATGTCAAGGGTAAATATTTAATGAATGGACTGGTTTCCTAGCTTATAGAGGCAAGTTGTTTTGACTGCCTAGATTTTAGTGCTCAGTTTAGAATTAGTTGAAACAGCTCCTAGAAGGATGAGCTCGACCCCTAGAGGCAAGGGAAGAGGTTGGCTTGCCTATATTATGTATTTTCTTAATCATTTTCAGAGGTTGGATGGTTGGACTCTTGAGGGAGAAGCTATCATTGTATATTTTCACTGTATCTCTGCAATTTTTGGCTAAGGAAGACCAGGGTTTTGCAGTCATCTTTGGGATTCTTGTGGACTCATGTGTTGATGGTGTGTTTCTCAATGTTCTTGTAAGCTTTGTTATGTGATTCATTTCCTTTCTTT
Organism: Pinus tabuliformis; assembly: GCA_031772625.1. Lineage (NCBI taxonomy): Eukaryota > Viridiplantae > Streptophyta > Pinopsida > Pinales > Pinaceae > Pinus > Pinus tabuliformis. The sequence goes on along the minus strand of CM062804.1, from coordinate 632,611,762 downwards.
ACTGCTGCACATTAAACAAATGAAGTGTTAAAGTATGAATTCATGCTAGCCATGCTCTGCTTTTAAATTTGTTTAATTTCAATGTTTTATACTATCTAAAGGGAATTCAAAGTCATTGTTTGCTCTCTTTAGCTCCTCATCTTTCATTCCCGACCATTCATTTCAGTTAAAGGCATCAACGCTGTCTCCTACCTCGCCCCAAGGAACCCCCTGCAGAAACTGTGTCCAATCCCCGCACCCAAAATTGCCCTCTCCTCAATTTGCCACCAAAAACCCAAAAACCCCAAAATCAATCTTTTTAATCAGTTTACTAGCCTAATATCAGTGTTACCGTGTTGGTCATCTCATCCCATTGAAGATTTATCGAGATTGACCGGAGAGAGCCTTCTCCTGCCCCGTAGGGCTAGCTACGAGGCTAAATGGTTTGATGTAGCCTTGAGGTTTGCCTTTCTCAGCCTGAGGTGAAATTTCAAGCGCTAACAAGGTGGAAACCCAATGTGGGTGAAAACCACCTGCTACAATATGTCTCTATCTTCTTTCAAATTAGAAACTCCTTTTACAATGGTTTTTTACTAGTGCAATCCTTTACCAGTACGCAGGCTGCAACCTGCAGAGAGCTACAACTCTCTCTCGTTTTCCAGTCTCTCCTGGAAGGGAGCTACAACCCCCTACTTATTTTCTTACAAGGACCACTTTTCATAAATTTTCAAACTGGATCCATAAGCATCAAATGATCATCAAGTATAAGAAAATCACCCAGTCAACTGTAGTAACCAGATCAACAATAATAGAACCAAACCCAGAACACAGCAATGATAAACAGAGATTTCAAGAGAAGTAAGCAGCTTCACCCATGTACTGCTTGCTTACTGTACGCACCCTGCTCAACTGCTCGCCTGCTTACGTACGCACTATAGTCAACTGCTCACCTGCTTACGTACGCACTGTACTCAACTACTCACCTGCTTACCTACGCTCTGTGTCCATTGAACTGCCTGCGGACCTCCGCACCTGCAACCCTTCTGTGCCTGCGTACCGGCGCACCTGAAACGCTTCGTTCCAGCGTATATACGCATTTTTCTTTCATTGTACCTGCGTACCTTCGGACATAGATGATTTCAAGACTTCAAGAATAACCCAGACAGTCAGATCTACAGATCTGATCATGCGCCGAAGAGATCTCAATCCATCAGTATATTCGCCTTATTTAGATCTAGACATTACTCCCAAGAGATCATAATATTTCAGATCTAGCTCTCATAAGATGTTCAACCCAAGCACATACTCAAGCCAAATGATCTCCTTTGCTTTATATAGGAAATCTCTTCCTTAAATCATGGATCAATACCATGGGCCGACACCATAATAACACAAATACCGTCGGCTAAATATCAAAGGTTAAACATAAGAAACCCCACGTGTGCTTTTCTTTGCCTTGAAATGTGTGCACTGGGGTACGCACCTCGTGGACGGCTTATCTGCGTATCAGGCCGCAGTCTCTTCACGGTGTACCTGCGGGTACGCAATTTCTGAACTGATCTCCTGCGTACTTCTTAATTTTCAATATATTGAGAGCCTTGCCATGGGGGTTTCCATCAAGTACAACATTTGTAACATATAGCCATACCAAAAACATAATGCCAACGATTGGGTCAGAACAACTGGTTGTAAATCCCTTGGCTCTTTCTTGTTTATCAATAAAAGCTATTCAAGTTTTCCTCCATACTTTTGTGTCATTTATGTTTTATGCATTTGTATGGTCAATTTACATCTAATCCTAGATTGCTTATGACTATAGATCCATGTTCTTGTATAGCGTCATGCTACTGTGATCCTACAGGTACTCTGTGAAGCTGGGCGTACAAGGGAGCAAGCTATCAAGAGAGAGAGGAATCGAACTAGGAGATTAGCGCAAGACAGAGGTTGGTCTTCTTTGTTCTTCTCTCATCTATATTTCATAAAGGAAAAATGAAAGTAGCTTTACTTTGTTTGTTTCTAAGGTAGCTACCACACCTTAGTGGGATAAGCAGTTTTGTGTAGACACTTTTCCCTGTAACAAAACGGCGACTCCCCTGGGGATGAATTAGTTTGTTTGTTTATCTTCCTTGTTGTTTATCTTATAAACTTACAGACGGAGCCTAAAGTCGAGCCAGGTAGCTTTCGAACTGCATTTGCTATGCAAATGCAAAGTAGATAAATGTCGCTTCAGTCAATCTCCGGGATTTGTTTATGACTTAAACAACTGATTCAAAAACTCTCTAATTGCCCTCGTGGTAGCTCTTAGAACCTCCTTAGATCTACCCCTGATTGTTGCATTACTGATTACCATTTGCTCGGCCAAAACCCATGAACTGAACTGCAAACTGTGACCCGGAACCCAAGCAAAGTCTCGTCTCTGGCCCAGTGCAGGTACTGTTCTGTGAATCTGAAATTCAACGCACTTCCCGAGTGTAGTAGGTGCGCTGCATTTCAAATTCCCTGTGTTACAGGTGCGCTAATCAGACTAGGCATTGTTCAGTTTTGGTTTCTGTGATTCATTCTTTTCAGTTCTATTCATGAATCTTGCTGCCTGTAATCAGTATATCTCTGTTGGAAACCCCTTTTCCTTGCTGTTATTCCGCCTCCGTTGTACAAAATAACTGTAAATGTTTTTGTGTATTTGTTGAGTCATTTTTAGTTCTCCTTTGCAAAAAGTAACGTAATTGTATTGTCATCCTTTGATTTGAAAGTGTCGCAAGTGTCGTTTTCAGTCATAGGAAAGAGTTTGGTTGCTATTGATAGTCGATTACCCTGTTACTATTGTATTTGGTCTGAATTTGTAGTTTTTTTAGTGTCGAAAGCAAGTATTCATTTCCAAATCGTAAAGTGTTGTGATTGTCTCCATTTTTTATTTTGAAAAGAAACTTGTTAGTAATTGTCGCTTGAAAAGTAATTTAGATTTGTGCATTAGCTTTCTTTTTACCATTCACATACTAAGAAAGCTGAAAAAAAATACATGCATGTGCATTTTCATTTAGACTGTTTGATTGGTTTGATTTAGGACAGTGCATTTAGTGTGTGCTCTTTGCTCTTTGTGAAATAATATTGTCTCTCTTTCCTTAGTAGCTAGGATTTTCATTGCACAAAGAAGATAAAAGACGGTTTATCATCTTAGATTTCATTTTAGGAATTATACATCTACATCTCGCAGTGAACCTGAAAGGAAAATTTCTTAAGCAAGATCAACTATAAAATAAATTTAATGAATCTAACAACGCTTTGGAACCTAACGCACAACATCTAGAAGTCTAGGCTAGAGACGTATTCCGGCGTCGTAAAGCCTGGTAACTGTTGTTCTCACTGATGGTTGGGTGATTCCTCCACTTTGAGATGATAAGTGCCAGTACGGACTTGTGCTCCCACGTACCGTCGAGTATATTTTGGGAGACCACAAAAGGCTTTATCCTTTATCCATAGGAAGCCGTGTCTGTCGCCCTATCGATCGCAATGCATTGAACACAGCGTTCGGGAAGATTGACTGTCGTACTGTAAAACGTATTCTGCAGTTTTGCGATTGGTTTGGTAATCCCTCTACCTAGATTTCCAGAACAGTCCCTTTCATTCCTTTTCAGACTCCTTAACGGAAAAGGTCCATCCGAGCACTTGTCACTTCAGGCTCATTAAAAATCGAAGGCGACTAGAGTCATCTTTTGTTTTTTCTCGACTCTTAAAAATTGAAAAACAAGTTGTGTCAAAGCATCTAAAATTTATTTTAAACGGAATAATCATCACCCTTTCCTACGTTGATCTTAGGTTGAGAAAATGGAACCCACCAACCAAGGAATTCCGCTTAGAGGAAATCCTAGTCCCTTCTCCTCTTGGGGAGATGTTGGTGCACCCCATATGGCCACATTGTCGCTTCCAGGATTGACAATCGGCTTTCCCGTATGGCTCTTCTCAACCTCTGTATTTCAAAACGCCGCAATTCCTGAACAATCGAGTCAGCAACTAGACGAATCCAGAGTTACCCACCAACCTTCTACTTCCTCCAATTCTTCCTCTCCTCCTTCCTCTTCGCTTGATGGTGTTGGTAAGGCCAAAAATCAAGTACCTGAGAAGAATAAGGAAAAGAAGAAGAAAGGGAAGAAGAAGAAGGAGCCAAAAGCGAAAGGGGGCAACCAGGCGTCGTCTAGCGAAAATCCACACACTGCACCGACCAGGTCTAAATCGCCATGTGCCATTTGCAAAGGAGACCACTACCATAGAGATTGTCCCTGCATCCCTCGGATCTTAAGGGACTGGTCTCCTTGTTTGCACAACCCGGTGTCGTCAACCTCTGATGATCATGTTGAAAGCACACCGTCGACTAGTGAAAGTGGAGCCCCAGGACAAAAAGGAAAATATAGATTTCCTTGTAAACTATGCGAAGGCGATCATGTCGTCCACCGTTGTCCCTTCTTAGACGAGGCTAAAAGAGTTTTGGACGATCGTTCGGTTTCACCGTTACGACTTCCTTCTGGATATAAAAAACTCTTGCCGAGTCCGTCACTAGTTGAAAATCCGGCTAACCCGCCCAGGTGGTCAGCCAAAGCATCTATCATTGAAGACAAACCATCTGAACCCATACCAGATGAAGGTCAAAAGGTCGATGCGGCAGTTGACCCGGTCTTGCCTTCAGAGGTTCCATCTTCAGATGATACGGTCACAGAAGAGAATAAGGATGACACCGTCCAAATTATTTTCGTAAGCACAGACTACGATGAACATGGGGGAAATTTACCCATTCCTTTACCGCAGGAAGGAAATTCGTCAAAGTCGTACCCGGCTGTCTATTCGGTCCCACCTCCAAGCAACCTAGTTGTCTCCTTCGACTGGAATCAACTAGGCAGACCCCGTTTACCGGCTAGTGTACCATTCTGAATTATTGCTCAAATATATAGAATGGTTATGGCTGGTACCATCATAGATGAAGGGGCTTCTGTGAGTATCCTTTCCTCGACTGCTTGGAAAGTGCTTGGTTCGCTATCGCTTTTGCCTGAGATGAGAAATCTAACAGGCTTTGAGAAAGGAACCAGTCGACCGTTAGGGATCCTTCCCAATGTGCCCATAACATTGAGAGGGAAAACTGTTCACACGAACGTAATGGTAGTTCAAGGACCCCTGGATTATAATCTACTCCTTGGACGAGACTATATTTATTGCATAGGAGCAATTGTCTCATCACTCTTTAGAGTAATGTGTTTTCCGCCTGAAGGAAGAGTGGTCAAGCTCATAGACCAACTTTCATTTCCCGGATCACGCATAGCAAATAGTCATATACCATCCCTAAATGGTCTTTTCACACAAGGAATGTCTCATCAATCCCCAGTCCGTCCACCTGATGAGCGCGAGTGATTCGGGGGACATGACTAAAACCCACGGGGCATGCACCCTGGTCTGCTTCGGTAGGAAAACTTGGGGTATAGGGTAGGTTTCCATGAGAGATATATGACTGGACTGTACTCCTGTCCGTGATTGGAAGAGGGGTTTAGATTGGAATAAGATTCCCTTGTCAAAGTTATGTGAGTGGATTGTCTCACCTTTTTCTATTGCAGTACACATCGCCGAAGAAGTGTTTTGTTTGCGGTGTGAATAGAACAATCTTTGGTAACCTGAAAGAGGTAGACCTTTCCTGATAAAACAAATGTTTTGTCGGTAGAATGAAAGCTGACCTTGAAACTTTATTTTATACCTGGGGGCATGCAAACCTTTTGGCGTGCAAGCGAAGAGCGACTATTTATTTTTTAAATTTGCAGGTCCTCTAACCCTTTAAACTCGTAGGATTGGTCGTTTCCTAACTTGCATAAAGAAAGGATGTGGGGAAAAACTCTAAAAATTTCCATTTTAAAATGGGACATTCTTATTATACAACTGGATTAATCGAGCAGTTTTAGCACATAGTTCAAGCTCGTTAAAAAATAAACATAAGTCATGAGCAAATGTTTCCCCCAGTGTTTAAGCTCAATCAAAAAAAATTAACCGATTCCCAGTAAATAACCATCGTGAATGTAGTATTTCAGCCTTTAAAGCCTTGGTCGTGTTCTCATCATCACCTTCACTCTATATTGGCCGATCATTCACCTCCATTTGATTGTTTACCCCTTTTTGAAGAACAGCTGCGAAGAGTGATCCCACTAGCCATCCTTGTAACACTGCCGTGATTGGAAAATTCCAAACCTTACCTGGAATCAGCTGCTACCCAATTTTATCACTCGTTCCTCAAAAGACGAGTCTCCTTTAAGCTCTTTTCAACTGACTCGTAAAATATGAAAAGATTGCCGAGCCATTGGCCTCTCCAGCTCGTTAAAGGGACCAGAAGTGCTATCCCTCCTTTAGATTTTAATCTTTTTGGACCTGAGGGATTATGACACAAAACGATCGAGCGCTTGTTTTGTTCGGCTCGTTAAAAGTATCGAAAATTCATCCCTTCTGTATTGTTTTATACTCTTTCGGACTTAAGGGATTAGATGACGAAAAAGGAATTTTGGAGTTTCCTTTACGTTCCTTTTCAGACTCTCTAAAATTGAAAAGGACCAAGTTATCTTTGTCGTTAAACTCGTTAAAACCTAATAGCGACAAACTTGTTCATAGCAGACAAGAACGAGTTTCACTATCGCTAGGCTCGTTAAAACATAGCGATGGTTTTGCCCGAAGGGAAAATTATAGAACAAGCATATGTTATCCTCCTCAAGCTTGACAAAAATAAAGAGGTACTGGTCAGCAATGACTGGGGAAAGTTTGGGAAGAAAACTTGAAGAAACTTTGTTGGTAGCAAGTCGCTCTTGAACATGACACTTTCACTCTGCATCCAAGTCGGGTTGGGTTGTTTCATTCACCGATCACATCACCATGGTCCCATCACACCATCCACATTTGGGGTTAATGCTACCAATCCATCACGTCAGTGTCGCCGATATGTTCAAGAGAAGTCATTCAGAGAATTCACCTGTGTCTCACCCACTACAATACATTTACACTCCATTCTTTCATGACCGCCACCCTGAACCTTATGTCATCAGATCGTTTTCACCTCCATTAAAATCATTTGCTCCGTTCCGTGTCATTGATGTGGGATTCATTAAGGCCCTCCTGTGACGGATCGCTTCTTGTCGACATCAACTCATTATCCAAGAAGTCGATCTAGGAACACCCCGTTCAGTATTTTGAAGCTTGCATGCCTCAATGGCAAGTTTCTCACTTCCGGCGACAGGTTTACATCAATGACCTTCGACCGAAATATTTTGCGTGGTGTTCGACGCCAAGTCCTTTATTCACACCACGTGAATTATACTACAGTACCTTGAGGGTCATTATCATTATCGGTGATTCCTCTCGCGCCTGTTAACAGCTTACATCATTGGCTGGTAATCAGGCGATGTCTTTCCATGTTCGACTCCAGAACATCTCTCACATGGATAGACTTGTACTTCGAGTGAAGATCGAACGAGATTGAAGACCCCGGATCTAGTTTCATCCATCCGGGCTGCGATATATATTCAGGGAAATCAAGACATCAAATGTACATTATTGCTGCACAAATAATCATCCAATCAGAGGGATGATGACTCTACCAGAATCATCAGTCTACACTCGGACGATTGTCTGTCCTATGTACATGAAAATGAATTTATAAAACTAAGCATGGGAATGCCTGCCTCAGCTAGATCATGAAAATATTATGAAGATAATGTGTTGTATTGTATCTTATTACAGGTCTCCTCCCAGCTTGAAAGAACTTTGGATCCTCATAATAAAGCATTTAACCCGACATCAAAAGATTAACGACCTCATGCTTTAGGGGGCAACTGTTATAGACATTTTTGGGCACTGCAACCCGAAGCATGAAATGTCCATAAACCAAGGGCTCCTAAGTCCCTAAAAGTGTTGTTCTAACCCCTAAAGGAACAAGGTCAACTGATTATAGCTTCTCCCAGAAGTTCTCCATGAAAAACTAGTCAAAACAGGATCATTTCAGCTGCTCCATAGGCAAATTGTGTTGCATCTCACCTAAGTACACTCTGTGGGTGCGTTGCATTTCAAAAAGCCCTTCTATGGGGTGCGATGGGTGAGAAATGACAAATGGATGTGTCATTCCGCGAGGTGGAGAGGCATGGAATCTTCCAGAAACTTCTCCTGTGACACTTGCCTCTCTAAATTCGACCAAGGATGAGTAAGAGATCATCAATCTCCAAGTGGAAGCAAGAACTATCAGAGGGAAGACACTAATCAAATCACAAGCTGACTCATCTCCCTTACAGATATCTATATATGGATCCCTCATCCCAGAGATCCAGAGGCTGGAATTTTGCATAATGTAAGGAATTGTTGTTGATTTCTTGAGACAACATCATAGTGTTGGGTGATCTAAGCTTTGTATGAGGTGAAGGAGGGCTTACTTGTTGATTGGATGATGTTGGGTCAGAACAACTGGTTGTAACTCCCTTGGCTCTTTCTTGTTTATCAATAAAAGCTATTCAAGTTTTCCTCCATACTCTTGTGTCATTTATGTTTTATGCATTTGTATGGTCAATTTACATCTGATCCTAGATTGTTTATGATTATAGATCCATGTTCTTATATAGTGTCATGCTACTGTGATCCTACAGGTACTTTGTGAAGCTGGGCGTACAAGGGAGCAAGTAGCGAAAGGCTATCAAGAGAGAGAGAGGAATCGAACTAGGAGATTAGCGCAAGACAGAGGTTGGTCTTCTTTGTTCTTCTCTCATCTATATTTCATAAAGGAAAAATGAAAGTAGCTTTACTTTGTTTGTTTCTAAGGTAGCTACCACACCTTAGTGGGATAAGCAGTTATGTGTAGACACTTTTCCCTGTAACAATGGCCTCCCGCAGCCCCTCCATGAGCTTCAGCTAGGATACTGCTTCATTCAAAATCAGGCACATAGCATCACAGTATCTCGTCCGATCCTATTTTATACAAGTGACCCGCAATAACAGAGAAGTTTGTTGTGCAAACCACTAATTCCTTCTTCTGTTGACTAGTGTACCCCTTTGGAGCCATCCCCATAGTCAAGAAGTGGATGATGTCTGCAAAATTATTGTCTACTACGCGCACCACGAAGAGCTACACATCATGCAGTCCTTCCTCCAAATTATTGGGCTCCTCTAGGGCTTCAATACATGACATATGATCTGGTTTGGCATTCAATATCCCTGGATTCACAATGACTTTGAAATCATACTCCTGAAACAACAATAGCCATCTGCATATTCCCCCCCAACACAGGCTTGTTGACCAGGTACTTTAATGGAGAATGGTATGTATACATCTTAAAATGTCCACCTAGCAAGTAATTCCTAAACTTCTAGAGTGCATACACCATAGTCAACCCTTCGCGCTCTGTCGTCGAATAGTTCTTTTCACCCTTCGATAGATCCCTTCTTGCAAATGCTATCAGGTGATTGAGTTCTCCTTCTCTGGCCTATGCCAGTACTGCTCCCATTGCAATACATGACGCATCCACATGCACATGAAATTCCTTCTTCTAATCCGGGAAGACTATCATCGGCGCGGTGACTATCTTTCCTTTTAACACATCCAGGCTCCATTGACATTCCTCATTCCAACAGATTGTAGCGTCCTTCTTCAACATTTTTTCCATCGGCGCGGTGATCTGGGCATAACTCTTGATGAACTTTTGGTAATAACCAGTATGACCCAGTGTTGTGCGCAGATGTTTAACACTTATTGGCGCCTCCAAATTAATTATAACCACGATTTTAGTTGGATCCACCATTAATCCTTGTCTTCACACTACATGACCCAACAACATTGCAAAAGGGACACAAAATAAACACTTTTTCAAGTTTAGCGCGATCTGATACCTCTGGCATGTATCCAACATCAAGTGCAAGCTATCTACATGGCACTTTACCGTCCCAAACACCGCCCATTCATCAAATTATACCTCCAAAAACTTGTGAATGAACTCTTTGAATGCCGCAATGACTACGCGTGAAAAGATTTCCGACGCATTCTTCAGTCCAAAAGGCATTACAGTATACTGAAAACATCCCCACTCGGTTGCAAAGGTCATCTTACTCCTGTCTTCTGGCATGATCTTAATCTAATGGTACCCCGAGAACCCATCAATGAATGAATATGCTTCTTTTCCTCCTACATTATCCAGCACTTCATCGGTGAACGGAGTTGGGAAAGGATCATGCACACAAGCCTCATTCAGCTTTGTGGGATCTACGCAAATCCTTATTTCATCCTTCTGCTTCTTTTCTTGAACGACCATAGGACTTACCCAATCGGACTCCTCCATTGGTTCAATGATACCTGCTTCCAACATTTTGTCCAACTCCAAGCGAACCTTTTCTTTGTACTTAGGATTGAGGCGATATGGCCTCTGCTTCATAGGCTTCACGTTCGGTTTCAACGTTATCTTCATCACTCCTAAATCGCCTATTGTCTCCTTCAGGTCTGAAAAAATTGTAGGTAACAAATCCTGGTATTCATGGAGCAATTCAACAACCTTATCCACCTTAGCATCATCCCAGTAATCCCCTATCTTTGCAAACTTTAGCTCTGCCTCTGTTCCAATGTTCACTTGTCTCATTTTCAGCGGCATGGTGATATCAGGATTCTCTATCTGCGGCCCCTCAACTTCGTGGTGAACTTCTACCTCTGGGATATTAATGTTCCTTGGATCCTCCTCATCTTCTTCAGCAGTCACATTGTAGCACTCGAGTGCATGACACAGCTGGGTGGTCCAATCAAGTTGAATCAAATGCAAGGGATCTTGCAGGGTTCTAAAGATCATTGCTTTGACCTCCTGTAGCGCTTCATCAATGCACTCAAATCCATCTTCAAAGCTGAATGTCATTAAGAAACCTTGTCCCAAAATATCCCATTCGTCTATGCCATGGTGGAGCTTTGTTTCCAAGTACCAATTCATTAGTATTATGTCTAAAGTGTGACAGAACAAATGCACCCACTTCAGTTGTGATTCTACTCCATAAGCATTAGTACATTTTTCCAAGTGGTCATGTGAATCACTCCTTCCATCGTATTTCTCTATCAATCGCACCTTTGGGTGACCAAACCGCACCCGCATCAATATTTTGTATTCTCAACATCCATCGAAATTGTCTTTATGCGTACCCCACCATCTTGCAGGCATAGCACGTGGCACCAAGTCCAAGGCTTAGAAGCGATGCTTCTCTGGCACTTCCCTTTCAAATGCATCCAAAAATTTATCAACGTCAGTTAAACCATCATAATAAGTAGACTTCTTACCTCCGATGATACACTGCGTAGCGATTTGGTCATCATGTTATAGCGTAGCGTAGAAACTTCGTGCAATATATTCTGCTAGTGTTCCAATTCCTCATGTGAATCTAATTTGTAGGAGATTTTGCGGCCCCATGAAATACATCCATCAACTGTCGAATTCACCTAATCTTGATCTCACACCGTTATCTTATAAATTTGGTCCAAATCACCGTCACTTTCATAATCGCGGACCGGTGTAGTATAGCGCGGTCCTTCTGCAAGGTCCAAAGGTACTACTACACGAAGCCATTTTCTTTCAAATGACATAGTTCGCTTCTTCAAATTGATCACCCCATTCATATCGATAGCCTAGTCAATCCCAAGGAGTGTGGGGTAGGGATTGTTGTCATCGATAATCTCTATCACTTCGAAATCCACCAATGCGCTCGTGCCTTCAATATCGATTGTCACTCCCTGCAATCTTCCTATGGGGATAATCTTTTGATGATTTTCCATCCTCAATTGAATAGGATACCACTGCAACGCAGGTCTCCCCATTCTCTCCCATGTTAGTTTCAGCAAAACCTTTGCATTTGACCCAAGATCCAAAATAACTTTGTCCATTTCATACTCTCCTATTTGCACGGTGAGCCTCATCTCACACTCTGTTCTTTCCTTATGCTTACCAATTTTTCTGACCACGTGTGATCCCTCAAGAGCATTGCCAGCACATTTATTGATCAACTCCTGTAATCCTTTTATGGCCTTGCTATCGCGTAGCAGCTTCATATAGGTCTCCAAAATGTAGTAAGCATGGATGGGTCCATTTCTTCAGACTACTTATCCTGACTTCCTGAGGTAGAAGCCTCAGCGAAGCTTTTCTTTGCTTCCATGAAGGTTTCTTTCACGTGCTCTAGATCAAAGTCGACCTCCTTCTCTGGAGCTTTGCAGACCCATTCACTTTCTTCAAGCTGCTTTCCCTTATCTTTTCCAGTCATCATTCCACTACGCAGCACAATATTCACATTAGGATCCTCTTCATGGGGTTCAGCCCTCATCATCTGCAGGTTTTGGGTAGGTTGCTGAGGCTGCGTCCCCTTTTCACGCATCTTAGTTATTAATATAGGGCAGTCTTTGTCACGTGGTTAAACTGAGTACAGTATTGGCATGACAGGCACATCGGGTTCGTATATTCTCATGCGTAGTGTCCTGGTCCCCCACAATTGTAGCAAATAACTTGCCCCCGCCCTCTCGCAGGTCCTCCTCTACCTCGACCTCGTCTGTGCCCCTGATATCCTCCTCGCGCTCCCCCAGCGCCCTGATCCAGAGGCCAAGTTTTTGTGTGCATTCGATGCACGAGAATTCTCTCCATCATTAACTCGTAACTACGATAATTGTGCTCCTCATCACCTACTAATTTGCAGAAGTTGCAGAAGAGTTGTTGTGGTGTCTATACAAATTTCTTCAGCAAGTGGAAATTATTTGTTGTATTTTTTCCAGCTTCCTGACAGATAGCACACCACAGGACAGTCCCTGTACTTGGCACTGCTTGAGCTTCCAACCTCAGAGGCATCGGCCCTCCTCCTGCAACATAATTCACGAAGACAAGGAAATGATCTTTATCATGCCCCTGACTCGTACATTTCAAACACCAAACTTCTTCATGCACCTCTGGCCGAGCCGCTCTATCCTTCTTCAGACTTTGGAATTCTAGGAAATGGTTTTGTAGCTTCGTGTGAATCTGCTAAACTCCCAAAGTAGGATCTTGAATTGGTGTCTCATGAAATCTCATCGCAATCTCCAGGGCCTCCTCCTGGGTCCCAATCTTTTGTTGTGATAAAGCAACCCTTAGATGAGGTAAGAGCGAAGCCACAAACCATTTGTGATGTTACCCATCTGTAAGACTCATGTTAGCTTAACGGATCTTGTGCTTCAATCTTTGATCTAGCTCCCAGGGTGTCTCGCTAGGCTTCATCATGATCCCCTTGAATCCATCAATTGATTACGCTTCAGCTTTGGGCCTCCTGAATTCCTTATTCAATGCAGTCTGAATGTCTGCCAACGCAACTGTCAGGTTATCAGTGAAGTACTTAATGTACCAAGTTAGTGCACGTTTCTTCAAAGAAGTAACCAATGTTTCTTTCTTCATTTGATCATCTGTAATTTTTTGGGCTTGCCACATAGCCTTTGCGACAAACCAAAACTGTTACGAGTCCTTATTACCCAAGCCCTCGAAAACGGGAAACTTCACTGTATTCGCCATATTACACGGTGGTGGAGGTGGTGGCGGTGAGGTGTATGTGGTGGAGGTGAAGATGGAGGTGGTGTGGGTGGGTGAGGTATTCGCAGAAACCCTCACCTTATTAGCAGGATAGCGCTCTACAGTGAAGCCTATGTTGATTCTTCGTTGTCACTCAGAGGAGGTTCAATCAGCAGGCTATACTCAAGTCATGTTCCCCTTCTATCCCTGAATAAATTTCCACTTCGCGTAGCTCCAAACATCAAGGTAATTGCATAACCTTATTTTCACACAAGAGCATTTTAATCCAAGTATTCAAAGATCTTAAATACTTACCTCGTGATCCCTTGAAGAATCATCGCTCTACTTCGTTGTAGCTGACCGATGTATCGACCGCGAATTCTGTCACAAATCCTCCGAGGACATGATCAAGCCAGTGATCAACGACACGCACGATCTTATCTTCAGAGGCTTCCAATATTCACATTAACTCTGGGGTCCACACTATTGGACCATTGATCCTCCACCTTCCCTGGCCATCTGCTAATTTAGCGACCCACTCGTATAATTCGACCGGGAAGGAAATGAAGAAAATTTCATGTATCTATGTGTATAGATACCTATCCAAACAATGTTCTTCCATCAATCACGGATTTATGTTTTCTTGCACTGCGAATTCATGGATTTTTATATCCAACCAATATTCAATTTCTTTCTTAGTTGTATTCCAGTGATGCAACTTCACACATCTCTTTATGCATATCTTGGTCCCGACAACGGAACCATTTGTTGGCTTAGTGGGTCCTAACTCAGTTTCAAAGTTAAGTTTTCCAAACAAATCCCTACACTACTGGCCCTTTTGGCATCAACCCACGAAGCGCAGACTGAAGTCTCACCCAAAGCAATATGGGGGGATGTTGGAACCAAGTTTCCACACCCAGAGATGATTGTGATGCCATTTATGCCCTAAACCTACCTTCGCGCAGATCTATAAGCTCTTAAGGCTTATCGACATAACTCCCTCTTACCAACCTCTAGGCCTTTGCAAATGTCTACGACTGTCTTTCACGGACCCTAAACAGGCGAATCAACCACTTACACGCCTCTGTAATCACTCCTAAATATGTTATTACCCAGATTGGCTTAAGTGTCTGATATCTTTAGCATGTGATAAGATATTCTTCGCATAAATAGATATTATTACTTGCATTCATATAACAGTTTAAACCATGAAGAATCGCGCATCAATACAGTATTAAATCATAAACCCAATATTCATCATAACATAAATGACTTCATTTTTAAGAGAAGTAAATGGACAAAACACAGATATTTCCAGAATAATCTCTTTATTGATACTTCAGATTTTCTTACAGGCTCAAGACTACCCTGCGAACTTAGTTGTAGGGGTCCACGCACATAGCTGCGGACTCTACTCCAGGCCTCTGTGCACACAGCTCTATAGCCTTTCTTCTACTCTAAGACTCCTCACTCTTCAACTCTAATGACCCATTACATTCATCATCTCTTATTTATTATCCCTTAGACTCTCTAAGACTCTCCTTTTTATACACTTATCTACTAAAGCTGACACAACTTACATAAAATAAGGGAAAATCCCTTTATGACACTATATATGCGCTCCACGACCATAACTTGCAAAGACTTTACACTTTACATCACAAAAACTTGGACTTTCTGCCCCAAAAATTGGGCTTTTGCCCCAAATTTGACCATAGGGGACCCTATCCCAATAGAAAATCATATGGAAAACAAATTTCCTAGTTTCTAAAATGATCTTACTACATTTCTTTGCAATGATCAAAGATATTGTGGTAGGCGGGGCTATCTCCGATATCTTGTACAACTTATTGCCCAAATTAATAATCATAGAGCGAGGCCTAGACTCATATTCAGCATGTCACTTCAAAAAATATGGTTTTCCTAATAATACATCACAAACTTCACGATGGGAAACATCACACAGTACCTCATCTGTGAAGGGCTTGACGTTGTAGGAAAGGTGACACTGTTGGCTAACACGAAGATATTTTCCTTGGTGAAGCCACCCGATGGTGTACGATTGTGGATGTACTATAGTTAGTAGGCCCAGATACTTTACGATCTCTGCTAAAATGAGTTTGTTTTGACTCCCGTTGTCGATAATGATCTGCAATGGAGAACACTTCAACCATATCTGTGAGTGGAAGATGCGTTCCCCCTCCTTTGGATCTTTAGGCTCATTCTTCTGGATCTTAGCAATGGCCACAGTGGCACTGGGATCCACATCAATGATCTGATTCCCTTTTCATTCCCCTTGTTGGGTACTGACTCAAAGTCAGAACATGCCTCTGATTCGGAAGCCTTTAGCTCAGCCACTAGTGACGTCTTGGCCTGACCTCACTCGTGTTATGACTGGAGCTCTTATGGAACTCACGCCATTTTCCTGTGTCCTTGTTTGTCTTCGTGGTGTTTTTCTTTTCTTGTGGCTTCGGCGGGTTGTCTTAGGTCACTCCACCTTGGCTTTTTCCCTTGCTCTGTGGTTTGGGGGCACATTTCCCTTGCTTCAAATTCGCAGATCCAAAGTCTCGCTTCTTCTATTTAAACTTTTTCTCAATCTTAACAGAGTATCAGTACATCGTGTCAAGCGAGGAGATGTCCAGGAACTCCATCTCATCCTAGATGTACCTATGTAGGTAACTACAGTACTTGAGTACCAAATTTTTCTCAATATCCTTGATACCCAACTTTGTTCGAAGGGTATGAAAGACATTGGTAAACTTTGGCACGTCTTTGGCCCTTCCCTACCGCAACGTGGTCCACTTTATGTGTTTATCTGCATAGCTCCCAACAGGGTAGTACTGCTCATTGATGGCGTCTCAGAATGAATTCCAAGTGGGTGCAGCTGAAAATAGTGAGGGTTTATTTTCATCCTTCTTCTCACAGTAGGATTCCCACCAGTACTTAACATGGGGGGCGGATTTGAGAAGTGAAAAAGTGATATTTTCTCGGCTGGAATCATGAACAAAAAAATATCCTTCTAGCAGATTTAACCATTTATCTACGGCATCTGCATTTATCTGACCTTCAAATATGGGGATGTGAAAGTTAACTTGCACCTTAAAGGGCATGGTTCTCCCAGAGTAGCTGCTGGAAGAAGATGTGTCGCCTTTGGGTAGCCACTGAAGGATCTGGGAAAAGTTGTCCATCATCGCGTTCCTCTGTCACTCGAGGGCTTCTTCGAGCAATATTTTGAAAGGATATCTTGCCCCCTCATCTTTATTCTCTTGTGTCATGGGAGTTCGTCAGGATTTGCGAGGTTGGTCTTGCAAAGGTTCGACCATTTTGATCCCTAACGCTTTATATCCCGACCTCGATGCGGACATGCAAAGAAAAAGAAGGAAGATAATAATGCTCTGATACCACTGATCTAAACTTAAATATGAATGCAAAAAATCACTGATATAACCATAAATACTGATATGCAGCAGAAATAACACTTCATTTCATTAATATCAAAAACTGAAATATGCTTACAAATAGAATGGAAATAAAACTAGCTCGGGTGATGGTAGCTTATCTCTATGAAGAGATGTGGTAGTTGCATGCCTCTGAACTGTGTTACAATAAGGCTCAAAGGCCTATTTATTATTCAGAAACAATGAAAAACCATAAACATCCAAAAACCTAACCCTAGGAGATGAAGCGCCAAAATTGTGGGCTCTGTTTGGGTAAATTGGTACATCAACTTCCCAGGGTCGTAACTTTTGCATACGATCTTTGTTTGGCTATCATATCACCTTATTTCAAAGAGAAGGCCGAAAAAAACCAGTGCACTAGTTTGGGACTTTTTCAGTCTCCCTGTTTTCCCTAAAAACGTCTTTTAGTCCCTGAAAACAACTCTAGAAATTTAGGACCCAAAAAACTACCAAAAATAGTAAGTTTTGCTACAATTAAGGAAACTGAAAAGAAACAACGGTGGGGGTCCAAGCGGAATAGGCAAATGGACACCAATATCCACCTGGATCAAATGTAGCTATTGGAGGAGATATCAATCCTCCTTAACAATTCTCATATAAGTATGAGACTCCTATGTTCAAATATATTGTTATGACCTGTAGATTTCATGTTTACGATATGTTTGACGAAATGCCTGTCATGGCTAGTAGGGGTCATATTGAGTTCTTGTTCAAATTTTTCCTTTAGTATCCTTTTTTCAATGTTATTTATCGATTCCATAAGTTTCATGAATTTCTGGACTTTGGCCTGAGTCCTGACCCTGAAAAAGTTGCACAAAATATGGGGTCATTGGCACAAAACTGCTAAAAAAGGCCACAGTCACATGCATGCCTTGTTGTGGGAGTGACTGGAGGGTCTCAGTTGCATGCATGGCTTGTCATAGGATTGGATGGGGGTCTATACTAGCAAAACATTAATTTTTCTCAGGAATTGGGTACCTGGAAGGGTTGGTTGTCCCCTCAAGGTTTTGTAGCTCCTGAGGAAGGTCAGATTAGTCTTGTCTTATCAGTTCCACTTCCTTAACTATACTTGTGGAGTTGAATCATATCATAGTAACTCTTCGTCACATGTTTACCCCGGGGGACCAATTAGCCTGGTAAATGTGGGAGGAGAGTGTTACATAGTGGTATCAAAGCATGGTTTCGTTCTCCTTTGGTGATGTTTGGTTCTCCTTTCTCTATGGATTAATTTTTTGTCATGCGTACATATCAGTTACATATATGTTCATTATGCTTGTGTTTTATGTGTTTGTTATGAATGCATGGGACTAGTCATTGTTTCCATTGTGATTTCATGCAGAAGTTGATGGTGTTGTTGTTGGATGTATTTGTCGTGAGTATGTGTCGATTATGCACTTGTTATGCATGCCAATGGCTATATGTCATTATGCATACATTGACATGTTTATAGTTGTCGTGCATGAGGTCATGGTATGTGGTTGGTATGGTCATGCATGATAACTGGATAATGGTTCAAATGATGTTTATGTACTGATATTATTATGTTTATACATGTATTGTGATAATCTCATTGATCTTGCAGACAAGATATCCTCCCATGAACTACACTGAGGTACGTTGGTTTGTTTATAATTTGGTTTAGCTGACATGATATACCTTGAAAGAAGAGAAGATCAAAGATGAATAGCAAGATGGTATACTACATCTCACGGGATTCTCCCTATAGATTAGATGAGAAGGCTGGTGAGGGATACTCTCTTGACATAGAAGAGACTTCGAGAAGTTTGAAGGAAAAAAAAGGAGTTGCAAAGAAGATAATGAAAGAATCATTCAAACACAAGAGAGACTTGCTAGGGCACAAGAGAAACAATCAAAGGTCAATGTAGTGATTATTCAGAGCTTGTCATACTTGCAGATACAAGGGCCGCTTAGAATCAATCATGGATAGGAGGACAGGACTAATGGAGCATATGGTGGTAGGTCACATGGTAGGCACAAGTCAGATAGAGATGACAATATGAGATATGGCAAGTTACTATATACACTTGATAGACAAGGCAATGGACATGGGCTTTACTCTAGTTCTGGTTCTCACAGGTATCATGGTCATCATTGTCATCATCCTTACAACAGAAGTGACAGGGGATATTTTCTGGATGATTTGAAGAAATAAAAAACACCTACATTTAATGGGTAAATGAATAGGTCACAGGATGCAGAATTTTGGTTGCTTGGGATGAATAAGTTCTTCAGATTGCGCTATTACTCAGAGAAAATTAAGCCCATAATAGCTACATTCAGTTTTAAAGGTGAAACATTCATCTAATGGGAATATTTACATAATTTCATAGGTATTCATGAAGAGGAGTTGACTTGGAGTGAGTTCGAGAGACTTTTCAGAAAGAACTATCTATCAGAGAGATACTATGATGACAGGGAAAAATAATTCTATGAGCTGAAGATGGGATCCATGACCAATGAGGAGTACACTAGAAAATTCTTGGAATTATTGAGGTATGTGCCTTATCTTAAG
Source organism: Pinus tabuliformis (assembly GCA_031772625.1). Classification (NCBI taxonomy): domain Eukaryota; kingdom Viridiplantae; phylum Streptophyta; class Pinopsida; order Pinales; family Pinaceae; genus Pinus; species Pinus tabuliformis. The sequence goes on along the minus strand of CM062804.1, from coordinate 632,592,254 downwards.
GAGGAGAAGGTGAAGATTCATAGATTCATTAGTGGGTTGCTGATAACATTCAAGGACAAGATTGAGTTTGATGAGCCTAGATCATTGGAGGAAGCCATCAAGAAGCTAAAGCATTATTGTGAGAAATCAAAGTGTAGATGTGAGTCTAAGAAGATTTGGAAAGGTAATGAGAATAATAAAGGAAAATTGGATGAGAAGGGAACAATACCTCGAGACACAGGTAAAAAAGAGAATGCAGCACTGCCTAAGAAGTTCAATGCATCTGACAAAGGATAGGGATTTCAGACTGAGGAGAAGAACAAGGGTGATGATAGGAATCCCTTGCAGTGTTGGACTTGTGGAGGAGAGAATCGCAGGAGTGATTGTACACGACATCAGGGTGGTAGACCGCAGATATATAGTGCTCAGGAGACACAGACGGTGGGGGATGTTATACAGAGTATTCCATGGATTTATGCAGCATTGGATGACAGGTAGGCATATCAACATGTGTCTATTATCAAGATGGACGGTAAGTTTTCTGATTGAATTTTTTCTATTTTGATTGACCTTGGATCTGATTATAGCTATATTAATCTTGACCTGGTGGATAAGTGTGGTTTGAATAAATAAGTGCATGCAGAGTCTTGCTTAGTGCAGTTGGCTACAGGTACTAAGAAGAGAGTTCATCACTAGGTAAGAGCTTGTGCATTTGAGTTGAATGGTATGTCTACATCAGCGCATTTGAATGTGATTCCGTTGGGATCATACAATATGTTGTTGGGTATGGACTGGTCTTATCTTCATAGGACCAAGGTGGATTTTTATGAAAAGGAAATTGAGTGCTTGGATGACAATCGGGAACAAAGAATTTTGTAGGGTGAGAAGAAGGAAACATCAGTTAGAATGGTGACAATTATGTAGGAAAAACACAGTGATAGGAAAGGGTGTGTGTTATTTGTAGTACACATTTCCAGTGACAAAGGTAAGGAATTTGAGGATGAAGATGTATTGAGGAGGTATTTGGTTTTACAGCAGTTTCAGGATGTGTTTTTGGTAGGGATTTCAGAGTTGTCACCTCACAGGGAAGTGGAACTTTCTATTGAGTTGGTACGAGGGGTAGCACTAACATCAAAGGAACCATACACAATGAGCACACCATAGTTAGTAGAGCTGAAGTTTAAATTGAAGGAAATGCTTTACAAAGGATACATTAGGCCAAGTGTGTCACCTTGGGGTGCACCAGTGTTGTTTATGAAGAAGAAGGATGGTACTCTCAGGTTATGCATTGATTACAGGCAGCTGAACAAGGTAACCATCAAGAACAGGTATCTGATGTCGAGGATGGATGACTTATTTGACCAGTTGAAGGGAGCAGCAATGTTCTCAAAGATTGACTTGAGATCCAGATATCATCGGGTATGCATTAAAGAAGAGGACATTTACAAGACTATGTATGGGAACTATGAGTTTGTTGTAGGTCCATTTGGTTTGACTAATGCTCCAGCTATTTTTATGTGCTTGATGAATATTGTTTTGCGTCCTTATCTGGACAAGTTTGTTACTGTATTCATTGATGATATATTGGTATATTCTAATAATGAGGAAGATCATGTTGAACATTTAGCAGTAGTGTTGATATTTATAAGAGAGCACCAGTTGTATGACAAGCTTAGAAAATTCAATTTCTTTCAGACATAGGTACATTACTTGGGACATGTTGTTTCCAAGGAAGGCATAGCAGTGGATCCAAAAAAGATAAAAGCTATCATGGAATGGGCGGCTCCTAGAAATGTGGATGAGGTAAGATCATTCATAGGGTTAGCAAGTTATTATAGGAGGTTCATTAGGAACTTCTCTCAGATTACTTATCTCATTACATCATTGCAGAGGAAATGTAAGAAATTTGAATGGACAGAGGAATTTCGATCCAGTTTTGAGCAGTTGAAGCAGTTGTTGACAAATGCTCCAGTTTTAAAGATTGCAAATCTGGAAAAAGAGTTTGTGGTGTGTACAAATGCTTGCAAGATAGGACTTGGTGGATTCCTGATGCAGGAAGGATAGGTAGTGTGCTATGAATCAAGGAAACTAAATGAGCATGAGAAGAATTATCCGACACATGTTATTGAGTTAACAGTGATCGTCCATGCATTGAATATGTGGATACACTATCTTCTTGGAAAGAGGTTTGTATTGATGAGTGATCACAGTAGATTGAGTTATCTATTTGACCAACCGAACCTAAATACCAAACAAGCTAGATGGTTTTCCACAATAAGTGAGTTCGACTTCAAGATCAAGTACATTAAAGGTAAAGAAAATAAGGTTTCATATGCTCTTAGCAGGAGAGTACAAGTAATTCATATAGTAGCTATGAGCTCCTGTGGGACAGATTTATAGGATTGAATCTTGTAGGAAGGACAGCATGATGACAGGTATAGGGAGCTTATGCATAGATTACAGCAAGGTACAGGTGATCAGGATGTGGACTATCATCTCGCAGTAGATGGTTTGGTCAGATTGATGGATAGGATATGTGTGTCAGACAACAGAGATCTCAAGAAGCTTATATTGATGGAATTTCATGTTAAATAGTATTCAGGTTACCCAAGATATCATAATACATTGACAGCAGTGAAGAAGTTCTATTATTGGTTGAATTTGAAGAAGGAAGTGGCAGATTTTGTGGCTAGGTGCTTGGATTGTCAACAGGTAAAAGCAGAGTGTAAGCATCCAAGTGGTCTACTATAGCCGATTTTGATTCCAGAGTGGAAATGGGAGGTCATTTCCATGGATTTCATTACAGTGTTTTCAAGGAAATCCAGACAACGTGATTCTATTATGGTTGTGGTTAACATGTTGAAAATGGTAGTGCACTTCATTCCAGTAAAGTCTACATATTAAGATAATGATGTAGCACAGGTCTTCATCATAGATGTAGTGAGGTTGCATGGTGTTCCGAAGAAGATTGTGGCATACAGGGATTCGAAGTTCACTTCTAGGTTCTTGAAAAAGTTGTTTCCAGGTTTGGGTATAGAGTTGACCTTCAGTATAACTTATCATCCGCATGAATATGGACAAACAAAGAGGGTCAACAGGATTTTGGAGGAAATGTTGAGAATGTACGTCATGCATCAACAGTGAAAGTGGGAAGAGTATCTTCCATTAGTTGAGTTCGCTTACAACAATGGGTATCAAGAATATTTTAGGACGAACCCATTTGAGGAACTCTATGGGTAGAGTTGTAACACTCCCATCAGTTGCAATGATCTAGTAAACAGGGTGTTAATAGGACTATACATATTGCCATAGATGGAACAAGAAATGTAGGTTATCAAGAAGAATTTAAAGGCAGTGCGGGATATAGAAAAGAATTATACATATCAGAATAAGATGTTTAAGGAGGTATAGGTTGGGGATCAGTTGTACTTGTGCATCAAGACCAAGAAGATCTCCTTGAGGATTGGATCATGTGCCAAGTTGGCACCTCAATATTATGGACCTTTCAAGACTCTTGAGAGGATTGGACCAGTAGCCTACCGACTAGCACTGCCTCTGACAGTGAAAGTCCATGATGTTTTCCATGTGTCATTGCTTAAGAAGTATGTTAAATATGTTGACCATCTGATTGACTGGTATGTATTGCAGGTGGAGACAGAAGGATAATTCCAGCAGGAACCTCAGTTCGTTTTTCATAGAAAGATGCTCATGCTCTGGAACCGAGCAATCACAGAGGTTAAAGTGCAATGGAATCACTTTGGGCCCGATGAAGCTACATGGGAAATGGTTGATCAAATGCATGCTATGTATCCTTCTCTATTCACTGGTTGATCAGATGTCTTTTGGTAGATGTTTTGGTATATGTATATATGTGTATCGATGTGAATATCGCCATGAGCTTTGTTATAAAGCTCCAATAGGTGGTATGGTTTTCATGTTGTTATGTTGTTATGCCTGTCATGTTGGTTTGATTTCTAGCAAGTTGTTCATTGTAAATACTATAACGAGATAAGTTATAAAGCTCTGTGGGCAGTATGTTTTTATTTTCAGTGGTATTTCTAGTTCTAGGTGTCATTGAACATTGAGGACTATGTCCCCCCAAGGGGGAGGGTTATGTAACAACCCTGGTCAAAAATCCATGTAATAAATTTAGTAAAGGAAAATTAATAACCAAGGTCATGGGACATGTATTCCAAGCTAGATGTTAGGAAAAAACATAGTAATGGGGGTCACTTATGCTTAATAAATGGCTATGGAAATTAGCAAAGGCAATAGAAAAGGTTTTGGAAAGGCATGAGGCATTTATTGGAATTTTATTTATGAAAATAATGGAAAATAGGAGAAACGAAAGGTGAAAGGTCGCAGGTTGTATATGAGGAGGAAAATGAAGGAAAATAATGGAAAATGAAAAAATAGAGTCCTTGTTGATAAAAAGGCTTCTAAAGATCAGTTCATGGCTTTTTGTCAATTCAGTTTTTTGTCAATTTTAGCTTGGAGCTCCTCTTCTATTCTCTCTCTCATACTGTTAGACACTTAGAGTTTTCTTGGAGCACTCTAGGAGGAGTTTGGCATACTTGGGATTTGGAGCAAGGAGGCAAAGGAAAAGCAGGAAAGCACAAGAGTACATTGGGATCAGCAACTATAGTGGGTTTTTCTTACAGGTATCAGGTTGCATGTATCATTTCCTTGCTAGTTTTGGCATGCATGGCACATGCATATGGTTTCTAGGTTATGATATGTCATTGGCATGGAGGATTTCCTAGATTGACAGTGGTTTTTCCTAGCCTTTCCATTTCCTAGATAATCGTGGTGTTGTGGGTTTGTTTCCTTTTATTTTCTACTTGGCTCTCATGTTTCTTATGGTTGTGGGTTGAGTTACTAGTTCTTGGAGCCTTGTTTGGACAAACACTTTGGAAGCCCTATAACAGCTTGGGTTGAGTTAATAGTCCTGGAAGCCTTGGTTGGACAAACGATTTGGATCCCTTGGTGGGTTGAGTTACTAATCTTGGAAGCCTTGGTTGGATAAATGATCTGGAGCTCGGCATAAGCTGTGGGTTGAGTTACTAGTCCTCGAATCCTCAGTCGGAACATGTTATCAAATTATATATTACAGAGCAACGGAACACATAAAATATTGCAGAAATATAAACACAGAAAACACATAAAACAAGAGAGACACAGATATATGTGGTTCACCCAATTTGGGCTACGTCCATGGAGAAATAGCCAATCCTTCCTTTTATATTATCCAGCAAACTGGAGAGATACAACCTATATTAGATCCACCGTAATTCCCTCTTCTCTCTCGCTCAATCTCTTCTCTCTTGTCGCTCAGAATATAGATCTACATAGATTCAATACAATTCCCTCATATATAGTGAGGGGTTGCCTTCTAGGGGAAAAAAAAACCCTAAATTAGGCATAACGTCTAATGTCAGATCTCCGCCTAATGAACGACCCAGATTGACTACAAAATTATAAAATTTTACAAGGAAATTTTACATATATTTTTAACTTTGGGGGCGCTGCCCCTGATCCCCCCGCCAAGGGGGGGCTCCCAAAGGTCGTAGCCGCCCCCCCTGGACCCCCCCTACAGCATATATTTTACGGGCGACGTTGCTACCACATTACAAACTGGAGTTAAATGTGGCGATACCTCTAAATAAAGAAGATAATCAGGCTCCACACCCAACAATCTCCCACTTGGAGACTAATTATAGAAACTCCACCACTGCTTCATTTGTTGGACAATGACTCCACTTTGGACTTGGTTGTTTCTCATCTTCTTTATCATACTTGAAGACCAATTGAAAGTGAGCAGATTCCCAATTTCTCCCTAGTTACAACTTTTGTTAACATATCTGTAGGATTCTGGCTAGTGTGTATCTTTTCCAACTTCAACTGTCCATCTTCCAATGCTGACTGTATGAAATGGTACTTGAGTTGTATATGTTTAGTCTTGGAATGAAATGCAAAGTTCTTTGCAAGATGTATGGCACTCTGGTTGTCACTGTATAACCTGCCCAACTCCTGCTTCTTACCCAATTCATCCAGAAACCTTTGTAACCAAATCATTTCTTTACTAGCCTCTGTAGCAGCAACATACTCTACTTCCATTGTTGATATTGCAACAACACTTTGCAGTTTTGAGACCCAACGGACAGTTGTTCCACCTACAATAAACACATACCCTGTTGTGCTCCTCCTGTTATCTCTATCACCCGTCATATTTGCATCAACATATCCCTGTAGAGCAATGTTTGAACCACCAAAGCATAATGCTTGATTTATGGTACCTCTCAAATACCTAAGAATCCACTTCACCATCATCCAATTTTCTTTTCCTAGATTTTTCATGTACCTGCTTACAACTCCCACTGCATGTGAAATATCAGGCCTTGTGCAAACCATTGCATACATTAAGCTTCCAACTACCGATGCATATGAAACTTTAGACATATGAGCAATTTCTTCCTGAGTCTTGGGACACTCCTCCTTACTTAATTTGAAATGGCTAGCCAAAGGTATACTAACCGGTTTTTCATTCTGCATATTAAATATTTTCAACACCTTTTCTATGTACTCACTTTGAGACAAAGTTAATTTGCGGTTCTTTCGGTCTCTAGTTATTCTCATACCAAGGATTTGTTTTGCAGCACCCAAATCCTTCATTGCAAATGAGGTCGCCAATTTTCTTTTGAGCACATTTATTTCCTGCATGTTAGAACCTGCAACAAGCATGTCATCTACATACAATAACAATATAATATAGCTTCCATCATTTTGCCTTTTGAGATAAACACAATGATCATAGTGCCATCTAGTATAACCTTGTTCAGACATAAACCTTTCAAATTTTAGACTGCCTTGGAACCTGTTTTAAGCCATACAAGCTCTTCTTCAACCTGCACACTAGTTTCTCCTTCCCTTTTACCTCATATCCTTGTGGTTGCTGCATATATATCTCTTCCTCCAAAACCCCATGGAGAAAGGTTGTCTTTACATCTAACTGCTCAAGATGCAAATCTTCAGCTGCTGCTAGACATAAAATAGTTCTGATTGAAGTCATTTTAACAACAGGAAAAAATATCTCATCAAAGCCTATACCCTTTTTTTTACAAACCCTTTCACCACAAGTCTAGACCTTTTTCTACCTCCATCTTCTTCCTTCAACTTGTAAAATCATTTATTCTGCAATGTTGTTTTACCTGCAGGCAACCTGACTAAGTCCCAAGTTTGGTTATGTGCTAAGGAGTCCATCTCTTCTTTCATGGCTTGCTCCCACTTCTTCCTGGTTTCTACCTGCACTACTTCTTCATAACATTCTGGTTCACCAGAATCAGTCAACAGTACATAATATAATGAAGGATAGTATCGTTCAGGGGGTCTACTTATCCTGGTAGATCTTCTAACCCCACTTTCATTTGTTTGAGGTGCTTGTTTCTGTTGTGGTTGTTGTTCTGGCTGTTGATCATTATGATTTTCAGGCACCATCACTTTTTCTGTGATCTCATCAAGCACTGCATATTATCTGTTTTATTTTTCTTGTTTCTTGTCCTGCATCTGATCCTTATACAAAACCTTTTCATTGAATATGGCATCTCTGCTCCTAATGATTTTGTGTTTTTCATAATCATTAAAGCGATAACCAAAATCATTAACACCATATCCAATAAAATTACATTTCTTTGATTTTGCCTCAAGCTTTGTTATATTTTCTTTATTAATGTGGACAAAGGCTTCACAACCAAAAGTTTTTAAAAATGAGTAGTTTACCATTTTACCTATCCATGCCTCCTCTGGAATACCACCATCCAAGGAACTTGAAGGCCCTCTGTTTATTAGATAAACAGCAGTATCTACAGCATCTACCCAAAATTGTAAAGTAAATCTTGCATGCAATCTCATGCACCTTGCACACTCCATTATTGTCTTGTTCATCCTTTCTGACACACCATTTTCTTGCGGTGTTCCTGGAACTGTCTTCTCTCTGCGAATTCCATTCTCTAAACAGTACCTATCAAATCTTTGTTGCAATATTCACGTCCATTGTCTGATCTGAGACACTTCAACCTTTTTCCTGTCTCATTTTCAACCAAAGCTTTCCATTTCTTGAAAGTATCAAATACATCAGATTTATTTTGAATACAATAAATCCAGGTTTTCCTATTTGCATCATGAATAAAAGTAACATAATAACGAGAGCCACCAAGAGATGATACCTGAGCAGGTCCCCATACATCTATATGCACAAGCTCTGATTTTTCGCTCTTCTTTTCTTTCCCAACTCTGAGGAATCTGACTCTCTTATGTTTTCCATAAACACAATTCTCACAGAACTTTAAATCAACATGCTTCAAACCTGGCAACAAATTTCTTGAGTGAATAATCTGCATCCCCTTCTCACTCATGTGCCAAAGCCTATGATGCCAAAATTCTGTATCTTCTCCTATAGAGGTTAAAGCATTAACAAAATTATAAATACCATTGCATAAATACAATGTACCAACCTTTTCTCCTTTTGCTTTTACCAGGGATCCTTTAGTGACCTTCCAGGTTTTATCTGTAAAACTAGTCACACAGCCTTCACCTCCCAACTACCCGGTTGAAATAAGATTTTTCTTGAGATCTGGAACATGCCTTACCTACTTCAATAGCCATTGATTTCCATTCTGTTGTTTTATGAAAATTGTACCCATTCCAATGATTTTACAGGGTTTATCATCACCCAATTGAACCTATCCAAAATCTTCTTGAACATAATCATAAAAATGTTTCCTATCAGGTGTGGCATGGAATGAGGCCCTGAATCTACCACCCAGGCATCAATAATATTTTCTAAAGAAAGAATCAAAGCATATTGCAACACATCACCTGTCACATTCACTTCATGATTGTTTTCTTGTTGCGTGTCTCCTTCTTTTCCCTTCTAAGACTTGCAGTCTTTCTTCAGGTGTCCTTTCTTCCCGCATTTCTAGCACACTATCCCCGATCTAGACTTGGATCTACCTTTCGACTTACTGAGATATTCTGGGCTCTTTCCTCTTTCCATTTTTCTTCCCCTAGTCTCTACAGTCAAACCATTACCTAATGCCTCACCGGAGCTTTTCCGTCGCATTTCCTCGCTAAGGATTTCACCGACAACATCATCAAACTTTAAAGTACTAGATCCAGAGACAGAGTTACTAATGGCCATAACTAAACCATTCCAACTTTCTGGCAATGAGCACAGAAATAACAGAGCCCTAACTTCATGATCAAAAGTTATCCCTATATAACTTAACTGACTGGTAACTGTATTAAATTCATTTAAATAATTAGCAACAAATCCACCTTCTGACATTTTCATATTAAATAAACACTTCATAAGAAATACCTTATTTGAGGTCGAGGGTTTTTCATATAGTTTGGCCAATGTCGACATTAAACCCTCTGTTGTCACTTCCTTTGAAATATTAAACGCTATCAACGCCACTAGGCAGAGCTATATTGTTCCAAATGCCTTTTTGTCGAGAATATCCCATTCTGTCTCTGTCATACTTGTCAGTTTCTTTTCCTTTCTGCTCAATGGTTGGTACAGATCTCTCTGATACAGATAATCTTCCATTTGCATCTTCCACATCTAGTAGTTTTGGCCCTTAAATTTTTTGACCCTAAACCTACCATATTTTGCCATTGCTCCCACTCAAACCAGGAACCCTTCTCTCCTATGAGTTTATCAGCCAAATAAACCTTATGCCCTGATACCAGTTGTTAGAAAATTATATATTACAGAGAAATGGAACACATAAAATATTACAAAAATATAAACACAAAAAATGCATAAAACAAGAGAGACACAGATATACGTGGTTCATCCAATTTGGGCTATGTCCACGAAGAAACAACTAGTCCTTCCTTTTATATTATCCAGAAAATTGAAGAGATACAACCTACAGCAGATCCATTGTAATTCCCTCTTCTCTCTCACTCAATCTCCTCTCTCTTGTCGCTCAGAATACAGATCTACATAGGCGCAATACAATTCCCTCATATATAGTGAGGGGTTGCCTTCTAGGGAAAAAAACCCTAAATTAAACATAACTTCTACCGTCAGATCTCTGCCTAATGAATGGCCCAAATCATCGCCCCCCCTGGACCCCCCCTGCAACGTATATTTTACGGGCAGCGTTGCCACCACATTACGAACTGGGGTCCAATGTGGCGATACCTCTAAATAAAGAAGATAATCAGGCTCCACACCCAACAGAAAAAACACTCTGGAGCCCTTGACAACTTGGGTAGAGATCGATCTAGTGACAGTTAGTGATGTTCAATCGTGAGGTGGAATCACTAGTTAAGGGTTGAGGTGGTTTGGCCTTTGGAAACCCTAGTTTGGTTTTGTTTCAATTGTTTCATGAGATCCCACATTCATGCTTGGAATATGGTGAGGTAGTGATTAGAATATAGCCGCATGCATGCCTTCTTGTGGGAGCGACTAGAGGGTCTCAGTCCCATGCATGGCTTGTCATGGGAGAAACTAGGGGCCTATATCAGCAAAACATCACTTTGTCTCATTGGTTGGGCACTTGGAAGGGTTGGTTGTCTCCTAAAGGTTTTATAGCTCCTGAGGAAGGTTAGATTGGTCTTGTCTTGTCGATTCCACTTCCTTAACTATACTTGGGGATTTGAATCATATCATAGTAACACTTTGTCACATGTTTACCCCAGTGGACCAATTAGATTGGGTAAATGTGGGAGGAGGGTGTTACAGCCTTAGCCAACCTTAGTTTTGATACCATGTTGATAAATATAAAGGGTTATCGTTAGTATGATTTCTCTTCTACTTGATAATTGATTGTGATACCTTTTTACTTTTTCTTATTTAATAACTTCTTCTCTTGTTATAATGTTATTCTTATCATAAAACAACTACCAAAAATAAGAAGATCAACAGTACACTAGAACACGGGATATTAGCTCCAAGCCAGGGCCAAAACCTCTCCACTTGAGAGGAAAACCCACAAATCTCTTATATTCTTATAGATTCTTCAATTGATGAATTCTAAGACCTCTCCACCAAGACAAATACCCTTCCAAGACCAATTCTGACCTTCTTGATGATGTGCTTCCTTTGTCCAAGTCAAACCCAGTCAAATCTCTTCCAGCAGCACAACTTCGAGCCCCGGTTACAAAATTTCAGCCTCTGCTATAGGTCTGAAATTTTTTAACCCTGCAACAACTAATGCATCCACATGGGTGAGCTAATTGAGGGCTTCTAAGGCTTCTCTTGACCTTTTCTTGAGTTTATCTTCCTTCTAGGGTTTGAGGATGACCTAATGGACCTTCCTTCTACCTTCTTTCTACAATTTCTATAAGTTTGATCTTGCAACAGCAAAACCCCAACCTCCTTTCCTTCGCATGCATGAAAAGAGATAGAAAAGTAACCCAAACACTTGTCTTCATCCTTCTCCCTTCTTTATTGGCCTTCTTCTTCTTCTCCTTCACTTTAATGATGAGAGGATGAACGATGTTCTAAGGAGGTCGAGTTCCCTCCTATATATAGGCTTCCAAGGTGGACAAAATACCCTAGTTTAGGTCGACTTATTAGCTTCCATGCCTAATTGGTCTTGGAGGGTATCTTGACACTTTAAAATATAAAAATAATTATTTTTACAAGTTACAATGTGCCTGATGGGGTCTTCTTCATATGACAATGACTCTTTTGAATTCTTGACCCTATGGCAAACCCTAGAAGCACTTAATGGGTGCTTCACCTCTAAAATAAAGGACCTTGAGCATGAAACCCATGCTCAAAATAAAAATAATATTTTTTATTTCATTTTACAATATACAAGAATCAAAAGTACATTTCATATTTATGAATATTGAACCTAGTTGCACATTTTTCAATGGAGTAGAAGCAAGAAAGGTTATAATTAATACACAATTTTCATTTGAATATTTGTAATTGTAATCCATACTACAGTTTTCTTATAACACATGAAATACCTCCAGCACTGAGTTGAACATCAGTTTCAAGAGGCAATCCACTGTCACTAGGCTCGTTTATTATATCTACACTGCTTGCCTTCTTTTTACAATCAAGCACAATATTTTATGGCCAAAAATGATAACGAATAGATTGTACAAGTAATAATCTATAAATGCTCTTTTTTGTTTTTATTTACTTGAGTGTCACGTTGTGTGTCGAAAGACTGGGAATACGTTAAGCTTGTCCTACATTCAACCACGGCTTGAAAGTCATTTTTGTAAGCAAGATTGAAGTCTTCCTCCATGGCATGATCTTTGCATTGTGACTCCTGCAATTTTGCATGAGAACATGAATTTTTCTTCTTCTGTGATATTAAATTAAAATTGTTATGAATTCATAATTTGGATGCAGATTAATTTCTTTTATATACTCACAATTTTTACGATGAGTTTTGAGTAACCACCTGGGCCAAGATGATGTTTCCCATGTTTATCTATTCTCACCTTTGTGGATTTGAATGTATCTAGGAGACTATATTATTGAAAATATTTAAAAACTTAATTAGATGTCGCAATGATGATAAAGCATCATAATTACATTATTAAAAGTGCCTCATACCTTCCTGGTCTGGGTGGTGCCTTCCCTTATTTTTGAAGCCCCTTCTCCTTTGCATCTTCCATGAGGGATTTCCACTCCCTCTCTAGAATCATCGGAGGGTTCTCATACTTAGGGTTCTTTTGCAAATGAACCCTATACTAGTCCCATGTATATTTTAAATGTAAGTCTGCCTTTGAGGTAACTCCAATCTTGTTGAAGGTACCCTCACTGAACATTCCAACCATCTTGTTCACAAGTTCATCCTTTAATTTGGAACTTTGTGATTTCCAATTTGTGTGAATGGTGGGCCCAAAGAGTTCCAAGGTTAGTTCATACATGCTCCTATAGAATACATCATTTCCTACAAAAATATATTATCATTAGATTAAAATAATCACATACTATATGTTAATTATAATTAGATTAGACTTAGTATTTAAAACATGTCTTAAATACCTATAAGTTTCTCTAATTTCATGGGTACATGGTCATCATCTACTGAAAATGTAATTGGTAGTGTTTACGTTCTAGTAACACGAGAATATCAAAGAAATCTCACTTCAAATTGTGCCCTTTACGGAAAGGGGGCTTCTATATTCCACGTGATAACCATACTTTTTTCTATTTGACACTATCTAGTGTATGAATGAATAGGCCCCTTTTTTTTATCAGAAGGTCTATCAAAACTACTCTTCTTGATGTATGCACTTGAATGAAGAAGATTCCTGACTATAGGCAGAACATATATTTGATGATATAGGAAAGTCTTTTGAAACTCAAAATTAGGAGTCTTTTCACTTTTACAACAATGCATCTATAGCATATACATAATGTAATTTATAGCTTATGAATGGAAATTAAGGTTTTTTCCAAGGGAAAAAAATTGTATATATATATATATATATATATATATATATATAGATAGATAGATATAATGAATATAAGTTGTCATGTGTCTGTATTATTGAGTCAAGGGCATTTAACTAGAGTGGTTGAGAGGAAAATACCTCAATGTGACACATGGCTCTTCATGAACACTATTGTCTAATATTATAAATATTTAGAGCTTTTTAGCAAGGCCTCAAACCTCACTAGAATCTTATTTACCATTCATATTATCCTCAGAACAAAAGGAAGTGCCTAACACTCTTCCTAGGGATGCATATCATCTTAGAAAATAAAAAATAATCAATCGTGTGTATGCATGTGGTAGAAATTTTAATGAAAAAAACAACAACAATCACCTGACAAGGAGATTTCCTAGTTCTAGTCCCCATAAACTTCAACCCTAGGGCTGATTTAAAATACTAGTTTCCAATAGAAAATATGGGCAATATTTCATCCGTTGCAACCCAAGAGGACATTGAACATATAATGCTTCGAGCACACTTTTCCAAGTATAAACTATTGAAAAATATAACTAGGTTTGGTCTTCATAAAATGTATTTATCAAAAGAATTTTTATTATTGTCACAATGACTTACTAAAACATGGGTTTAATGCTCGGGTCGTCATTTTATTAGTCAAAGTCTCAATTGTGGACTCCTAGGATTAATATTGAGTCATTAGAGTCATTGTATATTTTATGAGAGCCTTCTTGGGCTTTTGAACAATGTAAAAAGAACTATTTTTGATTCAATGATTAATTGTGTAACCTCAACACCAATTAAGCCTCGAGGAGATCAATTCGGACTCAACTGAGAAATTTTACCTCACCAAAAGCCTATATATTGGAGCAAATCGAATTCATTTGGACACACTCTCTCTCAAAGTTTGATATCAAAGAAAGAGTTGGGAAAAGTGTGAAGTTGAAGGAGGCTAAAAGGAATGTGAGTTTGGTCAAGAAGGAAGGGAAGGACAAAATAAAATTTTGGGGATGTCTCTCTCTCTCTCGTGTGGGCTACTTTAGGAGATTGAAGTCCTTTGATCAAAATCAAAGTTGTTGTTGTTTCCAGTTGTTGCCTAAACCTTCCAAGTTGAATTTGTTGGGGTCAAAGTGTTGTTCCTAGGCCGAAGGTTAGATCGAAAAAGGAAAGGTTGACTTGGTGTGGAGGAGGCCTGTGTTTATGTTGAAGAGTCTCAGGAAAAACTATTGAAGCAAGAGATTTTTGACAGGGTTTTTCCCTAGATAGGGGTTTTTCCCTGGTAGAGTGCCTACATCTTGTGTCTTGTGTTTTTATGATCTTCATGCACACATGATTTTGTGATTACTTGATGAAAGATAATATAACAAATAAGTAAAAGAATCCAACATAATTCACAAGTAATTATCAAGAAAGAGAAATCTAACCCTAATTCTACTAACATTTATTTCTCAACATGTTTTCAGAGCTAAGGTCGAAGAAGATTGAATATCACTTCGTTGGCTTGAAGGAAATGATTACTCCCTCTATGATAAGAATGGGATTCAATACTACAGGAAGATGGATCAAGAAGATTTTCTATTACTTATTCAATAAGGTCAAAATTCAAGGGTTCTTAGCTACACTTACAGGATCACTTAATGATGATAATGCATGGATCATTGATAGTGGAGCATCAAGGCATATGACACGGGAAAGTAAAAAACTTCAAACTCTATTAAAGGAACCATCTTCTCATGCAGTGGAATTGGGAGAGAACAAATGCTATGATGTTAGAGGCCTAGGATCAACATCTTTGAAGCTAGAGAATGGATAAAAGCTACATCTCAACAACATATTATATGTTCCAGGCTTGAAAAATAATTTGCTTTCAATATCTTTCTTGGAATATAAATGGGATAGAGTTGCTTTTTTTGATAGAAAGGTCATGGTTTTGGGAAAAGATTCAAGTATTGATAAAACTAGGGTTATTCGAGTTTGTGAAGGAAGCTTGTATAGAGCCATTACACCACCTCCTCAAGCCCTAGTTCATATGGAAATAAATCCCACTGAGCTATGGCATAGAAGATATGGTCATCGCCACTACAATATCATTCCCACTCTTAAACATCTAGTTCATGGCATCCCTGATATCAAAGAAGATCGTGAAGGAGTTTGCAAGGGCTTCTCTTTGGGAAAACATACAACAAAATCATTTTCAAATAGTGAAACAAGGTCTAAAGAAATATTATACCTCATACATTTTGATGTGTGTGGGCCCATGTATGAAAAATCACTTGGAGGTCATCTTTACTATGTAACATTTATTGATTATCATTCTAGAAATACATGGCTCTACCTTCTCAAGAAAAAGGATGAATTATTTGAGAGATTCAAGGAGTTTAGATGTGAAGAGGAAACCCTAACCAAAAGGAAAATAAAGACTTTGAGATCAGAAAATGGTGGGGAATACACTTCTAAATAATTGATTGCATATTCTAAAGAAGCAGGAATTAAGAGGGAGCTTATTGTTCCCTACTATCCCAAACAAAATGGAGTGGTCGAAAGAAAGAATAGGACAATTAAATAAGGTGTACAAACAATGCTCCTTTATCGAGACTTACCAAATTTATATGGGGATAAGCAGCAATGACAGTCGTATATATTCAAAATAGAAGTCCTCATAGAATTCTTGAAAATATGACACCCGAGGAAGCATTCACAGGGAAGAAGCCAAGTGTGGACCATCTCTGAATATTTCGGAGTCTTACTTAGATCCACATTCCAAAGGAGTCTTGGAGTCTCTCCTCAAATGCATATAGAATCTACATCAAGGAAGGAAGACACATTGAAGTAAGCAAGGGCGTTATATTTGATGAAAATCAGTCCTACAAAATATCCAAGGATATTCCTATTGATTCTGATGATGAAGATCTACCTATATTTGAAGAAGAACAAGTACAACCCAACAATCCTTCTACAATTCACGAAGAAGAAGAAGGACCAAGTGAGCCTATTCAACCTTTGATCATACAAAATGCAAGGAAGAGGCCAAATTGGTTAAAAGCTACTATTGAAGATGTTGAAGGACATGGAGTTGTGAAACGAAAAGGAAGAAGAGATATTCTGGATATGTTGCATATATGACAAGAGTATTTGAATTTGAACCATCTATATTTGAAGAAGCTGCTCATCAAGAAGTATGAAAGAAAGCTATGCATGAAGAATAGAAATCCATCATGAAGAATGGGGTTTTGGAAATCGTTCCTAGACCTAGTGACAAATCGGTTGTCACCTCAAATAGATCTACAAGATAAAACACGATGTTGACGGAAGTATAGATAAATACAAATATATATTTGTTGCAAGAGGTTTCTCTCGAAAGGAAGGCATAGATTATGAAGAAACCTTTGCACCCACTGCAAGGTATACTACCATTAAATCTTTGGTTTCACTGGTTGCTAAAATGGGATGGAATATTCATCAAATGGACGTGAAGACAACATTTCTGAATGGGACCATCAATGAGGAAGTACACATTGAGAAACCTAAAGGATTTGAAGAAAATGGAAAAGATACTCATGTATGTAGACTCAAGAATGCCCTATATGGTTTGAAGCAAGCTCCTAGGGCATGGTATGCAAGAATGGATGCATACCTTCTAATAATTGGGATCGTGAAGAGTTCCGCGGATCCAAATCTCTACATCAAGGTTGTGAATAATGAGCCAGTCATTATTCTATTATATGTGGATGATTTTATTCATTACAAGTGTGGAGATTAGAATACAAGAATGCAATAAGATGCTGGCAGATGAATTTGAGATGAAGGATCTAGGACTAATGCACTATTACCTAGGTCTAGAAGTATGGAAAAATCTTGTGGAGATATATTTGGGCCAAGGAAAGTATATCAACAAGTTGCTGCAGAAATTTGGTATAATGGATTCCAAGCCCATGAATACTCCTATGATCACCAATCTCAAGAAGTTGAGGAGCTCTGACTCAAGTCTTGTGGATCCCACCTCATATCGTCAATTGGTGGGTTCTCTAATGTATCTAGTAAACACTAGGCCGGATATATGCTTTGTTGTGAACATTCTTAAATAGTTTCAGTTGGAGCCTCGTCATGATCATTGGATAGATACCAAGCATATATTGAGATATCTTTGTGGCACGATACATCATTGCTTAAAGTAAAATAGCAAGGAAGTCAAGTTGATTGGCTTCACAGATTCTAATTGGGGTGGCAGTGACACCGGTGGAAGAAACATTCAATGATGGATGCTTTAGTTTTGGATCTGCCATGATCTCGTGGATGAGTAGAAAGAAATATCTCATTGCTTTGAGTAGTGTTGAAGCAGAGTGTGTTCCTGCATGCGAAGTAGGAAAGGAGGTTGTATGGTTGAGGAAGCTTCTAACAGATTTGTTAGAGAAGCCTTTGGATCCTACTGTGATAAATTGTGATAATCAAAGTTGTATCAAGATGTCTAGAGATCCTGTGTTTCATGCTAGGACGAATCATATCAACAATAAGTTCCACTACATTAGGAACTTGGTGCAGGATGGGTTTGTTAAGCTACAGTATGTCCCAATAGACGATCAGGTATATGATATACTAAAAAAATCTCTTCTTAATAAGAAGTTTAAATATATTAGAAGCATGTTTGTTTTAGTTGATTTTGTTGATCTTGTTGATGATGATAAAAGTTTGAAAGATATTTGTTGATTCCTTGTGTGTGAGACACATTGCTTGAGAGGACATCTGGTCGGAACTATGTGTTTATATCTAGTTCCCGAAGTAGGGAGGGTAGCGTTGGTCATGGATCTGTGACCTTGGAAACGCACCTAGATCCCTAGGTTGATGGTTAGCAAGTAATCCTAATGATACCTAGAGAGGCTAAAATATTTAGTCCATCTTAGTCCCACTCATATTCCAGTGACCACATCAGATGCAGAATGCCACTCTGTTGGCCAACACTTGATGACCTCTACAATATCGTCATCTGTAGATAGGTAGGGTAAGTCGAACCATTTTTTACGAGGGTCCTTTCGCGCCTGCATGTAAACATGGTGGAAGTCCGCTTTGAACTTTGCATACCCCAAGAGTTTCTCAAACACGGTTTGTGACAACTGTGGCTTCTGGTTGATGTCCATGTGAATGCTCGCCTCCATTAGTACCCAAAAGACTTTTCTCTCTCTGACCCACGTAGCATCTTTGGTGGCACAGAGAGATGAAAACTTCGCCGCTTCCGGTAAATCCTTCTCCACAGGAGGAAACTGGCTATCCTCCGGAAAATCCCACGTGACTAGCACAATTGAGAGCAACAACAATGAATAGTGAAAGGTCTTACTATTGTTCTGTGCCTCTCTGCAGTTCGTGAGGAACTTGCTACACGGGTAGCACACCCAGTTGAACTATACTCCCTCCGCGCACTGATCTGCTAGCGAAACCACTGGTTCCAGCACCTCGTCCACGCGGCACTTTCGCATAACTTTTCCAGCCAGAATCTCTGTGGAAATCTTGACCACAGGGTCAGTAATGTTGGTAATCGAATACCCGTGTGGCGTTTTGACAAATTTAAACTTTTCCTTCATCTTCTCAACGAGGTCATGCTCGCTTGTCTTTCTGCCAAACACCTTGGCCGAATTCAATCCTGAATGGGGTAATAATGTGATCCGATGGATCAGCATATTAGTGATAGGGATTGGCTCATTCAACCACAAGCACCCGTCATGCACCAAGCACAGTAGCTGCTTAATGAAAATTAGGTTGATATTTGATCAATGGTAGTGGGGCACCCACAACAAGTTCAGCAACCCTGACTTATTGACTCTGCGAATCCATTCCACCGACTCCAACGCAGTGACACCAGACTCCTTATAGAAAACCCTCTACATGAAGGTGTCGGTAGCAAAGTGTGGGAACCGCTCGTGGTCCACCAAATTCCAGTCTTCAAGCTTCAAGTGCGGAACCCGCGCCAAGGGCGGACCTTCAAAGGTGATGTTCTCCAGAAACAGGGTGTGTTGAGGGAGAATTGTCTAGAATCTGGGTCCTTCGGGACCTTCGCCTTGCCCTTGCATGGAGGGATATACTCCAGGGGCTTAGAAATAGGGTCCATCCCCTCAATGTTGATATCTTTTCCACCCTTCTCAACTTCCAGATCCACCACTTTCCCCTTCTCCTTCACACTCAGCTTTTCTTTTCTCTAAGCCTATGTAGCAGCATGCTTCTGCGGTGACTCATGCACCAACATCGGCTTCTTTTTCTTATGCTTCTTCGGCTTGGGGACCTCTCTCGTTGGCATAGGCTTCGGCCTAGGCAAGCTCGGTGCCAAAGGCACTACTGTTGGAACCTCCATACTCACAACCTCTAGAGCAGCTCCCTCAGAGGCAATAGTCCCTCCAGTGCTTACAATTTCTGCGGGACCTGGTCCTAACATGATGTCGCGGATAAGCTTTCTGTCTGACTCGGGATACTGATCAAACATAGGGCTTGCGAGCAAATCCTCAAAGAACTCACGGTTCATGCACAACAGACAACACAACACAGAAATTCTCAGAATGCAAAGTGTTTCTCGTTGGATGGCCACGCGTATTTTATAGGCGGATTTGAATTCAAATTCGATCATTCCCCCCAAAATTTGTCCATAAATGCTAGATTGGCGACAAATTTCCAAATATTTCACTCTTAAATTCAGCCTTAAATGCCTTAAATGTCGGTCGCCCGCTCCTCTTAACCATCTTCTGGCAGTCAAATCATGAACAGTGACGGTAACAGTCACTTTCTAACTACACTGTGCGGTCTCCCCTCCTATAGTGTAGCTCCCTTCGCACTTCTTTTGGTACTGTGACACCCTCCTGTTTCGCACAGACCCCTTATCGCACAGCTCTACAACCCAAGCAATGCAGTTTATAGTCTTGCACCTCCTTGCAGATGCCTGGAGCACTAAGACTATGCTACCATCATGTAGTCATTGGACCGGATCCCTGGTGTATGCCTTCAATCGACTTCCATTTACATTTCCCAGAAATGGATCTCCATTCAATTTCACAAGATGAACTGCTCAACTATCGGTAATCTCTTTAATAACGTATGGCCCCAGCCAATGCATCTGAAGTTTTCCTGGAAACTTATCAAACTTACTATCATATGATAAAACTAAATCATTTACCTTGAAGGTGCATAGTTTGATGTGTCGAAAGTGCCATGCCTTTGCGCGTTCCTTCTAAACCTGGTGATGGAATCCAGCCAAAAACCTATCTTCATCGAGCTCTGTCAGTTGCGCGAGCCTTTCTTCTAAGGCTCTGCGGTCCGCCATCCCTATGAATGTCGCTATGCGTAGACTAGGCACGATATACTCCATAGGCATCATAGCCTCTACGCCATAGACCAACCTAAAATGTGTCTGACCATTAAGCTTTTTACAGGTATTTATGTAAGCCCACAACACAGCTGGTATGCACACATCCCAATCATTCTGCACATTGCAAACCTTTGTCAATGCATTCTCCAATATCTTATTAAACGCTTCAACCGTCCCATTTGCCTGAGGTTGATATGGCATACTCTTCTGGTGATAAACTTGGAATTCTTCTGTCAGCGTGTTGATCGTTTCGTTGAGGAAATACGTACCGCGATCACTCATCAAAATCTTTGGGCAACCAAACTTGCTTAACACATATTCAAATAAGAACTTCACTCGTATTTCCACTGTATAGTCCTTCACGATTTGTGCCTCTTCCCATCTGGTCAAATACTTGTTCGCGTTGATGATATATCGTCCACCCTTCTTCTTTCCCGGAGGCTGAATCGGTGCTAAAAAATCAATTGCCCATTTCTCAAAGGGCTGCAATGATACCTACAGATTCAAAGGTAGCTCACCCCTCCGCAATGGTCTGCCCTTTCTCTGACATGCATCGTACGCCCTACAATATGCTTTGGAATCCTTATGCAATGTTGGCCACCACAACCCAGTGCGTAAAATCTTATGCGATGTTGCTTTCCCTGCATAATGGGCTCCCGCAGCTCCTCCATGAGATTCAGTTAGGACACTGCTTTGTTCAAAATTAGGCAAATAGCATCGCAGTATCTCGTCTGATACCATCTTATACAAGTGACCTGTAATAACAAAAAAATCTACCGCGCGCACCACCAATTCCTTCTTCTGTTGACTAGTGTATCCTTTTGGAGTCGTTCCTGTAGTCAGGAAGTGGATAATGTCAGCAAAGTGATTATCTGCTACGCACACTGCAAAGAGCTACGCGTCAGGCAGCCCCTCCTCCAAATTGGTAGGCTCCTCTCCTGTTTCAATATGCGATAAATGATCTGGCCCTTCATTCAATCGCCCTGACTTCACAATTACTTTGAAATCATACTCCTGAAACAACAGCAACCATCTGCATATTCCCCCCCAACACAGGCTTGTTGACTAGGTACTTTAATGCAAAATGGTTTGTTTACATCTTAAAGTGTTCGCCCAACAGGTAATGTCTGAACTTCTGGAGTGCATACACCATAGCCAACCCTTCGCGCTCTATCTTCGAATAACTATTTTCGGCCTTAGACAACTTCCTGCTTGCAAATGCTATCGGGTGATCCAATTCTTTCTCCTTCACCCGCGTGTGTCAGCACTGCTCCCAACGCAATACATGAAGCATCCACATGCACATGAAACTCCTTCTTCCAATGATCCGGATTTAAACAGGAACGCAACAAATTATAGATATAACCATAAATACAAAGATGCAGTAGAAATAACACTTCATTTCATTAATATCAAACACTGAAATATGCTTACAAACAAAATGGAAATAAGACTAGCTCGGGCATCATAGCTTATCTCTGAGAAGAGATGTGGCGGTTACATGCCTCTAAACTACGTTACAATGAGGCTCAAGGGCCTTTTTATTATTGAACAATAAGATCAAACCCTAAACAACCAAAACCCTAACCCGAGGAGATGTAACACGAAGAGTTTATGGGCCCCGTTGGGGTGAGTTGGACAACCAACTTCCCAGGTCGCGACTTGGTCATATTATCTCTGTTTGACACGCATGATAACCCATTGGAAATATATCTTCAAGGACTACGACAAAAAAGACAATTTTAAACAAAAAATCGTTGATGGTAGATTGCCAAAAAAAAATCGTTTAGGGCCTCAAAACAGCTCCGAAAGTTTAGGACCCGAAAAACTGCTAAAAATAGTAAATTGTGCTACAATTAAGGAAACTGAAAAACGAAAAGAAACAATGGTGGGGGTCCAAGTGGAATTGGCAGGTGGCCACCAATATCCACCTAGATCATCCAATTCGGAAGACTAGGATCGGCGCGGTGACCATTTTTTCCTTCAGTACATCCAGACTCCGCTGACATTCTTCATCCCAACAGAATGTAGCATGCTTCTGCAAAAGCTTTTCCATCGGTGTGGTAATCTGGGCATAGCTCTTGATGAAATTTCAATAGTATCCAGTATAACCCATTGTTGCGCACAGTTGTTTAACACTCCTTGGCGCCTCCAAGTTAATGATAATCATGATCTTAGCAGGGTCACCATTAAGCCTTTCCTGCATACCACATGACCCAGCAAGATTCCGAAAAGGACGCAAAATAAGCACGTCTTCAAGTTTAGCGCGATTTGATACCTCCGACATGTATCCAACATCAAGCGCAAACTATCTACATGTCGTTTTACCAATCCAAACATTGTCCAATCATCAAAGTATACCTCTAAAAATTTGTGAATGAATTCTTTGAACGTCGTGATGACTACGCGCAAGAATATCGTCGACGCATTCTTGAGCCTAAAAGGAATTACCGTATACTGAAAGCATCCCCAATCAATCATGAAGGTATTCTTACTCCTATCTTCTGGAGCGATACTTATCTGATGGTATCCAGAGAACCCATCAGTGAATGAATAGGCCTCCTGCCCACCAACATTATCCAGTACTTCATCTGTGAACGAAGTTGGAAAAGGATCACGAATGCAAGCATCGTTAATCTTCTTGAGATCTACGCAAATCCTTATCTCATCCTTCTTCTTCTTTTCTTGAACTACAATTGGGCTCACCCAATCAGATTCCACCACTGGTCCAATAATACCCACTGCAAGCATCTTGTCCAACTCCAAGAGGACCTTTTCCTTATACTTGGGATTAAGGCGATAGGGCCTCTGCTTAACAGGCTTTGCATCTGGTTTCAAAGTTATTTTCATCACTCCAAAATTGCCTATGACGCCTTTTAACTCTGAAAACTTTGTGGGAAACAAATCTTGATATTCGCGGAGCAACTCAGCGACCCTGTCCACTGTGGCATCATCCCAATAGTCCCCAATCTTTGCAAACTTCGGCTCTACTTTTGTGCCAATATTCACCTGTCTATTCTTTAGCGGCGTGGTGATATCTGGATTCTCTATTTGTGGTCCCTCAACTTCGCGGTGGCCCTCTGCCTCTGAGATGTTAATGTTCCTTGGATCCTCGTCTTCATCTTCAGCAGTCACATTGTAGCACTCCAGCGCATGGCGCAACTAGGTGGTCCAATCTAGTTGAATCAAATCCAAGGGATCCTGCAGTATTCTGAAGATTGTTGCCTTGACCTCCTACAATGCTTCATCGATGCATTCGAATCCATATTCAAAGCTGAAAGTCATCAAAAATCCCTGTCTCAAAACGTCCCACTCTTCAATGCCATGGCGGAGCTCTGTTTCTAGGTACCAATTAATTGGTATTACATCCAAAGTATGACATAATAAGTGTACCCACTCTGGTTGTGGCTCCGCTCCATAAACGTCAATCCATTTTTTCTATGTGATCGCATGGATCACTCCTCCCATCATATTTCTCTATTAGTCGAAATTTTGGGTGACCAACTGAAATCTCATCATTTTTTTGTATTTGCGTCATCCATCAAAATTGTTTTTATGCAGACCCCACCACCTTCTGGGTGTAGCGCGCAGTGCCAAATTTAGTGCTTGGAAGCGATGCCTCTCAGGCACTTCCCTTTCAAATACACCCAAGAATTTATCTACGTTAGTTAGACCATCATAATAACGAAAACTCCTTACCTCCGATGATACACAACGCAGCGATTTAGTCATCATGTTACAGCGCAACGTAGATACTTCATGCAACCTATTCTACCAGTGTTTCAATTCCTCATCTAAATCAGATGTACAAGAACTTTCACGGTCTCCTGCAATGCGTCCATCTACTACCGAATTCACCCAATCTTGGTTTCGTGCTGTTATTTTGTAGATCTTGTCCAAATCATCGTCACTTTCATAATCGCAGACTTGCTTAGTATAGCACGGTCCTTTTGCAGGGTCCAAAGGTACTACCACGTGGAGCGATTTCCTTTCAAATGACATTGTCTGCTTCTTCAAATTGATCACCCAATTCATGTCAATATCCCAATCAATCCCAAGGAGCGCGGGGTAAGGATTGTTGTCATCGACAATCTCTATCACTTCAAAACCAGCCAACGCACTCGCGCCGTCAATATCTACCGTCACCCTACAACCTTTGCATGGGGATAATCTTTTGTTGATTTTTCATCCTCAATTGAATCAGAGACCACTGCAACATGGGTCTCCCCATCCTTTCCCATGTATTTTTAGGGAATACATTCGCATCTAACCCCAAAATCAGAATAGCTTGATCCATTTCATACTCCCCTATTTGCGCAGTGAGCCTCATCTCATGCCCTGTTCCTCCCTTATGCTTACCAATTTTTCTAACTGCGTGAGGTCCTTCAAGAGCATTTTCTTTACCGGAACATTTATTTATCAACTCTTGTAATCCTTTCACAGCCTTGCTATCGTGAAGCAGCTTCATACATGTCTCCAAGAATGTGGTAAGCATGGAGGGTTCAATTTCTTCAGACAGTTGACCATAACTTCCTGAGGTAGAGACCTCAGCAAAGCTTTTCTTCACTTCCATGAATGTTTCTTTCGCATGCTCCAAATCAAACCCAACCTCTTTTTCTGGAGACTTGCGGACCCACTCACCTTCTTCAGGTTCCTTTCCTTTATCCTCGGTAGTCGTCATTCCACTTCGCAACATGATATTCGCATTAGGGTCTTCTTCATGGGGCTCAGCCCTCATCATCTACAAGTTCTAGGTATGCTGCTAAGGATGCACCCTTTTCTCCTGCATCATAGCTATTAATACAGGGTAGTCTTCTATCACGTGGTCAAACTAAGCACAGTATCAGCATGACAGGCGCGTCGTTCTCGTACACTTTCTTGTGTAGTGTCCTGGCACTCCACAATTGTAACAAATAACTTGTCCCCAACCTCTCACAGGTCCTCTTCATCCTCAGCCTCATTCGCGTCCCTGACATCCCCCGCGCACTCCCCCAGCACCTTGATCCAGAGGCCGAGCTTCTGTCTGCATTCGATACGTAGGCTTTCTTTCATCATCAACTCATAACTATAGAATTTATGCTCATCATGGCCCACTGATTTGAAGAAGTTGCAGAAGAATTGTTGCGGTGTCTGCACAAATTTCTGCAGCAAGTGGCAATTGTCTGTTACATGTTTTCCAGCTATCTGACAGATAGCACACCACAGCGTGGGCCCTGTACTTGTTCCTGCTTAAGCTTATGGCCTTAGAGGCATCGGCCCTCCTCCTGCAACTTAATTCGCGAAGATAGGGCAGTGATATTTATCATGCCCCTGGCTCTTACACTTCAGGCACCAAACTTCTTCGCGCACCTCTGGTTGAGTCGCTCTATCCTTCTTTAGACTTTGAAACTCTAGGAAAATATTCTGTAACTCCGCGTGAATCTGCTGCACTCCAGAGAAGCGTCTTGAATCGACGTCTCATGTAGTCTCATTTCAATTTCCAGGGATTCCACCTAGGTCCCAATATTTTGTTGTGATAAGGCAACCCTTAAGTGAGGCAAGAGTGAAGCCACGAACCATTCATGGTGATGCCCAACTATAATATTCATGTTAGCTTCACGGATCTAGCATTTCAATCTTTGATCCATCTCCCAGGGTGTTTCACCGGCCTCATCATGATTTCCTTGAATCCAACGACTGATTGCAATTCACATTTGGGCCTACTGAATTCCTTATTCAGCGTAGTCTGAATGTCTGCTAACGGAGCCGTCGAGTTATCGGTACAATACTTAATGTACCATGTTAGTGCGCGATCTTGTAGAGTAGTAACCAACGTTGCTTTCTTCATTTGGTTATCTCTAATATTCTGGGTTGTCCACACGGCCTTTGCGACGAACCAAAATTGGTTTGGGTCCTCATTTCCCAAGCCCTTGAAAATGGGCAACTTCATAGTATTCGACATATTGAACAGTGGCAGAGGTGGTGACGGTGTGGGCGAAGGTGTATGTTTTGGAGGTGAAGGTGGAGGTGGTGTGGATGGATGAGGTATTCACGAAAACCCTTTCCTTATTAATTGGACAACGCTCTGTGGTGAAGCCTATGTTGCTCCTTCATTTTCACTACGAGGAGGCTCAATCAGCGGGCTATATTCAGGGCTTTTTCTCCCTCTATCCCTGATTAACTTTCGACTTCGCGTACCTCCAAACATCAAGGTAATGGCATAACTCGCTTTTCGCACAAGATCATTTTAATCCAAGTATTCAAAGACCTTAAATACTTACCTCGCGGTCCCTTAAAGAATCGTCGCTCTGCTTCGTTGTAGCTGACTGAGGTATCAACTGTGAATTCTCTCACAAATCCTCCTATGACGCAATCAAGCCAGTGATCGACAACACGCGCGATCTTATCTTCATAGGCTTCCAATCTCCGCACTATCTCTAGGGTCCACACTATTGGACCGTCAAACCTCCACCTTCCCTGGTCATCTGCCAATTTAGCAATCCACTCGTATAGCTCGATCAGGAAGGAACATAAGAAAATGTTGTGTATCTTTGTGTACAGATACCAATCTAACCACTGTTATTTTGTCAGACGCGGATTTCTGTTTTCTTGCGCTGCGAATTCGTGGATCTTTTATCCAAACACTCCTCAATTTCCTTCTTTGTTGGATTCCAGTGATGCAACATCACACATATCCTTATGCAGATCCTTGTCCTAGAAATGAAACCATTTGTTGTCTTAGTGGGTCCTGACCCAAGTTCAGAGTTAGTTTTTCCAAACAAATCCCTACATTACTGGCCCCTTCAGCATCAACACGCAAAGCACGGACTGAAGTCTCACCTGAAGCAGTATGGGGGATTCTGGAACCAAGTTTCTGCACCCATAGATTAGTGTAATGTCATTTTATGCCCTAAACCTGCCTTCGCGCAGATCGATAAGCCCTTAGGGATTATCGATATAAATTCCCTTTAATCAGATTTTATACCTCGGCGAAAATTCACGACTGTCTTTCGTGGACCTTAAACAGGCAAATCAACCACTTACGCGCCTATGTGATTACCCTTAATCCTGTATTCACCCAGATCAGTTTAAGTGTTTGATAACTTTAACATGCAACAAGATATTCTTAGCGCAAACAGTTACTATTACTTGCGTTCATATGATAATATAAACCATGTACAATCGCGCATCAATACAGTATTAATTCATAAACCCATCATTCATAATAGCACATTCATTCATAACATAATTAAATAGACAAGCACTGGAATTTCTGGAATAATCTCTTTATTAATACTTCAGTTTTTCTTACATACTCAAGACTTTCCTGCACACTCATCTACAGGGGTCCGCGCACTTAGTTACGGACTCTACTCTAGGCCTCTGCGCACACAGCTGCAGAGCCTCTCTTCTACTCTAAGACTTCTTCGCTTTCTGCCTACTGACTCATTACATTCATCTTCATCATCTTTGTTATGCCTTAAATTCCTTTGTCTTGGTATCATAGTACATGTCTAAAAAATATTTTTTCTGAAAAGCCTTTCAAATTCACTCCATTCCAGCCTCTCTTAAGTATACCTCTAACATTCTTCAAATCTTCCCACCATATGTCTACTTTTTCTTTCATACTATAGGTGGCTCCCACTTATACAATCCCATGGTCCGTGGACCATGTGTAGATCTATAAACCCGACACAACTTACATAAAATAAGGGTAAAACCCTTTATGACACTTTACTATCTATGCGCTCCGCGACCACAACTTGCGGAGACTTTACATTCTTTACAACAAAACTTGAGCTTTTGCCCCAAAATTGACCCTAGGGGACCCTGTCCCAACAAGTCCATCTTAGTCCCACTAAGATAGATTGCCCTGGTAAGGAATCTCGTTTGTGGCATTGCGGTGCCTAAATTGTTGAGATACCTTGGATAGATTTCCCTGGTCAGGAATCTAGTCCATGGAATTATGGTGCCTAAACTCCTCATAGTTCATATAGTTTGATATCTTCCTTGTACTTGCTATGAATACCTCCCTAGTTAAGAGGGAGTGTTGAAAAATGTAACTAGGTTCAGTCTTCATAAAATGTATTTATCAAAAGAATTTTTATTATTGTTACAATGACTTATTAAAGCATGGGTTTCATGCTTGGGTCATCATTTTATTAGTCAAAGTCCCCATTGTGGACTCCTAGGATTAATATTGAGTCATTAGAGTCATTGTATATTTTATGAGACCCTTCTTGGGCTTTTGAATGATGTAAAAAGAATTATTTTTTAGTCAAAGATGAATTATGTAACCTCCACACCAAGTTGGCCTCAAGGAGATCAAGTTGGCCTCAACTGGGCAATTCAACCTCACCAAAAGCCTATATATTGGAGCAGATTGAATTCATTTGGACACACACTCTCTCACAAGTTCAATATCCAAGAAAGAGATGGGAAAAGTGTGAAGTTGGAGGATAAATGGAATGTGAGTTTGGTCAAGAAGGAAGGAAAGGACAAAAATAAATTTTTGGGATGTCTCTCCCTCTCTCGTGTGGGATACTTTAGGAGATCGAGGTCTCTTTGTCAAAATTGAAGCTAGTGTTGCTACCAGTTGTTTCCTATAGATTCCAAGTTGAATTTGTTGGGGTCAAAGTGTTGCTGCTAGGTCAAAGGTTGGATCAAAGAAGGAAAGGTTGACTTGGTGTGGAGGAGCTCTATGTCTTGCTTGAAGAGTCTTAGAAAAAACTATTGAAGGAAGATATTTTTTATTGGCCTAGATAGGGGTTTTTCCTTGGCATAGTGCCTACATCTTGTATCTTGTGTTTTTATGATCTTCATGCACACATAATTTGGTAATTTCTTGATGAAAGATAATCTAACAAATAAGTAAAAGAAGCCAACATAATTCACAAGTAATTATCAAGAAAGAGAAATCTAACCCTAATTCTACTAGCATTGATTTCTCAACATAATCTAGGTGTGAAACTCACTTTATTACAATAGGTTTACAACAACAAATATTCCTTATTATCTTCAAAATGTTTTTCAAAACACTTAACTATTTTTGAGTTAATTTATGTCAAATCAAAAATATATGCAAATGTAGGATAACCAAAATAAATTTGAAATCACACAAGTATAGGATATCTAGAAACTTCTTATATGTGCATAAGAAGCTTTATCATAAGGCCCTCCAAAATCCTAGCTAGGGAAACCATGAAAACCATAGCCATGATGGAAGATAGCCAACAAGAAAGAATCAACATTGAATGTTTTTGACAACAAGCTTGTATCACACAATTTTCTTTCTTACGATTTACAAACCCTAGCAATGTTTAGCATGGCAAGACAACTTTAATGCTATCCTCCAATCTACACATCCATATTAGGGTTTAACTCTTCAAACCCCAGAAATTCCACTCTTGCATCATTACAAGCTCCAAAACCTCCATGAATCAGCAAGAATACAAGAAGTCCATGATATTTTCCTAGCCTTACATCCTAAAAGAACAAGGCTCCAAATTCATTCAAGGTGTTAGCTCCACTCACCATGTCTTCTACTATGGTAGAAGCCCTATGCTAAAACAAAATCCATAAGAACAATCATCAACCACAACATCATGTCTTTCTTTGCGGTTACATATATATCACAAACCCTAGCATCGCACAAGACCAATCTCTCCAAGAACATCCAATATGTCTTTCTCCCCCTTTCTCTTCTCCTAAGATTTCTTCATGAACCCTAGCATCTCCACAACAAGTACAAACGAGTATAATAATAATGAATTAGTACAAGATATTTATCCTCCATTATATATACAAGTAGGGGAGGGAGGCTAACATAAAATAAGAATGTGTCCATCCAAGTAACCAATAAGAAAACACCACATGGAGCACTTTATAATACAAGGATATACATGTGTACAACTAGGATTTGTACAAGCCCAAAAATGAAATACCCTCCAAGTTATGATCTTTAGCATAATGCCCCTCCTCCAACATGATATAGTATATGAGATTTAGTCCAACACTCCCTCTTCCATGGTTGTCCATTGTCCAAGTGTCCTCATGCAAGGCATTCCTCCTATAATTGTGTCCCACATGCCGTCACATGTGCCCAATGCTAGTACTCTCATGTGTACCAATGTGCTCATAAGGTTCCAATGCTTCTCATAAAACATGTGTGCATGGGTCCATCACTAACCTCCATGAAGTATGTTCTAGAAGCGTCCTCAATTCAAGTGTTTAGCATCCAAGATATATATCACATGGTCCTAAGAAGCATTCAAATTTGCACCCGGCACAAGGCTTCTAGCCGTCCCAGAAGTGTTTGCAAAAATTGGCCTTAGAAAAATCATAATTTTAAAATTACCCATCAATTAAGAAGGCTCAATTAAATTTTGGCTTTTCAAAAGAAGGGTAAAAAAAAATTTAACCCGTCAATATTATTTTTTAAAGTTAATCCTAATATCCATGTTTTCCAACTAAATCCCTCATGATCCCCGGTCTGGAAGAAAGATTATGTTGTATTCATTTATGGAGAAGGGATCAATTAATCATTTTATTATTATTAAATGTTTAAATTAATTGGTTTTTTTTTGTATTATCATGCATTCAATTTTTGGGGGAAAGGATTTGGTTTAAATCTAATAGTGAAGTCGAAAAATGATGTTTTAGATTTTAAAGGTTAAAATTATATATATATTTGCTTGAATTACGTTTTAAAAGAAAATTGTTATAATATGAAAAAAATAAAAACTAAAATGTTGTAATATTAAAAATTAAAAAACAAAAATATTTTTTTAATAACACTGGTATCGAGAGGCGCTCCTTAGTTTGATATGGTAGAGATGTTATAATGTAATGTAAACCTTTTGACTCTGTCGAATTACATTGGAAATTAAAAATAAAATAAATAAATTATTAATTCAAATAATATTAAAATTGAGGTAAAATACTCTGTTAAGGTAAACTTGACTTCGTTAAGTTATTAGTGGTTTTTGAGCTCTAGTTTTATGAGAAACCATGCTAACTCTAACTTTATGAGAAATCATGCTATTGAAACATGGTATTCATATGGAATATATAGCTTATTTAAAGGGGAAAATTAAACCAGGTGATCCATGATACCATATAGATTGTATCATTTCATTAGGGGGATTCCATAAAAGTCTCTCCAGTTAAGAGGACAGATTCTTTTAAATGTAGGTGCCACATTACCAGTGCCACTTGCCATTGTAAAGGTTTTAACAGCTACAACGTCACGATCTTTGAGCCTTGTGCAACTGTCTTCATTAATTTCATCTCATAGTTTTACATACTTTCACATCTATTTAAACCATGTGATTACAACATTTTTTCTCAATCTCAACTTGGTTTGTCTAATGTGTGAATAAAAGATATTAGAGATTTGAATAATGAATCTAGTAATTTCTAATTGGTATTTTTATATTGTGTGTTTATGCTACAGATTGTGTTGTAATTGAATTTGTTATATTTATACTAATTTTATTCTTTTTATAGTTGCAATGATATTGTTTTTATATATTTCTAAAATTTCATTTATTCATGTCAATGAATATGATATTTTTTCTAGGTATTTATGTGTTGTTTTTTAATGTCTATAAAATTCGCAATCTACAATAGCTATTTCACAAATTCGAAGAATAAATTGGGACAAATTGGTTTCCTTAAAAGGGAGGTATGTTTGTTGCTTGAATTTCTTCACCTCTAAATATTATAATATGATATTGTTGTAATGGTGCATTCAAGAACAATCCAAATTACCACTTCTCATTTCTGGGGTTAAGAAACAAAGGGGATAAATATTGTACTCTATGAATTCTTCAATAAAATTACTAACCATTGTTTTTTATACATATATAATGCAAAATATCCGTAGCTTTTTCTCTCGATGATGTGGCTAATTAAATTTTGTTTTGTTCTAGTGGATGATTTTTTTGTTTTGTTTTAAATTTTGAATGAAAAATATTTGTACTTCTCTAGATGATGTGACTAATTATATTTTGTTTTGTTATTGGTGATTTTTTTGTTTTGTTTTAAATTTTGTGAATTCTTCAATAAAATTACTAATAACTATTTTTTTACATATATATAATGCAAAATATCCATAGTTTTTTCTTTGGATGATATCGCTAATTAAATCCTGGTTTTTTTTGGGTGATTTATTTAATTTTATTTTATTTATGGTGCATCATATATATATATATATATATATATATATATATATATATATCTTTATGTTTGGAGATATATAAACTATTTTTTTTATTTACAAGAGTATGCTTATATATTTAGGATTTAGATTTTATTTAAATAAATGAAACTTTAAATGGCGCTTTGTCAATTAAGATATTGAAATTGAACATCATAAATTCAATAAAAGTTGTAATTGAATTTGTTATATTTATGCTAAATTTATTATTTTTATAATTGCAATGATATTGTTTTTATATATTTCTAAAATTTCAATTATTTCTGCCAATGAACATGATATTTTTTCTAAGTATTTATGTGTTGTTTTTTGATGTTTATAAAATTTGCAGTCTGCAACAACGATTTCACAAATTCAAAGAATAAATTGGGACCAATTGGTTTCCTCAAAAGGGAGGTATGTTTGTTGCTTGAATTTCTTCACCTCTGAA
This sequence comes from Pinus tabuliformis, assembly GCA_031772625.1. Lineage (NCBI taxonomy): Eukaryota > Viridiplantae > Streptophyta > Pinopsida > Pinales > Pinaceae > Pinus > Pinus tabuliformis. Next base: position 632,558,867 of record CM062804.1, on the reverse strand, counting down.
TATTATAATATGATATTGTTTTAATAGTGCATTCAAGAACAATCCAAATTACCATTTCTCATTTCCTGAGTTAAGAAACAAAGGGGATAAATATTGTAGTCTGTGAATTCTTCAATAAAATTACTAACCTTTGTTTTTTTATACATGTATAATTCAAAAAATTTGTAGTTTTTCTCTGGATGATGTGGCTAATTAAATTTTGTTTTGTTCTATTTGGTGATTTTTTTGTTTTGTTTTAAATTTTGAATGAAAAATATTTGTACTTCTCTAAATGATGTGACTAATTATATTTTGCTTTGTTATTGGTGATTTTTTTGTTTTGTTTTAAATTTTGTGCATTCTTTGATACAATTACTAATCACTGTTTTTTTACATATATATAATGCAAAATATCCATAGCTTTTCTTTGGATGATGTGGCTAATTAAATTTTGGTTGTTTTTTGGATGATTTATTTTATTTTATTTTATGTAATGTATGGTGCATCATATATATATATATATATATATATATATATATATATATATGTTTGGAGATATATATAATGAATTTTTATATTTACAGAGTATGTTTATATATTTAGGATTTAGATTTTATTTAAATAGATGAAGCTTTAAAGGGCGCTATGTCAATTAAGATATTGAAATTGAACATCCTAAATCCAATAACAGAGTCATGCAATAACAGAGTCTGTATATCTTGAAGAAGAGGGACGCAAAAGCACATGAACCAAATATACAAATATTGATGAAATCATATGGAATTGCAGTGTTTTCTTTGTTAAATACTTGAAAAACTTATAATGAAGTGCATAATTAAACTTTTTTATAGAAATAAATAAATAAGTAAAATGTTATTTAAAAATATATTTTGACCATTTTTTTTATAAGTTCAGCAGTGGTGAGGCTACATCATGGTCATGTCCAAGAATAACACTGAAATAGGGCAGGGAATTGAACCAATGAATTAACATCTAGGAGTGTCTTAATAGCGCACACCGTTTATCCAAGGCCCTGTGGACCTTGTTTTTATTTTAAAATATAATCAATCAATTAAATTAATATATAGTCACTTTGAAATTAATATGAAAAAAATCAATGTACTTTGCTTTTCTCTTATGTCCACTCAATTTGGATGTAATATGAAAAGAAGAATCTAAATAATGTTTTGGTTTTTCATTCTAGTCTCATGTATAGATAATATGTTACAACCTTTCTCATGTATTATATGTTGTAGCCTTTCTCATGTATTATATGTTGTAGCCTTTCTCAAAATTCACTAAACCTAAACAAAGTTACCAATCAAACAGGTACTCTAACCTCAAAACAAGAACTCTAGCAAAAAAAAAACCCCAAAAAGCGTGAAAAATATCATAAAATGAAAAGTGTGTATGTTGGAACGACATTTATATACAGTAAAATTTTCAACATTTTTTTAAAACGACAGTAGAAACAAATTCTTTTTGGGCAAAAAATACCTTGAACTCAAAAAGTGTTGATGTTGGCATCAACTTTTTTCGCTAAAATTCCAACATTTTTTAGCAATAACATTAAAAATTAAATACCATGACTCCAAAAATCATTAAAATTCCAATAATTTTCAACAATATGTTGAAGATAAAATATCCCAACTCCAAAAATCCTAAAATTTCCAACAATTTTCAACCATGACATTATGACTGTAAAAAAGTTATAATTTTGGCATTTTTCAACCATGGCGTTAAAGATAAAATATCAAACTCCAAAAAAACTTGAAGTTTCAACATTTTTCAACAATGGAATTAAAAACAAATATCATGATTATAACAAACCTTAGATTTTCAACATATTTTGAGATCAAATATCATGACTAAATTAAATATTTAAAATAAATACGTAAATCAAAAAGTCATTATACCAAATGCTAACAATATGGTTCTTTTAAAATCTTAGCTTAAGAAAACTTGGCACATTGTAACAAAAACTTAAAAATCAACTCACCAAATTGACACATAGTGGGAGCGTGTTTGACCCATTGCAATTGAAACTTAAAAATCAGCCATCAAATTAACACAGTGAAAGCGAACTTGATTCATTGTAACGAAAACTAAAAAATCAACTACCAAATTGACATAAATTGGGGTCGAGTTGCTAATCAAATATCAAAAACTCCTACAGCAAAAAATAAATAAATCAATCAATAAAATCAAAAATCAAAACAAAACAAAATTAAAAAAAAAAAAAAAAAAATCATAACCCAAAAAAAGCATTGAAAAAAGAAAACGACAAAAAAAATTCAAAATTTAAAAAAAAAAATAATATATATATATATATATATTAAAAAAAAAAAACCTATAACACAATCAAAATTCAAACACACACACACACACACACACATATATATATATATATTAAAAAGACCAAAAAATTGTAAAAAAATTTAAAAAATAAAAGAAAAATTATATATATATTAGTCTACCAAGCCGCGAACCAGGTTTTGGTTGTTGGGTGGGGGTGGCAGGTCAATTCCCGAAATTGGCCTGCCACCCTTGCCCAGTTGTCAAGGCGCTGCAACCCAGAGCAGGCACCTTGGCCCGTGGCCTCTTGGTCGCTAGATAAACGTGGCGTGTTGATTCCGCCTCCCAACGGCCCCACGAGGCAAGTGTAGCAGGGCAATTTTATTTATTATTTTTACTATGATATATATATAATTTTCTTATTTTTTTGTTTTTTTTAATGCTTTTATTTTTTTTTATTTTTTTTTGTATATATATATATATATATATATATATATATATTAATTTTTAATTTAAATAGTTAGGTAACTAATATTTTTAAAAAAATGCATACTTAACACAAAAATTTAAAGTGTCAAAAATAAAATTAAAAAAAAATGAAGTTTTTCAAAATCCACAACATTTAAAAATAATTATCCATACTTAATATATCAGAAAATCTAAAGTGTCAAAAATAAGCCCAAAAAAAATGGTTGATGTTGCATAAACACTTTTCAAAATTAGCATGAAAGCCATTAACATTTAAAAAAAAAATGCAAAAAAATTTAAAGTATCAAAAATATGATCCATAAAAAATAAGTGTAATTTGAATAAACACTTATCAAAATCAGAAGAATTTTTGCTACCTCTAAAAAAGTGAAAATTTAAAGTGTCAAAAATAAGCCCAAAAAAAATGGTTGATTTTGCATAAACACTTTTTCAAAATTAGCATGAAAGTCACTAACATTTTAAAAAAAAAAAGTGCAAAAAAAAATTAAAGTACCAAAAATATGATCCATAAAAAATAAGTGTATTTTGAATCAACACTTGTCAAAATCGGATGAATTTTTGCTACCTCTAAAAAAGTGAAAACTTGATTCAGTTCCTATTTGATTGGTAATTGTGTTACTAAAGCATTGTGGAACTTAAACTAATCTCAATTATAATGTTGAATTCAATCGTGAATTTAATGACCAAGCATTGATTTATAAATTTTACCAACACATTTAGATTCTCTTTTTCTTATTAGATTTTTGAATAAATAAACACATTTATTGATATATTTTTGAACAATATGATATTTCAACATGTTTTCAATAATTCTTTTTGTCTAATTTGAACATTAATGTGAATTTGAATACAAAAGCTAGAATCATTTCACAATGATTCTAGAAAAAAAGGAAAATGTTTCGATATATAGTTGTATATATGTAAAGATTCACGAGACTATAATAGTATCAGTGAATATAGATATGATTTTTTTTCTATTTATTTATGATTAAATATGTTGTTTTTTTTAATTTATGTATTTAATTATCTTATTGTTTATATTCACTAAATAGGTGTAGAGATTGAAAAATATCTCCCCTTGGTTACCCTAAAAAAGATGTTGGATCACCTCTGTAATAGCGTGTTATAAAACCAGCTCACAAAAAATAAAAAAAAAAAAAATAGATCAACGACTTAAAAAGCAGCGTCTTCGAGGAGGCAACCTCATTTACATTACACAAATGAACAATTCTTGGATGATACAAATGACAAGACCTCTTTTCTATATATAGGAATCTAAGGGGTCCCAAAACAATCAAAGCCTACATAACAATAATATTGTAGGGGCACAATAATAACAATAGTGGGCTTCTATGGGGCATAATAATAACAACATGGGGACTATATGGGCAAATAATACAATAAAGGGGTTGCACTAATAACAATAAGGAGTTACACTAGTAGTATAGGGACCTAACATGCCCCTCCTTCAAAAAGTGTTTCCTCAACACTTGAGTAGTTCGGGATGCTTCTATAGAAAATTCTCATCCTCCCATGTGGAATCTTCAACAGGTAAGTTCTTCCACTTGATGAGATACTCTAAAATTGATTGATTTCGTAGCTATCGATTTCTTGTTTTTGTGACTGCTTCCGATAACAATATAATTTTTCCTTCCTCGTCAAGTTCTGGCGAGATATTGTTTGAACTGGGATCTTCTCACCTATAACCTTCTTTAAGCATAAAACATGGAAAATTGGGTGCACTCGAGAAGATGTAGGAAGCTCCAATTTGTATGCCATAGTACCAATCTTTTGCAACACCTTGTAAGGACCATAGTACTTTGGTGATAATTCATTATCATTCTTAGCTTGCTTGAGGGACATTTGTTTGTATGGTTGTATTTGTAGAAATACCCAGTCGCATATCAAAAGTTCTTTCACTCCGATGTTGGTCTGCCTGTTGTTTCATTTGATTTTGCACGAAAGTGAGGTTATCATTTTTCTTCTTGATATGTCCTTCTATCTTGAGAGTTTGAAGAGTCGCAATTCCGACCAATGCATTACAAGATATGGTCGGATTCATTTCTTTTTCCTCTGGGGTTGGTTCCTAGTGTATATTCTCCTACCTTTTCATCAATAGGAGGCCTTTCTTGTAGCATCTGTGTCCCACCTTCCTTCAAACCTTCCATGTCTTTCTTCAAATCTTCCATGCCTTTCTTCAAATCTGCTTCCATGGCACATATAAAACTATTTATCTTAGCTTCGATGGCATTTTTCAAATCATCTATCCAATTTTTCTTACTAGGTGTTTCTATTTTCTTGATTCGAGTCATTATTTTTCTTGTTTTTAGGATCTCGATCTTGACTCTGTTGTATCTCTGCAATTTCAGATCTCCAAGGTTTGAAATTGTGACTTGCGGTAGCCCTCTGCGTCCTCTTTCCAATGCCACTAGTCTGATCAATATTGGATTCTTTAATAAAGAGTTATGCCAAATCTCCTACAATGACTTGATTATATACTGGTTCAGGAGAGCGAACTTGTATGACTTGTCACATGTCACTGTTTCAACCTTCGGACCGGAAAAAAATACACATAAAAGTACAGTCCGTCCTCTTTCTGTAGCTTCTTACGAAATTTCAATCTGATGCTCAGAGAGAAATTTATGACGATTTTCCAAAGGTCACATGTTTGGAATGTAATTCGGGAGTCTGCAAAAACCCTAAATGTCTTAGATCGTATTTCCGAAAATATAGTGAAACAAGATCTGAAATTCGAGCTCGAGTTTCACCAACATTTCAGCTCAAATGGGTTTTAATTTCAAAGTCTGAACCTTCGTAGAAAAAAAATTTATAGCGAAAATTCCACGATGACCTGTTTGAGATGGAATTTTGGAGCTTTCAAAAACCTTAACTTCCTGAAATCATATCTTCGAAAATATAGCGAGACAAGATCTGAAATTCAGCCATGAGGTTCAAAACGATTTTGACTCAAATGGGTTTTTTTAGCTTCTGAAACGTCGTAGAGAAAAAGTTATAGCGAAAATGCCACAATGCCCTTTTTGGAGCAGCGAAACCCTAGAATCCAAAGCTCTAATACCAAATGTTATGAAACCAGCTCACAAAAAGATAGAAAAGATAGATCAACAACTTAAAAAACAATGTCTTCGAGGAGGAAACCTCCTTTACATTACACAAATGAACAATTCTTGGATGATACAAATTACAAGACCTCCTTTCTATATATAGGAGACTAAGGGGTCTCAATACAATTAGAGCCTACATAACAATAATGTTGTAGGGGCACAATAATAACAATAGTGGGCTTCTATGGGGCATAATAATAACATGGGGACTATACGGGCACAATAATACAATAAGGGGGTTGCACTAATAACAATAAGGGCTTACACTAGTAGTATAGGGACCTAACACAGCGAGAGCTGTATGAAGTTGAATAAAAATATCCTAAAGAAAGTCTTGAAAGTTGTGGTTCTAGCTATAAAATTCAGTGGCATCATTAGCTCAATTAGTTATAAGTTCATTGAGAATAACCTTTTGAATCCAATGATCTATGGGCTTCCCAAGATCCATAAGGGACCCCCCTTAAACCCATTGTCAATATAGTAGGTGGGCCAACTTATCCTCTAGCGAAGCATTTAGCTCAAAAGCTCAAGCCTCTTATTGGCCTTACAAAGCCCTTTGTTAAAGACGTCCCCTTTTGTCAACGAGTTAAAAGGTTTCAAACTTGATCCAAGGGATATTATTGTTAGTTTTCGTGCAATCTCCCTTTACACTAATACCTCTGTCAATGAGGCTATAGAAGTGATCCATCACATTATGGAGCCAAATACAACCAAGTTGGTTGAAATTTGCCTTAGCTCAACCTTTTTTAGCTTTGAAGGTGAGTTCTTTCAACATCTAAACAATCAATCTTCCTCCATCAAGTTTACTGTGGAACAAAAAGTCAATGGTAGTATATCTTTCCTTGATGTTCTTATCTCCAAGAAGGATGATGGTTCTTTCTCTCACCAAGTCTTTCGTAAGAAAACTCACACTGAACAATATCTTCATGCCAAGTCCCATCATTATCCTGCTCAAAAGTTGGGAGTTCTCAACACATTGGTTACTCGTGCTTTAAGAGTCTCTGATGAAAGTCACCTTGATAGTGAGAAAACCCATCTCCTTAATGTTTTTGAAAATAATGGCTATAATAAACACCAAGGTCTCAACACTTCCTAAAAGCAACTAATGGGCCTAAGGTAAGGAAAGATCCAATAGATTTGATTTCCAAGGTGCATCCTCCCTTCATCCAAGGGACCACAGACAATATTGCTCAAATCTTTAAGAATCACAAGGTTCCTTCCATCTTTAAGCCCCTTAACACCATTTGAAGCTCTTATAGATCCATCAAATACCTTGTGGAACCTAAAGATATGAAAGGTGTTTATGTCATCCCATGTCCCTATGGGACCCTATACATTGGAGAAATTGGTCATTCCATAAATCAAAGGATTCATGAGCATGCAGTCGACATTAAACATGATAGGACTCACTCACCAATGTTGGCACAACATGTTGATAAGACAAAACACCACATATGTATTGAAAAAGCCCAATTCATTGTAAAGATTGATCATTTCCATCACTAGAAGTTTAGGGAGACCATCGAGATTGAGAGAAAGCCAAGTATTTTGAATAGGGACAATAGCTTGAAAATTAGTAGTTATTAGATCTCTACCCTTTCTTCTTAGGATTCTTCATTTTTGGTTGTTTTTTCTCCTCGCTCCTATCCTTTTTTATTCCTTTTATAGTTTATGTTTTTGTTCTTTTTCTTAAAAATCCCTATTTGTCTTATTATTATTTGTACTTGCTTTATTCATAAGATAAATAACCATTATTGTTAATAGTTTTTTTTCCTTTTTACTTTTTCTTACAAGTATATTTATTATGTTTATATTTCATTATGAATATTCATTATTCTTAATTTTTAATAGCTTTATTTTATATTTTTATCCTCCCATTTATCTTTTATTAATTTTTATATCTATTTGATATAGTTTGTCTTTTATACATATATCTAGTTTTTTATTCTTATTTTAGTCTTTTTAAAGAAATGTTAGTTTATGCGATATGATTATATAATTCATATTATGTGTAACTGTATAGATTTTGTAATTATATTTTTATATTTTAATTTTATATACTTTTATATTTTAATTTTTAATTATTTTTTAGTGTAGTTTTATATATATATATGTAAAAGATTTTTGTCTTAATTAATACTATACTAAGTCATGTTGTTTTTATTATTCTTTATTTATATTATTTTTTATTTATTATTTTTTATTTTTTATTTATTATTTATATTTTTTTTTATTTTTTTTTTATTTTTTTTATTTATAATTACTTATTTATTATTTATCTTTATAGTTTTTTTAAGTTAATATATTTTTCATTTTTTATCATTATTGACCCATTGGAAATCAATTTTTTCTTCATCTCTACATTATTTATTTTCATGATTACACTCTCCATCTTAGTCCTAATGATGAACCACATTGGATGGTTCAAAACGTGTCGTGTGTGTCGTGTGTAATTTTTTACTAAAAAACTTTCTTGAATTCTTCCATTTGTCATTGATTTTCTCAAACTCAATGACAAGTAAGATTTTGGATAGTTTAACACCATTTCCTCCATAAATCCATCATTGATTTCAAGATGATCCAATAGCCCATGGGCTCTCCCATCAATGCATTCAAAAGCTTAGCATGGCATTTTATTATAATTTTCTACCAACAACCATCAAAAGTGATGTGGGTGTGAAACCATATGAATAGGACCATGATGAGTATTTTCCTACCATTAGCAACCATAACCCCTCCAAATATATTTGATGTAACGAATGTTTTCTTGAAAAAAGTATTGCTTTCGGTTACAACATTATTACACTATTCTTCCCTCCTTTAAATCCTTTGAAATTCTAATTAAATGATTCTAAACATAAAACACTGCTATAGCAGGTAAAAATTATAATAAACTAATCACTTCCTTTCACTTCCTAACAAAATCTTAATATAAGATTTTACAATAAACCAACAAACCAACTAAACCAACTGAAAATAGGAAGTAAAATTGATAACTCATTAATTCCCTGAGAATTTGACATTCAAGTTATTCTCCCTAATTTGTTTTGATACGCCAAAAAAACCCTTTTTCCTGAAACAAACTACCACAAAGAAAACTCTTTAATTAAAATCACAACCATAACATTCTTAATATACCATAACATTCTTAATATGGACTGAGTATGTCCATCTTACAAATTTTACTTAAAAAAACCTTTTTCCCGAGACAAACTACCACAAAGAAAACTCTTTGGTTAAAATCACCACCATAACATTCTTAATATGGACTAAGTATGTCCATCTTACAAAATTTTACTAAAAAAATTCCGTCCTCTTATTAATGGACCATGAAGGAATCAAATAAATAGTCTCAACTAGGTAGTTGAAATGAATAGAAAACCGTATGTAAAGCCTTGGCTTAGAAACAAGCCAAACAAAAATGGTAGCTACGTCTAATGCGTAATTACTGGCGTGGCTTCTCCACAGCTTAGGTGAAATGCTAAAGCACTATATATATATATACATGTTGTCAGCACTCCTGCCTCTTACAGGCACCTGTTAAATACCATTGCATCAAATTGAGTATATCCACCATTCAATATTCTAACAAGATCGACACATAGAGTTGATTCAAATTATACTTTGGTGCATTAAGTTTGCTTACTGAATAAATTCTCGGCGTGATCAATCAATGTGCCAACACGCTCACCACGAAGAGCCCTAGATATATTTCCAGGCTTGTTCAAATTGAAAACCATAACTGCACACAAATGGATAATATCACATACCAATTATAAGGATTCCATCACTTCAGATAATGTGATGCTAGACATACCAGGTATTTTATTTTCCTGACAGAGTGTTATTGCTGTTAGATCCATTACAGAGAGATCTCTAGAAGTGACATCACGATAAGTAACAAAGTCGAGAAGACGAGCATCTGAATGGAGCCTTGGATCATTGTCATAAACTCCGTCAACATTTGTCGCTTTTAATAGAACCTCAGCATTTACTGGATAAACCCCAAATTCAAGAATCAGAGGCATGAAAAACAGTCAAAATACATTGTAATCATTACAGGGTTTTCCAATAAAATAAGCAGAGACTTACTCTCTGCACAACGAAGAGCTGCAGCTGTGTCTGTTGTGAAAAAAGGGTTACCCGTTCCAGCAGCAAAGATCACGACTCTCCCTTTCTCTAAATGCCTGATTGCTCTTCTGCGTATATAAGGTTCAGCAACTTCTGACATCCGAAATGCAGTTTGAACACGAGTTGCAATACCAATGCTTTCCATGGTTGCTTGTAAAAATATAGCATTCATAACAGTTGCCAGCATCCTGCACATAGCCATTCAATTAGTCTCTTCCCAGATTCTAGACCTTCATTACTTGCAACTACCACACCAACATGCAAAGGAGGACTTTTACATGAACCATGCCTGAGGAGAAAAGAATCATCTAAAAGCATTTCTTCTCTTTATATAGATTAGGATATCCACAGAATGATCTTGACAAAAGAGATGTTGTAAACCTGAACCTTCATCAGAAATGAATTATTTCAGGCCTTCTAGTTCTATGGATATGGGATGTTTGATTTTGCACTCTCCCACTGTAGCTCAGGAGTAAGGGTTGACTAAATCAAGTCATTTTGGGTCAGGTTGGTGAGTATTGATCAGCTGAATATAGCTAGTACCGAATACAACACAATTCAAATCTCTTGAAATCATCCTCCACTGAAATTTTATAATGATGTTCCCCTACTCTACTTCTGATCTTTCCATATTGATTATGCAGTCTATTATGAACACCACTGTAGTTCAGGGGTAAGGGCTAATTAAATAAGACCAACTCGAATCAGGTTGGTGAGTACGATCAGTTGAATATAGCTAGTATGAAATACAACTCGATTCAAAGATTTTGTACTCATTCTAGACTGTAATTTAATCATGGCCTTGTTCACCTATTCTACTTTATCTTTCCATATTGTTCAGTCATGTATAATGCTTGTAAGATTCATAGTGTCCGCATGAATCTTTATTGTTGAATCATGTTGGTGAATCTTGCTTGGTTGAATTTAGCTGATGGAGAAAATATAACCCTATTCAAGTCTCTTAAAGTCATTCTCCAATGTGGCAACTGATGGCATTCTTGTCATTGATGGCAAAGCAGAAACAAAGTAGCAGCAAGGCAAGGAGCAGCACAGCAAGGTAAAGGAGTAGCAAGCAGTGTGGTCACCATATGTGTGTAAGAAGGTGATGTTGACAGAGATATGTTACTTATTGACAGTTGAACAAAGGAGCAAAGACATGGGCAGTGTTGTGAAGCAAGGGCATGGCAAAGGAAAATATGTGCAGGAAAGAATGTTGCAGAGATTGCTATGTTGAAGAAATTGTTGTGATGCAAGGCAAAAGAAAGACTCCGTGACAGCAACGGCAGGACAAAGACATGATACAAGGCAAGATGCAAGGAAAAGGCAAAGACATGGAGAAATATTGTGATGCAGGGCTATTTGAATATGAATGCAAGATTGTATTATTGCATGCTATTTACTTATTTTATTGACATGAAGAGTATGAATGCTTGACATTTGGATATGATGAAATTCATTTTATGTATTTTAATATTCAAGAGTTTAAGCAGTTTTGGAATTGAAGGGACACCTTTGGAATGCAAAGAGACAAGTTTTGTCATTTCATATTCATGTGAATGGAACATGAACAGTGATCAATGTTAATTTATAAATGTGCAAAGTTGGAGAGCAAGTTTTTGTGTTAGAGAGTTGGAGAAGGTGTAAAAGTTGATTGAGGTGTTATGCATTAGTTACCTGGCCCATATGAAGCTTATGTGAAGCAGATTTGAAGGGAAGAAGAAGCAGAAATGAAGATGGAAATATGCAGAATTTTATGACCAGGGAAACCAGCACATTGTTGTTTCTTGTTTGTATCAAGGGATTGCAGTCTCCTTTCAAGTTGTGGCTTGATAAATATCCAATTGGAGTTGGTTGAGGTAGGAGCCTCTTGTGGATTGTAGCTTGTAGAAAATGTATGAGAGTTGGAGCTTCCTTGCATGTTGTAGCATGCAGAAAAATTGAGGTAGCAGCCTCCTGTAGGTTGAAGCCTATAGAAAATCAGATGTAATAAGGAATAGGAGTTTGCCTATGCATCACAGAAATAATAAAATCGTGGTTTTCTCCATTTATGGGTTTCCACTTATATCTAGTGTCAATATGTGTTGTTATTATGTGTTGATGTGATGTTTTGGTTTTCTTATTACTTGTTGTTCACATGTTCAATTTGCTAGTCATTATTTGTTAAGTTGCTCATGTAATGTTTCAGTTAATGAGTTTAATGAAAAGAATTTTAATGTCCATGAATGGACTAAACTGATTCACCCCCTTCTCAGTTTAGTCACGTTTTCATCAGCGTCTTATCATGGCCTTGTTCCCCTATTCCATTTTGGATATTTATATATTGATTGGTGAAATTAATGCTGGAGGGTTCCTGGCACCCACCTAGGCCCTCATGTTTAGAACATCTGTTTGAGAATTCCATGAAACTTCTTCCTGCATCTCTTAGGAGAGTTCATCTATGCAAAAGATTCATATGCCAAATTTTTATACTACAAATCTTGAAAGACTTGACATGTTATTAGTATCATCCAGCTAACTTTTATCTCCATATAAGATTGAGAAAATATTAAACCATCAAGCATATACTAAAATATCAAAATTTCGTGGAACAGTGTTTATGGAAATCAAGAAATCATACTCTACAGATAATAATTGAAGTTCAATGTTAATTAGCGTTGCAGAAGTAGAACTTCAAAATTGTGAATATATATATATATATGTTGCACGAAACTTCTAGGAACCTGGCGTTTCGGGCCGTACCCGTACTTGAAACTTCAAAACTCAACCGATATATATATATATATATATATATATATATATATATGTTGCACGAAACTTATATATATATATATATATATATATATATATATGTATGTATGTATGTTGCACGAAACTTCTAGGAACCTGGCGTTTCGGGCCATACCCGTACCTGAAACTTCAAAACTCAACCGAAACTTGGCCATCATGTAATCATCTGTGGGAGTTAACATAGAGTTGGTTTTGCTTCTAAATTGTCATCCATGGATCTTATTCCCTTTTCTCTTGCAAGATAATAAGTTATTCACTTATATATATATACAAACACACATATATGACGTTTCGCCCAATGTTTCCACTTTTGGGAGGTGACGTTTCTAAATGTACCCATTTCAAAAACTCCAAAAAGTTTCGACGTTTTGTGCAACTTATATATATATATATATATATATATACACACCCTAGTAGACTAACAGGTAACTCCCTTAAGGGCCTCCACGTCTGTATCCTTGGTGTCAGATGTGGATACGTTAGGATTCGTGCCAGACACATGCCCTAATTGTTTCCTGATTTTAGAACATGTGTCATGCAAAAAGGGGGCAGTGGGTCACTAAAAAAGTGATTTGCCCCTGAATTTTTCACACTTTTCTCTTGCACATTTATTGCAGGTTTGAAAGGATTTCAAGTGCTTGGCAAGTGGATTCATTAACCAGAATGATTGTTTTTCCTACAGCGATTAGGCATGAGACTCCTCTCTTAGGTTACCTCACCCTTGTGTTGTGAGACAAATTGGAGCACATATGGGAATTTGTACAGTTTGAAGAAGAGCAGGCTTAATCAGTCTAGGGCAGCGACAATGACGTATGTGCACACCAACCTCCATCTTACTATAGGCAAAGGGAGGAGTGGTTCAAGGAAAGACAAAGATGTGGGATGTGCTTCCTGATGATATGGATTTGAACAATAATGGTGAGTTGGCATTACCTAACTTGGATCTTAATGATCTAGTGCTAGAAGTAGTCACTTGTGATGATGGTGATCCTCTTGAGGGGTCATCCTCCACACCAGCAGGTGCACAAATTGGATTCGATATAGAAGAGGAGGATGGAGGACAGAGCACTGGCAGTGATGTTGATTTTGATGATTTTGACATGTAGGGCCACTGACAGTCACAAGCTTTCAGATTCTTCCATCTTCAGTTCTAGTATCTACCCTGTTGTGTATTTGCCATTGGCATTCCCACCTATAGCAGTGACTCAATATCTCTATAGTACATTTTGATTTTGATGACTTAATGTGAAAACTGTAGTTTATGGTTCATATTTCTTGTGTGTTTGTCATTTGATCCAATGTTGTTAAAAGCGCGAGCGGGATTAAATCGGCGTCGGGAATAAAGCGGAAAAAATCGGCAAAAGCGGGAAAAAAGCGTTTGGCACAAAAATATTCATTTTTTTTTCATTTTTTTTCAATTTTTTTAATATCTAAACCATCTACAACATAAAATAAATACATTGACACATAAATATGATAAAAAAACTAATATATAAGATGTTTAATATCATTTCTAGCGCTAAAATCACACATAACATTGAATCATGTCCTGAATAGTAAGTCCTGAGTCCCAACTCAGCCTCAAAATATCAACAAAAAATATGATAATGTATCTCATCATGTCATAATGTCATATACAATAAAATGAAAGTCTAATCCTATTGATTTCCTCTGCCCCTCTTGCGAGAAAATGGCACAGCTTTCTCTTTCCCTCTAGATGTAGAAGCTGGTGCCTGTGCTGGTGGAAATGGCAGTGGAGTCTGATGTGCTCTAGAAGCTGAAGAACTAGTAGTAGCAGCTACAGGAGGCTGAGGTAGAAGGAGACCACGTCCTCTACTGGTGGTAGTGGTAGCCCGGGTAGGCGGTGTCACCTCCTCCTCCTGCTCCTCCTCCTCCACCTGCTCCTGCTCCTGCTCCTCCTCCTCCTCCTCCTCCCCCTCATCCTGCACTAACCAATCATCAGTGGGATCCATGAGAGGCCTCTCGGTCTCAACCCTCCATTCAGCAGTGGTGTCAATCCCATCCAATGAGATGGCTTCCATATCAGGTGTCCTCTCTAGTTGCCTCACCCACAATCGAAGATTGTAGTAGACATAGACCATGTCATTAAGTCTATGGGACTCCAACCTGTACAAAGTTCATGAAATAATAATTAATAATTAATATTATAAAAAAAATATTGTTTAAAACTTTAATGAATTCAAAAATTTATTTGGAAATTTGCAATATTTTAAATGTTTAAGTGTTAACCTATTGCGCTTCTTGTTGTGTATTTTTTCAAATACACTCCAATTGCGCTCACATCCTGAGGAGCTGCATGTTTGGCTGAGGATGCGTACGGCAAGCTTTTGCAAAAGGGGTACTCTGCCACCATACATCTTCCACCATGCGTCTACAACAAAATTACAAATAAAATTTTAAATAAACATAAGAAAAAAATGGAATTTGAAGAGACAATGAAATTTGAAACAAAGTTACAAAGTACAAACTAAAAAATACCTGGCATTTTAATCGTCCTATCAGTGACAGCCATCTCAAAGCCAAATGTGCCACCTGACATCTTATATGTCTCAATTTGTCTAGAGATCTCTATACGTTGTTCTGGAGATCTCACCATCTTCTGGACACAGGTTAATAATCCTTCCACGACCTCAGCATCAAAATCAAACCCACATGCATAAGAAAATGCAGGGTTCAGGAAAAGCCCAGCAGCATGAATGGGACGATGGAGTGTGTTGTTCCATCGCTCATCAATCACTTCCCATAGAAGGAGTTGTTTCTGAAACCCATCATCTCCCTTATCATCATAGTAGGACCGAATGGCTTCTTTGGCCCTGTCCATGGCTTCATACAAATAGCCCATTGCGGGCTTCTCACCATCAACCAACCGAAGAACCTTTACCAAAGGTTCAGTAACGGCGCACACCTCCTGCACTCCCGCCCAGAAGTCTTCCTGGTATGAAACTAGTCTGCATACCGCCTCTCCTTCTGGTTTGCGGCTCATTGACGAAGCACGCCACTCCTCTGAAAGAAACATTCTCTTCAAATCCCACATAGAATTCAAAAGGGATTGAAGAGATATGAAACTCGTCGCAAACCGTGTAATGGCGGGGCGCACCAACTCTTTGTTGTTGGTGAATCTTCTCATCAAGCTAAGAACAGATGTATGATTATATATAAATTTTGTGATGCTTTTTGATGAGTCAACAATATCTTTGACAAAGGGAATTTTCCCTATGTCCTCTAACATCAAATCAATACAATGGACAGCACAAGGTGTCCAAAATAAAGTAGGATCCCTGTCCATAAGCATTCTACCAGCAGCAACATAATTTGCAGCATTGTCCGTTATGACTTGGACAACATTTTCTGCACCCACCTCCAAAATAAACACATCCAGCAAATCACATAAAGTTCTTGCATCTTTGATTTGATGAGTTGCATCAATAGATTTGATAAACATAGTCCCCTTGGGACAACTAACCAAGAAGTTTATAAGGGTTCTCCCTTTTTGGTCAGTCCAACCATCTGACATAACAGTGCATCCTGTTTGTGCCCATGATGCCCTAAAATCCTCCAATCTTTGGGTGAAGTCACGCTTTTCCTCTTGAAGAATCTGGCCTCTGAAATCATGATAAGAAGGGATTTTGTACCCCGGGCCAACACTGGCAATAGCATCAACAGCAGGTTGGAAAAATGGATTATTCCTTACAATGCTGAAAGGAATATCACTCCAGAGGAGAAATTTTGCCATCAACCTATCAGCTTGTTCTTTTTCAGTTCTTTTTAGCATTGAACCGATAGTTGGTTGTGAACCAAGTGTGGTTCGAGGAACAAAAAATGATGATGCAGCTACCGGATTGACTGACGCTGCAGTAGAACCAGTGCCACTTGGTCCACCTCCTTCAGCTGACCTTCTTAGTTGCCTTTTGAGTTCTTCTTTGGCCTCTCTAGTGTGCTCTAATTCTCCCAATGCTCTCATGGCTCTTTGGATAAGTTCAGGATTTGTATTTATACAGGGCCCCACATCACGTCCAGGGATTTGTGCAAGGTGGTACTTCAACCTGTACACCCCCCCGCTTATCTCCTTTCCACACAACTTGCAATTCAAGTTTTGTCTATCATTCAGAGCTTTAGGTTCACCATATTCCCAGAAAGGATCCAATTTCCTTGGCATGTTTGTTTTTGAATTTTGAATTTGCAAACCTATGGAAAAATAAGGATTAGGAAATAGGAATTTAGGATTACATAATACAAATTACAATTTAGCATTTACAAAATTACAAAATACAAATTTCCAAAATCCAAAGTTCCAAACCCAAGTTACCCAACCAAATGGCAATGCCAAAAAACAATGAAAAAACATAAACAATGTTTAAAAAAAATGAAAAATAAAATAAAATTGGTTCCCATACTCATACCAAGTTACCCATCCCAAATCAATGAAAAAATACAATAAATTCTTTAAAAACAAAAGGAAAATGGTGCCCACTGCCCATATGAAATTTGCCAACCAAAAACAATGAAAAACAAAGTTTTTAAACAAGGAAATCAAAAAAAAAATAATCTACATACCGTTTTTATGGAGAAATTTGTGATCTCCTCTTGAAATTCTCCAACAAGCACTTGGATTTGCTTCCAAACCCTTCAGCTCCTCTCTCCCAACACTTCTCCTCCTCCAACGCGCGCCCAAGTCAAAAATGACATAAAAAAAAATCGCATTTTGGCTATTATAACCCGCTGCCCCGCGCCTCGCCGATTTTTTCCATAAAAATCGCGCTTTTTTCGAAAAAAACGCTATAAAAAAATCCGCCGATTTTTTGGGATAAAAAGCGCGATTTATGCGTTAAGGTGAAAAAATCGCGATTTTTTGAAAAAAGCGCGATTTTATCGCGCTTTTAACAACACTGATTTGATCATCATTGATGTAGTACTAGTAAGTAGTAGCTAGTTGTATGATTGAATTTGTACATGCAAATGTTCTAGTTTCTCACAAAATTTGAATCGTTATATCTAATTTCATTTCTGTATGTGTGATCTGTAATCTTTTCAATAATATATATATATATATATAAACCATGTGCTCTGTGTCCAGTTTTCTGGGTCATCGTGTCTCATGTCAAACACTCATTTTTCCTTGTCCTATGTCTTGACTCTTGTGACTTAGCTAGTGAGTTAGCTCAACCTATTCAAATGGACTGTTTCAAGATGGAGTTCACCATGAGGTCTCCAGTTCTGATTTGGCTAAGGTTTGAGTTCAGCTGAGTTCCATTGGGTAACCAGATGCTATTATTACCGGTGGCTAAGCTGCCCTCCATCCAAATATTCAAATATTCTAAGGGGAAAATCCTGTGAGGTTTTCCTTGGGGAAAAATACACACACACTTTAAGGCCAGTGGATTAGCTCGGTTTAGAGTGACCAGTTCAAGGCAGAGATCACTAAGAGGTCATGGGTTCAAGTCTAGCAGAGTCCCTCTAGCCAGAAGTACATGCAAGCAACAATGCAAGGAAGCACACACAGGGTTTCCCCAAGGATGTTTTCCATGGAAAAAATAATAATAATAATAATAAAATAGATATAAAGTTTTTATCTCATAAGAATGTAAGCATTTAATATGGATCTTCAAAACTTTTGCTCCATAAATTTTCTATTGAGATAAGACTCAGAGAGAACCGTTTTCTAAATAAAGCTCCATTTCTCTCACATAATAGAAACAGTTTTAAAGCAATAAAGTACCAAACAAAACAGTAGTTTCTTCATGAATGACATAGATATGTGACATTAGAGTACAATCGCTTTGCTATTTGCTTTATAAATAGATATCAGCCAAAGGAGAGTAGGAATTCCACATACCCAATGTGATCAGCAGAAGAGCGGTCAAGTCCACCACATCCAGCCCAGGTGGATCCACGGAAAAAGTTACCCCCTCCGACCACTATTGCTACCTGAAATAAATATTGCCAGAAATATCCACTCCATGGAAAGCAAAAACCTTTACTAAAATATAATAAATGCAGCAGATTACTTGCTGAACCCCCATAATTTGCATAAGGCCTAAAGGTTAAGATGGGTACCAAAGATGAATGTAATGACGAAAATAAACAAGGCATACAAATGTATACCTCAACACCAAGATGTGCAATAGAGGCAACCTCCCTAGCAATGGACATTGTAATCTGAAAAATAAGATCCAATGCTTAGGTGAAATATTTCTATTCAGAAAATAGGCCTGCATGACCACCCTTTCCCATCATTCTAGAACAAAGTTCAGCAATAAAATTTATGGCTGAAATAAAACAGAAAGAAATAAAGAATGACATGATAACAGTCTCCATTACTGACAAAAGCAGGATCAGTGAATATATCAATGGTCAAAATAGAAAAAACTGGATGAATAATGCATTCAAAACTTCAATTCAGCACATGAGCTTATGTGTACTCTCTAGCCCATAAAGCACAAATGTAGAGCAGATCAAGGGTGCCGTAATCCCAAGCTCAAGTGTCAGTCACCATTTAAAGAATTAGTTTATTCTCATATGGGGCTGAGAATGCAATGACATCCAATTTAATTTCCTGTCAGATTGCTGACAGCCACTGTGTAAGTAGCAGATTCTCAAAACACTTGAGCTGAGCCACACCTGTATAAAGAGTGAAATGTAGTGAAACAGTCTTAAAACTCTATCAATCAAGGCAACCTACCTCTCTGATAACAAAATTAAAAAAGGAAACATTGGTGTTACTGTTCTAATATCACAATACATAGATGTGATTACAGTTTCATTCCATGTTGCAGGAAACAGCCCCCAAGCTGGTGTACCCATACCCGAAACACCGAAACAACCAAAACGCTTGGGTGGCATTTTCTGATCTAACAATTGAGGCAACCTACCTCTCTGATAAAAATATTACGAAAGGAAACATTGGTGTTCTAATATTGCAATACATAGATTTGATTATAGTTCCATTCCATGCTGCAGGAAACAGTCCCCAAGCTGGCGTACCCATACCAGAAACGCCAAAATGCTTGGATGGCATTCCTGATTTGGAAACACTGCCGATTTTCAGCCCAAATCTGCCCTGTTTCCACGACCTTTTTGTTTCTGCAGGCTCACTCAAGCACCCAATAAGGGTGGGGCCCTTCTATGGCCAAAATAGATTTAATCTACCACCAAAAATTTATCTCTAATCAGCCCACGCTCTAGTTTTGCTTAAAAAGCACCTTGTACTATTTTTGTTAATGAGGATGAGGATTATTAAGATATGTAATTGTACTTGTCATTTGTAATGCCCTAGGATAATTTTTCCCTTAGGGTTTCAGCAGAATTTTCTTCCCTTATTCAACAATGAAATCAACAATAACAGTACTAATGAACAAGCATTACAATCTCTAAATCCACAATAATTATAACTGACCATTAATTATAACTGGCCATCCATCAGCAAGAGATACAATTTAAGTATAGTATTGTATCCAATGATTTAACGGTTACAATACTAAACACAAGATTCAATTGATTAATACCAATTGTAATTTATGTTAAAATTATGCAACTGCGGTGAAATTCCACTTTGGACAGCTCATATGATGAAGATAATAATTGCAATAGATTCCTCTTTTCGAGAGGACCAAAATCAACCTAAAGATCACCTTATTTGGACAAGCAGAAGTTGGTTTTTGAATTTATTTATTTACTCATGTATATTGGTTTAGGTCGGCCCTAAGCACATGTACAATTGGACAGGTCGGCCTCAACATCAAGTGGACCCTCATGAAAGCCTATAAATAGAAGAGACCTCAAGCTCATTTGGACACAATCATCAAGCACTCTCTTCTCTCTTCTATTGTTTGGTTCGCACAGGTCTGACGGAGGAAAGCTCGCGCAAAGGGTCTGAAACTACAGGGTCGAAGCTCGCATGTGTCTAGGGTTTCTGAGCCTCGGACACACGCTCATAACTAAGGATATTCATCCTTGGACACTAGCACAGTATGGTCCTAAGAGTGTCCAAGAAGTCTCGGGTGCTCGCACACAATGTCTAAGGGAGCAGCTAGGAGGCTAGGGTTTCTGTAGTGCAATTGGACCCCGGACGCCTACATACAGTTCTCATGGGAGCATCCAGATCTGTCCCAGACACACTCATCCAGTTCCCCAGAGAGTGTCCAGATTTGTCTTAGTTGCTCGCTCACAATATCTCTACATGCGTCTGGGACCAAAAGATGAAGTATCAGTATTCTGAAGATTCCGCTCAGTGACAACCATATTCAGCAATTGACTACAGTCAGTGACAGTGCATTACAGTCCTCAGAATCAGGGTCTTTGAGTATAAGCATGTTTAAGGTCATATTATGGATGTTCTAGTTATTTTGTTGCATAAAGATATGGATCATTGTACTCTTTTTTGCTGACTCATTTGATGATGATCTAAGAAGAAGAAGAATTTCCAAGGGTTTTCCCCGTAGTGGGTCTAGCCCTAGTCTCCGACCAATCCTAGTGTATCTATGTGTGCGTGCTTCTCTTCTATTGTTCCTTTATGTTCCGCTGCATTGATGATGATGATGTTGTTCTTTCTACATAATTGCATATGCTGATAAATAATATTGTAGATCTAAATAATGTAATGATGATATGGGGTGAACTTTATGTGTTAATAAAGAAATGCAATTATCAAAGCAAAGAACAATGTAGCCCTATGAAAAATTAACATGGTATCAAAGGCAGGTTGAAGGAAAGCCATGGAGATCACCCCGATGATGACAACATTGATAGAAGCAAAAAGAGGATGGTGGAGAACTAAAAGAATTCTAGGGTTTGAAGAAAACTTTAGCCAACTTTACTATTAGGGTTTGATGGATTCTATGAGGTTAGGGTTGGAAAGAAAACCCTTGTTTATGGAAAAGCATGGTCAATATGAGGAGGCTCAAGCACTTGTGAAAGATTTGATGAAGCCCTAGATGGGATAATCCCTAGTAGCCCTGGTTGGTTGATTGGTTGGTTGGTGATCGCTGGTTCAAGAGGGAGAGGATCACCTCTCATTGAAGATAAGTATTTCTTGACTTATGATGCCTCTTAATTTTGTTTAGTCTTATGGATCTAATTATTATGTTTATTGTTTACACTTCCTGCATATATGGATGTTTCTAACTTCCTTGATGAGATGTGATGAGTGAATCCTTCTTGAGGATCATTTGAAATGCAGGAAAAATGGCTAGAGCTGGAAATGGTTGAGAGACACTATACATGACAAAGTGCTACAAGCTACCTATGTATAATGAAAAGGTGCACAGGTAATACCACAAGGTATGCACGGTATGTTGTATTTCAGCAGTAACATTGTTATGCTCTTAACCTGCAAAATAATACCCAAATACAGAATATGCGAAGAAAAGATACCCAGAACACAGAATAGCAATGATTTTATTATTCAGAGAGCAATGTTCACATGCCTCTTCGAGGGGGCAACCTCCAATAGAGCAGAGCTCGATTACAAAACAAGACACAATGCTCCTCGCAGGGAGTCTCTATCCTTTATATATGACTCATACATGCAATACCACGAGCCAATACCGTGGGTTTTATTAATACCATCTATCTAATACTACGGCCCATTTGCAACTAACTGTGGTCCCGTCATTAATTGCGGGTTAACCACTTACAAATATTAATATGGGCTTTATTGACTCTTGACTATGGCGTGATCCCATGACATAAATAAGGGGGTTAGGGTGGGACCCTAACATGCACTCCCCCTTAAGACTAGCCTTGTCCTCAAGGCTGAAGCTACGGAAACTGCTGAAGAATAGTGGTTGGTTCCCAAGTTGCATCTTCCGGAGAGGTGTCTTTCCATTTGACGAGGACTTCCTTAATCATGCGGTCGCGCAAGTGCTTGTCTCGTGTATCTAGAACCTGTTCGGGTTGAAGCCAGATTGACCCTTCTTCGTCCAATTCAGGTAGACTGGTTTGGACTCGGCAATTGTTCCCAATCACTTTCTTGAGGCACGATACATGGAAAACTGGATGGATTTTTGCCGTAGGTGGCAAAGCCAACTTGTAAGCCACTTCTCCAATGCGTTGAAGTACTTGGAATGGTCCGTAGAATTTTGGAGAGAGCTTTTGACAACCCTTGTCTTTGAGTGATGTTTGCTTATATGGTTGCAGCCTCAAAAAGACCTGATCCCCTTCTTGAAATTGGCGCTCTGAGCGATGTTGGTCGGCCTGTTGCTTCATGCGGTTCTGAGCTTGATGAAGATTCTCTCTAAGATGGGCGAGCATGGTTGCGCGGTGTTGTAGGAGTTGATCCATTGCTTGTACTTTGGAGCACCCCTTGAGATAAGAAGTAGGGGAAGGCAGAAGTTGACCATAGACTGCTTCATAGGGAGTCATTTTGGTGGTGGCATGATAGTTGGTGTTATACCACCATTCAGCCAGAGGTAACCACTGTACCCAAAGGTGTTGCTTTTCTGAAGTGAAACACCTAAGGTAGGTTTCTAGACATTTGTTGACGGCTTCGGTTTGACCATCTATTTGCGGATGATATGAAGTACTGAGTTTGAGTTGAGTGCCTTGTATTCTGAAGAGTTCCTGCCAAAAATTACTGGTGAAGATCGGGTCGCGGTCGGACACAATAGAAGTGGGCATGCCATGCAATTTGAAGATCTGATCCATGAAATATTGAGCAACCAAAGTTGATGTAAACGGGTGGGGTAGGGCGCAGAAATGAGCATACTTCGACAGTCGGTCCACAACCACCATGATGACTGACTTGTTCCCTGACTTTGGAAGACCTGTAATGAAATCCATAGAAACCTCCGTCCAAATTGATGCCGGAATGGGCAATGGTTGTAATGAGCCTGGTGTGTTGACGGTTTCCCCTTTGTGGTGTTGACAGACATCACATTCTGCTACGAAAGTAAGGATGTCATGTTTCATGCCTATCCAAAAAAATGATCTTCTGGTGCGAGCATACGTCTTCTGAAAGCCTGAATGTCCTGCAATGGCAGATGAGTGCAATTCTGCCAAAATGCGACTTTTGAGGGTGGATGTTGGTGATATTACAACTCTGTCCTTGTAGCGAAGAATATCATTCTGCCATGAGTAGCCCTTGCTAGAATTAGGATCGACCTGCAATTGAGAAATGAGTTGGGAGAGCCCAGGGTGTGAAAACCATTCCCTGCGAGCCTCTTCAATCCAATCTGGAATGGGGAGGGAAATTGCGAGCAAAGTACTTTCCTCCTCAAATTGGTGAGATAATGCATCTGCTACACTGTTGTCTTTCCCTTTCTTGTAAATGATCTCATAATCATATCCCAGCACTTTGGCTAACCATTTATTTTGTTGTGGGGAGGATAGGTGTTGCTCCAAAAAATATTTAAGACTGTGATGATCTGTGCGGATTTGGAAACGTCGCCCCAATAAGTAAGGTTGCCAGGTCTCGATTGCATGTAAGATGGCCATCATTTCCTTCTCGTAGGTAGATTGGCCCAGATTCCTCCCACTGAGTTGTTGGCTTGTGAAGGCCAATGGTCGCCCTTCCTGCATTAAGACCGCCCCAATACCTGTACCCGAAGCATCACATTCAATGACAAAGGATTTGGTGAAGTCAGGTAGTGCTAAGACTGGAGTGGAACACATGGCGTTTTTGAGAGCAGTAAATGCCTGTTGTGCTTCCCCGTTCCAGAAGAAGGAATTTTTCTTGAGGAGTTGAGTGAGGGGCTTCGCTATGCGGCCATAGTTGCGGACAAATTTACGATAATAGCCTGTGAGACCCAAAAATCCTCTCAAGCTCTTCAAGGTCTTAGGTTGAGGCCATTCTTGCATTGCCTGGATCTTTTTGGGGTCCACCTTGACACCTTCATGCCCCACAATGTGGCCCAAATACTCAACTTCTTCCATGCCAAACGAACACTTAGACATCTTGACAAATAATTTATGCTTGCGGAGCAGTTGCAAGAGTAGATCTACAAGTTGAAGATGTGCCGCCCAAGTGCCACTATAGATGAGGATGTCATCGAAGAAGACAAGGACAAATTTTCTGAGATATGGTTTGAGAATGTGATTCATAAGGCTCTGAAAAGTAGAGGGGGCATTACAGAGACCAAATGGCATGACCAGGAACTCATAATGGCCTTCATGAGTTCTGAAAGCCGTCTTGGGAATGTCGACTTCCTTCATGCGAATTTGGTGGTAGCCTAAGTGAAGATCCAACTTAGTGAAGAATTGAGCCCCATTGAGTTCGTCCAGCAAATCGTCAACCACCGGGATGGGAAATTTATCTTTGACTGTCAACTTATTGAGGGCTCTGAAGTCGGGACACATCCGCCACTCCCCATCTTTCTTGAGGACCATGACCACTGGGGATGAATAAGGACTAATGCTGGGACGAATGACACCTGCTTCCAACAATTCCTTGATGATTTTTTCTATTTCATTCTTTTGGGTGAACGGATATCTGTATGGCCGCACATTTGGGGGTTGGGCCCCTGGAACCAAGGTGATGCTATGATCATGTTCCCCTCGCGAGGGTGGAAGCTCATGAGGCTTGTCAAAGACCGTCCTATGGTTATTTAAAATCTGTTGCATCTCAGGATGAATTGGCAGAGATAAGGTTTCGACTACCTGGATGGCATTAAATTGAGCGACCACTCCATGATGGCCCTTTTTTAACAATTTTTCCATCCTATGCGAGCTGATGATTGAGGGGCTCCCGCCTGGAGTCCACGGAGGGTATGTGTGGAGTTGTTCTGCTTAAAACTCATATATAACTCCTGGAAATCCATTGTGATTGGCCCAAGAGTGCGGAGCCATTCAGCGCCTAGGACAATGTCGCAACCCCCCATGTGTATGGCAAACATGTGGGTTTTCAACTGATAATCCCCCATTTGAAGTTTGACATTTTCACGGCGGCCTTCACATTTCATTGTGCCCCCATCTGCAATTCGGACTTGGAAGTTAGAGACTGCCCATACAAAACAATGCACTGCTTCTGCGATTTTTTGATGGATGAAATTATGGGTACTTCCACTATCAATCAAGACTACCATTGGGCGATGTTTAAGAAAACCCCTGATTTTGAGAGTTTGAGGGGAAGAAATTCCTGCCAACGCATTTAGCGAAATAACTGGTTCGTCAGATATAATATCCTTTTGGTTGTCTTCTTCGATCTCCTCCGGTTCCTCAAGTGGTGGATCTTCCTCGGTGGAGCTGTAGTCAGTGGCATCTATTTGAAAAAACTTGGGCTCCTTGCATTTATGACGCGGGGAATATTTTTCATCACAGTAGTAACATAGTCCTTGCTTCCTTCTTTCGGCCATTTCCGCAGGTGACACCTTTTGAATCTTAAGTGTCTGAGTCGTGTTGGGAGCCTGTGGGGGACAACCTTTAGCGGGGAAATTGGGGTGGCTGTATTGGGCTGCTAATGCACGTTCCACCTTACGAGCTACCTGGCAAGCCTCTGTCCACGTGGGAGGGTGGTGGAGTAGAACTTGAGCTTTGATGGCTTCTTTAAGACCGCTGATAAAACATTCCGTGTAGAACTCATCTGTGAGACCCTTAGTGCGGAAGGCTAAGGCTTCAAAAGCGGTAATATATTCATCCAGTGTACCCGTCTGTCGGAGCTTAGTGAGACGCCCCAAAAAAGAGTCTTCCTGTTCAAAGCGATTTCGAAGAGCTTTGGTAAATTGGTCCCAATTCTGAAAAGGTCCATTGCAATGCTGATGCCATTCCCCCCATTGCCATCGTTCATTGTCCAAGTACATGGTCCCCACCATAAGCTTAGTCCAATCATCTAGGATATGATTCAATTTGAAATACTGCTCAATTTGTGCTAGCCATGCTGACGTGTGAGAACCGTCAAATTTATGCATATCCAACTTGGGAGGTCGCTGACTAGGTGGTGGATGGGTGTGCCAGACGTGAGGAGAGTGGCTCGACTCACCCTCATGGTATTCATGGCCATTATACGCCTCCTCGTGGGCTGGTTCCTTGCCCTTCGAGAGTGCTTCCTGTACCTGGAGACTTAGTCCGCTAATCTCACGTTGGAGGGAGCTCATATTTGCTTCAAGTTTGTCCAGTCTTTCATTGGCCATCGCTTGAGCTCTAGTTTCTACCATACACCAACTTGATGAAAAATTTGGGATCGCCTAAAATTAAATTTTTTTTTACTAATAAATTGAATGGTACCACCTTGCTCAGCTCGTCGTCCTGATGCTGATGGGCTAGATCACCAACAAGCGCCTCGGAAGATCTGCCAGAAGTCCTGCGAAAAGTAGACCCCGGTATAGGAACCCTTCACAACAACTCCGATCTGGTGGATCTGAGAGATCTGAATGGTGGAACAACTGTTGTTGCGGATCTGATGGAGCTGCGGGACTGATGTCTGCTGCTGCGGCACGTCTTTGCACACGCGGATCTGGAATAGATGATGTGTGATCCCCCGATAGAAAAGGGAACTATGGTCTAGAGGAGTGTCAGGTGCTACAGATCGCAATATACATAAGGGTCTGACAGTAGTACTCGGCCCAATGTTTCAGGGCTCTAACTAAGGAGGATCGACCGTACCCTTAGCCGTACAACCCGACTACCCTATCGTACGGGCGAGTAATCTCTCCGAGTGCTGTTCTCGGTGTACTGTAGCCACAAGACGGCTGAAGGTTTATCTATGGCGAGGTTTCAAGGGAGCCTAGGGGGCTTCCTATATACCCAGAGGGTACGTGGAAGACAGTCCGTGCGCGGTTCTGTCTAATGCGCTACTACTCGAAGGGGTACCCACAGGGGTTACAAGGGAGTCCAACAGACGTGACCACCTCTTGTATTTCCTGCATGCATGCCTCCCCAAATCCGCAGGTTTATGCGCTTAACGACAAATCCCGTGGTTTAAAGACGCCGGAACACGTCTCTAGCCAAAAAAAATTTTACTAAAAATTGGAGATCCCACCGAGCCCTGGAAAGTGCTCTGATACCACTTGTTATGCTCTTAACCTGCAAAATAATACCCAAATACAGAATATGCGAAGAAAAGATACCCAGAACACAGAATAGCAATGATTTTATTATTCAGAGAGGTTCACATGCCTCTTCGAGGGGGCAACCTCCAATAGAGCAGAGCTCGATTACAAAACAAGACACAATGCTCCTCGCAGGGAGTCTCTATCCTTTATATATGACTCATACATGCAATACCACGGGCCATTACCGTGGGTTTTATTAATACCATCTATCTAATACTACGGCCCATTTGCAACTAACTATGGTCCCGTCATTAATTGCGGGTTAACCACTTACAAATATTAATATGGGCTTTATTGACTCTTGACTATGACGTGATCCCATGACATAAATAAGGGGGTTAGGGTGGGACCCTAACAAACATTGATGGCTAGGTAAGCCCTAAGTAATGATGAGAATGTATCTTTCTTTAATGGCTCATACATGCATATGAAAGTGACTTGGATCTATGTTTCCTATGATGAAATGATGCACCTGGTGTTGAACTTTTGATCTTCTTGAATTCTATGAGGCTATCTAATGTTGATACATTGATATACTTGATGTTTGGCTAACATCTATCTGTTGGATATCTTGATCCTATAATGAAGGCTAGCACCTTGACTCTAGTAGATGATACTCTTGATACTTGATGTGCATAAGTCATGATGGATTTCACATAGAAGTGTTGGCATTATGATACAGGTGTTGTCCTTGATGGCAACTCACTCAGAGGCATGATACAGGTGATGGAAACTTAATCAGATGGCAGATCTAGTGCAGTAGGTCAAAAGAAAGGTATATGCAGGTTATACTTGATGAAAGCGCGTATACACGCGGGTAAGCGGAGAAAAAGGAGCGTATGCGTATACACACACTTTCATGCAAGGAAAAGTGCGTACATGTGGGAAAGCTTACTTTTGGTCCGTGGTAGTTAGTCCTCGGTATTTGAACCTATGGTTTTGGACCATGGTATCTCGACAAGTGTGCTGATCCCAAGTATTGGGCTCTTGGTATTAATTTATTATGGTTTTGGACCGTGGTATTGAGTAAGGCCTAAGACTATAAAAGGAGAAGAAGATCATTAGGCAAGAGTATCCGAAAAGTCTTGAATATCTGAAGAAGTATGAGATCCAGGATGTAGGTTATGGGTTGATGATGCATTGCTTGATCCGAGCTAAGGAGGGATCTCACCGGTTGATGGAGAACAAGATCTAAGGAGAGATCGGGATTAAATGGTTTGAAATGAACTATCTTTATGATGCTTATTCTAGATCTACATACTGACGCATGTATTGTTCTATAAGTGTTATGAGTATGACTGATGTCTGGTACAGCTGCAAGTTATGAAAAATTATTTTTAGATCTGTACGTGGGTTGTCTTTGGCAAAAGCGCGTATGTACGCGGGTTTGATTCAGCGTAGTAGCGTATACATTTTGAAGTTTGATATTTGAAGTTGCAGTTGGGTCTGAATGATTTTGCAGAGTTCTGTGTCTGCTCTGTGTTCTGGTGACTGACAGGGTTTCAGTGTTTCAGTTATTCAAAATTGATAATGCTAGTAGTGATTGTTATGAGCTTCAATGATAGTTATGGGTCCAGTATGAAAATTGGATGAAACGTGGCCTTCAGATTATAGTGTTGTGCTTTAGGAGTATCCAGTCTGAAAATGTATGAAACGTGGTACCTGGAGGAGAGAAGATTGTAGGCCGGCGCCTACGTACTAGTTTCTCAGCTAGTACAAGAGCAAAGGGGGTTGGAGCTCCCTTCCAGGAGAGTCTGGAGAACGAGAGAAGGTTGTAGCCTTCTGCAGGTTGTAGCCTGCGTGCTGGTAAAGGACTGCACTAGTACATTGTAAAATAAGTTTCTTAATAAAGGAAAATAGAAACGAATTGCAGCAGGTGGTTTTCACCCACATTGAGTTTCCACCTTATATCATGGTGTTCATGTGTGCTTCTTGTGTTTGATGATCTGTTCTGTTTTCACTGCACCAACTTACTGTTCATATGGTTAATGAATATCTGATGCACTAACTAAAGATCAACATTTAATGATTAATTGAATCATAATTATTTTGGATATACGCTAGTTGCTTTAGACACAGCTGCGTATACACGCGGGTTCCCTTGGATGAAGTAGCGTATATGTACCTAAGTATGGAAATGAAAAAGTTTTATTGATCTGATAATACTGATTCACCCCCCCTTCTCAATATTATCTCCAACAATTGGTATCGGAGCAGGTCCTTCGGTAGAAGCTTGATCGCTTGAAGGAGATCCGTAGAACAATGGGAAAGAAAGCGCGTCAAAAGAAGAAGACAGCTCAAAGGAACAATGACAGCCTGCTATTGAGTGGAAGCAAGCATTCAGATCCTGAATCACCTCAGACTGAAGATGGACAAGCAAATGAAGCATCAGATAAAATCATAGATTAACAAGATCTACCTAGCAAACGAGAGAGTGCCCTCAAAGAAGAAATTATCAGCTTAAAGGCTCAGTTGGAATGTGCCTCCAGAATACGACAAATGCTGTCGGTGCTGAATGAAGAACAAGAAAATGAGATTTTCAAACTAAGGCAACAAGTGGAAGAAGGAAGAAAGTCTGAGGAAACTTTGAGAAGCAATGTCTGGAAAAGGAAGGACAACATCAAGTTGAGGTAAATATCTTGAAAGGTGAATTAGAAGAAAAGGATAAACTATTGCAATTTCAAGATAGTACTAAGATTTTGGATGATATTCTTAGTAGTCAACGATCTCCTGCTATCAAAACTGGCCTTGGTTTTTATGAATCTGTTGAAGATGAATCTAGCTCACAAGGAAAGGCAAGGAACTCTAATGAAAAATCTAAAATAATCAACAAGGATCAACAGCCAAGGAAAGAAATTCTTCAAAGGAAATCTTGTACTCCTCCGATGAACAATATTGAGTGTTATGTATGTCATAATCTTGGACATGTTGCAGCCAGATGCAGAAGTAGAATGGTCCAAGACCGTCAAACAGAAAGATCATCACGTTCCAGGTACTTTAAGGGATATTGTTTTGCTTGCAATATGTTTGGTCACAAAGCTGCTGATTGCTACAGAAGGAATATAAAACATGTAAGATGTTATGTATGCAACAAGCTGGGACACATAGCGAAAGAATGCAGGAGAAGATTGTGGACACCAAACCAAAAGAAGAAAACATCATCACAGTTGAAAATATGGAAGAAAAGGGAAGTACAGCCAGAAAGATATGGCATAGCAGAGTATACAGACATGACCGATTCAGAGGAAGCTGGAAGTGTGGAACATCAGTGTTCCAAATCTCATACGCGGGGTTCATGAAGACAAGTCGCGTATATACGCGAGTTATATGCTGCACAGTCGCGTATATGATGTTCTGAAGAAAAGCAGCAGTACAGAAGTCTGATATGGTTCAGTCACTGTTGATGATGGCATGGCACAGGTTCAGGGGGAGCATATACTTCAAATAATGCATTGTTGGCATTATGGTTAGAAGTCCTTGGTGATAATGCTTATTGACATATCTTGCTTGACCAAAAGAATGGATTGCAGGTTACAGGTCTGGATGTTAGATGCTTATCATATGGTGTATGATAGCTGCTGATAACTATCATGGTCTTGTTTAAGTCCTTGGTCTTTGTGAGTCATATGATGTATTTTATTACCCCACTATGCATGGGATGGATGATGTAATAAGTCATGTATAAACATTTGGTATATCCCCACTTGGTTAGGTGGATGAGTCAAAAATGGTGTATTCCCACTTGATTGGGAGATTGATGTATGTATAGAGTCATGTTATGCTTTTGCAGACCTTGCATGTGCTCAGGGGGAGCATGGACGGATTGGTACATCTTGGCATGTACAAAGGGGGAGCTCAATCAAAGATTCCAGCAGGTACTCAGGGGGAGTATGGACAGCAGATGGAGATCAAGAAGAGAATATCTTGGTCCCCCCTTTGCCCTTGATGTCAAAGGGGGAGAGTGACTTGGTGTAGTGGTTGCCATCAAGTCCAAAGGGGGAGATTGTTGGCATTATGATACAGGTGTTGTCCTTGATGGCAACTCACTCAGAGGCATGATACAGGTGATGGCAACTTAATCAGATGGCAGATCTAGTGCAGTAGGTCAAAAGAAAGGTATACGCGGGTTATACTTGATGAAAGCGCGTATACACGCGGGTAAGCGGAGAAAAAGGAGCGTATGCGTATACACGCACTTTCACGCAAGGAAAAGTGCGTACATGTGGGAAAGCTTACTTTTGGTCCGTGGTAGTTAGTCCTCGGTATTTGAACCTATGGTTTTGGACCATGGTATCTCGACAAGTGTGTTGATCCCAAGTATTGGGCTCTTGGTATTGATTTATTATGGTTTTGGACCGTGGTATTGAGTAAGGCCTAAGACTATAAAAGGAGAAGAAGATCATTAGGCAAGAGTATCCGAAAAGTCTTGAATATCTGAAGAAGTATGAGATCCAGGATGTAGGTTATGGGTTGATGATGCATTGCTTGATCTGAGCTAAGGAGGGATCTCACCGGTTGATGGAGAACAAGATCTAAGGAGAGATCGGGATCAAATGGTTTGAAATGAACTATCTTTATGATGCTTATTCTAGATCTACATACTGACGCATGTATTGTTCTATAAGTGTTATGAGTATGACTGATGTCTGGTACAGCTGCAAGTTATGAGAAATTATTTTTAGATCTGTACGCGGGTTGTCTTTGGCAAAAGCACGTATGTACGCGGGTTTGATTCAGCGTAGTAGCGTATACATTTTGAAGTTTGATATTTGAAGTTGCAATTGGGTCTGAATGATTTTGCAGAGTTCTGTGTCTGCTCTGTGTTGTGGTGACTGACAGGGTTTTAGTGTTTCAGTGATTCAGAAATTGATAATGCTAATAGTGATTGTTATGAGCTTCAATGATAGTTATGGGTCCAGTATGAAAATTGGATGAAACGTGGCCTTCAGATTATAGTGTTGTGCTTCAGGAGTATCCAGTCTAAAAATGTATGAAACGTGGTACCTGGAGGAGAGAAGATTGTAGGCCGGCGCCTACGTACTAGTTTCTCAGCTAGTACAAGAGCAAAGGGGGTTGGAGCTCCCTTCCAGGAGATTCTGGAGAACGAGAGAAGGTTGTAGCCTTCTGCAGGTTGTAGCCTGCGTGCTGGTAAAGGACTGCACCAGTACATTGTAAAAGAAGTTTCTTAATAAAGGAAGATAGAAACGAATTGCAGCAGGTGGTTTTCACCCACATTGGGTTTCCACCTTATATCATGGTGTTCATGTGTGCTTCTTGTGTTTGATGATCTGTTCTGTTTTTACTGCACCTGCTTACTGTTCATATGGTTAATGAAGATCTGATGCACTAACTAAAGATCAACATTTAATGATTAACTGAATCATAAGTATTTTGGATATACGCTAGTTGCTTTAGACACAGCTGCGTATACACGCGGGTTCCCTTGGATGAAGTAGCGTATATGTACCTAAGTATGGAAATGAAAAAGTTTTATTGATCTGATAATACTGATTCACCCCCCCCCCCCTCTCAGTGTTATTTCCAACAAGAAGGTTAGCTCATTAATTCTTATGGATAATGCTTGTGATAAGCATGATGGAAAGAAAGATTGACACTCTTGTTGTTTTTGGTAAAGTTTTGTTGAATGACCTAACTTGATCCTATTGATCATGATAAGCATGGTAACCTTGATGTTAGAGGTAGAAATATGAGATTGATGTTCTAAATCTCTTACTACTTGTGGTCATGTCTTGATGGCATATGGTAAAATCGAATGCCCTAACTTGATTAAGTGACTTGATAAAAGTGTTATTGTGTTCATAATCTTTGAGATATGATGTCACATCTGTCTACTGCCCTAATATTTCAAGTCTAGCCTTTGATGAAAGATTGATGTCATGATGCTAATAGCCATGATAGATATATGCTTATGATCTAACAGATATGTTGTTGCATGACACTAATAGAGACAAGTTGGTGACATGAATGAAGATGAATGAAGTAGATTCCTAGTCAGAGGGAGAATCTCTTCTCAAGATTGTTACTCATATTACTATTTGCATTATGTACTATTGAAGTATGGATTTATGTGCATCTGACAGTATTTATCTGCAACAAAGTCTCTGTTGATTTCTAGTAGCATCAGATGTGCTCTAAGTCTCAAATTTTACAGGGAGACTTGGGCACATGTATTTCAAAGAACCCTAAAAGCATTTTGGGAAATTCCACCTGGATACAGTTTTATTAAAATAATTAATTATTTTTAATGGGTCCCTAAGTTTAAACTTAGGAAATTAAAATAATTAATGGGTATTAATCTAAACTGTGGGTGAAGCTTCTAGAAGAAGGCAGAGATCAAGTCAATATGATCCTAGCCATTGATTAGAATCCAATCTGGGTCGTTAATTGATCAACGAGAGGATTATAAGATAAGGCTTGATGGGCACTTGGAGAATACACCGTGAGAAGATCAGAAGTTTGATTTTCTGAAGCAGAGCAGCTGCCAGAGAGATTTTTGATAGTGATCTTTTGCAAAGAGGGGCAGAGATAGTATCTGAAGGGAAATCTTTCTCGATTGGAGAATACTCAGCAAAGAAGAGAGAGAGAGAGAGATCCAATAAAGGCAACGTACAGCCAAAAAGGTTGACGCAGAGGCAGCGTAGGTTGATGCGAAGGCAGCGCAGAAGCCTTGAGGGAGTCTGAAATTGCTGGAGGGTTCGATTTCTATAGCTGGAATCCCGGGTGTGAGTCCGAGAGAGCAGAAGTTAGAATCTCAAAGGCAAATCGATCAGACAGGAAGAGTGACGTTGGGCTGATGCAGAGGCTGCACAAATGCAGCTAGGCACTGTTCATTCAAGGGTTGGATCAGCCAAGACTTCCAGTGATAGTGTGAGGTAATCTCACAAATCTCTCTGTCAGTGATATTTTCTATAATTGGATTGTCAGGAAGGCATCCAGAGATTGTATTCAGAATTACTACTGCATAATAATAAAACCCTCAACTGCTGCACTGGTTTTCCCGCATTGGGTTTTTTCGAGGACATTTAATGGGTCCCTAAGTTTAAACTTAGGAAATTAAAATAATTAATGGGTATTAATCTAACTGTGGGTGTAACTTCTAGAAGAAGATGAGGATCAAGCAGAAATGATCTTAGCCATTGATTAGCTTCTAATCTGGGCCATTGAATGTCAGCGAGAAGATTATTTAAGGAGGCTTGATGGTCATTTGGAAAACACATAGAGAGTTGATCAGTTAAATCGAATTGTTGAAGCTAGAGCAATGTTTTAAAACTCTGACTCCGGTTCGGAAATGACTGAGGGTCGACTCCGACTCGGTATCGACTCAACCGACTTGATTTCAATGACTCGGTCGTTTTAAAAAATACATTAAATATTTATTTTTTATAAAAAACATAATTTTAAAGATTGTCATTCATGTTTCCAAACAAAAAGCTTTAGAATATAGAGAGAAGACAACATATGATCAAAGTAGGCTCATGAATATATCCATTATATCAAAATGGCACCCAGTGCACTATCCAATACAAAGTTCATACTTAGCCACCAATGCCAGGATTCTTTTCTGCCTCAACCTAAGGACAATCACTAGACTACAACAACAATAATACCAATTCTCTGCCCTTAATGAAGTCTCAAAACCCTTGATTAATTATGGTCAAGCTCTAGAACAATCAGAGGTAAATATGTATTTATTAGTCCGTTTCTAGAAAGTTTGCCTTTTTAAAATCATTGTATGGCTCAATGCATTGTTTCAGTTTTCTAATTCATGCCACTAGGATAACCATACTTCGGCCTTATAATTTTCAAAACTTTCTCACAGTGATAGATTACTTTAAGGCTATAAATATGCAATAAACAACAACCCAACCATTGATATGTAGGAGGCGGAACAACTTTTGACAACTGTGCTTCAGGATTTTTGTCAAAGAGCCGAGCAGGCCGAGTCGGAGTCGGGCGAGTCATTACCGAGTCGGGCGAATTGTTACTCAGTCGACCGAATCGACCGAGTCAATGACTAGCTCGGTAACAACCCAGCCAATCGTTCTGTTTCGGCCACCGAGCCGACCCCGCTAGGCATTGACTCAGTCTGACTCGGCCAAGTTGGAGTCGACTCGCCTGTTTTTTAAAACAATGGTCCCGGCTGATCCGACAGCTGAACCAACGAGTTCTCTGGCTACTTCTGCACTGCCCCTGCGTGGGCCTACGTCGACCTCTAGGCATTGCATCACCTCTATTGGGAATCGATTTTCTCTCAAGAGTTGATTCCAACCCTCTCGACTCAGAAACGTCAGCCTCCTCCGCAAATTCGGACTTTTACGTGAAGGCTTTTGCGCTGCTCTGCGTGGGGCCTGCGTGGATCTTCATGGCTCTGCGCCAACCTCTTTGGCCTCTGCGCTGCCAACTTTGTGTGTCCCTCTGCCTTTCTGCTGAGTATTCTTGGCTCCGGAGAAGATCCTCCAACCAAAACTCTCTATGCCCCTCTCTGCGTGATCACTACAAATCACTGCGCTGCCTCTAGCTCATTGTTTTCAAACACAGTCGACTCAGAACCGACTCGACCGAGTTGGTCCGAGCCAAACCCTTCAGCTGTGACCCGGCCTAGGAAACGATTCAGCCGGCTAGTTTGCCTAACAACTCGACTGGCTCGGTATTAACTTGGCTGGCTCGGCCGAGTCCATATTAACTCAGCCAGGTTGTGTACAGCGGCCCAATAACCCGTAAAAACAGCGTTTTTTTTAATGTTTCTTTTGGGGGACTCCAAACCAGTTTGTTTTTTGTTTATTTTGTCTTTGGGGTCCATTCCCCTCTCCTAAACCCTATTTAACCCACCCAACCCCTCTCATTTCCTCACAGCCATCTCATGCATTTGAGTGAGAATTTCAGTGAGAGTTTGTGAGGAGTTGTTGAGTTTGTTTTTGGAGCAGCAGTGAAGAGTCTTGAGCAAGCATTGTAGCTGGAGTGAGGAGCTTCTTGGGCAGCAATTTGGAGCAACATTGAGGAGTTGGTTTCTTGGAGCAACCTTGAGGAGGCAGTTTGTGCCTGGAGGTATATTTTTTCAATTGTAAGAATTTGTTTTTGCTTATTAAATTTTATGTGCAAATCTAGAAGTTGAAAAGAGTGTTTTTTGTGAAAGAAATAAACATTGAATCAATGTTTTTTTTTTGTTTTCATTTTCAGATTTTTTGCTTTCATTTCCAAGTCAAAAAATGGCACCTAGAGTGAAAGAGTTGCTTGGGCATATGTTGAAATGGTTGATAGTCAAATGCATTGCAAATTTTTCCATAGGAAAGTTAAGGATGGTCCTAGGGGCATTAATAGGTTGAAACAACACTTGGCAAGGATTAGAGGCCAAATTACTCCATGTACCTCACCAAAAATTGGGGAGATTAGGAAGGATTTGTTAGCCAGCTTTGAAATGTTTAATGAAGATGAGGCTAGGCAAAAAGAGGCTGAAATTGGGAGGAAGAGGAATATACAAAAAATGTTGGCTACCAACCCCCATTTTGATTTTGAGGGTTCTTCCTCTATCCCTTGTACTGATGCATCCAACCCCTTCCGATATGTTCCTCCCTCTTTTGAGTCTATTCAAGAAAAGGGAAAGGGTAAAATGAAAAAAGGTGATATGAATATCAAAAGTTGTTTCACTCCCTCCTCTCCATCAGATGCACATGGTCCTCAAGCTAGTAAAAGTCATATGCAGCCCACTTTAGATGACCATTGGAAGAAAGAATTGAGGGAGACTGCTTGTGATTACATATGTAGATGGTGGTATGATGCTGATATCCCCTTCAATGCTTCCCATTCACCATATTATGAGCCTATGTTTGATGCCATACATGCTGCTGGAAAAGGCTTCAAAGGCCCTACTATGCATGAGCTAAGGGGGTATCGTTTGCAGAAAGAAATTGCCTCCATTAATGAGTATTTGAAAGATTTCAAGGACTCATGGGAAAGAACAGGATGTACCATCATGTCAGATGGATGGACTAATCAAAGAAACCGTACCATCATAAAATTTCTTATCTTCTGCCCATAGGGAACCATGTTTCTAAAATCAGTTGATGCATCTGATAAGGTAAAAGATGGAAAATTCTTGTTTCAGTTATTGGATGAGACTGTTGAGGAGGTGGGGGTGGCTAATGTTGTTCAAGTCATCACAAATAATGCCTCTAACTATGTTCTTGTTGGTAAACTATTAGAGGAAAAACACAGAACCATCTTTTGGACCCCATGTGTTGCACATTGCATAGACCTCATGCTTGAGGATATTGGCAAATTAGATTGGGTCAAAAACATTGTAGATCATGCCAAAAGCATAACAAAATTTATCTACAATCATTCATGGATTTTGAGCCTGATGAGGAAACACACAGGGGGCAGGGATATTATTAGGCCTGCCATCACTAGATTTGCTACTCATTTTTTGACATTGCAATCTATGCTTTCACAACATAGAAACTTGCAAAAGATTTTTTCCAGTGAAGAATGGAATCAAAGCCAGTGGTCTCACAAACTAGAAGGCAAAGAATTGAAAAAGAAAGTTAATGAAGAAATATTTTGGAGAAAGGCAGTAGAGATTGTGAAGCTTGCTGAGCCACTGGTTAAGGTGTTGCGGTCGTTGGATGGAGAAAGATTGGCTATGGGCTTCATTTATGAGGCTATGGATCAAGCAAAGGAGCAAATAAAGAGGGCATACAAGGATAGAGTGGCTAAGTATGGGCCCATTTGGGCAATCATTGATGAAAGATGGAACAATCAACTCCATCGCCCTATACATGCAGCTGGGTATTTTTTGAACCCACAGTATCATTATAAAGCTAAGGAAACAGGAGCTTTGAGGGGGGAGGTTAGAGATGGATTGATTGACTGCATTGATCGCATGATTGCATTGGAGTGTGATCAACTGGAGATACACCGATAGGTCACAACCTTCAGCAATGCCTCAGGTACCTTTGGGAAGAACCTAGCAAAGATTGCAAGGGAAGCAGATGAGCAAGGTAAACAAAAATTTCAATTTTCAAATTCTTAATACTTATTTTGTTAAATCATTTATAATTTGAAAGTTGGATATAATTTGTAATTTTGTTGACCCAACTCATTACACACCTATGTTTTTTGCAGCACAATGGTGGGAAGCTTTTGGTAGCCGTTCTCCTGAATTGCAGAAGTTTGCAATTCGTATTTTGAGTCAAACTTGCAGTGCTACTGGGTGTGAGCGCAATTGGTCTGTCTTTGAGAGGATTCACACAAAGAAGAGAAACCGTTTGGATCAAAAACGGTTAAATGATCTAGTCTATGTCCAATGCAACCTCAGGCTCAGATGCAACCAATTGCTGAACAAAAGGCCTGATTCAGATCCCATTGTGTTGGAAGACATTGATCCAACATCAGATTGGGTAGTGGAGAGTCATCCAGCAGAGTTTGCTTCTGATAAAGATATTGATTATGAATTGCAGACGATAGCATCACTCGAACAACATGTTCAGTTGAATGCAAATCCTGATCCACTTGTACCAGCCTCAGCCTCAGAGCCAACAAGTCCTCCAGTTGCAGGTGCTTCCTCTGCTCAGCCACGACAGAAGCGCATATCTCGTCTATCTCAACTTGCAGCTGTTGCACAGCCTGCTAGTGCTACCACTTCTACAGTTGCAGTTGGAGATGATGATGAGAAGGAGCCATGGGGCCCCCTGTCTGAATCTGATCTAGAGATTGATCAAGATGATCTCGGCTCCTCTAGCAGTAGCCACTAGCCAGTAGTACTGGTCACAGTTTACTTTTGTTGTAGAGGCCATTTCTAGCCTCCTTGGTTATGTGTTTTTGTTTTGATCTCTATATCATGATCATGTATGTATTGGACAGTGCACTGGGTGCCATTTTGATATAATGGATATATTCATGAACCTACTTTGATCATATGTTGTCTTCTATCTATATTATAATGTTGTGTGTTTGGAAACATGAATGAAAATCTTTAAAATTATGTTCTTTTATAATAAAAAAAATAAATATTTAATGTATTTTTTACAACGATCAAGTCATTGAAATCGAGTCGATCGAGTCGATACCGAGTCGGAGTCGGAGTCGACCCTCGACCAAGTCGGAGTCCGAGTCGGAGTTATAAAACATTGAATCATGTATGACAGTAAATATATATTGGCCATAAATTAGAGCATGTTGAGACCTCATTTCACTAGTTATTTAGTTCATTTTCAGCACATATAGCCACGTATAAAGGCTGATTTTGGATGTAATGCCTGATGCATAAAGGTTGATTTTGGAATCTTGGATGTACAGCCTCATCTATAAAGGATAATTTATTTATTTTGAATAATGTAATCATGTATGACAATAAATATAGACTGGGTTTTCCTTCTAAAATGTCATTTATGTGTCGCATTCTTTTTTTCTTGCAAGATAATGCACTAATATAGAATAAATTCTCTTGGCATCCCTAAGTTTCTTGCTTTCAAATGCTATGGGGGGCTTGTTCTACATTAAGACTGCACCTATGCCTACCCCTAATGCATCACATTCCAGCACGAAGGGTTGCAAAAATATAGAAGAGTTAATACTGGACATGTACTCATTGTTTTCTTTAATTTGTACAATGCTTTATGTGCTGCTTCCGACCATCAAAATGCCCCTTTCTTTGTAAGTCCTATTAATGGTGCACCCAACTGTGAAAACCCCTTTACAAAGTGCCTGTAGTAGTTGCATTATCCATAGAATCCCCACAACTTTGTATGATTCCTAAGAGTAGGCGAATCCAGAATGGCTTGGATGTTTTCCTGGTGCACCCCTACCGCTAGCACACTAATCATATGCCCCAAATACAAGGTCGTCGTCAACCTAAACTCACACTTTAAAGCATTGGCATACAAGGATTGTTCCTGCATGATCCCCAAAATCTCCTCCAAGTGTCTCTGAAGCAGAAAACTTCTGATACGCAAAATTATGTGTATAAATATTGTATTAAAAAGAGAAATAGATAGATGATGGTGATTACAAATGGGGTTCCTGGCTTATATACTGCCATGGACACCCTTTGGGAAAGGGCATGATCTTATGATCGTGCCCTTTCGCCTAATTTAACTGAAAATTAAATAATAAACCTAATCTAACTAATTTTTTACATAACATTGCCTTCCTCTCGAAAGAATGCTTTGTCCTCAAAGCATAAGTAACAACGGATGTTGTTGAAGAATGATTCATTCTCCCAGAAAGCATCTTCTTCGGGTAAGTCCTTCCTCTTGATTAGATATTCCAAGATGACCAAGGTCCCACATTTTAAAAGGTCTTGGATTAATCTTGTAATTTCCGTTTTTTGATGATGTGGATATTGGTACGGCTTGATGTTGATGGGGTCTGATCTTGCCTTGACATCTATTGTATGCTCAATTCCCTTATTAGGCGGCATCTTCATAGGTAGGT
The DNA here is from genome assembly GCA_031772625.1 of Pinus tabuliformis. Taxonomy (NCBI): domain Eukaryota; kingdom Viridiplantae; phylum Streptophyta; class Pinopsida; order Pinales; family Pinaceae; genus Pinus; species Pinus tabuliformis. The sequence continues at coordinate 632,517,610 of CM062804.1, read as the reverse complement.
CTTGAATTACTTTTTCATGCTTCCGAATCAAATCTTGTATCTCTGGTGCCTCTTCTCTGGTCATATTTGCAGATAACATTTCTAACTGGTGACATTGTACTGCATAAGCAGGTGCTCTTCTTCGACTCAGCTTCATCATCTGAGATGATGATACAACTTGATTTTCGGGTGCTTGGAATCCGTGTAGTTTGTACTTCTAACCTCCCCATTTGAATTTTATAAATTGTACTTGATGGTTGGCGGCATCAGTACCTGAAGTTCGTAGCCATTGGATACCTAAGACTACATCTACTCCTCCTAACGGTACCGTGAAGAATGGAGACTCTAGATTAAAGTCTTGAATCTGCAAATTGACCTTATGGCATTTCCCTACCTTTTCAATCTTCTTACCATTAGCTACCATCAATTTCATGTTTGGTAAGGGAAATGAAAAAATATTGAGTCTCCTTGCCACGGTTGCATCTAAAAAATTGTGTGTGCTACCCGAGTCGATGAGAACCACTACGTTGTTCTTCTTTATGTGTCCTTTTAACTTTAAAGTATGAGGTTGTGATATACCTGTCATAGCTGATAATGACACTTGCAGAATACTTCCGTCATCTAATTCTGGTGAGAATTTGGGGCGTCTTCTGTGTCTTCTATGTCATAATCTTCACTGTTTGAATCATTGGTTGCTTCACAATTATATAGGTTCTTTGGTTCTTTTCCTTTAGCACATCTATGTTTGGGGTCCCATTTCTCACCACAGCGTTTACATTTACCCTCTTTTATCCTTTGTATTTCCACATTAGATTTTTCATCTTCACGACGATGTGGTGGAACATATCTTGTATTATTTGAGTCCACACACTGGGGTATCCTTCGCCTTGCATAAGTTTTTTCCGCTTTTGACCAAAATATTAGTTCGGATTTCTTTTCGCCTGTTTTTGCTTTTCATCTTGCTACTTCTATAGATGTAATGTCATGCATCTCAAGTTCTACTTGTAAATGGGTTTTGAGTCCCGAGATGTATGACTGAATTAGACGAGATTCTGATAACCCAGGTACTCGTGTTACTAAGGTCTCCCATTCTTAAGTGTATTCGTCCACACTTCCTTTTTGTCGTAACTTGATGAGTTTTGAAAAGAACTCTTCTTCTCTTACACCTTGGAATCTTTTAAAGAATGCATCTTTAAATTTTCTCCAGCTAATGACGTGTGTTGTTTTTTTCCACCACATATACCAATTATATGCTTCTCCTTCCATTTTCATGGATGTATGCCTGAGCTTTTCATCATCGTCATTGATGTCATATATCTCAAAGTATTCTTCTGCTTTATTTATCCAAGCAACATTGTTTTCTTCGTTTCCATTGAATTTAGGCATCTCGACTTTTGCCCTTCGTTGGTATGTTGCTAATGGTTGAGCGAAAAAAGGGTGTTGATTGGTAAAGTTATCCCAGAGTTGCTTGTTTGTAAAGGCTGTGTTACTCGCTTCTTGGTGGGGTGTCGCTGATTTCCTTGGGGATTCAACTTTTTCATGAGAGTTTGTTGACTTTGTTGAATCTGACGAGATGTGTTCTTGATTCTCTTCACCTTCTTTTAGTAGTTGTTCGGGTGTACAATTCGACCTTTTACACAGAATTTTCAGCATTGTTAAGACCTCTCTGATTCCTGCTTCTGTCTGAACATGGTAATTTTCCATCTTTATTTCTATTCGATTTGTCGTATCGTGAAGATTTTTTATTTCATCAGCTTGCTCCCCAAGCTTGATCTGGAATTCATTTAATCTTTTATTGACCTCGTCGTGGTTGTTATTTATCTTATGCTCCACATCCAACAATTTTTTTTGGAAATCCGCCATTGTCATTGTTGACATTGAGCGGGTTTGCGGGGGCGTATATTTATTTGCCAGCTAAATTATTTTTCCTCTCTTCTTTTTTTTTAGCTAAAATAAATTTTATACATATAACTTTTAATTAATTAAATTAACTTATATATATAACTTTTAATTAATTAAAATAAATTTATTAATTAAATTAATTAAATTATATATATCTATATATATAACTTTTTAATTAATTAAAATAATTTTAATTAATTAAATTAACTTTATATATATATATATATATAGATATATATATAAATAAAACTTACAACTAAATAAAAGTTATATGTTATATAATTTATAATATATATTATATATAACTTATATATATCATATATATTATATATGTGTTTTATATGGACAGTCACGTATTACTCTATAATTATTTTAATGACCGAATGGACAGTCACGTCCAACCGTAAAGTCACGCTCAGGTTGACTGTTCAAAACACGATGGCTGACGGAACCCTTGACTGTTTTAAAAAAATAACGCAGTTCTCACCAAGCAGATCTTTAACGCAGTTTAAGTAGCAAAGCCAGATGTTCAACGTAGTTTAGGTCTCAACGCAGTTCTCCACAGACAGATTTTCAACGTCGTTCAGGTCTTAACGCAGTTTTCCACGGATGGCTACGGGTCAACGGTGGTGTGAACAGGTGACAATGCGTGGAAACTAGTGCAGAACAAGCGAGCGGGAGAACAACGTAAGTCAGCGTGAGGGTTGACACTGATGATGGACGGTTGACGAAGAAAAAAGTGTGAGGAACAAACAGGGCCAGCGGACCGACGAGAGGAGCGGAACTTGGGCGGATGGTTGCAGAGATGATGACTTCGAGGGCAGAAGGAACGAAGGACTAATGCAATAGACGGTAGCAACAATGGTGTTGCGAGTAGTCAGAGAACCGTTAGCTGTGCTGTAGTGAGCCCAGGAGCGACTCGCTCTGATACCAATGAAGCAGAAAACTTCTGATACGCAGAATTATGTGTATAAATATTGTATTAAAAAGAGAAATAGATAGATGATGGTGATTACAAATGGGGTTCCTGGCTTATATACTGCCATGGACACCCTTTGGGAAAGGGCATGATCTTATGATCGTGCCCTTTCGCCTAATTTAACTGAAAATTAAATAATAAACCTAATCTAACTAATTTTTTACATAACAGTCTCAAGTGTTCATCTCAAGTCTGGTTGTAAATCAATATGTCATCAAAGAATACCAGCAAGTGTTTACACAGTTGCTTGTTGATAATATGATTCATGCATGACTGGAATGTAGTTGGCGCATTACTCAACCCAAACGACATGACTAAGAACTCATAGTGTCTGAAATGGCATCTAAATATTGTCTTAGGCACATCTTGCTCCCAAACCTTAATCTGATGGTAGCTTTTGATCGAAGGTCTATCTTGGAGAATAACATTGCCGCATGAAACTCATCTAACAATTCATCAATTTGAGGGATAGGATAACTGTTTTTTATAGTTTTCTTATTTAAGGCCCTGTGGTCAATGCACATCTGCATCGTGCCATCTTTCTTCTTGACTAATACTACTGAGGAAGCGAAAGGGCTCAAGTTGGGCCTAATGCGACCAATGTCTAATAACTCTATGGCTTTTTCGATTTAGTCATTGAATCTCTTGGGATGCCTATAAGGAGTCGTGATGGCCGATTTTGCTCCCTCTTCCAACTCAATGGTACACATGAACTCTATCCGGTTGTCGCCCTGGAGGAAACTCCCCAAAAACCTTTTAGTGCTTATCAAAAACAGTATGTCTAGGTGATGTTGGGTGGTGTTACCTATAGTTTCCTGCGTGGTAATGAGGCACTCTGCTACCCATGCAATCTCTCCAAGCCGAAAGACCATTTCCATCCTTGTAAAAGCCCTACTTCTAGAATTTAAACAGAGAACTCAAATTTAACAATTTAAACCAAGCCCTAATTTGCATTTTGACCAAAAATGAAATTTTCTGCCGTAAATTTATGAATTGACCAAAGAATCTTAAATTTTAACAAATCATTTGCAATACTTACCTGAATCTCTTGTGTGAAGGCATTTTTGGTCTAAAATTGCTCCCGCTCCTGCTACCAAACCAACTGTTTCCTCCCAACCTATGGTGATCTGTAAATTATTGTGGATATTCCACTGGACCATTCGTCACAACAGATCTGATAATAATATATTAAAATACTCAAATTTTACACTATTATAGTTTTATTTAATTTCTAGATCTATAGATTTTACTATAATTAGTGCAAGCATGCGAATGGAAATTACACAGAAAAGTAGAGAATGACAAAATAAGCTCACACACACACAAGGCACAAGATATGCTCTCTAGGAAACCCTTTCGGGAGAAACCCCAACTGGAAGGTGAGATCGCTTCGCTCTCTTTCTCTGTTTGGAAATATCGCTGCAAGTACAAAGAAGTAATGCCTGTGGCCTGTGGGTTGCTACAGTGCACAGATCCTCACTATGTGCTCTACCTCCTATCTCTCCTGGCTATCTTTGCTCAGCTATGGAAAAAAATGCTCTCAAAAGAATGGAATGCCTCTTCCTCCTAGTGGCTTGGTTATAACACAGTGCAATAGCCTACTAGTGGTTAAGTTTGACTACATCAACTCTTAACTAGAGTTACAAAATAGACTCTTCTAGAGTCTTTTACAAAACAAACACATGGCTAGCCCATTTTCCATGAATAATGGGGGCTAACACGACATCCTCCTGAACTATAGGTGTGAAAACAGGAAGGTCAACTTCTAAGTGGCATAACTTTTGCATACGAACTCTGATTGATGCGCTTCTTGCACCGTTGGAAAGGTCTGTGTGTAGAATAGCATGAAATGGTGCACGCTAAAGCGGCAAAGTTTTACCCCCAAAAACGTCGTTTGATGCCTCAAAACACTCCCGGAAGGTTCCAGATCCCATTTTGCCAAACTAGGTCCCGCCGATAAAAACGGTCCCGTGAGCTAATTCCTCCTAGGGTTGCGGGGGAGTGCCCCCCAACCCCCACTCACGAACCCACTCCCAATTCACGCTCCGCTCGGGAGCTAGTCAAGAGTGCGCTCCCTTTAAAAAACGCTCTGTGGTTTTTAGGGAGCGATTAGGGCAGTGATCACTCCTTGACCACTCTCGTACACTCCGGGAGCAATTTGTAAGAGGGGGAGTGGTCGGGGAGCGATAGCTCCTGACCGCTCCCCCTCTTAAAAAACACTCCCGTCCAGTGTCGAAAAAAGAGGTCGCACGTTAAGAGAGAGGGGCGACGATCGGTGGCGAAGAGGGAGAGGAAAGGGAGGGAAAGGGGAGGGGTAAAAGGATAAAAAGACACTCTCCCCTCCCATTATTTACAATTTCATCCATTCGAGAGCAAGAGGAGCAAGAGAGAGTTTGGAGCTTGGAGAGAGCAAGAGAGATGAGCTTGGAGGAGCTTGCAAGGGAGATTGGAGCTTGGGATTGAAGGCCAAAGAGGTAGGATCTACGCTCTAATCTAGCATTTTTTCTTAATGTTCATTGCTAAATAAATAAATAAATAAATTCTCTATTACTCATTCCCATCCCTCCATTTTTTTGCAAACTCAAAACTACAAAGTTCAAACATCATGGTTATATCGCTTGCCATTTTCTTCTTCTTGGTTCCTTTTTTGGTTATTATGGTGTTGGAAAGTAGAAGGAGGGTCAATCATGATGAAGATGAGGATGAAGAAGTGGGTTATAGTGGATTTAATGAAAACCCTGGAGAGGAGTACCTTGGTGAGGCTCCAAAACCTAAACAAGGCCAAACCCCATTGTGGAACTATGTTTCTAGGCCTGAAGGAAGGAAAGGGGGTGGAACCACTAAATTTGCATTCCCCCATTGCAACAAAACTTACACAAGTTCATACACCTGTGCCAGAAGGCACCTCTGTGGGAAAAGACCTTGGGATGAAGATAAACCAATAAGAATCAAAACTTGTGCAAGTGTGTCAGCAACAGATAGAGCCAAATACGTAAGGGAAGAGGAGGAAGCCAAATATAAATCTAAAATATCAAAGGGTTTCTTCGAACATAGCTCACAATCACATCAACATGCACAAAGAACTCCTTCAACATCCTCTCATGGAAGTGGATATGGAGGAACAGGAACAAACATCTCTTTAAGGTGTAGAACCATATCAGATTTCCTTGACGAAGGGTGTAGGAATGATGTGGATTCAAAAATTTACCAGTATATTTATGCATGTGGGATACCATTCAATGTTCTTTGCTCACCTTATTGGCATGAAATGGTTTCTGCCATAAATGATGCCCCCAAATGATACAAGAGCCCTTGGTATGACAAGGCTAGAACCGTGGGACTTGATCATGAAAAGGCAAAAATATCACATTCTTTGAGTAGAACGACAAATTCTTGGACTGAGCATGAGGTGTCCATTATATTTGATGGATGGACAAATGTAAAAGGCAAGCCATTGATAAGTGTTCTTGTTGTGTCTGTTAGTGGTGTCGGCTTTCTTTCAGCATATGATTACTCAGAGAAGTTCAAGACCGACATCAACATTGCAGAACCACTAATTGAAACAATTGAACATATTGGGCCATACAATGTCATCCAAGTCATCACTAATAATGTTGTTAATTGTAAGGCAGCGAGAGCAATTATTGAGGATAAATACCCCAACATATTTTGGTCTGGGTGTTTGGTTCACACAATGAACCTTTTGATGCAAGATATTATTAAGAACAAAAACCAACAATACAGATGGATTGGTGATTTGTACAAGAGAGGCAAACAAATGATAAAATTTATTACAAATCATAGCAATACCCATGGGCTTTTCCGCAATCACTCAAGATTGGAGCTATTGAAGATTGCGAAGACTAGATTTGCTAGCTATTACCTCACCTTCAGGCACCATTTGAACGTAAGAGAGTCATTGGCTAGCATGGTATCACGTCCACACTGGCAAGTATTAAAGGACAGGGCTACAAATGCAACTGACAAGCAAGGTATTGAACAAGTGGAGCAAACCGCTCTTGATGGTCCGTTTTGGGCACGTGTGAGGCAAGTATTGGAATTCACCAAGCCCATTTATAACATGATTCGTTTTGCAAATACAGATAAACCAGTGATTGGGGAGGTGTATGAGCAGATGGATACCATGTTGCGGCAAATAAAAGATATTGTTCAGAAAGATGATCCCAAATTGTATACATTGATTCACAATTGTATGTGTATACAGTGGAATAAACTTAATGTTCCACTACATGTCTTGGCGTATATCCTTATGCCAAAATACTACTCTCCATCTTGGTTGGGCCAACCTGCACCTGGGGGTGGGGTTACGGTCAAACCCCATACAGATCCAGAGGTATCTACAGGATATGTGCAAGCATTAGACAAGTTCGTACCTGACAAGGAGGAATGTGCTAATCTACGTCTTGAATTAGGCAGATACTTCAGTTGCACTGGTTTGTTTGGTTCTTTGCCTGCAATGCAAGATAGAGACAAATTTGATGCTCTCACATGGTGGGAAGCATATGGCGGCATGGGACTTTTGCCAAAATTGGCAACAAAAGTACTCTCACAAGTTGTAAATACTTCTTTTGCAGAGAGGTGTTGGAGCACCTACAGCTTCATACATAATGTGAGAAGAAACAGACTCAATGAAAACCAGGCAGAAAGCTTGGTTTATGTGCACTACAACTTGAGGTTGTTGAGTCATTATTGTGACCGGACTTATGAGGATCCAACATATAAAATTTGGGACAACCACCCAGAGGACGATAATTTGGAGGATGGCACCTTACATCTTGAAGAATTGGAAACAGAACTTATGAGAGATGATGATGATGAAGCAACAACAACCATGCCACTCCACCATCAAGTAGTAGTGCCAATGCTTGAGCTCCAAGTATTGTTCCTTGGTTGTCGCCGCCTCCATCTACATCCTCACGTGGAGGGCATGTGCCTTTTGGTTCTAGTCGTGCGACTGTGTGGGCGACTCCTAGAAGACCACCACGACCTGCTCAGAAATTAGACATTTCTTGTGGTAAGAGGAAGCTGTAGATAATAGATTTACTTGTCTTTTCTAGTTTCTAGTAGTTTTAATAATTGTTGACTCTTTCATATTTATTATGATATTTTTTGTAAACAATTATCAATATATGACAATTTAAGTTTGAAGTTTGAAGTTGGCAATTATAACTCATTGGTAATGAATTATGAATATGATGCTTTGTGAAAGTTGAAAGTTGTTTCATTTCATGTTAGATATTCTTTGTTGTAATGGTTACACTTAGCTTACAAGTACAACTTTGGTGATCAATTATGATAAATGTTATATATTGAATTTTGAAAGCTTGAAACTTTAAGATTGATGAATCATGAGACTCAATATCTTGTATGTTTCTAACTTGTGGACGTGGTTGATGAAGATTATAACATCTAGATGATTGTTGTTATATTGTTCAATCTATGTTTTTTATGCTTTTTATATCTAATTCATCATTCTACATGATTTTATTGACATATATGCATCAAAATATATATATATATATATATAAAATCGCTCCCGAAATCGCTTCCAAACCGGGAGCTTCTGAAAATGTCGCTCTCGCTCCCAAGTAACCTTGATTCTTCCACTTTTTCCACTCCAAATGCATCGAGATGGATGACAAACAATATAATGATCCAATTCGGATCACACCTCCCCATTTTGGGACGCTTTTGGTCCCCAAAAGCTTTTACTGAATGAGGTGAGGAAATTTTTACTCCACCTCTCTAGTGTACCATTTAGCTTTGCCTGGAAGTTGTCCCTTCAACCCAATCTGCTAGAGGTCATGTTGCCCCTGTCTTGTAGTTCTGGACCTCTTCTGCAAAACGGTATCTTCTGCCAACTCTGCTTGAGTGTCTAGTGCCAAATCCTCCACAGAAGGTAGGACATGTTCCTCATCCTAGTCTAGCATGGAAGGCTCATAGAGTTTCAAATTATCTACATTCACGACTGAGTAAATGCGCATATTTGGTGGTAAGCTGAGTCGATAAGCATTATCACCCACCTTTTCCAGTATCTCAAAGGGACCATACCTTAGAGCCTTGATTTTCTTACCAGGCCCCTGTAGCCTCTCCTTGTTCAATTGTAGCCATACTTTGTCTCCCACCTTGAATGATTTCTTTGTTCTGTGTTGATCATGTTTGGCCTTATATTTCTCTTGCGACTTTTGTAGTATTTCCTATACCTGTAGATGGATTTTCCTGATCTTCTCTATAAAATTTTCAGCCCTCAAATCATCTCCTATAAGATCTTCCTTCACTCCTCCTTGTTGCCCATATGCAATATCCAAAGGTGAAGGTGGAAAATATCCAAAACAAGTCTCAAATGGGGACTTTCCTGTAGAAGTGTGGATTGCTCTGTTATAAGAATGTTGTATATATACCAGATTTTCATTCTAAGTCCGCAGATGCTTATGGTTTTATCCCCTCAGAAGCTGCACCAAAGTCATGTTGACTACTTTTGTCTGCCCATCTGTCTGTGGATGGAATGTTGTAGATCTATTCAACTTTGTGTCCATCTTCTCCCACAATGTAGTCCAGAATGCACTGAGAAATCTTGTGTCCCTGTCTGAAATGATGCTCCTTGGTATCCCAAAGTGCACCCAGACCTGTCCAAAGAACAAGTTTGTTGCTTCTTGTTTGTTGATGGTCTTTTTACAGGGCATCAGAACACACATCTTGCTGAACCTATCAACTACCATGAACAGGTAGTCATGTCCCTTCCTGGTTGTCGGTAAACCTCCCACAAAGTCCATGGAAATGCTTTCCCAAGGACAAGTAGGTACAGGTAAGGGATGATATAGACCCTATTTCCTGTTGCTAGGCTTGTTGGTACAACAAAGCATGCATCCTCTTATGAACCTAGCTACTTGCTCTTGCATCTTAGGCCAATACACATACCTCTGTAAGTTAGCCACAGTCTTCCCTACACCAAAGTGCCATGCAACCTTGGAGGTGTGAGCCTCTCTAATCAGCTGCAAACGCTCACCTTTAGGAACACATAGCTTATCCAACCTATAGAGTAACCCATCCTGGAGATGGTAGTCAATCGTGCTATCGCCATTGTGCACATGAATCTGACTCTGCAACTGTTGATACACCTCCTTGAAGTCCTCATCTTCTGAATATGCCTCTTTGTATGCATCATGGGTGAATGGCTCCATGTGCATAAGAGTCCCCAAAGTTGTAATCTTTGATGTGGGTGGCCTTGAAAGCATATCGGCCAACTTGTTTGTGTTGCCCTTCTTATACTTGATCACCAAATGAAACTATTGTAAAAACCCCATCCACTTGTAATGCCTGGTCTGTTGTAGCTTACTCTGGGCCTGCAAGTATTGTAACGGTTGGTGATCTGTGTGGATTATTGTCTCCTTTCCCATCAGATAGTGCTTCCACTTCTTCACAGCTTGCACCATGGCATAGAGCTCCTTATCGTAGGTAGGGTAGTTAAGAACTGCCCCATGAAATACTTCAAAATGGTAGCAAACGGGCCTTCCTCCTTGCATCAAGACAGCTCCCATAGCATACCCACTTACATTTGTCTCCACTTCAAAAGGCTGCAGCGAGTTTGATAATGCCAGAATTGGTGCTTGACCGATCTTCTTCTTTAACTCCTCGAAAGCCCTATGCTGACCTTTTCCCCAATGAAAACTCTTGCCACTTGTAGTTATGTCATGGAGCGGTGTTGCTACCACTGAAAACGAGGCTATGAATTTCCTCACGTACTGTGCTGCCTCAATGAAACTCCTGACCTCAGAAACATTAGTAGGCACTAGCCAGTTCATGATGGCCTCCATCTTGGAAGGATCTATCTTCAACTCTCTTCCACCAATCACATACCCCAGATACACCAAAGACTGTTGCGCAAACTCGTACTTCTTAAGATTTGCTAACAGCGGGTGCTTCTTCAATGTTTCCAACACCTACATCAAATGTGACGTATGCTCCTCCCAGATAACACTATATACCAGTATATCATCCAAATAGACAATAACAAATGAATCTATAAAAGGGCGCAGTCCATCATTCATTAATTTCCTAAATGTAGCTGGTGCATTACATAAGCCAAATGGCATAACTAACCACTCATACAAACCTTACCTAGTTTTGAAGGCGGTCTTCCATGTATCTTCTTCTTTGACTCAAACCTGGTGATATCCAGACTTCAAGTCCAGCTTGGTGAAGTACTTTGCTTGCTGCAACTGATCTAGAAGATTGTCTATCCTAGGCAGGGGGTATCTGTTCTTGAGCATGATTTTATTCAACGCCCTGTAATCTATACACATCCGCCAAGTCCCATCCTTCTTTGGCACAATGATGATGGGTGACCCACATGGTGATGTACTCGGTCGAATGACACCTTGTTCCAGCAACTGCTGCAACTGTTTCTTCACCTCACTTGCTTCTATAACAGACTGCCTGTACAGCCCAATATTTGGCAATGGGGAGTCTGGCAATAGCTGGATCTCATGCTCCACTTCTCTCTTAGGTGGTAACCCTTTAGGCTCTTGGAACACATCCCTGTATGCTTGTAACAACTCCTCCAATTGTTGTTTATGTTTCTTAGTACACCCCTTCAGGGATGCCTTGCCTCTTATTGACTCCTCTTCAGACTGACTTTCTCTTAAAAACAATAAAACATACTTCTTGCTAGAACTGATCAATTTCTTGGCTTGGTTGGCACTTACCAGTGAAATTTTCGACTTGCCTTTGTGCACGTTGATGATGAACGATTTTCCATCCTTGATGAGTCGGTACTAGTTAGCTCTCCTCATGAATATTGCATCACGCATGTACATGTATGGACTCCCAAACACAACTCCACATACATCAAGGGGAACCACATCCAAATCTACTTCATCAATAAAATCAGCACTGATAGCAAATCTAATTTTGCACTGTTTTGTTACCTTCAGCTTTGCATCCTTATTTACCCATCCCAATGGATATGGGCCAGTCCCAACTTCTTGACCAGCTCTACTGCAATGAGATTCGCCTATAATCCTGAGTCAAACAGAGCATCAATCTTAGTCTTCTTGACCTGTATCTTTATATGGAAGAGTTTGGTCATTTCTTTCTCTTCTTGTTGTTGAAGGCTACTCAGATTCACCTCCTTTTGCACTAATGTACAAAGAATCTTTTCATCCACATCCGAGTTGCTTTCAACTTGGTTGCTCGAATCAGTGTCCATGAGATTATTCTTCTTATTATCTTTCTTCTTGTTCTTCAGGTTTAGCTCTAGATGCAACTTCCAACACTTCTCCTCTGTATGGCCATAAATGTTGCAGTGGTTGCAGTGGTTGCTAGGATCTTTGCACTGGTGTGTTGTGGTTGTCGTCTTTTTATCTTTTCCCCCCTTTTGCTTCTTCTTCCCCTCATTAAAAGTTTCATGTTCCTCCTTCTGCTTCGATCAACTTGATTGCACACTTTTCAGGCCTATGTTCTCCGGGTACTATGCCTATACACAAGCCTCGTCCACCGATTTGGACTTGAACAATATCACTTGCTCAAACAGATGGCGGTGCAAATCTCCCAAATTTTTAGGAGTACATCTGGGTTCTTTGGAGAGATACCCAACATTATAGCCATCTTCTTGAATTTCGTGGTGTACCCCAGCACGCTTTGGCCCGACTTTTCCCTAAAGTAATGCCACCGGATCCAGTAGTCCTCCACATACCCTATGGGATTAAACTGTGAATTAATGAGGGTTTTGAAATCCTCCCACTTAGTCATTAGACGTTCTCCCTCCAACCTTAGGGTTTCCGTGTGGCTCTCCCACCAAGTCATTGCATGGCCCTCTAATTTCAGTCACGCAAATGAGATATTTTGCCCTTCCTCAATCTGATGGACACTGAAATAAACTTCCAGTTGTTGCAACTAGTGGTTCAGCTTCAAAGTGTCGATCTCGCCGTGGTACGGCTTGATATCAACTTTTGCTTCCATTTTAAAAAGGGATTGATTCACGGCACTCGAACTGAGTTGATCTTTTCGGATCTTTCTCTGGTTGGTTCTTTTTGTCTTCCCGATCTCCCTATCCCCCTTCTGATTTGTCCTCTGCATTGGAACCCCCATCTTCTCCAAATATCCCCAGCTTATTGCTTAGGGTCACCATGAGGAGGTTTGCATTGCGGTTTATATCCGCGACTTCTTGTTCGAGCCACGAAAACCTCACCTCTGCAGGATCACGAGGTTCGTTTACAAATTCGTCGGCCATGATTAGGGTTTTACAATTTTCGGCCCCGTTGATCTAGATCCCTGCAATATCCACAAAATACCCAAAGAAACCTGCTTTGATACTAAATGATTAGTAAACTATAGCCATGGATATTCCACTGGATAGTTCGTCACAACAGATCTGATAATAATATATTAAAATACTCAAATTTTACACTATTACAGTTTTATTTAATTTTTAGATCTGTAGATTTTACTGTAATTAGTGCATGCATGCGAATGGAAATTATGCAGAAAAGTAGAGAACAACAAAATAAGCTCACACACACATAAAACACAAGATATGCTCTATAGGAAACCCTTTCAAGAGAAAACCCAGCTGGAAGGTGAGGTTGCTTTGCTCTCTTTCTCTGTCTAGAAATATCGCTGCAAGTACAAAGAAGTAATGCCTGTGGCCCGTGGGCTGCTACAATGCACAGATCCTCTCTGTGTGCTCTACCTCCTATCTCTCTTAGCTATCTTTGCTCAGTTATGGAACAAAATGCTCTCGAAATAATGGAATGCCTCTTCCTCCTAGTGGCCTGGTTATAACACAGCCCGATAGCCAGCTAGTGGTTAAGTTTGACTTCATCAACTCTTAACTAGAGTTACAAAATAGACTCTCTAGAGTCTTTTACATCACAAACACGTGGCTAGCCCCTTTTCCATGAATAATGGGGGCTGATGCGGCATCCTCCTGAACTATAAGTGTGAAAACAAGAAGTTCAACTTTTGAGTGGCATAACTTTTGCATACGGACTCCGATTGGCACACTTCTTGCGTCATTGGAAAAGGATTTGTGTGTAGAATAACATGAAATGGTGTCGCCAAAGTGGCAAAGTTTACCCCCAAAAAACGTCGTTTAATGCCTCAAAACTCTCCTGGAAGGTTTCAGACCTTGTTTCGCCAAACTGGGTCCCGCCGATAAAAACTGTCTCGTGAGCTAATTCCTCCACTTTTTCCACTCCAAATGCATCGAGATAGATGACAAACAATATAATGATCCAATTCGGATCAATCTGGGATCAGCCTATCTTTTCCCAGATCCAAAAGACTCGTCTTCTGGCCTCCATGCCCAAAACTCCAAGAACAATTCCTTAAAATTCCTTCTCTATTCGTGACTCTCTCTGTATTTCCTCCTCCCTACACTTCACTCCAAAGGAAAAATAAAGATTCCCTTCTATGTCGCATCCATTCTCCTTATATTTCCCAAAACCACCATCTCCCAGCATTTTACTTGATTTGTATTCCCTGCTCTCCGACATGTGGAATCCAAAATGGTCATTTTTTCTCTTTTTAAGGGCGGTCAATAACTGTTAAAATTGGCAACTAGGGCCAAACTCCATGTGGGTCATCTTATTTATGGCAGCTGATATTTTTCTTGGGTCCCTCTCATTGGGAGGTGTAGGATTGATCTAAAGATCATCCGATTTCGATAAGTATTCATGAAGATATGAATTTATTTGTGTTATGGGACAATTCGTCAAGGTCGGCCAGCAACTAAACTGCGCCCACTTGTACTCCACATTTTGTATAAATACAAGTGCTTTGCAAGTCATTTGTACACACACCTGTCTTGAGATTTCTTCTTCTCCACTTGTTTTGGGTTTTAGTGGAAAGAAGAATCTCTAAGAGATAAACGTTGTCCTAGAGGATGCCCTAAAAGTAGTCCTAGATGATGCCCTAGCATCTCTACACATGACCTCGATCTAGGACGTTGTCATATTGTGAAGAAAACAGCCCTAACCTCTACGCTGTCAAGGAAGACAACCCTCACCTAATACATTGTCCCAAGGCTGACCCTAACCACAGTTATGGAGATGCCCTAAATATGCAGTCATGGAAATGAATGCAGAAACCCTAGCCATAGACCTAAGGAGAAAAGATGCCCTAAACTTATTTACTACACTGCCTAATGGAGATGGCACCTAAACATTGTCCTAGAAGAAGTGCTCTACACATGGAATTCCCTTGATGTCATGAAAGGAAAAGCCCTTATCCTATACGCAGTCATGAAAGGAATACCATCGCTATCATGGAAGGAATGCTCTCACACGTAAACGCTGAGATAAAGAAGCCACACCTTCAGCTATCCTTAAAGTTGTTCTAAATAAGGATGCTCTATCTGCTGTTTGGATTGAATCACAGTCATGAATGATAGATCCAAGTCTTATGATGAATGTTGTAATATTATAGACAGCATAGTATATGACAACAAGATGTATAGTGCAACAATGGTGCAAGATGTATAGTGCAGCAATGGTGCAGCAATGGGACAGCAAAGGCTACATGGTGTAGCAATGGGACAGCAAATGCTACATGGTGCGGCAATGGGACAGCAATGCTACATGGTGTTGCAATGGTACAGCAATGGGACAGCAAATGCAACTTGGTGCAGTATGGTGCAGCAATGGGACAGCATGGTAATAATGGTAATTTAGTAGCAGCAAGAATGTATTGCAGCAGCAGGATGATGAGGTATTGCAGCAACAAGATGATGAGGTATTGCCGCATGCATTTGGGTGTAGCATAGTGCTCAGTATAGTGCAGCAGTATAGTGATGGGTACAGTCATGATTAGTGAAGCATGATGAGACGCAGCATAGTGATGATGGGTGCAGCATGGTGCAACACAGTGCGGTGCAGCATGATAATGAGGTGCAGCACAATGATAGGTGCAGCATGGTGATGGAATCACCTTGGAGAATCAGTTGAAGCAACATGTCTTCAAATGAGTTCAGCTACCTCATGTATCATCTTCTTAGAGATGATCTATGCTCTTATTTAGATAAGTCAAAGTGTTGACTTCTATTGTAAATGTACTCTCTCTCTCTCTCTCTCTCTCTCTCTCTGCTGAACCATTGAAGAACATATAAGAAGAAATGATCAAGGGTTTCCCCACATTGGGGTTTGTCCCTGGCTAGGGCCACATCTTGTGTCCTCTTGTCTTGGCTTGTCTTCTGCGATTTATGTTTATGTTCTATCTGCAATTTATTTTAATGATGATGTGATCGCTAATTTGGAAAAGATATTGAGCTAACTGTGAAAATTGAAATAAATTGCTCTAAGCATAGAACATACCTAAAATTAACAATAACATATGAATTTATTGATTCGATCATGTCCTTGTGAATAGATTTATTTTAATTTTGATGTCATGCGTACTTATGACATTTTATTTGTTTCCTTTAGTTGACAAAACATATGTATAACATTATATTTCTTTTAGTTAATATTTTATTTCCTTAAATTTCTTTATATTATAATTAATATAAAATATATAATTTCTTTATTATACTTAATAATTAATATAACATTATGTTATAGTTCTTATTTACTTAATACAATTAATAATATTATAGTTACCTTTTCTTTTGTATAATACTATGTATTTACTTTTATTTTGAATAACATATTAACTATATATGATCATGGTGGTTTACATAGCAAGTAACCCACCTCAATATACACATTATATTCCGACGAGTTAGGTATTTACTCAGTATCTCAATAATTCGTTCATTGGACTTTTCATAATTAGTTAGCATGTATACTAGTGCAGTGCATGCGATGCACGCATATTGAGTTATCATATGCATGTTTCGTATGCATGCTAATAATCATATTCTATCCATAATCCAAGATGGGTCATTACATACACCCCTCCTTCGGAAAACTTCATCTCAAAGCTAGTGTTCATATAGTATATTAGTAATTATTTTAACGATTGATATAATTTGTGTAAGGATTACTTCATGTGATTAAATTTTCGTTTAATGTGAGGACACTTTAAAAATTTGTGTTTTGAACATTTATAGGTTTACAACTTTAGTAGTCATGCTTTGTCCCAGCTAGGTTCCCAAGCTATTCTAAAAACATCTTATCCTTCCTAATCTCTTCCGCTCCCATCTTATCCGACCTCTACTAGAACATGCCATGGCATCAGCTACACTGATCTAACCATTTATAAACCTCAAGGGTGACAGTGTCGACTATATCGACCTAATTTCCCAATAGGCATCTAGCAGTCATCATCACACATCTAGGGGAACATGACTCACACAGTGCTCCCATGACTCTAGGTTTTGGAGGATAAACGGTGGGCAACACCTCCACCCCTCTTAGTAAGACCAGGGTCAAAACCCTATTATGGAATCTTATTGAGTCTAAATTGTTCTTGGATTTTTTTCATCACGTGGCCGGTTGGTAACGACACTATCTGCAATGTAAACACTTGTCCACACATTATAACATATGCATCAATATATTCAAGCAAATTGTATTTAAATGACAGTTTCTACGCATTCCAAATATGTACTGATCTTTGAGTTAATATAACATATTTGGCTATGTTTAGCCAATGCATCTGTAAGTTCGCTTTCATATTAAGTAGTCAAGTATAGTCATTTTTTTATTTCCATCTCATCAAAATAAAAATTAGAGAAATCACATTTATAACATAATTCATAATTCATATAAGTACCATGTACTAGCAATACGTGAAGAAATTTGGTCCCTCTCCGCTCATGTTAGATCCATGGTAGGATAATCCCTTGAGTTCAAGATGGCTCTGCAGCATGATGGTGAGTACGGCTGACCAGACATGCGCAGCAGTTGGCAGACATGGGGGGTTCCACGTAGCTCGGTTCCAAGGTTACAACCATCCCTACCTTAACCCTGCACTCTCTGGCCTGCTGCGGTTTTACCGCGTTTTACAGCGGTGGTTTACCATAACATCGCATCCTCCGTTTAGGGCTGCCTTTCCCCTCGCTTTCACCCTTCCAACCTTGTCGATTACAGGCAGTTGGCGCTAGAGACCCCCGCCAGCAATGGACCTCAATATTGTCGACTATTCGGAGGACCCGTTGCCGAAAGGATCTGTCTGGTCATCGCCGAATAATGCAAGGGTAGGCCGTATTCCATTTAGTTGTGAGCTGAATGAGGCCATTGTTGACCTACCTCCGATCTCAGGGCCGTTTAGCCGCCCGGTCATCCTGCCGTACGTCCCCCCAACCTGGCCGTCTTTTCTACACCGTCGGCTTCCCCGTCCTCGTTAGGGTTTGTTACGGGTTGTCTAAACCCTAAACTCCAGGAATCATGGGCTGACCCTCCTTACATCCCCCTCTCAAGCGGACCATCTTCCTTTTTGCACTGTTCGTCAGCTCCTTCGATTTCAGCAACTCCGTCCTCATCCCACAGTCTTGAACTCCCCTCGGAAAATCCCAACAGTCCCCCGGATCTCTCTGGCACCCCTCCATCTTCCCCTCCCCCCGGCCCTAAGGATCACTCTGATCCTGGACGTAACTCGGACACAAGGGTGCCTCCATCGGAGGAAGCGAGACCCCGGAAGAAGGCTAGGTGTTTCAGATCGAAGATAGACGACATCTTCCTGAGGTTGGAGGAAGACATACAGTTGGCGGAATCCATGGATATCGCAGATAGGGTCCTGGTCGGAAGGATCCGAGGACGGAACTACTCAGCAGAAAGACTAAAGGCTTGGGTGTCTGAGCTATGGGGCCATCAACTAGCAGATCTACCCACTGTACAGACATTTGTGTGGCATTGGTTCGCCTTCAGGTTTGCTCGCCCGAACCATACAAACTGGCTACTATCTTCATATTGGCATTTCGACCATGCATCGGTTCACCTGAAGCGATGGTCGCCTCTTTTCGATCCTGAATCTAAACAGCTGGGGGTAGGACCAATCTGGGTCACGCTGCCAGGGCTTCCCCCACATTTCTGATCGGAAGAGATTTTTAAGCGAATTGGGAATTCGCTCGATTCGTATATGGGCTCGGATAAATCCTACCTTGCTACGGGGAAGATGGCATATGCCAGAATTCTAGTACACATGGACACGTGGGGGGCTCTGCAAGAATTTATCACCATCCAGTGGAGGAACTTTACCAGAAAACAAATCTTGGACTATGAAGGTGTGCCTTATAGGTGCCGACGCTACCATAAGGTCGGACATGTGTACAGGGACTGCCCCCTGATCACAAAATGGGGACAGAGGACATGGGAAAATGCTCAATACATTGAGACCCCTATGGAGCCTACTCAGCAAGCTCAGACGACAGTGGAGCAGCCGGCTCACGATGCAGTCGAGGGAATTGAAGAAGCGGACCCGAGTCCCAGAAAGAAGCAGGGAAAAGCTCCACTCAGGCCACCCTCTCTGCCGTTGACGAGAGCTCGGGCGGCTTCAGGGGAGGCTTTTACCGCGGGTACGACTCCTTCTAACTCCCCTTCTGGTATCTCTGCTTGTGATAATCTTAATGTATCTACATTGCATACTCATGTTATTTCTCCCCACCCTGTGGGTAGTTCGCTATGTTCCCTCTCCCCTCCTTTGACCTCCCTCTCCACCCCCATTCATTTACAGCATCCCCTCCCCAATCTGCAATGCCCCATTGTGGCCCCTCCCTCCGCCGCCCCTTTTCCCCAACCTACCCTCCCGGAGGCCCTCTCTCCTTCCCCTCAGGTGCCCACCCCCTGCACGGACCACCGCTATCCAACGCGCTCAAAGTTCCGCTCACATGGTAAGGATGCGGTCGGCTTTGGGGTCATTCCCTTCCCCCTTCTCCCAAAGCTTCCCCGAGGTCGACCTTCCCGGCTCACCAGGGCTATTCATCAGGTCGGGGAAGAGATTGCCTCAAGTAGACAGACAAAAATCCCTTGGGGTCTTTAGAGCAGAGGACGCCCCCCCCCATGAAGATTCTCTCCTTTAACTGTCAGGGGCTGGCTAGCCCTGGGAAAAAACTAGCCCTAAGACAATTGTTTTCTACTGAACTTGCGGACATTATCATTCTTCAAGAAACACTTGGACCAGCAAGTTCCATCACACCTCTCCTGGAATCCTGGCTCCCAAACTAGTCCTTCCACTCCCTTGATGTGACAGGCAGATCTGAGGGGATATCCTTAGGCATCTGCACCCGCTCCATATAGCTGTTAAATGTCTGGGGAGGGGTAGGATATTTGGGAGTTGACATCTACTCGTCGACCCTCGAAACCAGCTTCAGGGTTTTCAATATATATGGGCCTTGCCGAGACCGGGATGTCTTCTGGAGGAATCTACTTACCTCCTCCACCCTACAAGGAGACAATATCATCCTTAGAGGTGATCTAAATTTCTCGATGGGTTACGCGGAGTCCTGGGGACATCAAGCACAAATGGACACTCTGTTGGTATTTTTTGTGAATTTATTGGACTCCCATAACCTTATTGACATTCCCACTGCAAAAATCCAGCCCACTTGGAGGAACAATAGAACTGGTGTGGCTAGCTTGGCCAGAAGATTGGATCGCTTTCTCATTCGAGAAGCTCTAGTTAACAGAGGCTATCATGTTAGACAGTGGGTTGGTTTGGGAGGGCTCTCTGATCATAGGCCTATCTATTTGGAACTACAAACTGCTTATAACAAACTTAAGGCTCCCTTTAAGTTCAATGCCACATGGTTAAAGGACGCTGGGTATATGAAGGTAGTTAGTGACTATTGGAAGGCTCACCCAGTGGGCTTGGAAGGCCTCATTGCAGAAGGGTTTGCACGAAACATGAATGCCCTGAAAACACTTTCAAAGGAGTGGGCGAGAAGGAAAAGAGAACAAGAGGAGTATCAGCTCAAATTAGCAGAAGAAGGAATCGCTAAAATGGAGGAGGATTCGGAAGGTATTTTAAGGTCCCAAGAACAAAAGGACAAGATGGCTACCCTCCTCCAGAAAAGGACACAAATACTGAAAGACAGAGAGGAGAGTTGGAGGCTTCGTAGTCGAGCTATATGGCTCAAAGAAGGAGATGAGAATACTAAGTTTTTTCACAGACATGCAAACGGGAGAAAGGCGATTAATACCATATGGGAGCTCAAGAAGGAGAATGGAACCTCGGTTAAAACCTTCCGGGAACTGGCAAGTCTAACAAGTGCACATTTCAAAGGAATTTACAAGGAGCCCCCAATCGCCACCCTGGCGGAGGTCATGCGCATTGCTCGGACTTTCCCTAGATTCGTGGATGAGGAAGCAGAGTAGGACCTGATTAAGGAGGTGACCCTGGGAGAGTTGGAAGCAACCCTCAAATTGTTAAAAAAAGATAAGAGCCTAGGACTGGATGGATGGACAGTCGATTTTTACACAGCTTTTTTTGATATTCTGGGATCCAACCTCCTGAGACTGATAGAAGAATGTCGAATGAGGGGAAGAATGTGGGAAAGTTTCAACTTTACGTTCATAGCCCTCATCCCCAAATCTGATAATCCCTTGTCCTACGACGATTTCAGACCCATCTCCTTATGCAATTGCATTTACAAGATCATTGCTAAAATCATTGCTAACCACCTCAAGCCCATTCTATCTGCTCATATCTCCCCGGAACAGTTTGCTTTCCTTCAGAACAGACAAATCCACAAGGCTGTAGGCACTGCACAAGAACTCCTCCACTCAGTTCAAACCAAAAGACTCAAAGGCATGATACTGAAAATCGACCTGTCTAAAGCATTTGATAGGGTAAATTGGCTCTACATTCGTATTCTGTTAACCCATCTAGGATTCCCCTACTCCTTTATCAAATGGATCATGTGTTGTATCACGAATGTATCCGTCAGTGTGCTCATCAACGGCTCAGCCTTCCCATTTTTCCATGCAGAAAGAGGACTGAGGCAAGGATGCTCACTCTCCCCACTACTATTCCTTCTAATTATGGAGGGCCTCAGCAGAACTATTAGAGAAGATTGCAGACAAGGGCGAATAAGGGGATTAAAAATTACCAAAGATTTTACCCTTACACACTTGCTGTTTGTGGACAATGCACTGGTTCTTCTAAATGGGGGAATTGGGGACACCACCTCTTTTCACCGTTCCCTCGGCATTTTCTTAAAAGCCACGGGCATGGTCTTAAATGAGGCAAAATCCACAATTACTGCCACCGAATGCTCTCAGCACGAGCTCCAGTTTGCTCTCAGAAGATTTACCTTTGCAGAAGTGGCACTTGAAGAAGGGTTGAGGTATCTCGGGTACAGGCTAAAACCCCTTGGCTACAAGATCACAGACTGGACGTGGCTCATTTCAAAAGTGGAGAGGAGGCTCAACATCTGGTATCACAAATATCTCTCCAGAGTGGGGAGGTTGATCCTTATCAAGGCTGTCTTAGAAGCTACACCAGTCTATTGGATGACGTTGGCTTGGATTCCTTG
The DNA here is from genome assembly GCA_031772625.1 of Pinus tabuliformis. Taxonomy (NCBI): domain Eukaryota; kingdom Viridiplantae; phylum Streptophyta; class Pinopsida; order Pinales; family Pinaceae; genus Pinus; species Pinus tabuliformis. The sequence continues at coordinate 632,495,318 of CM062804.1, read as the reverse complement.
AGGTATCCTAGCTCACCTCCAAAACATATGCTGCCGGTTTTTGTGGAAAGGGAATCAATCAAGGAGAATCTTCACATTGGCTCTACCAAAGAGTTGGGGAGGATGGGGTATTAAGAGGCTGGATACTTTCTCACAAGCCTTGGCAGCCAAGTTAGGATGGCAACTGCTTAACAACAATAGTCTCTGGACGAAGGTAGTTGTGTCTAAATACATCCATCCCTCAAGTGTGCAAGCTTGGATCAGGCAAGATAAGAGGATGATTAATATCTCCATTATCTGGAAGGCAGTCAACAACACTAAGGAGCTCATTCGAAATGGCCTGACTTGGAGAATTAGATTTGGGCTAAGGTACAGATTGACACAGACCCCTGGGTGGGCTGCAGCAACACTCACAGGCTCACTGAGGGCCTGAGAGGTCATTTCTAGGCCAATCGCACAAAGTACATCAATCAGATTGCAGATGAGGCACACACAACCATCTTATAGCAAGCCTAGAGAACAACCACTAAACTGAATATCCCCTGATGTTGGCAGCAGGAGTGGCGTAATTACACAAAAGCATTGACAAAGGCACACATTAGAATAACCGAGGGGGAGGACGAGCTTATCTGGGCATGCGCTAAGCATGGTACTTACTCCCCCAAGACAGGCTACCAAGTGTTGATGGAGTGGCACAAGCCACAGGAATTGGAACAGTGGTGGAAACAGTTGTGGAAGTTGAAGGCGCCCCCCACGATCTACATTGCTCATGTGGTCTATCCTCCGTAACAAAGTCCCGACAGGGGCCAATCTAATGAAAAGATCCTTCTCAGGGCCTTTCTGGTGTCATCTCTGCAAAGGTGATAATGAAGATACCGACCACCTCTTTCTCAACTATCCTTGCACACAAGAACTATGGAATGGCTTCCTTAGTTCAATCTCTTCCACTAAGAAATGGCAGGGCACACATTTCTCTGAAGTATGGAACCACTGGTGTTTATCTAACTCTGTCAGAGAAAAGAACATCCCACTCCTTATAATTTGGTCCATCTGGATTGCCAGGAACCAAGCCATCTTCCTACAAAGATCCCCCATTGGCCCTCCATAACAGCCAGACTTCTGGCCGACTACAGCTCCATCCCCGAAGAGGACTCTCAGCCAACCCATAGGAACTTATCACTAAAAGTTATCAACACAGCTCATCCATGGGCATACTTTGATGGATCAACTCAGGAGGCTAGATATGGAGGGGGGTCAATCCTCCATCTATCTGTATCTCATGTTTATAAAATACAAATGGGGATGGGAAGAGGGACTAACAATTTTGCAGAGGTCCTTGCGGCCAAAAACCTCATAACATTTGCATTATCCAAAAACTGCCTTCATTTATAACTTTTCGGAGACTCTCAAATCATATGCAACTGGATTAACAAAAAATCTCAATGCAATGCATACTCTTTAAAACATATCTTGGATGAAACTCACAGACTCATAACATATTTTGATTTCTTCTCATGCCACCACATATACAAGGAACGCAACACAACTGCTGACATCTTATCCAAGGAAGCTGCGCACAGGGACGACACTTCTTGGTTGATCTTGGAGGAAAGAGACGGCAACACCTACCAGTACTATCACAGGTCGTTTATAGAACCTGGAATCTGAACAATCTCCAACAGTTTTGTTTTTTGCACTTTTGGATATGTAATTATTCACTGTTAGCTTCATCTTATTTTCAAGAACAGTAAAGGGCTTTCTGCAAAGAGCAACATAATATTTCAGACTTTTTTTGTAATGCCTCACACATGAGGCAGAACAAAGGTTGACCAGTTTTGGTTTTTGACAAGCACAGGCCTAAATATTGTATATGCAACGCATCTGCAAAATGTAGTTTCTTATCAATAAAGAAATTACGACTTTTCCACGGAAAAAAAAAAATCATGTACTAGCAATGCTAAGCAAATAATAGACTTCATATTGGTATCCATGTACCGGCAATGTCAAACAAATAACATATTCCATATTGGTATCCATGTACCAACAATGTTAAGCGAATAATTTGAAATTATTCTGACATGTAATCCTTCATAGTTATAGAACAATTCAAAATGATAGTCTCGACTCTCAAGTATCTCGCCATAATTAAGTAAAGATATACAAATAAGGTTTTAAGTGCTTCAAATTCAAAAAATTGTATGGCCTCAGTGTCTTCCCAGGTAGTCAATCCAAGACTATACTTGTTCCATTGGACCTTAACTTGGTCTACCAAGCAGTTCCTAAGATGTCGAACCCTACGTTCTAGTATATGTAATGGTTCGACCGAAATGGTTCCCTCGTCCAATACCTGCAGTTCCTTCCATTGAAGGTTATCGATTTTTCAGTTATATAAGGTTTTAGTACAGATACATGAAAAAAATTATGAACTTTATGCAAGTGGGGTGGCAGTGCAAGACGATGGGCGACAGGTCCAACTTTTTCCATAACTTTAAATGGCCCAATAAACCGGGGCAACAACTTTGTTCCTTTTCCAAACCGAATGGTGCTTTTGTTTGGTCTAATACAGATGAAAACCTGATCCCCTACTTCATAATTCATATCTGTCTTCTGAGTATCAGCATAACTTTTTTGTCCATCTTGTGCCTCCTTTAACCGTTGTCTAATTTGTTTTACTTGTTCTTCCATCACTTGAATTAATTCTAGCCCTATTATCACTCAGTCCTCTAACCTGTCTCAACTTAACGATGTTCTGCAAGGCCTGCCATACAATGCTTCAAATGGAGGCATTCTGATTGAACTGTGGTAACTATTGTTGTATGCAAATTCAACCAAGGGCAAGTACTTTTCCTAGTGCGTTTGCTAATCCATAACATACATCCTCAACATATCTTCTATTACTTGGTTCACCCTTTTTGTTTGTCCATCAGTCTCTGGATGATAAGTTGTACTTAAATTTAATTGAGTTCCTAAGGCTGACTGCATACAAGTCCAGAACCTTGAAGTGAATCATGTATCTCTATCTTATATGATCTTCTTAGGAACTCCATGAAATCTAATGATTTCATTTATAAATACTCGAGCTACGTCAGCAACCTCATAAGTATCTCTTATGGGAATAAAATGAGCGTTTTTCATTAGTTTATCCACCACAACCAAAATGGCAATGTCTTTGTGGGGTAAGAGGTAGCTCGATGATAAAGTCTATAGAGATTAGCTCCCATTTAGTTATAGGAAAATCGTGAAGTTGCAGGAGACCTATTGGGTGACGATGGTCAGCCTTCACTTGTTGACATTCAAGACATTTTGCAGTGAATTGGACAATATCGCGCTTCATGCCTACCCAAAAGAAGAGTTTCTTTGTATCAAATTACATTTTCTTTACACCAGAATACGCACAATACAGTGCTCTGTGGGCTTCCTTAAGGATGGTGTTTTGGATATCCCCAATATCAAGGACATACATTCTGTCATGAAATCGTAGCAATCCATCATCTTCTAGTTCATATCCTTCAAACTTAGGATCTTTTGGGCCTTTAGCATCAAGCCCAGATCTTACCTTTAAATACCAATTATCTTCCAAGAGATGCTCTAGTACTCGTCTCTCAAGTCAGCCTTGATGGGTACAAGGGAAAAAATTATCAGCCTTCTACTTAGGGCATCTGCCACTACATTTTCCTTTCCTTTAATGTAAGAAATCCCAAAGTCACACTCGCTTGAAATTCACTCCATTTCCTTTCCCTAGCATTCAAGTCCCTTTCGGTAAACAAATATTGTAAACTTTGGTGGTCGCTTTTGAGCACAAAGCTTCTCACTACAAGGTAGTGTCTCCATATCTTAAAAGCTAGCACTACAGCAGCTAACTCTAAATCATGTGTGGCGTAGAGTTCTTCACGAGGCTTTAACTTCCTTGAGGCATAAGCTATTACTCCTTTGTCTTGCATTAATACTACACCTAATCCTTTCTTGGATGCATCAATACATACAGTAAATTCTTTATCCATTTTAGGTACTCGCAAGACAGGTTCAATGGTCAATAATCTTTTAAGCTCAGAGAATGCAATGTGACATTCCTCGGTCCACTCGTACCTAACTCCTTTACGCTGGAGGGTTGTGATAGGCTTTGCAATTTTTTAGAACCTTTCCATAAACCTTCGATAGTATCCGACTAAACCCATAAACTTCGCACTTCATGCGCATTCTTCAGTATCGACCACTCCATGATTTCATTTACCTTTTCAGGATCTACTGAGATTCTTTCACAAGATATAATATGACCTAGGTAATGAATCTTCTTCTAAAAGAAGGAACACTTGGATAATTTTCCATATAACTGGTGCTCCCTGAGGCAAGATAATACTATCCACAAGTGTTCTTCATGCTCCTTCTCATTTTTGGAGTAGATGAGAATATCATCTAAGAAGACTTGTACAAAATGGTCAAGATACTTGCGAAAAACACTATTCATAATATTCATGAATATTGTTGGTGCATTGGTCAACCCAAATGGTACCACTGTGAACTCGCAATGCCCAAAATGTGATCAGAATGCAATCTTAGAGATATTGTTTTCCTTAATTTTTAATTGATGATAACCTGACCGTAGATCAATTTTTGAAAAAACAAAAGCTCCTTTCATTTGGTCGAAGAGGTCATCAATTCAAGGGATAGGATACCTATTCTTTACTGTAACTCAATTTAAGTCTCAACAGTCTATGCATAATCGTAAGGAACTATCCTTCTTCATGACAAAAATTAAAGGTTCACCCCAAGGTGAAATACTAGGTCAGATGTATCCTATATCCAATAATTCCTTCAACTGAATTTGTAACTCTTGAAGTTTCGGAGTCGTCATTCTGTAGGGTGTTTTAGAGATTGGTTATGTACCAAGTTTTAATGCTATTGTGAGATCAAGCTCCCTTTCAGGAGGTAATCCTAGTAGTTCCTTTGGAAAAACATCCAGAAATTCAGATAACACTGAATATTACTCTAAGGATGGTCATTTTTCCTTGCTTACTTCCTTAAGTGCATATAATTGATAACCTTTTCTTAAGCAATGCTTTATTTGCATTGTTGAGATGAAGCATAAAGATACCTTCTTCTTAATACCCTAGATTTGAATCGTCTCTCCTTCGTCATTTAGGCAAAGAATTCTTTTTCCATAACAGTCTACGCAAGCTTGATAAGCTTCTAACCAATCCATCCCTATGACGAGGTCATAAGTTCCTAGGACTGTAAGATATACTTTTAACTTAGTCGAATAGAGCGCTACATCAACTTTGCATTCCTCAACACTTAAATCTACGGACTGAAGTTCTCCTAAAGCCATTTCTACCAGACTGAAATCGTTTTGCTTGCGAGCTGCCAACCCACATTTATTTCATGCACATGACAAAATGAAACTATCAATAGCACTAGTATCAAATAAGATTCTGAGTTTTATGTCGTTAGTAGTACTTGAGGACTCCACTACAATGGACTAATGTTCTACCTGGTTGTTTTTTACTACTGCAGGGATTCTATGATTGCCTTTGGTATTTGATGATGGCTCTTTTCCTTCTCGCTGCATTACACTTGACGAAGCCTCTAGACAATCACGCTCAAAATGAGGTCCTCCACATCCCCAACAACTAACTTGGGGTGATCCCCTTATGTCACACTATGAGTTTCTTGAAAAGGAGTTTCATCCTCTTGTGCTACTTCCTCTCACGCTTCTTCCTCTACTAGTAGTTCCTCTAGAGTTCCACTGACTTGCATTAGATCTTGATGATTCTACAGATATAGCATTAGCTTCCATGGGAGTCCTTGCTCCTACTCCTCTTGGAGTAAATCTATTGCCATAAGGAGGTGGTCTCAAACTACTCCCCCTAAAGAAGTTTTGGGGAGTCTTCCCTAGAAATCCTGGTTGTGGGGGTCCTGTCAGCTTGATATCTCTTTTGATTCCTAAATGCTCCTCTGCATAACGGGCACATTCAACTGGCTCTACTACTGATGATGGCCTCCACATTCTAACCATGGCTCTGATTTGAGGGTTTAATCCAGACACAAAAAGCTCAACTTGTCATTCATCAATATCCAGATAGGGAACATATTTTACGAGTTCCATAAACTGTATTGTTGATTTTGGGGTAGCATCGGATGTGCTCTAGCTCTGAAATTTTGTGGAGGGGCTAGAATACATAAGATCTCCAAGACTCGGAAATCGTTTGGAGAAATTCCACTCGGATTGTGAGTTATTAAAATAATTAATATTTTTAATGGGGTTCCTAAGTCTAAACTTAGGAAAATAAAAATATTAATGGGTATTAATAAAAATATGGGTGAGAAGCTTCAAAGAGACAAGGATCAAGTCTCTTTTAATCTTAGCCATTTATTAGGGACTTAATCTCGGTCGTTGATTCATCAACAGGAAAAGTATAAGAGGAGGCTTAAGGGTTAGTTGGAGATACACCATATTGATCAATCAATTCGATTTTTCTGGGGCGTGGTTTGCTGAGAAAATCGAACTAGTGATCTATGTTGCAGTGAGGGGCAAAAGCTTAGATTTGGATTGGAAAGGAGTTTTGAGCCAAAGAGTACTAGGCAGAGAGGCAACAATAGCATCAGAGAGGCAGCGCAGAGGCCTACGCAACCCAGGAAGGGGCTCACACAGTGCTGACGCAGGCCAAGAGGGTCTCTTGTAGTGGCAGTGCAAGATATTCGTCAAAAGTTCGAGATTTTGCCAGAGAAGCGAGGTTCTAAGCCAGGAGTGTTGAACAGCAGTATTCCTCTAGCAAATCAATCCAGCAGAAGGGGTGACGCAGTCTCCTAGAGGCAAGACGCTAGCCCAAGCAGTGATTGCGCTGGGATTTCGCAGTGTTTGCCGAAGTCAGGCCACTCAATGGATCAGTTGTGACTTGGAGAACGAGGTAAACCCTCGTATGTATTTCTTGTTGTCGATATTTCTCTGAAAGGTTAGCCGGTGTGAGAGGCAACCTGTTGTAATCAAATTCTGCTTGCTTAATAATACAAAACCTCTATCTGCTGCACCATTTTTCCTACATTGGGTTTTTCCGGGGATGTGTTATCCAAAAATAGCGGTGTCCCTTGTGTGTTTGTCTCATATATTTTCAATTTATGATCTGTATGTCAGTGTAGTCTGCAGTAATGTTTTTCATCATTGTTTATAAATTAAATAACTTGTTGAATGTAATAACAAGTAGGAGATGATAAACCAGAGATTGCAGTAGGATTTCTGATGTGTAGATTCAGAAATTTTCACACATATTTCATATGCTTACACTGTTTTGTTATCTTGGATTAATGTGTGAAAGACTTCGGCTTGCTGCTCTTGAAAGTAGGGTTGCAAGTCTTTTGCGCAAAACCTTTCCTCGAACAATTCCCAAGGAACATTGTCCGATGTGAGATACAATTGCTTTTCTAGATTTCCCCACCAAATCAAAGCACTTTCCCTTAGCTGAAATAAGGTGATCTTTGTCTTAAGGGTAGAAGAATATTCTCTCAGTGCAAAACACCTTGTCATTCCTTCAAGCCATGATTCAGCACGTTCCCCAGCTCGCCCTCTTGAAAATTTCGGAAGCTTAATCTTTTGTAACTTCCTATAAATGTCCTCCCGTGGTTGTCTATAATCTAAATCTTTGGACTCCTCTGGGTTTCTTTCCTCAAGGTGAGGTCACTCTTCCTTGGTACTGGCTATCAGCGGCCCTTTTAATGTTTCCAAGATGGCTTCCAACGAGCACATTATAATGGTTAGCTCAGGCGCTGAAGCGGTTGGTGTTGATGATAGTATCAGTGGTGGCGATGGCGGTGGTGATGCTACTCGATGGCGTCGTCGTTGATATGTCTTTACCATTGCAACCCTTTTTCCTAGTCACACAAAAAGATTATTAGTATCTGCCATTTGGGGTACAATTTAGTAAATACAATTTCATAAATTTAAGCTCACATGTTGGTATATATTTGTTTTGCTATTATTACCTGCAGGCAGGTGTTACTGATATTGAAGTCAAGGAGGGTGGTATCGCTACCTCCTTGTCCTAAATGTAGGACAATCTATTTTAATGGTACTACATAAGTCTTCATAATTCATCGTTAATGTTATTAGTCACGTAGCACAAATTCTAATGTATTAAATAAGCGTTGGTTCATTTCTTTTGTTTGTCTTTGTAAGCCTATTTTATGGATAATTACTAGCCATTATAATGCTTATGCGCACCTTCTTTTTTTTAAATTTCCTTCCAAGCCCATTTCATGTGCACTAGACCAAGTTGGTGTTAGGAATGGTAGGCATTGTACAGGCCCACTCCGTTCCACAATTACAGTAAAAATTTTCATTATATATTATAGTACCATATCTTGAAATGAACCCGTAACCTCTTTAAAGAAGATCTCGCTAACAACTCATTATTTAAAAGTCCTAGTTCAACTTTTTGGGACCATCTCAATTATCTGGTCGGGATGTTGAATGGCAGCATAGCTCAACTATTTTGCTAAAACATAATTTGCATTTGTATCCTAATTTTCTAAAGAGTTTTGTAATGTTTTATGAGTAGTTTATTAGCAATTCATTACCAAAATAAAATAAAATAAAATACTACAATATTTTTCAAATTATATTATTTATTAAATAAAGTTCCACAATTAGTTCTAGTTAGTATGACTAGTATGAACAAAACTTTGAATGGGAGATTCTAGGATTCAATAAAGGCAAAGGTAGTTAAGTAAATTATTTGTATTAAGACATGTATAAACATTTGAGATTAGAGGTTATATTCATTATAGTAAATTGTACCACTATAAAGCATTCTATTAAAAAAAACAAATTAAAAAGGTGGTTTAATAGCAAAAGGTTATGTAATTGAATACCATGAGACAATTTTATTTTAACGTTGACATGTACTCCAAGATATTTAATAATGATAGTTTAGACGGGTTGAAATAAATAACCTATTTGTGAAATCATAGAGCTATCTAAATTTTCAAGTAATTTTGAATATTCATGACTAACAGACAGATTCAGTCTTCACAGTTATTAAATACAAAAACTTTTTATATATTATATAAAGTACAGTTTACAAATATTTTTTATTCACGATATAATTATAAACTCGACTTTACAAACAGTAATATAGTTATACAAGGTATTGAGTATCCCACTCGTATAAATATTTATATAGTATGTAGAGGATTCCACTTATATAAATGGCTCACATCGAATGGAATTGACGATGAATCGCTCAATAAATAAAAGTATGCCCCCACGCCATTTTATGGGCAAGTCTTTTCTATGTTGCGTCGAATTTTAATATTTGACCATACTAATAATATGGACAAAATGAATCACCCCTAATGCTTTCTAAATTAATGAGATACAATGCTATAATTTTAAAAATCAAGACCAAGAGGCCTTATGATGAAAAGAGACTTTGGGGGTTAATCAAAATCCCTTTTCCTTAAAAAAAATCGATCCTGAGGCATGTGGGTTATGGCCCACAAGCCTTATCGGAAGCATTAATATAGGCCTTTAAGCCTTAAAATCATGAACAATTCAACTATCGGAGCCCTTTTACACTATCAGAAGCTTTAAATTAAGCATTCAAGCCTTAAACCTTCGGCAACACATAATACGAGATACACGGGAAAACCATGTAAATGTTGCGCCGAGGCCCACAAGCCTTATCGGAAGCATTAATATAGGCCTTTAAGCCTTAAAATCATGAACAATTCAACTTCGGAGCCCTTTTACACTATCAGAAGCTTTAAATTAAGCGTTCAAGCCTTAAACCTTTAGCAACACATAATACGAGATACACGGGAAAACCATGTAAATCCCGCTCCAAACCTATATGTCGGACTTCAAAAACATACACCCGCATCTATAAGGATTATCGGGTCCGCTCTTTCGCTTTCCTCAGCATTGATCCGATGCCGACCTCCGACTACCGACAACTCCAATCGTCGATCAGCGCATGATCGCTATCGGCGTATCGGCCCTTGCTATTCCATTATCGCTCGTCCCTTGCCTCTCCGATATGCGATCGCCGATCGCATCTGGGCCGTCGATCTGGACTCTTGATCCAACAGTCCAAGATCCATCGCTCTGCAATGATGGTCGGGCCCGATAACACCCTAAGGGCTCCGTCGATGCGATAAAATCCTAACCGTTGATCTTAACGATCCAACGACTGCTGAGCAACCATCCTTTACTTCTCCGCTCAACTCTTTTTACTTGGCCTTTCCGCATTTTCTTCAATTTCCTCTTTGTGGTTCGGTTCTTCTGAAGGTTTTGATCCTTCACTGTTTCTGCTGCGCCACTCTAATCTGAGCTTAAGTCTTTGAACTCTCAGCTTGCTGTCTCCCCAGAGCTCCACTCTACTGCTTCAATTGGACTCGATGGTCCATTACGATTCTTTTGAATCGATCTCCTCTCTCTGCGTGCTCTTCACTAGAATTCTGCCTGCAATCAAAGTTACAAAACCTACGAATTCACCATTTATATGTAATTCAATCATTCAAGATAATTTCACGCATTCACACAGTCCGGAATAGACTCCTGTTTATATAAATATGAACAATTTATACATGTCGAGACTCTCTATCTCTCATGGGCCTGTTCTTCAATATTAGTGACCTCCCCTTTCTGACTCTGCCCGTAGGCTTACATATATGCCAGGAGTTCTGTTGAACTGTCCTGGTTCGACTCCTATATCTACTGAACCGACTCCTAAATCCTCTGTCCACTATGTTCACTTCAATTAATTCCTAAAAACTCTCTCTTGTCCTCGAATCATGCAACTGTTTAAGAGTTATAGTTGACTTTGGACTCTTTTGGCATTACTACCCACTCATGTTCTCATTTATTCAAGAGCACTTACAATTTTCTCCATTATCTAATTAAACCACACTTGAAGGCCTAAATATTGCATCAACTTGAGACTTAGGAAAACTATTTCCTAAAAATACATAACCCCCCTATGTCTATTTATTTACAATGATTTTCTCTTGGGTGAATGCTCCTGCATCACCTTACGCTTGGAATATTATTTTTATAGTTGAATAAAAGATTTTCATAATTGCTTAACTAAGGAAGCAAGGCTATGCATTAAATAAAATTGGCGTTGGTTGAGGATGACTCTCACTCTCTTTTACTTGTAAATGATAATTCAACTAATAATCAAATAGTATGCTTCAGAGGAAGCTGAGATAGACTTAATCTGAAACAAGTACACATGTTAATTTTCGTAGTGCATTTCATCCTTTTCATCGCATAGGAACTTAGGAAGCCCGTTAGGTTAACTCTAATAAATATGAACTCTAGGAATGGATCGCGTCTATCAAAAAAAAAATCTGATGGAATACCTAGTTGTCCATTCCGACCACAAAACATATCAGTAATGGGAAAAAATTATTTTGTGTGTGTCCATTGTGAGAAGTAGTTGATTTTGAGATATATTCAATGTTATGAAATACATATTTTATATATGTTAAAAAAAACTTATATGCCAAACAAAAGAAAATTTAGCACGCAGAAACCTCTATAACGTGTATGTTATATTTTCATTAACCAATAAAACTCTAACTTTAGACAAGTAAAAAAAAAAAAATATATATATATATATCAAAATCAATTTATACATTGGAAATTTACAATTGGTAAACGTTTCCGTCAAATACTAAGAAGAAATCGCAATTTGACCTAAGCAACTAATTGTTGCAACTGCAGCAGTTAAACAAGGGCGTAAGAATGAAGTAAGGAACCACGATAATTCCTAGCAGTAAGGCATAGCCATGAAGTGAAGAGAACCAGATAAGTTTCGGCATTTGCTAGCGCTTATGGCAACCAAAACCGATTCACACAAACAGGGAAAGACAAACACAAACACAAAAATGCTTTCAAATGGAATGAGACAATTCGAGGTTTTGTAACAAAGGGTTGTGGTTTGGGTTCTTTTGTGACTGTGAGGAGGCCGCAAAGATGTGGCAACTACGTCAAATGACTGGGGGACTGTTTGAAGTCCATTTTATGTATTACAGGTCTGGCGGGCAGTCGTAATGCTAGGAGGGATCTTACGGCTTATTTTGTGTGGTTTGGGTGTGGGCGGACCTCTAAAAGAGGGTTCGAGGGTTTTAATTTCGATACACCTGTTGACCACTCCGTGTCAACTACCCTATAGTGGTACACTTTTTCACAAAGGGATTCCATCATGCTCGCGTATTCAGATTACCGTGAATTGATCATCATCAGTCATCAGTGTATCAGAGTTGTAAACCCATTCTGCAAGTTTGTAATGTAAATGATCCTAGAAAGACCATATATGTATGTAACAACCTAAGTAAGCCTTTTATTTTGGCGACCAATTTCATCCTAGGAGGTTTTACGTCTCACTGATTCAATTGTGTTTCTAAACATGGATGATCGGCAGAGTTTTTCCCTCCAGCCTCACCCCAGAGCTAGGGTGCAATTTATCGTCGAGTTCTTAGTTTAGTCAAGTCTTTTGTAAAAGTGATTTGGGAATAATTTAAGCTAATTGGCTAAATTATTTTATTACAAATCGCTTGGTCTACTAGATCATATTGAGTCATAGAATTAAATATTAAATTGAGGGTTTATAACGAACAGGTGTTCCCCCTTTGAGGGTTGAAATATAATTATCTTATGTAAAAAATATTTCAGTGCATGGTCCCTCATACTTGAACACCATCGCTAAAATATTAGAGGGTAAAAAAAATTATTAATCCCATTAAGTGTCAATTAATTAAATTTTCTGGCAAAAATAAATTAAAATCCTAAGCCAAAAATTTAATTAATTAGAGTCAAAATTAAAATCCTAGAGAAATTAAATTCTCCAAATGGAAAAATTCGTGGGTATCAAAGAAATTAATTTTTGGAGGTCCCCCACCAAAGGAATATTGGAAATTTCAAGAAAAATTGGACCCTTGGGCCTTGGTGGTTAAGTCAAAGTCAATTTTTTGAAGAAATTAGCTCAAAATAATTAATTTTGAGCTAATAAAAAATGGATTAATGAGAAATTTGAAAATTCTTCAAAAATAAAGATTTTTTACAGTGAAAATTAAAAGATGATCAAATATTCATTAACGGCCGAGATTAGTTTGACAGGGATCAAGCCAACTAGTCGTTATTTTCCACTTGAAGGAATTATCTATAAATTATGAGTCATTCACTTCTCAAGACACAAAAAAATTTAGAAAGCTCTGCCACTATAATATTTTTATGGAATTAATAGAAAGACTTTTGGTTTTATTCATAGTGGTGTTCCTCTTTCGTCTACTGGTAAATTTTATAAGTTTTTCATTTCATTAGCCAACAGTTGGATTATCTTTTTGCACAGGTATCTTGCATTAGGTATTGGGTTTTAGAAAAGCGTTCTAACATGATTGATTTAGCAAGTATCTCTAGATACTAAGGGTTTTTACGTGTATCTATCCCCTTCTGAAGCTAAAAACTTAATCTTAAGAATGCAAAGATCTAATCAAGATTTAGATATTGGGCGTGAGGGGAGTCTTCTGTTGGACCAGCCAACTCCCAAGTCTAGAGACCTAAGAGCCCATTGTGTTAAATTTTCAAGATCTATCTAATGATTGTTTTTTGCAAAGGTCTTGATCATGGCTCAAAATTAAAAACTCTTATTTTTTTATTTATCTCCAATTTAATTGTGCAAATAACAATAGATCTGCTAATTAGAGCTTGAAACTTATTGTGAATTTTGTAAAATAAATTTTGTAAATAATTTTAGCTTCTAACCCTTTTTTGCGATTGGGATATTTTGGGGATTTGGGGTTTATTTTTATTTTTCGTATATATTAGGGTTTTGGGCTTTTAAAATTTTATCTTGCAGGTGAGCTTCAAGCCAGATCTGAAAATTATTCAAGGGTTTCAAGGGTTTTCAGTGCTTGGAAAAAAATTTAAGAAGATTTCTAGAGGTGGATCTAGGCCTAGGAAGGCAAGATCCACCCTCTATTTGCACCCCCCAAGCTTAAAGCTCAAGATCTGGAAAAAGGCGTCAAGATTCAAGAAGATTTTGTGACCATTTAAACATAAACTTTAAATCTGAAGCAAATTCAAAATTTTGGTTAAGGATTTTGTGGAATTTTTGGTTTTTGGCCTAGAGTAGCCTTATACCCTAGCCGTCCTCCTTTTTCTGCCATGTGTTGCTTCCTATTTCCTTCCAAACCTTCACGACAGCCCTCTTCCAAGCCTGTTGTAGCCTCCTTAGGGCCTCATTCCCCCATCTACATCTCCTTAAGGTTGTTTTCAGCCTGCGGCAACCCTTTTATTCCATGTCGTGAACTCTAAGGCCCTCATCCTCCTAACGCAGTCCCTATTTCCTCCCTCTGACTTTCTTTCTCCCATCTCCTGACCCTCTTCTCTTTGTTGTAGACTTTGTTGCCTCCTATTCCTCCAACATTGCCGCTTTTTAGCCCTACGACATGTTGAAGAATCTAGGGCAGGCATAGTTACATTGATTCTTCATTACATGTTAACAATTTGTGAAGTGTTTAGACAATTTATCTTAGCTTGATGTTTACTTCATTATTAACATGTATATGTTAGCTTCATCAAACTGCTATCAAAAACAAAAAGAGACAAGAACACAAATGTTTTGGCTTTCTGCCAGGGCCAAAAACTCTCCCTCTTGGAGAGGAAAACCCATGCAAAATTCTTCTTATAGAGATTACATTGACAAATACCAAGACCATGACCCCTGACTCAATTTTTCCTCTCCAATACCAAGCCATCAATCCTCTTCCTCGAGCACTGCTGAGATCATCATCTTGCTGCTCCTCTAGCTAGGTCACTGTTGCACCATGATTGCTTCATTAAGATCTTCTTTATTGTTGTAGCCTTCATCAAGGTTATGATATCATTTTGAGACACTAGGACCTTGACACTACTCCTTTCTCATCGTGACAAGGTTGCTCCTTTTCATTACACCGAAATTGAGATCACTGATCTATTAGATCAATATCTATATCTGTTGTGATTACTTCTCTTCGTAGCACGTCAAGACTACATCATATTCAATCTGAATGTTGTGGTAACCAATGAGACTATATGTCTCTTCTCATGGGTTTGTCAAGGGTTTCTGTCGTCATAAAAACTCATCGAGATAGTATATATCATCTTTATGTAACCCTAACTACAGCAATACATTTTGTCGAGGCTACCACATGTATATCATAGTATGTATGAAGGCCGAGGATATTCTATTCATAGTGACTGCGTCCTCATGCCAAGAATCACCACTTCACTTGAGTGCCCAGATCACATGTTGCCTGATCTGCTCTTATCCATTTGAGGACATCATAGGTATGCTGAGAGGAAGATGATCTAGGTTTTGTTGCTCCTTATACCCATCCAAGGAGGCAGCTAAACCCTAGATCTATCCACAGAGAAATGTGGATCCGTTGCTCCTTAGACACCTGAAAACACAGAGATAAAATGCAAGTTATGTTCCTCCTAGTCTACAGCCTCTTCACCCAATCACTTGCTCCTTAACTGCGACTCTTTCATGCGAGATTTCAAAGGTATACAAATTCTATCTCTTTGTGTAATTGTGCTGACCCTTCATGGGTATTTATAGTGGTGAGGCTTCCATATATGAGCCGACGTGATCCATGAACCGACATGACTATTGCTTCAAGCCGACATGACATGTATTTATTTAATTCATTTATTTGGAGCCGACATGACCATCTCCTTATCGTTTTGCTTGCAGACTTTGATAGGCTTGCTTTGAGGCATTGATCTTGGTCTTGGAGGGTTGTTACACAACTTTGAAGACTTGTACATATTTACATGAACTCATGAAGAGTTTCTATACACATGACATGACTCTTTGACATTTAAATAAATCCTAAAGACATCAAGAAGAAGTCTTTTACCTAGAGACATTTCTTGCTCATGAAACCCATGTAGCAAGATTACAAAAATAATTTATTTCCTTTTATTACATCAAATACAAAGATCATGTCACTATGAAGACCGAACCTAGTTACACTTTCTTCAACACTCCCTCTTAACTAGGGAGGTATTCATAATGGTACTTGGTCATTCTCAATCTGAAGAATTTCTCATAAGAAGAATCGGATTTGCAATCCATTTGTTATAGCATCATTTCCACCAACATTGTTTCCATTTACCAAGGCCTTAACTAACATCTCTATCTCTCACTTAGATCAAAGCACACAATGTTGGCGAGACCAATGACTGATAGACACACTTCATCATTGTCTCTCTTAAGGTCATACCCACCCGGGTCTTCTCCGAGCATGCCCTACTAGGACTATTCTCATCTTGGGTTCCCAGCCTTCAAGAATATCGGTCCTCTTGTCCACTCTTGTCTTGGATGCCCTACCACATCCTCAAAGAGTGTCGGATGCCAGATGATTACACAATCCTCCATTCTTTCTTCCGAATTGACGACAAGAATGTCGTGTCTAACTCTCCCTCTTAACCAAGGAAGAGTTCCAAGTTTCTCTTTACTCAGAAACTTGCTCGAGTTCCTTTGCTCATAGGAACTTCCCAGAGCTCCCTCGTACCCAGGGACTCTATCATCAATGCTTTATAGGGTCTTCTAGTTGATTGATGATTCAAGACTTCGATGTCATCAATTTCTTCAAATGTAGGGTTCAACCATCCATCACTTTCCTCTATCATGTCATTCCTTCTTTTCCAGAAGTATCCTCCTTGGCTTTACATCTGGAGCTTCCTTCATAAGCTCATCTGTCTTTACTTTCCTTCAATAGCGATTGCTCTGAATCACAAGGTACATAGTTGTGACATCCTTCACAACTCTCCTTCCCTTGATCCTACACACATACCCAGACTTTTCCAATAGGTCAGACACCAAAAACAAATCACATATTACCTTTTGGTGATGGCCTTTTTTTTTGGTGGCATCTTCTTGTAGGTATCAATCATCCTGGATATATGTTGATACATCTCCCAATGTTATCCGTTGTCAAGGGTCTTCGTCTTTCAGACTTCCATGAGAGTCTTCACATTATTCCGAGAGATTTCTTGGTCAAGACTTCCTGATCCTCTAGATGTTGATTGCCTCCATCATGATTGCATAATTCACGATCTCTTTCATCCTCACATCCTTCATTCCCAGGAGCTCTCAAAGTTCTTCAATGGTCTTCAACTACCTCATACTAAATTATGAGGACATATTATGTTGATTTCATCTAGTTTGACTTCTGTCTTTTTGCATCCTTTCAGAGGAAGAGATCCTTTCCCTTTTGATCATGCCCAATCCATTTTACCTGCAACCATATATCATGACATTATGATATCAAATACAAATATAAGCATACATACCTCATTTTCCCTTTAGGCTACTTTCAGCAGCTTTCTTGATTGAACAGATCTTCAATCCCTTGATCTGCTTCATCATGTCATTAGTCCTTTGTCTCATGATTTTCATAAGTTGGAAATCCTGATGAAACATTTGTTGCCTTCCCGGACTAGGAGATCCTCCACTAAGGTTTCTATCAGAGATCCTTCAGGATCTAGTATGTCTCCATTTGGCAAATGTTTCCTCTAACCTGGATGACTTCTTCCTTTTTCCTTTTAATGTCCAAGGAAATTCCCAAGAGCTATGTTCTTCCTATACGAGCTCTTGATTCCATGATGCCACGATGCATCTTCTTACCATGGTCATATCTGCAAGGACTTTTGATAGGACCCATTTGAGAGGGATGCCATTTTATTTATACTGGAGATCTATTACTCCCTCTTTCCTTTAGCTTCCTCTATCCTTCAGATGATATGAACCCTTTTTCATAATCTTTTCATAGTGTTGTTCTGTTTTGTTAACCTTTCCTTTGCACATAGTTGAGTCCTTTCAACTTACCTTTCTCTATCTGGCATAGAGATCACAAACTGTTGATTGAGGTGACCTTCTTGTTCATAGACAATTGTCACCTTGCTTATCAATGATGATTATCTATTCATCATTTTCCCAGATCTCTCAATTGAGATCTCATGAAGATATTTCTTCATTCTTTGGCACCTTCTGCATTGCATTTCAGAGAGTATGTCCTCTAGCATTTCAGGTATCCTTCTTATGTCTCCTTTCTTACTTTATAGAACCTTAAGAGTTCTCATGACTTCAAAGGAGACCTTGATGTACTGACTTGTCTAAGGATAATGGCAGTCCTTCTTATTCCATGCAAAACCCTTGATGCCAATCAATATATATAGGTCTTCTTGCAATCATGAAGTCATAAACCAAATTTGATTATAAAATGAAAAAAGTACTTACTTGATTGTGAAGATGAAATCTTCACCTTGATCAAGTCGGCAGTGATTGGAGTAGACATGCAAATTGCCTCCTTTGCCTTCGAGCTATCTTGATTATGTATTTGGGCTACATAAGGAATCTATGCAGCATTGTCTTGGGATTGCTTGCCATGATATAGAGACCCATCAATTAGTGTTATCAACAAACACCTTCATTCTTCATCGAGTACTGTCTATCCAAATCATGTTGTAGATGATCTGCTTTTTTGAGTGGGAATCCGAATTGATCTTTATTGAAAGGATCAATCACTGTAATGTTGAGATCATGCCATGATGTGAATTGTGGGAGACACTAAGGCTATTGCTATGCATCTTCAGATCTGACTATTTCATCCTCTGATTGTTTGTCTTTCAAACCCTTTGTTGTAGACTTGATGATGTAGGCTGCCTCTTAGATCTAGGTTTTGTTCTTTGATTGTAGATCCTTCAGCTAATTTGATGCCTTGACCTCTAAATGTCTCTTTTCTGCCCCTTTCCTTGACTGCTGAACCAATTCCTCTGATACCATGTTGAAGAATCTAGGGCAGGCATAGTTACATTGATTCTTTGTTACATGATAACAATTTGTGAAGTGTTTAGACAATTTATCTTAGCTTGATGTTTACTTCATTATTAACATGTATATGTTAGCTTCATCAAACTACTATCAAAAACAAAAAGAGACAAGAACACAGATGTTTTGGCTTTCTGCCAAGGCCAAAACCTCACCCTCTTCGAGAGGAAAACCCATGCAAAATTCTTCTTATAGAAATTCCACTGACGAATACCAAGACCATGACCCTTGACTCAATTTTTCCTCTCTAAGACCAAGCCATCAATCCTCTTCCTCGAGCACTGCTGAGATCATCATCTTGTTGCTCCTCCAGCTAGGTCACTGTCGCACCATGATTGCTTCATTAAGGTCTTCTTTACTGCTATAGCCTTCATCGAGGTTATGATATCATGTTGAGACACCAAGACCTTGACACTGCTCCTTTCTCATCATGACGAGGTTGCTCCTTTTCATTACACCGAAACTAAGATCACTGATCTATTAGATCAATATCTATAGCTGCTGTGATTACTGCTCTTTGTAGCACGTCAAGACTACATCATATTCAATCTGAATGTTGTGGTAACCAATGAGACTGTATGTCTCTTCTCATAGGTCTGCCGAGGGTTTCTGCCATCATAGAAACTCATCGAGATAGTATATATCATCTTTATGTAACCCTAACTACTGCAATACATTGTGTCGAGGCTGCTACAGGTATATCATAGTATGTGTGAAGGCCGAGGGTATTCTATTCATAGTGACTGTGTCCTCATGCCGAGAATCATCACTTCACTTGAGTGCCCAGATCACACGCTGCCTGATCTACTCTTATCCATCCGAGGACATCACAGGTATGCCGAGAGGAAGATGATCTAGGTTCTGCTGCTCCTTATACCCATCTGAGGAGGCAGTTGAACCCTAGATCTATCCACAGAGAAATGCAGATCTGCTGCTCCTTAGACACCCGAAAACACAGAGATAAAATGCAAGTTATGTTCCTCCTAGTCTGCGGCCTCTTCACCCAATCACCTGCTCCTTAACTGCGGCTCTTTCATGCGAGATTTCAGAGGCATACAAATTCTATCTCTTGGTGTAATTGTGCTGACCCTTCATGGGTATTTATAGTGGTGAGGCTTCCATATATGAGCCGACGTGATCCATGAACCGACGTGACTATTGCTTCAAGCCAACATGACATGTATTTATTTAATTCATTTATTTGGAGCTGACATGGCCATCTCCTTATCGTTTTGCTTGCAGAATTTGATAGGCTTGCTTTGAGGCATTGATCTTGGTCGTGGAGGGTTGTTACACAACTTTGAAGACTTGTACATATTTACATGAACTCATGAAGAGTTTCTATACACATGACATGACTCTTTGTCATTTAAATAAATCCTAAAGACATCAAGAAGAAGTCTTAAATAATTTATTTCCTTTTACTACATCAAATACAAAGATCATGTCACTATGAAGACCGAACCTAGTTACACTCTCTTCAACACGGCACCCATATTCCTCCATTTCCAACCCTTGTCCTCATCAACTTAACCTGCCACAAACCAAGAAGGCCTTGAATTGCCTTGGCTGTAAGTTTCAAGAGGGATGAAAACTTTCACACCTGAACTTTGAAGCAAGTAATAATTAAGGGTTTTATCATAAATTTGTTTGCAAAAATTATTTTGTGGCTTACACATTCACTTGCAGGCTTAGCGTTCAGTAGAGAGACCAGGCATTCAAAGGTTTGAGGTCTTAGGAGAGGTCTTTCTCCACCGTTGACCCATCTGCAAGGTTAGATATCCTAACGCAGGCCTTAGAGCCTCTTTGTTGTAAGTATCTAACAGTTAGTTCTGAGGCATAAATTGATCACATAAAAGAATTTGATAATCAAAGGCCTAAAACAATTAAAGTTTGTCACACAATAACTCTCAAAAAATCTAATTGTTTCCTCCAGTCTTTAACAATCTTCTGAGTGACTAATTTTTGACAGTGGGCTAATATTTCTTGACAGCAAGGTTTCTTAAGATTTGGTACTTTCCCTTTGTCTATGAAGTTTATTGTTAGTGTTCTTGAAGTAGAAGTTCATTGCATGGCTTAAAATCTTGTTGCATTTTTTTGTTTCAAAATCACTGTTAGCATTAGTATCTTTGTTGCCTCATAATTGCACCCATACCTTGCATATAAGAGTTAAATCATTGTTGTCATACATTGGAGCATAGATAGCGTAAGGCTTTGGGAAAGATCTACCCCATTTGTTTGAAAGGCTATTTGATCAAATTGGATAAGGATACTACACTCGCTTGTTTCTTATGAGCTTATTCATACTCTCTCAAAGTTATTAAATTTGCACTATAAGCTCAAGCGCTGAAAACATTAAGCTCTAATTCCATTGAATGATTTTGACATCTTGAGTATCTTGTTTTCAAAGATATCCTTGACTGACTTTCAAGTAATTGAAAATCACTGTGATATATAAGATCTGAAGATTGGTATATTTAATTGCATCTTGGATAATAGGTATTTTGTTGAGCATTTTGTTTGATAGCCTTGGTATAACTCTCTTGTCTCATTGAAAGATAACTTTACATTGGCATTTAGGCGCTAAATCTAATATCTGATTGGGTCATCATCTTGAGTGAATAAGCAATTTTGTGCTCTTTACTTGCAGCATTAATCATACCTTTGAAATATCTAATTGAACATTGGTAGCTTGTACTGAAGTAGACTAAGAGCATCAACAAATCTTATTGTTGCTTTGGATAATTGTCATTTGCATATCATTTCAATGATTGGGTAATTGTTGAAGGCAGACAAGTGCTCTATTTCTCTCTCTTACCATTTGATTAAAGCATATTGTGGATCAACATTTGGCATCAAAGGTTTAGCTTGGAGATTAATATTGGTTAAGGATATTTGCATTTATCTCATTGGCTAAATATCTAAGTAAACAAGCACTATAATTGTTCATGGTTTTATGATTCTTGTTTAAAGTTGGATAAGTCATTAGAAGAGCATTAGATTTATCTCTAGCATTCTATCAATTGTCTTGGTTCATTGGTTGGTGATTTTTCTAAGAAATTAATTGAGTAGGTTTCATCCTCATTGTTCTTTGTGGATATCTCTTGTTGGCACCTTTAGCATTTATTCTTATGGTTGAGATCGTCTCTTGAATATCGTTAATAAGTACTTGTCGATATAACTCAAGATTAACCATAATTAAAGTGCTTGAAATATTTACGATCTCATCTTAAGAATCATTCTCTAATTTCACCTTGCATATCATGTTAAGCTAGTCTTGCATCTAAAAACTTACCCCCAAGCATAAGCTCAGTTGATAGATTTCTAGGACAACCCTTCTCATCTAGCTTTATGGGCCCAGGCAACTCTTTGGTGGTTAACACGATGACCTTGCAGTGGTTAGAGCCACAGTCTCTGCAGCGCCGGAGGCATCGGGTGATAGGAGCCTAGCAGAAGGTATCATTAATCAAGCCCTTGCTTGCTTCCTATTGGCCTCCTTCCCACAACCTACCTTGGAGCCCAGCTTCAGAACAGTTAATGGAAGGTCGAACTTAGAGTAGGCATTAAATTAAATTTAAACAAGATCTTTGCATTTTACATGGGTCTTAGGAACTGCATCTCATATAGGACAGTAGTGCATTAAAGCAGCAGTTGCCCATCCAGTATTTGGTCTCAATTTTATAAAGCAAGAGTGTTGACTCCATAAGGCACTGGTCTCAAATATATAAATTCAATCTAATCCTTAAAATCTTGCTAAATTTAACCAAGTGCTAGGCCACTCAACTGTGTCTCCCGAACTAGTTGGTTCCCAACTTGTCCTTCATCATTTCATTTCCGTAGGGTCTACCCCCCATAGCCTGTTGTTGGGAGACAACTAAAACGGAGAGGTTGGGGATCAGGGTGACAACCCTTGACCTGAGTCATTGTCATGGTGCCTGTAAAATTTGAGTGCCAACATTTTTTGGCGTCGTTGTCAAGGACCAATTTATTGGACCTTGGATTTGCAACATTGATATTCATCTTCTCATCTCTCATCTTTCATTTTCTGATATCCTTCACCTGGATAAGTTCCTTGTCCTTGGTGCCCTTTACTAACTTATTTTCTACCATCTTGGGTATCAAAGTTTAAATTCTTGTTCGACTGGCAACTCCACTTCCTTCATCTTCTACAGGGGCTTGTACTAGGAGGAACCCAAGTAGCTTGGTTAATCCTACTCCGGATCCTGAAAAGGTTCTCAGAGTCCGATTACACAAGCTCTCTTCTCGTACACTTCTTGTTAATCTCGGGCAGGAAGCTCTCTCTGATATCCATTCGCTTTTTCTTGATCCTGTTCAGCAAGACATCATGGATGACTTGTATCTTCCTTGTAATTTCGCTAACATTCAAGGTTATCCACATGACCTTCCTAATAAAGGTTTGGATAAATTGCCTTCTTTCCAAGGCAATAATGCGATAACTGTTAAATCTCATCTTAATAATTTTAGGCATTTCATGAATAAATGGGGTGGTGCTAGCGTTAATCATGAGGATGTAAAGATGAAGCTTTTTGTGCTCTCTTTGGAAGAAGATGCTTTGGAATGGTTCACTGAGAAACCTAATCATTCTTTTGATTCATTGCAATTGATTATTAATGCCTTTAAGGACAAGTATGGAGATAAGAAAGAAGAAAGGCATATGGTTAAAGCTATCAGTGTCATAAAGAAAAAAGGAAATGAAATAGTAGAAGAATTTAATAAGAGGTTTAATGGTATCATTAAATAATGGCCTCAAGATTATAAACCTCCTGACAAGTCTCTTTTGGATTTCTATATTGATGCCTTTAATGTTGATACTTCTTATGAATTGAGACGTGCTAAAACCAATGATTATAAGGCTTCCCAGGCTTTAGCTAAGGAGCCTGAAAAGGATAAGAAAGCATCTAGGAAGTCTGAAATTCCAAGTTTTGATGGGGATTCAACCAAATTGAAAGAATCTAAGGGAAAAGAGATTAAAGAAACTGATAATGACCCTATGCAGAAATTACTACAGAAACTTGAAAGTGTGGAGATTAATCAAGTAAAGTCTATGTTGCCAGGAAACGTGGGTGCGGGGACGGGGACGGGGACGACATTTTTGGAAACAGGGTGTGTGGGTTCATCGGGTAATATAATAATATTAAATTTTAATAATTATATTTTATAAATTATAATTTATAAATTTATAATTAATAATATATATGAAATTTGAATTTGTATATTTTTTCAACTTTAAATTTTAAACAAGAAAACTTTAATGATAATCATTTAAACATGCATATTATTAATTAATATTTCATATATATATATATAATTAATAATATATATGAAATATATTAAAGTTGAAAAAATATAATTAATAATATATATGAAATTTGAATTTGTATATTTTTTCCAAACCCATTCTGATAATGCATAAATGGACCAGCTTACCATTTTCATCTGATGGCAGTCTGGCACATGCCTTCAGAATAATAGTGAAGATCACCTGGCTTGGATTTATGCCAAACCAAAGCATTCTGCCACAAATTGGAAAGCATCCATGGAACAGTTGTGTTCAGCATATCTTGTTGTCATTGAGTTCCACGAAACTGCATACCACGCAAGCATCCTATCAAATACAGTTTTGCAGGTCAAACTTGTTCCCTAACTCTATATTGCCATATTAACATTGCAGGCATCATTGTTTGTCTGATCACACTGCTATAATGTCCATCCTTTTCCATGCTTCCAATTCCTCTTCATATGCTTATCTTTCATTTTATTTTCCAAATCCAACAGAATTTCAGACCTTTCTCAATTGTTATGTTACCTATTTGACCCTCAAACACAAGTCCCCAATATTAGCTACCATAAAAAAGAGTGAAGATATTAACTATTGTTTTATACAGACAAGCATAACATCTGTTGCTTGATGCAATTAACTTATTCAATTTAGAGCTGCACCATATTTTCATCCAAAAATGAAACACATGAAATCAGTACAAAGTCAATTATATAGCTTGCTAGCAAGCGTCTTTTGTCAAGCCAACATATGGAATAATACATTACAGCTATAAACTATAATTCTTGTGTGCATCTCTCTATGTCCATCAATGTCTATTCTCTCTATGTCCATTAATGTCTGTCTATGTGTATGCATCGATTTGTGTGCATACATCTACATCTTATATGTATTTATGTGAGATTTGAATTTCAACACTTCTCATCATGAGCAAAAATAGAACAAGAGTGTCTCTGAAAATTCCTTTACTGCTATTTATAAGTCATTACCTGAAGCTCCAAGGAAAAAAAAAAGGGTCTCTAACTGAAGCCCGATCCCTATTCTACCCAGACAAGCTCTCTAGAATCATATATCCAAGGAGGTCGACAGTCCACTCACATCTTTTGTTCACTTGAATATCTTGATGTAACTTCAACCTAAAAATTTTGAAAATACCCATGCTACTTCAAACTTGTTGTATGGGCTCTTGTCCTTGATAAATGCCCTAGGGAGATATAGCCTTTGGCATGATACATGAAAACAGTAAACAGTCTTCAAACCTCCACTCCCTTTGTAGAGACACCAACAAAATAATATAGCACTTCCAGCTAACTTATTTTACTTAAGCCTCAAAATAAATCCCAAAAAAACAGAGTTGAGGAAATAATGAAGTGGATTAAATCACTTAGGATGGTTTCCTGCATGGTGACCTCATTTATGAACTTGGCAGAATAGTGGCAATTACGACATATGCACTTCTTGCGCTTTTGATGAGACTTCAGTGGTCTTTACAACTTGCTGAAAAGCACAAACAAAATATAAGCTTCTTCCTCTTGTAAAACAATGCAATTCCCACCACTTCTATTGCACATCATGTGATGATCACTACCACCTACTCCTGTTTCTTATCATGCAGCATAAAGTGCACATCAGGTACATCCCCTGCTTCCTTCATCAACCCTGTCAGTCATTGCAATTCTGCATAGATCTCCTCTGTCTGTGGGTGTGATCTATCTCCTACAACAAATGTATGCACTTTGTTCTTAACCTCAATCCAACTATATATTATTAATTATATTTTTAATATATTTTTTTATGAAGAACCCGAAGAACCCGAAGAACCCAAGAACCCAAGCACCCGAAGAACCCAAGAACCCATTAAAGGAAAAGAACCCAAATTTTTTTTTGAAGAACCCGGTTCTTTTGGGTTCGTCTGGGAAGAACCTATACCCGAATCCGGTACTTGGGTGCGGGAACCCGGGACGGGTTCGAGAACCCCACCCCCAGGTGCGGGTACCCGTGCAACACAGAGTAAAGTTAATATCTAATCATGCTAAGGAATCTCAAGCACAGAATTTTCAACCTAGAAATAATAATAATCAAAATAATAATGCTTGGCAAAAGAAAGGCCCATCTAATGAGCAGAGACCACCAAATCCACTTGAATCTGCCAATCTTGTGGATGAAGCTCCGCCTTATTGTAGGGCCTGTGATGCTCTTCATGAAGAGGCTACTTGCCCCACTATAAAGAGGATCATGGATAGTGGGATGCTTGGGGCAAGTAATCAAATAAATGTTGTTGGCAAGGAGTATCATTTATCTATGGAGGATTGGATGGAAGTTAAAGAAAATAGTCATGATGTCAGGCCTTTTACATCCTCCTATAGTATCAATAACTTTGGTCACGAAAAGGATTTGATGGCTGAATTATTTGGTGAAAATCCTTCTCCAGAGAAAGTCTTGGAGATTGCGAAAGATAAAGGGTTAACTTATCAAAGAAGGAATAAGGATCAAAGCGATAATCAAATTACCCCGCGAAGTTTTAACCCTAGTTCAAGCTCTGGATTGGATATTGATTTGGGAAGTTGGTTAAATAATGCAAAAATTTGGGTTCTTGTCACCGAGATATTGAAGATTCCCTCCCAAAAGGCTAAGTTATTAAATGTCATTGAAGCTCCTCGTGTTAATGTTTCTCAAGAAAAGGCTCCTGAAACTGTCTATCAGGATGCCCCCATATATTTGCAAAGTATGGATTCAGATAACAAAGAGCATCAGCATTTTTTATTACTTTGTTGGTTAATGGTTATAGATTGTATAACTGCATGTTGGATTCTGGTGCCTCGGCCTATGTTATGACCAAGAGGGTCATGGAGCAGCTCAATTTGAGAATTTCTAGGCCTTACTACAACATATGTGCCATGGATTCTAAGAAGATTGAAGTTCATGGGTTAATCAAGGATTTACAAGTTCATTTATCAGTTTACCCTGACATAATGATTGTAATGGACATAGTTGTAGTTGATGTACCAGATGCTTGGGGAATGTTATTGTCTAGGAAGTGGGCCTCTGATCTAGGAGGAAGTATTCAAATGAATTGGTCATATGCTACGATTCCTTCTCCTATAGGTTTCGGATTTCTTAGACTTAACCGAGATCCTGAAAGAAGATTTCGTGTTGAAGATCCCAAGAGCCCTCATAATGAGATAATAAAGGAACAACCTAACCTTGGGAATTATGCCATTCTATCTAACTCCATAATTCCTTTAGATGTCAAGGTTGATGAAAAGTTGGGTGATTTAAAGGATAAAGTATGCGTTATGAATTTTGATGGTGCATCTTCTAGGCATGGTAAAGGTGTCGGAATAGCGTTAAAGTCTCCCCTTGGTCACATTTTCAAATTTGCCTATAGATTAGAATTTGAAGCAACCAACAATGTTGTCGAGTATGAATTTTTATTGTTGGGTCTTGAATTGGCAAAGGGTTTGAAGATTAATTTGCTTAGTATCAAGGGAGACTCTGATTTTATTATCAAGCAGATTAAAAACAAGTTTACATGTAAAAATAAAAGATTAAAGAACTATCGAAATGTTGTATGGGATACTATGGAATATTTTGATGCTCTTGACCTCGAAGCTATCCCAACAGAAAAGAATAACTTGGCAGATGAACTTCTTGTAGCGGCATCTACTCTATAGTTGTCTGATGAATTATTAAAGGAGAAGGTTAAAATGCAAATTATTTTTAGACCTTCTATACCTGATAATATGGACCACTGGCAGGTTTTTGATGATGAGAAACATGTGATTCGCTTTCTTAATAATTTGGATGAATTTGAGAATTTTCAGATTAGTTTGCAAAGGAGGATGGATCTGATAACCATGCAGATATAACAAATTCTACTCCCAGGAATGTTGTAGCTTTAGAGCAACACTTTGATCGAGATGATGCTACAAAGAAAAAAGATGAATATAAGATGCATCCAGGGAAGTTCATTGAAGTAAACAATGATACCTCTAGTGACCGTAAAATTGTGAAAATTGGTAAAGGTACTAGTGATGAAGAAAGAATGAAATTGATCAATTTACTTCATGAATATAAGGATGTTTTAGCATTTTCTTATGATGAGTTAAAATGTTATAGGGAAGATGTCATGGAACACACTATCCCCTTAAAAAGATGAAGATGCTAAATCCAAAACTTAGGCAGATAAATCCTAAGTTGGCTCCTTTAGTCCAAAAGGAACTTTCAAAGACGCTTGCAGCTGGTATTATTGCTCAAACTAGGCATTCAACATGGTGTCCTAACTTGGTGATTGTTAGGAAAAAGAATGAGACGATCAGACTTTGTGTCGATTTTAGAAACCTTAATCTAGCATGTAAAAGGGATAATTACCCTTTGCCATGTTGAAATTTCTAAGTATTACCTGTTAGAAATTTTATTTGTATTCTCTGGTTTATTTCGCCTACTTGTTTAATTACTAACAAGTTATTTAACCATATAAACACTCAAATAAACACAATACAGTCTCAACCATCTACAGATCAACAGTTGAATACAATAGACAAACAAACAAGGGACATCGTTATTTTTGGACAATCATCCCCGGAAAAAACCCAACTTGGGAAAACCGGTGCAACAGTTCTGAGGGTATTTATTATTAAGCAGCTTTTCTGAGTACACTGGGTGCCAAACTGGCTCACCCGACAGCGATAAAAAAAATCTGGCAGTAATACCTCTCTTCAGAAGCAGATACTGAAAGTCTGCCCCACAAAACCCTCTCCAGCACAATATGAAGCACTGCGTCAGCCCTCCTGGCCTCTGTGTCAGCCCTCTTAGGCTCTACTCAGCCTCTCTGGCTCTCTACGTCACTCCTGCAGCCTCTGCATGGATGACGCGGGCCCTTCTGGCCTCTATGTGGCTCCCTCTGGCTCTATGTCTGCCTCTGCGCTGGTCTTCTGGCACTATCTTTACATCTCTGCCTCATACTCACTGCCCCTCACTACTACTCTGATCACTGATTTGATTTCTCTTAGCAAACCCCACTCTAGAAAATCGAATGACTGATCACTCTGGTGTCTTCTCCAACTGACCCTCAAGCCTCCTCTTATACGTTTCTTTTGAGTCTTCAACGGCCAAGATTACATCTCTAATCAACGGATAAAATTAGATTTGGCTTAATCCATGTCATTTAGAACCTTCTAACCCAGTATTATATTAATACCCATTAATATTTTTATTTTCCTAAGTTTAGACTTAGGAACCCATTAAAAATATTAATTATTTTAATATCTCCTTCACTGGGTAGAATTTCCCCAAACCATTTCTGGGTCTTGGAGATCTCATGTGCTTTAGCCTTTCCACCAATTCTCATGGCTAGAGCACATGCGATGCTACCCCAAATCAACATGCCAAACATGGAGGCTGTTTGAAATACTGAGAGGGGGGTGAATCAGTATTCCTTTTCAATTGTTACTTTTACCAATTAAACCAATTATATTTAGAACACAAAATAAGCAATAGGAATAAATGTTTTTACTAATATAATCTTTATAACGAATCAAGTACAATATATAGGGCTCCAACCCTTGATGAAGACACTGATCTTCAATTCCCAGGCTCCAACCTGTTGCCAAGCACCAACTTGGTCCTTTGTGAGGCTCCAACCTCTAGGGCACCGACCCTTTCTTCTCAAGGCACCGACCTTGCGTTTAGAGGCTCCAACCCCTAGGGCACCAACCCTTCTCTGGAATAGGCTCTGACCTGGTCTCTTGAGGCCACCGATCCTCGAGGGCTCCAACCCTATCCTTCAAGGCACCTACCTTGTTTGTTCGAGGCTCCAACCTCGGCGCACCAACCCTCTAGGCTCCAACCCACTGCTATACTTTGTCTAGATATGTTTTATAGTAATTCACGGCTCCCAAAATCTTCTTCACTGAGTTCTTGTCAATCTACAGCTTCACTATAGTCTCCATGCTACTTCATCAATGACAACATGTCTTCATATGAAGGAGTCTTCACAATTCTTCATATTGCCCAACAGAGTCTACAAAGTTTACCTCATGATGATTTCAACAATGCATCATGATCTTCAAGATCTGTTGATGCTTATCAACAAGATATTTGCGCTAGGCCTCAATGTCTTTTCAAAACAGCTCTCTGTTTCAACCCTCTGTTCTTACTATCGCGGTAACTACTTCAGGAGTAATTCCTTCAGAGGAGTGACTGTTGCAGCTACAGGTTGTGTATTCAAATAAAAAACCGTGTCTATGCAGTCTTTTTAATAGATCGCAGGCTACGCTTCTACGGATTCACTCTAGGTCTGATCTTTCAATGAATAAGCCAGTCAACAGAATGCCCGACCTTTGGCTTCCTTCCTCTTCCGCTAGACCTTCGGCTTCCTCTTTCGCACGCTCAAACTTCGACTTTTCTTTCTTCTGTTACTTCACATTCACGAGTTGTGAACTGTCCTTCTTCTCTGTGATGGATGCCCGAGATCAATACTTGAGGTGAACTGTTTAACTTGTATATATACAAGTCTCATCAATACCCGAAAGACATGTTTATTGCAGGGGAGGCCGACTTATGAGGTCACATGTTAAAATTATATCAGAGAGTCCTTTTTTTTTAATATTCATCCAATAGACTTATTATCTACAGAAATCACATAGGAGAGGCTATACCTACATGGAGGTCCCACATCCATGTCATCACCTTAATCGCAATCGCAACTTCATGAAAATCGGAGGTTTTACAAGTCGTGCTCATGCTCTGTTTTCCGATATAGTCGATTCCCCTACTACCGACAGAGCAGATGCGATATGATATTAAATTGTTTTTGATAACTCCGTCAAGTCCACAATTCTATCGCAATCAGCGATCCGTCAGGTCCATAACTCTATCGCAATCGACAGTCTGCCATTGTGACATCCCTTAGAAACTTGCGATTCAAAAGATGCGATATCATATAGAGTTATGTTATAATGGTGAAATGGGTCCACATTATTATCGCAATCGAGGAATTCGAGTGGTAACACATAAAAAAGCCGCCGATATAGTTCCTCTGATAACACTGTTAACTCCTCCGTTATGGCTCTTCTTCCCTTTAGCTCTTTCTCCACTGATGTGTTCCTCTTTGCTCCTCTGATATCGTTGTTCTTCCTGTGACTTCTGATAACCTGCTTCTGATAGCTCTTCTTTGACTGCTCCTGTTCTTGACTTCCAATGGCTTCCAATGTCTTTCCAATGGCTTTCCTTCTTGGCTTCTTGCTCCTGTTACTTCACGGATCTACTTCTCCTTGGCTTCACATTAATATTTAGTATCCCAGAATATTTTCATATTGACATCAAAGTCAATCTAGATCAACAGAGACTATGTTGCAAAGAGTAACGGGTTCAGGAATGATGTCATTGGTAGATGGTTTTTTTGGATATAATCAAGTATGGGTTACAAAAGAGGATCGGCACAAAACTACTTTCACCACACCATGGGGTACATTCGAATACATTAGAATGCCTTTTGGATTAACTAACGTTGCAGCTACCTTTCAAAGGGATATGGACTATGCCTTCAAGGGTTTAATTGGTAAAATCATTGAAATATATCAAGATGATTTTCTCTCTTTGATAGTTGGCATAAAGTTTGTATTGTGAGTGATCACAGTGGATTGTGGTATCTACTTGACCAACCGAATACGAATGCCAGACAAGCTAGATGGTTGGCCACGATCAATGAGTTCGACTTTGAGATCAGGTACATTAAAGGTAAGGAGAACATGGATTGTAGATTGCTCTTAGCAGGCGGATACAGGGAAATCACATAGCAGTTATGAGTTCTTATTGGAAAGATTTACAAGATTGGATCTTGCAGGCAGGACAGCAAGATGACAGTTATAGGGAGCCTATGCACAGATTACAGTAGGTTATAGGTGATCAGGATGGGGACTATCGTCTCACAGCAGACAGCTTAGTCAGATTTAGGGACAGGATATATGTGCCAGATAACAATGAGCTCAAGAAGCTTATCTTGAGGGAATTTCATGCTAGGCCATATTCAGGTCATCTGAGATATCAGAAGACGTTGACAAAAGTGAAGAAGTTTTATTATTGGCCGAATCTAAAGAGTGAAGTGGCAGAGTTTGTGGCTAGATGTTTGGATTGTCAGCAAGTGAACGCAGAGTGTAAGCATCCAAGTGGATTACTATAGTCGATTTCGATTCCATAGTGGAAATGGGAGGTCATTTCCATGGATTTCATTACAGGTTTGTGGAGGACATCTAGACAGCATTATTCTATTATGGTTGTGGTTGATAGGTTGACAAAGGCAGCGCACTTCATTCCAGTGAAGTCTACATATTTAGCTAATGATGTAGCACAAGTCTTCATCAGAGATGTAGTGAGGTTGCATGGTGTATCGAAGAAAATTGTGTCAGACAGGGATGCCAAGTTCACTTCTAGATTCTGGAAAGAGTTATTTGCAGGTTTGGGTACAGCTTATCATCCGCAGACAGATGGATAGAAAGAGAGGGTCAACAAGATATTGTAGGATATGTTGAGGATGTATGTGATGCATCAGCAACGAAAGTGGGAAGAGTATCTTCAACTGGTTGACTCCGCTTACAACAATGGGTACCAGGAATCTTTGAGGATGAGACTGTTTGAGGCATTGTATGGATGGAGTTGTAATACTCCCATCAGTTGGAGTGATCCAGTGAACAAGGTGTTGATTGGACTAGACATGTTGGCAGAGATGGAACAGGAAATGCAGGTAATCAAGAAGAATTTGAAGGCAACACAAGATAGACATAAAAGTTATGCAAATCAGAACAGGATATTTAAGGAGTTTCAGGTTGGGGAACAAGTGTACTTGCGCATCAAGCCCAAGAAGAGCTCCTTGAGGATTGGATCATGTGCTAAGTTGGCACCTCAATATTGTGGACCTTTCAATATTCTTGAAAGGATTGGACCAGTAGCCTATCAACTTGCACTACCTCCGACAGTGAAAGTCCATGATGTTTTCCATGTGTCATTGCTTAAGAAGTATGTTAAAGATGTTGATCATGTGATTGATTGGTTTGTATTGCAGGTGGAACCAGAAGGAGAATTCCAATCAGAACCTCAATGCATTTTGCAGAGAAATATGCTCATGCTCCAGAACTAAGCAATCGAGCAGGTTAAAGTGCAGTGGAAGCACTTTGGGACTGATGAAGCTACATGGGAGATGGAGATTCAGATGCAGGTTATGTATCCTTCTCTATTCTCTAGTTGAGCGAATGTTTTGGCATATGTTTTGGTGTGATGTTTGGTATATTTGTATATGTATATGGATATAAATACCGCCATGAGATGTATTATAATGCTCCAATATCGGTATGGGTGTCATGTCGTTATGGTTGTCATGTGGTTATGTTTCTCATGTTGGTTTGCTTCTCAACAAGATGATCATTGTAAATATTGCAACAAACTAAGTTATAAAGCTCCATGGGCAGTATGTTTGTTTTTTCAGCAGTCTTGCTAGTTGTAGGTGTCATTGAACACCGAGGATGTTGTTCCCCCAAGGGGGAGGGTTTTGTAACAACCCTGGTCAAAAAATTGTGTAATAAAGTTAATAAAGGCAAAATAATAACCATGGTCATGTTGAGAATTTAATAGGGCAATGATTATGATTAATTCTCTTTACTTAATAATTTTTTGTGGTTCCCTTTTACTTATTAACTTTGTTCCTTATTATTATATGTGTGAAGCATCAAATAGCTACCAAAACAAAAAGCACAATGACACAGTATATAGGCTACAAGTTAGGGAAAAACCTCTCCTCTTGAGAGGAAAACCCTTAAATCTCTTCTCTTCCTTATAGATTCTTCAATTGACGAATTCCAAGACCTTAAGACTAAGATCAATATCTTCCAAGACCAAGACCAAGACCAACCTCTTTGAGTGATGTGCCAACTTTGATCTAGTCAAACCCAGTCAAATCTCTTCCAGTAGCACCTTCTCGACCTTCTGCTGCAAGATTTTCGGCCTCCTACTGCAGATCTGAAATTTCGGCCCCCAGTAATTGTTGTTGCCACACATGGGAACTTCGATCTTCTTGTAGAGCCCTCCTCTGACCTTCGCTTACCTTTCCCTGACCTCTGGAGCTTGAGAGAGACCCTTGGTAGCCTTCGCTTGACCTCCTTGCCTCCTTTCCTCCAAGATCGAACTTGTGGAAGGATGCCCTAGGTCAGCGAGAAACCCTAGTCTTCTCTAGCATGTGTGAGAGAGAAAGATAGCCCAAACACAAAAACTTCTTCGTCCTTCTTCTCCTTTGTTGCCTCTTCCTTCTTCTTCCTTCGCTAGAATGAGATATGAGTGAGTGTCTTCAAGGAGGACGAGTCCTCTTCTATATATAGGCTTCTTCAAGGGTGGACATGGCTCTTCCTTTAGGCCGACTTGGACTTGGAGGCTATTTTGACACTTTTAAAGACAAAAATATTTTTCTTTACAAGTTACAATGTGCCTAGTAGGGTCTTCAACTTATGACAATGACTCTTTTGACTTCTTTACCTAGGACAAACCCTAGAAGCACTCAATGGGTGCTTGACTTATAAAATAAAAGAGTTTAAGCATGAAACCCATGCTCCAAAAACAATAATAATAATTTTCTTTTATTTCATAATTTACAAGAATCAAAATACATATCATACTTATAAAGACCAAACCTAGTTACACAGTTTTCAACACTCCCTCTTAACTAGGGAGGTATTCATAAGAGGTACATGGACATTCTCAATCTGAAGAGATCTCACAAGAAGAGTCGGATTGGTAACTCGTCTATCTAGCATCATATCAACCAGCATTGTCACATAGCAAGGCCTTGACTAACAGCGCTATCTCTCCACAAGATCAAAGCACAATGTTGGCGAGACAAATGATCTATAGACACCATCATCCTTGTCTCTCAAGGTACATACTCCACTCAAGTGTTCACCGAGTATGACCTTCTTTGGACTATTCTTGTCTTGGATAGCTAGTCCTCAAAAAATATCGATCCACGACTACTTTGTAATATTCCTAATTGGAATTTAATAGCTAATACCAAGCAATGGACTAGGAACAGTAAATAAACTGGAACTCATACACAATAATTAAAACACCAAAATGTCCAGCAACAATTTGAGCTATCTTATTAATTTTATGATAAAAGAGTACATAAAATGAGTTGAAGTTTTAGAACCTAGGCTTGCTATGCAAGCTATGCAAACCCCATGAAGTACAACTCTGATCTGGAGGAGATACTGGCCCAAACTGGTACTACGCACTACCCAGAAAATTACTATTACTGCTGTTGGAATGAGACTGAAGATTCTACCCTAAAAAATGTTCAAATCACCCTGAAATTGCAGCCACGAACTCCCCTCCAAAACCCCGAAATACCCAGAAAGGGTTTGGCCCAACTCCAAGCCAAAAATGAGCTTGCCAAGTGATGTAGATTCTCCAGCTAACTAGCAATTCGCCCTGCTATAAGAATGAGGATTTCAGGCCTGAATATTGCCCGAAATAATCTATAAAATTAGTCGAAGACTCCTCTCAATAAACCCACAAAAGCCCAGAAAGGGTTTGGGCTAAATCCAACGTGCCCCGGTGACCCCAAAAAATGTGTATGTTTCTAAATAGCTGGAAAAATGCCCTGTAGAAAGAATTCAGTTGTAGAAGGCCTATCAATTACTAGAAAAATCTCCTCTGACCCCTGCAAATCACTCCTCCAAGCCTCTTTATTTCGCCTTAGCCCGAACTCCGCAAATCTCCCTGTCAAAATGTTTGTACAGTAGTTGTCCACAAACCCCTTCAATAGATAAATTCGTCCCTCCAAAATGCAGCACTCTCGGCCCTGCAATTCACCGAGGATACTCATCCTCCCTATGGATAAATCCCTACAAATTCTCCAACCAAAACTCCATTGTTTGCTAGCTTCTCTCAGCCCCTTCGAATTTGCTTTTGTGCCTTGAGAGAAGCACGCTCCAGCTGGAAATGGTCTACAATGTAGCTCCTAGAGAAGCCCTGAGATGGACTCCTTTTTACTCCCCTCGGGTGACACTCGAAATTCACCAAAGGTAGAGGTGGAATTCTATTAAATTTGGCAACTAGGGCCAAACTTCACATTGGACAGCTCATATGAGGCAGCTCATATTTTTCTTGGATTCCTCTCTCCGAGAGGTGTAGGATTGATCTAAAGATCATCCCATTCTGACATGTACAAGTGAAATTATGAATTTATTTTGATTATGGACAAATTGTCAAGGTCGGCCAGCAAACTCATGTAGGCTCAGAAGCCCAACAGTCACGTCTATTCATCCTCAACGTTTGCCTATAAATACATGATGCCTCCTCCTCATTTGGACACTTCACTCACTCACATCTTCTCTCTCCTTCACTGATTGGGTACGAAATTCAGACGCTGCTCCCCACACATACGAAGAAAAGGAAGGGTTTTCTGTTCCAACTGTTGACCAGAGTTGACCGAAATTGCAGAGGTTGTTTTTTAATGCGTTGACCAAGCGTTGACCTATTTTGAAGTGCAGTTTTGGGTGGAGAATTTCTGTTTGAGCATGCCGCAATTCTAGGCACGAAATCCAAGGCAATCTGACCTCTATTTGACCAGCGTTGATTGTGCTAGGGTTGGTTGCAGCGTTGATTGTGCTAGGGCTGGACTTTTTCGGACTATTTTTGGGCTGATTAGACTTGTTGTTGGAGGCCGAAGTTGACTAGGTTTGACCGAGCTGAATTGAGGAAGAATTCTGCCCTGTTGACCAACGTTGACTTTCTGGTTAGGGCTTTCTGTTTCTGCTATTTGACTGATCAGATTTTCACTATAATTGGGCAAGTGAATATTATACATTGTACTCTCTCTCTGTTGAACTTTTGAAGAATTATAAGAAGAATTGATCAAGGGTTCCCCACATTGGGGTTTGTCTATCATTTTGATGTGATTGCTAAATTGGATATTGATATTGGGCTAGTAAAGAAATTGAAGTAAAATTGCTCTAAGCATAGAACATACCATTGTTATCCTAAAATTAACATGGTATCAAAGCTGAGGTGAAGACAAAGCCCAAGCAAGAGTGAGAAGGGAAATCACTAAGAGGAGCAATCACTGATCAAAGTCAAGATTCAATGGCTTCCACATCCTGCTTCAAGTCTAATGATAAGCTTCATGATAAGTCTGATTATCATGCATGGAAGATGTCTCTTAATTTGACATTGGAAGAGCATGATGTGATGGATTATGTGCAGGGAAAGGTTTCAGAACCTCCTTCTAATGCACTGACCACTACTAAGACCAAGTACAAGAAGGGTGAAGTCAAAGCCAAGAAGATCATCAAGGATTCTATTCATAAGCATTTAGTTGCTTACATTTCCAATTTGAACACTTCAAAAGAAATATATGACAAGTTGGTTGGCATGTTCAAATCTAGCAATGCAAATCAAATTCTTTTCCCCAAGAACAAGCTGAAGGATATAAAGAAAGGAAGAAATGAAGATATCCAATCCTACTTCATGAGGATTACTAAGATCAAAAATGATCTTTTTCCTATTGGAGAAGTTATTGCTGATAGGAAGCTTACCCATTTTGCCCTTGGAGGACTCCCTCATGAATGGCACATGTTCATCACTACTATTCTTAACAACGACAAGATTCCAAGTTTTGAAGAATTGCTAACTAGATGCTCTCAAGAAGAAACAAGGATGATGGAACTAGATATGCCTTCAAATAGGAATGATCCTACTACATTCTCCACTCATGCTAAAAAGAAAAACAATGCAGGTTCAAAGAAGCAATGTCAAGGAAGGTCTGGTTTCAAAAATGGAAGGAAGGGAAGATGCTTCATTTGCAAAAAGTTTGGTCACTATGCTAGGGAGTGTCCTAATAGAAGCGATACACCTCATGATGATGACAACCACAACAACAACAATTTCAGGGGCAACAACAATCAAAGGAATGGAAAATTCAACAACCAAGGAAAAAGGAATGCTCCTGCTTCTCATCAAGGAAATGGTCGCCCTCCCAAAAGGGCAAGAAACACCAGGTATGATGAATCTAATGTTGTTGATAGCAAATAAAAAGAATTTTATCTTATATTTGCCCTTTCTGTTGCATCTCATCCGAACACTTTGGGAAATTGGTTGATTGATAGTGGTGCCTCAAGGCACTTCATTG
The DNA here is from genome assembly GCA_031772625.1 of Pinus tabuliformis. Taxonomy (NCBI): domain Eukaryota; kingdom Viridiplantae; phylum Streptophyta; class Pinopsida; order Pinales; family Pinaceae; genus Pinus; species Pinus tabuliformis. The sequence goes on along the minus strand of CM062804.1, from coordinate 632,456,992 downwards.
GGTATAAGGAAGCTCTTTCAAATCTGATTGAAAAGGATAAAAATTTGGAAATTATCCTTCGAGACAATGCCACCTATCCCATGAAGGGAGTTGGCATTGTTACTCTTCAATTGAATCAGGGTAACACCTTTCATCTACAAGAAGTACTATATGTACTTGATCTAAAGAAGAACTCGATATCCATCTCAACGATGGAGGACAAAGGATTCGAGGTGGCATTCATCGTTGGAAAGGTACGTGTGTAAAAATTTCAAAGATGTATTTACACTTGGCTTTAGGGTTGATAGCCTATATCAAGTTGGAGGAAGCCCATTGGGAGCTATGCCTTGCAACATCACTTCAATCCGAATTACGGCACCGAAGGTTTGCTCATCTATATTATAAGGTTCTACCCGATGCGAGGAAGATGGTGACAGGTATGCCTGAATTTAAAGTAGAACATGAAGGTATTTGTCAGGGGTGTGCGAAGGAAAGCATACAATGGGACCATTCCCCTCAAGTGATAGCAAGACTACTGACATATTGCAATTGATTCACTCTGATCTATCTGGTGCAATGCCCGTCAACTCATTGGGAGGATATTTATATTATGCCATCTTTATGGACGATTTTTCTCGCAAGACTTGGATATATTTCTTGAAGAAAAAGGATGAAGTATTCCCATGGCTTTGTTCCTTCAAAGCTTTGGTCGAAAATCAAACTGGGAAGAAGATCAAAATATTGAGGACGGATAATGGAACCGAATACGAATCAAATGAGTTCAAAGATTATTGTAGAGAAGCTGGCATTAAGAGGGAGACTACTACCGCATATACTCTTGGGCAAAATGGTGTCGCTGCAAGGAAGAACTGTTCTATCATAGAAGCCACTCGTGCCATGCTTCATGATCAAAGCCTTCCAAAGTTCTTATGGGCCGAAGCTGCAAACACCGTCGTGTATGTTCAAAATAGATGCCCTCATCAAGCATTGGACTCCAAAACTCCCAAAGAAGTTTTCACCAGTAAGAAACCAGATGTTTCTCACTTTAGAATTTTTGGTAGCCCCGTATATTTTCATGTGCCGAAAGAAAAGAGAAGCAAATTGGATGCTTCTGGGAAGAAAGCAACATTTGTGGGCCACAGTGAAACTTCTAAGGCATATAGAATCTATGTGCCTGGTCAAAGAGAAGTGGAGATAAGTCATGATGTCACTTTCGGTGATGATGTTTCCCTTGGGAAGATTAGTAACCTTCCTCTTCCAAGGAAGGACAAAAAGGCAGATTCTGGTAAGCAGGGAGAAACACAAGATGAGTCGATGCCTGATGCTGAAGGACCAATGGATCCCATTGATCCACCCCCTCATGAGCCCTCCTCAAAAAGGAGACGCTCATGGCTTAGGGAGACTCTCGAAGATGCCGTGAGACATGTTGCACCTAGGGGGACATTTCGTGAAAGCAAGAAGCCGAATAGGTACCAAGGCTACTTAACTGCAATGAGCACCATTGTTCAATCTAAGCCTTGCACATTCGAAGAAGCTACCAAACACCAAGTTTGGAAGGATGCAATAAACGAAGAGTATGAGTCGATTATGAAGAATGATGTCTGGGATGTGGTCCCAAGACCCAAGGACAAATCCGTTGTCACCTCGAAATGGCTCTACAAGATCAAGCATGGAGCTAATGGAAGTGCTGAAAAGTTCAAGGCCAGATTCGTTTCTTGAGGCTTCTCTCAAAAGGAAGGCGTAGATTAGGATGAGATATTTGCACCGGTTGCCCGCTATACCACCATTTGTTTGATCATTTCCCTTGCTGCCTTGCAAGGATGGAATCTACACCAAATGGATGTCAAGACTTCCTTCTTGCATGGTTCACTTAAGGAGGAAGTCTATGTAGAACAACCTGAGGGGTTCGAAGTTCAAGATCGTGAAACACATGTATGCAAATTGAAGAAACCCTCTATGGGTTGAAGGAAGCACCTCAGGCTTGGAATGAGAGGATCGATAGCTATCTAATGAAGTTGGGATTTACAAGAAGTGAAGTTGATCTAAACCCTTACTTTAAGGTTGAGAATGATAGACCTCTCATCTTGGTACTCTATGTGGATGATCTCTTTCTGACAAGTGCAGACCCTCTTATTCATCAATGTAAGAGGGAGTTGGCTTCCAAGTGCAGACCCTCTTATTCATCAATGTAAGAGGGAGTTGGCTTCCAAATTCGAGATGAAGGACGTAGGACTGATGCACTACTTCATAGGGTTGGAGGTCTGAGAAAAACCAGGCGAGATTTTCCTTTCTCAAGGAAAGTATATTGTGAAGATACTTGAAAGATTTGGGATGGTGGACTGCAAGTCCATGACTACTCCGATGGAACTTAACTTCAAGAAGTTATGTGGAAGTATTGTTGGGCCCGATTTGGGAAATCCTTCAAAGTATCATCAACTCGTGGGGTCCCTGATGTTCTTGGTGAACTCCCGTCCGAACATATGTTTTGCAGTGAATACATTGATCCAATTTATGATCGAACCTCATCACATACATTGGATTGCTGCCAAGAATTTCTTGAGATATCTTCAAGGAACAATCACGTATGGATTGAAATACACTGTCGAGAATGTGAGGCTCCATGGTTACTCTGATGCACACTGGGTTGGCAGTGTGGTGGATCGTAAAAGCACATTTGGTTGTTGCTTCTCTCTAGGTTATGCTTTGATATCATGGATGAGCAGGAAGACAAAGTTGGTTGCCTTGAGCACCACTGAAGCTGAATACATTGCTGCTAGTTTCGCTTCCTGTGAAGTTATTTGGTTGAGGAAGCTATTTAGTGAGTTGTTTGGACATGTGTTGGATACCACCGTGATCTTCTGCGACAACCAGAGTGGTATTCGTCTTTAGGATAATCCCATGTTTCATGACCGCTCCAAGCATATTGATATCAGTTACCACTTTATCCAGGATATGGTACAACGGGGAGCAATAAGGTTGCAACACATTGGGATTGATGATCAGGTCGTCGATATTCTTATGAAGCCCCTAGGTAAGGTCAAATTCTTAACCTTTCGTCAACGACTTGGAGTCATGGAGAGACCCTCTTATGAGGGTCCCGTATGAGTTGGATGTTTAGCTCTGGGAGCTCCGGGGGGCTTGGGGTACTTCTTGGAGCGATGAGCGACCATAGGGTGAGTAGTTCACCTTCCCCTAATGGTGCACAATGTACAAGGTGAGTGGTTCACCTTCCCCTGTGATACCCCATAGTGACATATGAATATGTTGAGTGGTTCACCTTCTCCTATGGCATATGAGCAGGATGAGTGGTTCACCTTCTCCTACCAGCACATCCTACCCATGTAGTATAGGACTCATGGGAAGTACCTCTCACCTGGCCAATGAGTAGTGAAAAGAGGATAGGGACCATAGTACTACCGATGGACGCATCGTGTACTACCATACTCCCTATGCTAGGATGTTGATATTGATCTGGGATCAATGGAAACTGACTTCGGGTCGGTTAAGAGTGGTATGACACACTCTATTATTGGAGACTGACTTCGGGTCAGTGGAGAATGGTATGATACATTCTCGATCATTTCTTCTTTCTTCATAGTTCAGCAGAGCAAAGACAGTGATGGTACAAATTGTCAGACAGTTTGGCAGGTGAAGTTCTCCCTAGTTGAGAGGGAGTGTTAAATTTGGAAACTAGGGCCAAACTTCACATTGGACAACTCATATGAGGCAGCTCATATTTTTCTTGGATTCCTCTCTCCGAGAGGTGTAGGATTGATCTAAAGATCATCCCATTCTGACATGTACAAGTGAAATTATGAATTTATTTTGATTATGGACAAATTGTCAAGGTCGGCCAACAAACTCATGTACGCTCAGAAGCCCAACAATCACGTCTATTCATCCTCAACCTTTGGCTATAAATACATGATGCCTCCTCATTTGGACACTTCACTCACTAACATATTCTCTCTCCTTCATTGATTGGGTACGAAATTCAGAGGTTGCTCCCCGCACGTGCGAAGAAAAGGAAGGGTTTTCCATTCCAAACGTTGACCAGAGTTGACCGAAATTGCAGAGGTTGTTTTTTACTACGTTGACCAAGCATTGACCCATTTTGAAGCGCGGTTTTGGGTGGAGGATTTATGTTTGAGCAGGCCGCAGTTTTGGGCACGAAATCTGAGGCAATCTAACCTTTGTTTAACCAACGTTGACTGTGCTAGGGCTGGCTGCAGTGTTGACCTTTGTCGACTGGACTTTTTCGGACTATTTTTGAGCTGATTAGACTTGTTGTTGAAGGCCGAAGTTGATTGGGTTTGACCGAGCTGAATTGAGGAAGAATTATTCCTTGTTGACCAACGTTGACTTTCTGGTTAGGGCTTTTTGTTTCTGCTATTTGACTGATCAGATTTTCACTGTAATTGGGCAAGTGAATATTATACATTGTACTCTCTCTCTCTGCTGAACTTTTGAAGAATTATAAGAAGAATTGATCAAGGGTTTCCCCACATTGGGGTTTGTCCCTGGCTGGTGCCATATCTTGTGTCCTCTTGTCTTGGCTAGTCTTCTACTGTTATTGTTTATGTTCTATCTGCATTTTACTATCATGTTGATGTGATTGCTAAACTAGATATTGATATTGGGCTAATAAAGAAATTGAAGTAAAATTGCTCTAAGCATAGAACATACCATTGTTATCCTAAAATTAACAAATTCTTGCTCAGAAATTCCTTGTGTTGAACAACACGGTTGTCTTGGCTAAGCAAGCTCAAGAGAACTAATGTTGAAATTGCAAAATGACCAAAGATGTCCCAAATGAGAGCCTCCTTGCTCTATTTATAATTGTTGGCCTCTATCTCCCTTGGTGGCCCCCACTTTCCAATAGTTCATCCCCTTTCATTTTCTCTCTTTTGTTCCACAAGTGCGCGTTCCCTTTTTGTCTCTCTTGTGGTCCCCACCTGCAAATGAGCTGCAATCTCGCCTTTTTACCCAAGCTCCTCAAGCTGAAATCATATCCAAAACTCGAACTACAAAATTGTGCCATGCCTAGCACCTCCCCAATAAACTTCATTAATCTCCTCAAATGAAAAATCAAAATTTGGGATATTACACTCTTATGATTTATCTTGGATGCCCTACCACATCTTCGAAGAGTATCGAATGCCAAATGGTTACCCAATCCTCCATTTTGTCTTCCCAAGTGAAGACAAGAATGACGTGTTGAATTGAGGCTTCTGTGATCCATAATATTTATAAGTAGAACTTCGGCGTAAATCACATAAAGAGAGACATTTGTCGACGCGTTTCGAACCAACCAGTGTGGCTCATCGTCAGGACAAGTTGAAGAAACAGATCTAGCCTATGCATGTTAAATAGTCTGAGCAGAGCCTCCAACAGCTATCTTGATCAACAGCTAACTTTGACTTAGGGATAGTAGTTAAAAAGTCAAAATGATAATTTAACCGGAGTTAGTTAGATTATAGATGTTGATTACGTTAATTAATAAAATCGTGACTTGTATGGGAATTAGTTAGATTAAAGACCACTTATATATATATGTGTGTGTGTGTGTATTAAATATATAAATATAAAAGTTAGTTAGATTAAGGACCTGACTTATATATATATATATATATATATATAGATATATATTAAATATATAAAAATTAGTTGATGGTTTGATTTAAAAATAAAGCAAGGCGAATTAGTTATGATAAAGACCAATATAAAGTTAATATTAAAAAATAAATAAAAGTTAGTTGAAAGGTATAAATTAAGGGGAATTAGTTATAATAAAGACCAATATATATATATATATATAAGAGTTAGGTTAGTTAGTTAAATTACTAAAAAAGAAGAAATAATATTATTTTATATGGTGATTACTTATTGGTAGGTTAAAATTTTATTTTCCATTGTATTTTTTATTATTATTTATTTATTTATTTATCTATTTTATTTTTATTAATTTTCAACAGAAATTATTTAGATAAATGTATAAGTAATATAATTCAAGTTGATGGTTATAGTAATTATAAATTACTAATATGCTAAAAAAAAAATAATAATAATAATACTAATACTTACGATCATATTTAAAAAAAAAAAATGCAGAAAGAAGCAAATAGAAAGAGCGCTAGAAAAGAAGGAGAAGAACCAAAAAAAGCCTTAAAACAAGAAGGACAAACACTAACGACAGCAAAGAAGAAGAAAAGGGGGGGGGGGAAGAGAAAGACTAGGATGAAAGGGCGTGGATCCAACATCTACTGATCTTCCAGCCGTCATCCCTATTGAGATTGTTTGGCCTTCTTTCAATCTCAATAGCTTCCCTGAATTTACGATGATGGAAATGAGCAACTTTGGCGACAACCTTGGCCTCCTCTATACACACCTGATGCTTGGTCTTTTCTACATGCTCCGCCAAAGCTGAAGACTTGGATCTCCCATGTCTTAGGTCAACTGCATGTTCACTGATCCTCTGATGGATGGAGCGCCCTGTTTCCCCAATATAGGGGGTCCCACAAGAAGAAGGGATCAAGTAGACACCCTTCATGTCCTTGGGGTTAATGGGATCTTTTACCGATCGGAGAGAATTGCGAATGGTGTTGAGGGGCCTAAAGGTTGAGGGAATCTCATACCTCTTAAGGATCCGAGCAATCTTGTCCGTGGTTCCTTGGACATAGGGAAGATGGACACCTAGACGGCGCTCTTTAGGCTCTTTCTTAATTAACATATTTTTAAATCTCTGGGGAGTGCTCGATTGGACCTGCACCTCTTCCCAGGCAGCAGGCTATAGGTTGCTCGTTATTTTCTCCTTTTGTTCGCGGTCAGGGGCCTGCCCCATCTCCGGTTTGTGCAGAAGTTTATGATGTTTCTCCTGCTGATCAGCCTGTCATCCAGAGATCTGACGTGTTTGAGCTTCCTCGTTCGAATGCTCAGGTTTCGATGACAGCAATCAAGTCAATCTGCGCTCGGGTTCCTGAGTTCGCGGCTCCGTCAGGCTCCCCAATCGAGCTCGGACGCAGTAGTGAGGCTTCGGACCGAAGTGATGGTTCTGTCACTCCCTCAGCGCGTTTGTCCCCGATTCATCCTATACGCTGCTGCTCGATCAACCAGTGTATGGATGCTGCTGACCAGGGAGACAGTTTGGTTTCTCATCCGCGTGATCTGCTTGGCTCGATCGACCTGAAGAATGGCGCGGTTGATCTTAATGATGATTATCTGATTCAGGACCGGAGCTGTGCTGTTGCAGACCAGGTAGGTGGTTCGATCTCGGTTTCATTTGAGCCGGATCGATCCGCGTGCCAATGGCAGTCGGTTAGCAATGGAGGGTTTAACGTTAACGATCAGAACTCGTTGATGTTTTATAATAGTCGTTATATGAATTGTTTCGATAGTCGTTATAAGAACAGTTTAGAAGGTATTATGAATAATAATTCACATAAGCTTAATTATATTAATAGGAGTTATAATATTATTAATAATAATAGTACCCATGAGAATGATAATAAGGATATCGATAATGATTGTTCCGCTGTGAATAATGATAATTACATTAGTTTTAATAATCACATTAATGATATTAATAATAATAATCATCCTTATAATAATAATAATAATAATGATAGGAATTTATATAATAAGAATAGCATTGTAGATAATTTATGTTCTGATAATAATAATAATACCAACCTTTATGATACTAATAATAATAATTTATCCCAAGATGGCAAAGATTCTCCTAACATTAACAGTTATGTTTCTGATAACCATAAACATAAGGTTTTTGGTGGGGATCCTGTTATTCTTCCCCCTTCTTCCGGGAATAATAAAGTTATTAACATTTCTAGCTTCTCGTTCTCCCCTTATGTCTTTAGCCTTTTAAGCAAGGGTTTAAACTTTGCCCTTTCCCCTAGAAATATCCCGGTGGATGACATTATTTGCGGCGTGGAGTACGGGATTAGAGATCTTCCAGATAAGATCAAGGACACCATTAGGCAGGATTGTGCTGTCGTCCTTAGAAAGGTTAAGCCCCCGCAGAAGAACCTCAGCAATGAGGAATTCTCTGCCCTAAAATCCCTAAATCAGAACGAAGATATTGTAGTTCTGAAAGCGGACAAAGGAGGAGCTACGGTCATCCTTAACAAGGTTGATTACTGTAGGAAGATGTTAGATCATCTTCACAATAGTGGCAGTTATAAAAAACTGTCCAAGAACCCTCTGAAGAAGATTTCTAGGACAGTGGCTCTCGCCATCAAATCGAATAACTCGGTGAGTTCCCTGTGCCACAAGCTCATTGAAAGCAATCCCATTGCTCCTAGGATCTATGGGCTGCCGAAGATTCACAAGGAAGGGGCTCCTCTGAGACCTATCGTCAACACCATTGGTGGTCCGACCTATCTTCTGGCTAAGTTCCTTGCCCTCAAACTTAAGCCCCTGGTTGGCCGCACTGAGTCCTTCGTGAAAGACTCTGCATCCTTCGTTAATGAGCTTAAGGATATTAAGCTTAGCCCTGATGACATTCTCGTCAGCTTTGATGTGGTCTCCCTTTATACTTGCATCCCTATAAAGGAGGCCTTGGAAGTGATCTTTCGCCTAACAGATCCCAATACCGCTCATCTGGTGGAGATCTGTCTCACTTCCACTTTCTTCTGTTTTGAGGGTGAGTTTTTTGAGCAGACTTGTGGTGTTGCCATGGGTTCCCCTCTTTCCCCTGTTGTTGCAAATCTTTTTATGGAAGATTTTGAAGCCAAAGCTTTAGCCTTGGCTCGTCTCCTTCCAAAGCTTTGGAAAAGGTATGTAGATGACACTAATGTCATCTGGCCCCATGGCCCAGAGGAGCTGGAACTTTTCTTTAATCACCTCAATAGCCAGTCCTCTGCCATTAAGTTCACCATGGAAAAAGAGGTCAATGGTAGCCTCCCTTTCCTGGATATTCTTATATCCAAGAATAAGGATGGCTATCTCTCCCACTCTGTGTTCCGAAAGAAAACGCATACTAAGCAGTATCTTCATGCGGATTCCCATCATTTCCCTGCTCAGAAGATGGGTGTTCTCAACACCCTCGCTACTCGTGCCCTTAGGATTTCTGATAGTGAGAGCTTTGATAAGGAGAGATCCCATCTCCTTGATGTCTTTGTGGAGAATGGATATAGTAGGTGCCTAGGTCAGAAGGCTTTCCGTAAAGCCTCTAAAAATATGTTAATTAAGAAAGAGCCTAAAGAGCGTCGTCTAGGTGTCCATCTTCCCTATGTCCAAGGAACCACGGACAAGATTGCTCGGATCCTTAAGAGGTATGAGATTACCTCAACCTTTAGGCCCCTCAACACCATTCGCAATTCCCTCCAATCGGTGAAAGATCCCATTAACCCCAAGGACATGAAGGGTGTCTACTTGATCCCTTCTTCTTGTGGGACCCCCTATATTGGGGAAACAGGGCGCTCCATCCATCATAGGATCAGCGAACATGCAGCTGACCTAAGACATGGGAGATCCAAGTCTTCAGCTTTGGCGGAGCATGTAGAAAAGACCAAGCATCAGGTGTGTATAGAGGAGGCCAAGGTTGTCGCCAAAGTTGCTCATTTCCATCATCGTAAATTCAGGGAAGCTATTGAGATTGAAAGAAGGCCAAACAATCTCAATAGGGATGACGGCTGGAAGATCAGTAGATGTTGGATCCCCGCCCTTTCATCCTAGTCTTTCTCTTCCTCCCCCCCTCCCCTCTTTTTTCTTCTTCTTTGCTGTCGTTAGTGTTTGTCCTTCTTGTTTTAAGGCTTTTTTTAGTTCTTCTCCTTCTTTTCTAGCGCTCTTTCTATTTGCTTCTTTCTGTAAAAAAAAAAAATTTAAATATGATCGTAAATATTAGTATTATTATTATTATTTATTTTTATTTTTATTTTTTTTAGCATATTAGTAATTTATAATTACTATAACCATCACCTTGAATTATAGTACTTATACATTTATCTAAATAATTTTTGTTGCAAATTAATAAAAATAAAATAGATAAATAAATAATAAAAAAAAATACAATGGAAAATAAAATTTTAACCTACCAATAAGTAATCACCATATAAAATAATATTATTTCTTCTTTTTTAGTAATTTAACTAACTAACCTAACTCTTATATATATTTTTATATATATAGGTCTTTATTATAACTAATTCCCCTTAATTTATACCTTTCAACTAACTTTTATTTATTTTTTAATATTAACTTTATATTGGTCTTTATCATAACTAATTCCCCTTGCTTTATTTTTAAATCAAACCATCAACTAATTTTTATATATTTAATATATATATATATATATATATATAAGTCAGGTCCTTAATCTAACTAACTTATATATATATATATATATATATATATATATATAAAAGTCAGGTCTTTAATCTAACCAATTCCCATACAAGTCACGATTTTATTAATTAACGTAATCAACATCTATAATCTAACTAACTCCGGTTAAATTATCATTTTGACTTTTTAACTACTATCCCTAAGTCAAAGTTAGCTGTTGATCAAGATAGTCGTTGGAGGCTCTGCTCAGACTATTTAACATGCATAGGCTAGATCTGTTTCTTCAACTTGTCCTCACGATGAGCCACACTGGTTGGTTCGAAACGCGTCGACAAATGTCTCTCTTTATGTGATTTACGCCGAAGTTCTACTTATAAAGAATGACATGCCTATCTCTCCCTCTCAACTAGGGAGGATATATCAACCAAGCCAAGCTTGTCTCTCAAGTACACAAGCTTCTTGTTAGGATGAGATTTCGTCAATATGTCAACTACATGCTCATCAGTGGAGATATATTTTAACTGCGACACACCATTTTGTACTAGCTTTTGAATACACTGATACTTGATATCACTATATATTTCAATCAATGATATTTCAAGAAAAGAAGGCCAAAACCCTACATCTACTCAAGTTGAAGAGATCTATGAATGAAGGTAAACTTGAAATTTATTCATCCAAGAAAAACACTTCAAGATCAAGATCATATCATCATCAATCAAAGAAGCATTCCTGGGATCCGCTCTCAATCATTTTGAAGTTGAAGTGTCTTGAAGACTATTCATCCAAAGGAAGCTAGATCAAAAGGCGTTGTCATCAAGATTCTAAGGCGGTCTCGCTCTTAAGCAAGATCCCTACCATTGAAGACATCATCATGAAGTCATCGTCAATCTTCATCAACAAAGACTCCACCATCAAAGGATCCTAAGGGATCTCCCTCTCTGTGGGATCAAGGATCATTATTGAAGAAAACTATCTTCATCAAGGAGAAGTTTTCTATTCTCTATATCATCATCAACATCAAGGAAGAAGCAAGGAGAAGGAGCATCTTATCAAGTAAGTATATTTATGTCCACATTTGAATCTGTCAAAATGTCTTTTTGGAAGGAAAGCAACAAATTGGTTGGGTCTTCAAACTATCTTGCATGGAATAAAAGCACAGATCTGAATGTCACTGAAAATGAGGTTATGGAACATGTCAAAGGATCTATCACTAAACCAGGAAAGGAAGATGTTCAAGCTCTTGCAAAGTATATGAAAGGGGAAGTTAGGGCTCAAAGGATTCCCCTCATCCCATATCTTTCTTAACTCAAAACTTCAAAAAGAACCTATGACAAACTAGTAGAGTTGCATTATATAAGCACTGTTGGAAAAGTCATTTCATTAAGGCAAGAAATCTACAAGCTAAAGATGTCAAGAGAAGATGGAATATCCTCATACTTTATGAGGATATTTGAAATCCGAGATCAACTACAAGATCCTGGTGAAGTCATGTCCGATAGTGAAATGACTACAGTTGTACTAAATGCACTACCAAGGAGTGGGGTAACTTTACAGCAAGTATTTATGGGAAGAAAGAAGCTACTCCATTCCAGGATCTATGGTCACTATGCGAGATTGAAGAATTTAGGCTAAAGGCCAAATCTGATGTGGGAGCAGGTGAGCAGAATCAATCTTATGCTACAATGACAAAAAGAAAGGGAAAATTTGGAAGTCTGGTTCTATGATTGAGATAGTCTTCTTCAACTAAGTTCTTTTCAAGATCTTAAGTCTTCTGTTGTAAAATATGGCTATCATGATTCACTAAGAAAAATGATGGGATGCATCATGGCATCATAGAAGCATTTAAAGCAAGAGCTCGTGACATCATGAAAGATGGTTAAAATTGAAATCTATGGCAATCAACTATGGAAGGATATAGCTCTTGGAAACCTCATTTGTAACATAGGTGGCACTTATGGAAAAGAAAGAAAATGGTCATCTAGTACACGACTCATCATACATCTGTCAAATGGAAACATCTATTGGATGGGGATACTCCAGATCCTCAAGATTCTCTAATGGAATCTTCATCGAAAGGTTCAATGACCAAGAGGGGAAGCAAGTGTTTCATCAATAATTCCAAACTTGTGGAATTCATGGGATGATGGTATGATGACATAAAAGGTGAAGCAGATCAAGGGATTGAATCTCTCTTCAATCAAGGAAGTTGTTGAAGGAAGTCTGGATGACATAAAGAAAAATGAGGTATGTATGCTTACATTCAATATTGTAGTCATGTCATATGGTTGCAGGTAAACATGGATCAATGCTCTATTTTGAGAGCATAATCAAAAGAAAGGATTTCCTCCTTCGAAGGAATGCAGAAATGCATAGGTCACACATTTACTAGATGAAATCAACATAATATGTCCTCATATGTTATATGAGGTGGTTGACTATAATTGAGGAACTTTGACTAGAAGTTTTTGAGAATGAAATGTGTGAAGAAAGGAAGGAAGAGATCATGGGATATGCAACCATGGAAAAAGGCAATCAACATCCAAAGACCACGAAGATTTGACTAGGATATATCCATGAAAGATATGAAGACCCTGATGGAGTCTGAAAAAGAAAGAGACCCTTAACAATATATATCTTTGGGAGATGTGTCGATATGTATGCATGATGTTGATGCAAACTAGAAGATGTCATGATGAAAATGTTGATGCAAACAAGAAGATGTAATGATGAAAGACCATCACAAAGGTAATTTTGATTTAAGTGTCTATTTTTTATTTTTTAACAAATATCTGGATGGGCTTATGCAGGGCTGTTGAGGGAAGAGCTATCTTCCACCATCGATGCACATGTAGTAGGATGAAAAATCCTTAAGGAAACATGGCATGAAGAAGGCAGCATGGCATGAAGGAAGGCTAGATATGGACTGAAGGATCACTTTCCGATGATGACATGACTAACTCGTAAATGAAAGTGATGGATCGTCTATGCCCTATAAAGAAGTTCCAAAACATGAAGACTCATGAATAAAGAAATAAGTTCATGACATCGTGAGGAGGAGTTCTTCAAGCAGCTAGTTGTCCCATCATCTCCACCTAAGGAGTTGTTGTAGGTCCCTAATTAAGAGGGAGCCTGGAAACAAATTTCTTAATTGGAAGAAATTTGGAACCAAAATTCCTAAGCCAGGATGGAGCTTAGGTACATTCCTTCCGTAGGAATGTACATTCCTTTATTGGAATAGATATGTCCTCCCTAATTAAGAGAGAGAGATAGACACATCATTATTGTCTTCATTTGGGAAGACAGAATGGAAGATTGAGTAAACATCTGACATTCGATACCCTTTGAGGATGAGTTAGGGCATCCAAGATAAGAGTAGTCATAGAGGACCGATATTCTTTGAGGACCAGGAATCCAAGATAAGAATAGTCCTAGTGGAACACACCCTAAGAACTCGGGTGGGGTATGTTCCGAGAGAGACAATGATGAGGGTGTCTATACATCATTGGTCTCGCCGACATTGAGCTCAGATCTTGTGGAGAGATAGAGTTGTTAGTCAAGACCTTGTTATGTCACAATGTTGGTTGATATGATGTTATACAAATGGATTAGTAGATTACCAATCCGACTCTTCTTATGAGAATTATGTTTGACATTGGATAAACCAACGCTGTCTGTGTGTTTCGTGACATGGACTAATCGCCTCTCGTTGATCCATATCTCTGGCGATGCGATCGTTGACTAAAACCTGCAGGTTTTGGTCTAACGGCAATCATGATTCCAAACAAGTGGTACCAGAGCGTAGGTCACAAGTTCGAAATACACCTGGCTCGTGTTGGGGGTAGATTGTTGGACATTGGATAAACCAACGCTCCCCGTGTGTTTCACGACATGGACTAACCGCCTCTCGTGGATCCTTATCTCTGGCGATGCGATCGTTGACTAACACCTGCGGGTTTTGTTCTAACTGCAATCGTGATTCCCAATAAATTCTTCAGATTGAGAATGACCAAGTACCATTATGAATACCTCCCTAGTTAAGAGGGAGTGTTGAAAGTTGTAACTAGGTTCGGTCTTCATAATAACATGTGTAATTGACTTTATGTAATTGATATAAAGAAGAAAAATAAAATTATTAATGTAATGCTTGTCTCATGGGTTTCATGAGCAACGAATTTTATTTTTAGTAATGACTCCCATTGGGAGCCCTTAGGATTAGTCATAAAGTCAAATTGAGTCAATGTCATGTATGAAGGACCCTTCTTGGGCACGTTACATATTTGTATAAGTCATTAAAAGAGTCAAAAGACCCTCCAAGACAAGAACAAGCATCTCCTAGCAATTCGGCCTTAAACAGAGTAATGTAACCTCTCCAAAAGACACGCCGGCCTAGCTCACTGTCAAGTCGTCTTATTATCCTGAGCAACAACTATAAATAGGGCAGCTCGACCTTATTTCAGTGACATAATTTCGGTGAAGAAAAAAAGTACAGAAAAGAGTGTGGAGTTCTCAAGGAAGGCAGCCTACTAATCAGCGAGGTAAGGAAGATGAAGACTTAGCTCTTTTGGGACTGTTTCTTGGGCAAACACCTTCACACGTGTGGAAAAAACTAGGGTTTTTGCAGTAGGTACATATGTTGTGATAAAGGAAGAGAAAAGGGTCTTCACACCATCACTCTTGCTATCTGAAACAATAAGGAACCATCCTCAAGACAAGCGAAGGAGAGAGACTACAAGGAAGGCCATATTTCAGCCCACACGTGTCTATGCAGTGATTTCAGGTAGTCGAAATAGCAGACCTGTGGAGGAAGGCCGAAATCTTCAGGGTAGTTGAAAAGTGCAGTGAGAGAAGAAGTTTTGACTAGTATTGACTTGGTCAAGAAGAAGGAAGAAAAGGAAGGATATTGTGTCTTGGTCTGGGAGTGGCGAAAAGGTCAAGGGTCTTGGTCTTGGTATTCATCAATTGGAGTCTCTATAAGAAGAAGAATTTTTTTTGGTTTTCCTCTCAAGTGGGAGAGGTTTTTGTTGGAAACACTGAGGAGAGGGTGAATCAGTGTTTCTTTTCAATTGTTATTTTTACCAGTTAGATCACTTATATTTAGAACACAATATGAACAATAATATTATAAGAGATTTTATTAATTTCTTCTTTACAATAAATCAAGTACAATAATAGTATAGGGCTCCAACCCTAGATGAAGACTCCAATCTTCAATCTCCCAGGCTCCAACCTGTATTTTGCCAAGCACCGACTTGGACTTCCAAGGCTCCAACCTTGTCAATTTTGAGGCACCAACCTCAAGGGCTCCAACCCTATATTTGGTTCAGGCTCTGACCTAGTTTCTTGAGGAATTTGATCCTCTAAGGCTCCAACCCTATCCTCCAAGGCACCAACCTTATCTTTTCGAGGCCCCAACCCTCACTTTACTTCGTCAAGATGTATTTGGTTATATTTCATGACTCCCAATGTCTTCTTCAACGAGCCCTATCAATCTTTAGCTACGCCTTCACTTAGTCTCCACGTCACATCATTAATGACAATCTTGTTCTTCATATGAAGGTATCTCCATTGTTCTTCATCGTACCCAAACTAGATCTCCAAGGTCACCTCATGATGACTTTTAATAATGCATCACGGTCTTCAAGATTAACTCCAAGGTCAGTCAAGGCTTCTCAACAAGGTGTCTATAATAGGAAGCCCAAGTTCTACACCTGCTCTAAGCCTCTTCAAAGGCTTCTTCAAGAACTTATGAAGGGAGTCTTCACAATGTTGCCCTACAAGAGATGTCTCCACGAGCTCCTAAATAGGTGCTCCAAAACACTTCACTAACTTTAATGAATATTGATAAAAATGAGACATGTACTTACTTGAGATCCTTCAATAGAATTTTGCATTGGTCAACTCTTCTTATGTCCAATTAGTTTCATCAACCTAAGTTTGACTGTCCAATGTTTTAGGCCTCCACCAGTGACTGCTTATTGTTACTTCAAGATGTTGGACTATCCTTAGGCCTCCACTGTTGGTTTGACTGTCCTTTATTTAACACTGATCACTATAGATCTGAGAGTTAATGTTGCTCCCAATGCTTCCACGGTCCAAGGTCAATGATGCTCAATCCGAGGTGAATAATACTTCCACAGTTAGTCCGGAGGCTAAAGATATGAGGCTGCATCGAGTGATGATCTCAATTAATGTTTCGGTGTTCACTGTGTCACAGTTCTCTGGATAATTTGTAGGAAGATAGCCCAAGCTTGAGGTAGAACAGTTCTGTGTTTTATAAAACCACAGGATTGTATTTATAGGTATGACATCATTGTTTCAAATAGTCAGAAATGATAAATCTAAACGATCACATGATTGTGTGGAGGATCACCGGTTTGTGTCGAGGGAGAGCTTCACTGGTTCAATAGTTATGTTCATGTGGTCTGAGACTGTGTATATCGATGAACCCAAGCAAGCATTCTTTTTCCAGGTGGTCAAGTCCAATGTAAAGAGCAAAATTGAAGCAAGCGTTTACTCCACAAGTTATCAAGTGTAGTGTAAAATGCAAAACGCAAAATATTGTTTGAAACAAATAAGCTGCCACCGATTGTAGAAGAACCAAACTTTTAAGTTTCTCCAAGTCGTGTTTTCTTCCACAGGTCTGCAAATGTATAATCTTTAGATTTCCGTGTTCATCGGATTTTGAACTGTATACACTTGTAAAATGTTGAGGCGTTATTCCCCATAAATATTAATTCGTTGGATCTTGAAATGTTACGTTTTGGAGAGTCGACATGCCAGCAGAATGGCCGACCAAAGTCCAACATCAAATATTTTTATAAAAATTGCAGCGTCCAATCCTCATACGTTTAGCGTCCATGTAATATGTAATATGTAGATATCATACAAGGGTTACTTAGACTTTAGTTATAATAGAGAGTTATTAGGGAATGGTGAAATATGTGGCCCCTTTTTAAGACAATAATTTTTCATGAATATCTTTTAGGGATTTGGGATTTTAGGGATTTAAGATTTTTGTAGGGAATGATGACCAAGGTTAGGATTTCATCAAAAGATTAGGGCAAATGTTTTTTTAGGATTAGGGTTAGGGTTTCATCAAAAGCTACGGTTTCTAAAGCATTTCAATAATTAGGGGTTTCATGCTAGGGTTTGCGAGGCAACATTTTATTCATGCAACAACTAGGGTGTCATCTAGAGCTAGGGATTGCATAAGGAAAGGGCAACATCTCATGTATCACAAGAATGTTTGCCATCTCGACAATGCCATATTGAAATCAATGATAACTTTGATTAACAGTTTTGGCCCTAGCTGATAGCCTATATTCTGTGTCTCTTGTCTTTTTATGGTTTATGCTTTGGTAGTTGTTTGATGAATAA
The DNA here is from genome assembly GCA_031772625.1 of Pinus tabuliformis. Lineage (NCBI taxonomy): Eukaryota > Viridiplantae > Streptophyta > Pinopsida > Pinales > Pinaceae > Pinus > Pinus tabuliformis. The sequence goes on along the minus strand of CM062804.1, from coordinate 632,439,331 downwards.
GAACACTATAATAATCTAAGTAAAAGAAGATCCTAATCAAGAAGTGAAAATCATTCACAAGCAGTTATCTAAAGAAGAGAAATCACTTAATATTGATGCCCTAGATTTCTCAACACTTGAATCCTGCTATATCTATATTTGGAGTAATTGAAGGGAAGTTGTTTGGTCACATCATCTCCAAAGATGGGATCAAGATAGACCCTAAAGAAAGATGCTAAATTTTTATGGAAAGAAGATGGTAAAAAGGCTTTTCAAGAGATCAAGGGTGTTATTGCAAAAGTTCTTGTTCTAGCCAAACCTGATTATTCAAGAGATTTCATGAATTTTTCTTTTGCTTCAGAGGATACGATTGTTGGTGTCTTGTTACAAAAGAATAAGGAAGGTCACGAGCAACCTATTGCTTCATGAGCAGAGCGCTTCAAAATTCTGAGTTAAATTATACTACCATGTAAAAGCACGCATATGCCTTGGTCAAGTCTCTTAAGCACTTTAGGAATTATGTGGGTTATTCCAAGATCATTGTCTTTGTCCCACATTCTTCTATTAAAGATATATTAATTCAGACTTATTGATTAGGGACTCATGTTAGGTGGGTTACTAAGATCCAAGAGTATGACTTGGAGATTAGACCCACTAAGTTGGTCAAAGGTCAAGGATTGGCTGAGATGTTAACTGAAGGTAATGAAAAAGCTCTTGGTTTGATTTGTCTAAATGACTCATCTTCACCTGAGTTGCAAAGATTAGGAAAACATGATTAGTACAAGGGCATCATTTATTATTTGTTAAATCTTACATGTCCTGACCATTTAGTTGCTCATAAAAGAAGGGCTCTTAGATTGAAAGATACTAAGTATTGCCTCGTGAAGGATGGCCTCGGATGGAGGAATCCTGATGGTATAGTACTTAGGTGTGTTGATGAAATTGAGTCTGAAAAGCTAAAGCAAGCATATGCCTTGGTCAAGTCCCTTAAGCACTTTAGGAATTATGTGGGTTATTCCAAGATCATTGTCTTTGTCCCACATTCTGCTATTAAAGATATATTCATTCAGACTTATTGATTAGGGACTCATGTTAGGAGGGTTACTAAGATCCAAGAGTATGACTTGGAGATTAGACCCACTAAGTTGGTCAAGGGTCAAGGATTGGCTGAGATGTTAACTGAAGGTAATGAAACAGCTCTTGGTTTGATTTGTCTAAATGACTCATCTTCGCCTGAGATGCAAAGATTAGGAAAACATGATTAGTACAAGGACATCATTTATTATTTCTTAAATCTTACATGTCCCGACCATTTAGTTGCTCATAAAAGAAGGGCTCTTAGATTGAAAGATACTAAGTATTGCCTCGTGAAGGATGTCATCGGATGGAGGAATCTTGATGGTATAGTACTTAGGTGTGTTGATGAAATTGAGCCTAAAAAGCTACTTTCTGAGTTTCATTCGAGATTTTGTGGCGGCCATTATGCTGCAAAAACTAACGCCCACAAAATTCTTAGAGTTGGTTATCACTGGCCTTCAATCTTTTTTGATGTGCATAAGTTTGTTAGAAGTTACCAAACCTGTCAACTATTCACTAGGAAACAGAAGCTAGTTGCCCTGCCGTTGCAACCTGTGGTTGTTGAGGCACCTTTTCAATAGTGATGTCTAGATTTTATTGGGAAATTCCATGAAAATTCTAGCAATGGCTACTCATGGATTTTAACTGCTACAGATTATTTCACTAAATGGGTAGAAGTCATTCCTGCTAAGAATGTGTTAATTTTGAGTTAACATGTTCTTTGCTTAGGTTAGTTACATCATTTTCCCATTAATCCATTAGCAATCTAATTAATCATGATTGTAACTAATGAAGGAACATAATAATAAAATTTGAAGACAAGCCAAGTCAGAAGAACACAATAATGTGGTTCAAGCCAACGAAAAACTTCAAGATGGGGAAAACCCTTCATCAATTATTCTTATTATTATTATCAAATGTTCAGCAGAGAAATAGAGAGAGAATACACTTAAAGTCATATTGACTTGACAATATGTTGAGTAAAACCATTATCCAGATGAGAAGGAGATAACCCAGTCAAGTCTGCTTTCCTAAATGATGCAGCCACTTACCAGACTTCAATCTTGAATATGTATGCAGCTTCCTTACCAGACTTCAATCTCTTAACTAAAGAAGAGGATGGCAAAAACACTGTCCAAATATGACATTTGTCCAAACTAATCCAAAACATACCTACATGCTTCACTATCGAAGTCAGCTTATGGTCCCGGCCTGGTTAGGGCTAATCACCAGACATCATCAACCCTGCTCTACAGCTCAAGAATACTTCTAGCATTTGCAACTACCTTAGTGATGCTCCTCTTTATTTCGCTAGCAAGAAGAGCTACTCCCATCCCCTTGTGCAGCCTCACGGCCCTTCTCCAAACAGTGGTGAAGGGTTCGACCTTCAGTACAGGACAATGACCTTATCTCACAAAAACTACTTCAAAAACTAGACCCAAAACATGCCTAGACAATTTGCAAATCATCCTCTTCTACTCGGCCCAGTTGTGAGGTTAATTTGGTATTCAAAAAGAACTCGTCCTCTCCTCTTTGTCTAGGATGCTCCCAATCTACGACCAAACAGAGATGCGAGTTGCTCTCTTAGGATCATGAATATATGAGGGTGGAAGCACCCCTATTTATACAATTCGGTGGAGGATCAAGGGATGCGTCTATTGGATCTATTGAGCCAACATAGAGATTGTGAAAATTCCTAAACCGAAATCCCTACTACAGCAACTGATGATATTTCTCCTACTTGTTAGATTTACATGAACAAGTTATTTGCAGTTTCCTACGGCAAATACTGAAATACATACACTGTAACCTTCACTTAATTAATTTATATACGGAAACAAGACACTGAGCAAGAAAGGAAATACAACACAATAACACCGTTATTTTTGGACAAATGTCCCTGAAAAAACCCAATGCGGGAAAACCGATGCAGCAGATTTGAGGGTTTATTATTATTAAGCAGTAGCAAATTCATAATACATCTCTGAATACCTCAAGGGTTATTCAGTTACAGAGAGAGAAATACTGGCAGAAAGGTTTGTGAGTACCTCACACAATCACTGAGAGAAATCCTGGTTGATCGGGTCACTTGATGAGGTGCCTTTGGCAGGCCCTGCATAGTCCTCACGCAGTCCCTGTGTCAACCCCTCTAGACACTGCGTCACCCAGCCAATTGATCGATTTGCTACCCGGAGCCACTACTCTCAGACTCCCGGTCTCACACCCCAGCTCTTGGCTTCTGAAACTGACTTTGCTGCAAAATTTCGGACTCTCTCTCATCCTCTGCGTGGCCCTGCATCAGCCTCTGTGTGAAAGTTGTTGGATCACTCTCTGCCTCTCCCTATTGATGATTCTCCAAGTGAGAAAATCTCTCTCTCTGAATGTTATCTCTGCCACTCAACTGCAAGAAATCTACTCGATCATAATTTCCTCCTGAGAACTTCTCACTTCAGAAATTTGATCTCTTGATCTCTCGGTGTGTTTTCCAAATGACCCTCAAGCTTCCTTAAATAATCTTCTTGTTGACATTCAACGGCCCATATTAAAAGCTAATCAATGGCTAAGATCATTTTAGCTTGATCCTCGTCTTCTTCTAGAAGTTACACTCACAATTAAATTAATACACATTAATATTTTTAATTTCCTAAGTTTAGACTTAGGGGCCCATTAAAAAATATTAATTATTTTAATAAAATTGTTTCGGGTGGAATTCCCAAAACGCTTGCTAGGTTCTTTGGAATACATGTGCCCAAGCCTCCCTGCAAAATTTGAGGCCTAGAGCACATACGATGCTACCCCAAATCAACAGAGATAAGGTCGACCTTGATAATGTTTGTGTAAGAGAATAGATTCAAAAACGTACTTTTACTTATCCAAATTTGACGATCTTTAGATCGATTTTGGTCCTCTCGAAAAGAGGAATTTAGTGTCGCAATCATCTTCCTCAAAGGAGTTGTACAAAGTAGAATTTGGCCCTAGTTGCCAATTTTAGCACTCCCTCTCAACTAGGGAGAATTCCATTTGCCACTTCGTCCATCATCATTGATCATCATGCCAACTTGTCGTCATGAACCATCTCTGTACCTCATTTTTGCTTTGCGGAACAGTGATGTAATAATGAAGAAGAATTGATCGAGAGTGATTCACAAGGGCCTTATCACTCTCCACTGACAGAAGTCAGTTTAGAGGTAAAACCTCAATCAGACTTTATCCCAAATCAAGTTGAGAAACACCATGCATCCTAGTCATGGGGAGTACGGCAGTACCTGATGCGTCCATCAGTAGTGTTATGGTCCCTAACCACTTTTCCCAACTCATTGGCCAGATGAGAGGTACTTCCCATGTGTCCCAGACTACATGGGTAGGATGATACTGAATCAATAGCAGGGAAAGAATGTATCACATCCTGCTCACAACCACACGTAGGGAAAGGATGAACCACATCCTACAATCACACATCACAATCACATGTAGGGAAAGGATAAACCACATCCTACAATCATACATCACAAACATATGTAGGGAAAGGATGAACCACATCCTACGTATGCAAATCACCGAGAGTAGGGAAAGGATGAACCACATCCTACAAACACAAGTTACAATCACATGTAGGGAAAGGATAAACCACATCCTACAAACACAAGTCACAACAATCAATCGTAGGAAGGATCCTACATGTGGGGAAAGGATGAACCACGTCCCACTGACATGTCAACCAACAATCGTAGGGAATGAGCATCCTACATGTGGGGAAAGGATGAACCACATACCACTAACATGTCAACAATTGCCTATATGCATCTCTCACTGGGGTATCCCCAGGAGAAGGACAACCACTCCTCCTGCTCATATGCCATAGGAGAAGGTGAACCACTCACCCTGTACGCAGCGCACCAATAGCGGAAGGTGAACCACTCACCCTATGGTTGCTCATAGCTCAAATGAGTACCCCAAGCATTTGAGAGCTCCCAGAGCTCAATGTTCCATCTTAACAAAAGATCCCTTCATATGGGGGATAAAGCTAGGCTGCTATCTGAATATTAATGATATTGCTGACCGAATCGTCAATAGAAGCCTCAATAGCTCCACGCGACAGATCTACTAGCAGAGGTCTTTAGCAGCTCTCAGCAATCCTCTGCTTCTTGCATATATTGAAAAAGAGAATATTTGACTGATCTTACTTCCTCTTACTCAGAGAGACCACAGCCTAAACATGCCTTTCTAGGGTGTGCAGTGTCTATCAGACAACCTGCTTATCATGAGATCAGTCCACTTAAACATGCCATAAAACGGGTATGTCATTAGCTGTGCCATATAAAGTGGTATGTGAAATATAGGATTTTCTGAATCCTCTTCTGCAATATACAACAATGGTGATCATGTGTATAAATGACTGCTAGAGAGTTTCCTCAAATGGCCATGCTAGTTGCCTTATACACTCTTCTTCAATAGATCTTCAGAGTAACAGATTTCAGTCTTTAAGAAATAAAGGTGGACAATACTTATACTATCGATCTAGCCTCTCTCTGCAATGAACTCCTGGTCATACTATCAATTGATAGAGGAGAGGACGATTATCAACATCAATAGTTGAATCCAAACATCATAGCTCCCCCTGAATATAAAGAAGGTAACCCTGCCTATAATGTAACCATCTACAATCTGCTATTAATCCTGGGATTTTATAGCTCCCTCTGAAGCTTTGATTTTGGATGATCATCTAGCCTTTAATCATGTGCAAATCATACGAGAGATGAGACTTCTATGAGGCAACTGATCCATGATGGGGAAGGTTCCTTTGCATTCAGGTGACTATATCTATAAGACTATTCCTTATAGGATCTTCTCTTTATCGTTCTTGACAAGACAGAATCTGTCATGTACCTTCTCCAGGACATGTTTGATTTCGTGCTGATGAGTGTTTCTCCAAAAGAGACTGTTCCATAGTGCCATGCACTTCTTCTCTTAGTTGATCTTTAAAGTAGGGGCTCCAGGTGTTCTGCATTTATCAAAAGAGTTGTATTTTGATGAACGATCTGATTGTCTTGTTCTCAACAACACTATAACACAGTCGATAATTTACAGGAGCTACAACATGGCTTCTGGACTGAAACAATAATGCAGTAAATGATGCTGAGTTGGATATGCCATATATATAGAAGAGAGGATATAGGGCAAGAGCAAATGCTAATACAAACTACCAGAGATATGATGCCATTATCATTACATTGATTCTCATGGCATTAGAATGAGTAGACCTGATCATTGGAGAGACCTGAAGCCATAGATGAGAGTGAGGAAGAGTGAGGATTATGTGATGACCGTTACAGAGATGTCATTTCATAATGTGATCTTGTATAATGTGGTGATGCCACTTCAAATAGAGGTAGTAGATGCGATGCTCTGGAGAATATATAATGGCGTAGATATTAAGTCAGATCCAAGGCTCCAGAGATAGTCAAAGAACCAAGCTACTACAAATCTGTTACAGGTTTCCTGAAAGCGAAAGCCCATTTCTGCGATTGATTTCCACAGAAATATGTATGTATAGAACGAATAATGCTTACAGCTTGAAGATATTCAATCGGAATTCAAAAAGAAACGCTTGGAAAACCTTAGATCAAATTTTCACGATCATGTATTTCCAATTGTTCCACCGGTGCATATGAGGATAGCCTTGGATAAGGTTTCCAAAACATGAATCTCAATCCTTATTGTTGATAATAGATTTTTCACAATAGACTTTGGTTTCAAAAGAGGGACCAAAACCCTTCTGCTCAGACTTGATGCCCTTAGACAGAGGTTCAAGTGCGTCATCAAACAAACCCTTCTTCAAGAACGAATTATAGATAACATGCTTTGTTAAAAAGGAAATCATTTATTGACAACAAATAGAATACTTGTCCTCTCATATATACATTCTGAATTTGGCTTCAATAGAGATATAGACCAAGCAAGGTTACTTGGGAGTGGGAGCGAGAGCGACATTTTCAGAAGCTCCCAGTTTGGGAGCGATTCCAGCAACGATTTTTTATATAATATATTTTTTTATATTTTGATGCATATATGTCAACAAAAACATGTAGAATGATGAATTAGATATAAAAAGCATAAAAAACATAGATTGAACCATATAACAACAATCATCTAGAAGTTATAATCTTCATCAACCACATCCACAAGTTAGAAACATACAACATATTGAGTCTCATGATTCATCAATCTTAAAGTTTCAAGCTTTCAAAATTCAATATATAACATTTATCATAATTGATCACCAAACTTGTACTTGTAAGCTAAGTGTAAACATTACAACAAAGAATATCTAACATGAAATGAAACAACTTTCAACTTTCACGAAGCATCATATTCATAATTCATTACCAATGAGTTATAATTGCCAAATTCAAACTTAAATTGTCATATATTGATAATTGTTTACAAAAAATATCATAATAAATATGAAAGAGTCAACAGTTATTAAAACTACTAGAAACTAGAAAAGACAGGTAAATCTATTATCTACAGCTTCTTCTTGCCACGAGAAATGTCTAATTTTTTAGCAGGTCGTGGTGGTCTTCTAGGGGTCTCCTCCCGCACAGTCGCACGACCAGAACCAGAAAGCACATGCCCTCCACGTGAGGATGTAGATGGAGAAGGCGGTAGCAAAGGAACAATACTTGGAACTCGAGCAGTGGCACTGATACTAGATGGTGGGGGTGGCATGGTTGTTATTGCTTCATCATCATCTCTCAGAAGTTCTGCTTCCAGTTCTTCAAGATGTAAGGTGACATCCTCCAAATTATCGTCCTTTGGGTGGTTGTCCCAAATTTTATATGTTGGATCCTCATAAGCCCGATCACAATAATGACTCAACCTCAAGTTGTAGTGCACATAAACCAAGTTTTATGCCCGTTTTTCATTAAGTTTGTTTCTTCTCACGTTATGTATGAAGCAGTAGGTGCTCCAACACCTGTCTGCAAAAGAAGTATTTACAACCTGTGAGAGAACTTTTTTTGCCAATTTTGTCAAAAGTCCCATGTCGCCATATGCTTCCCACCATGTGAGAGCATCAAATCTATCTCTATCTTCCATTGCATGCAAAGAAGCAAACAAACCAGTTCAACTGAAGTATCTGCCTAATTCAAAATGCAAATTAGCACACTCCTCCTTGTCAGGTACCAACTTGTCTAATTCTTGCATATATCCTGTAGATACCTCTAGATCTGTATGGGGTTTTACCCTAACCCCACCCCTAGGTGAAGGTTGGCCCAACCAAGATGGAGAGTAGTATTTTGGCATAAGGATATACGCCAAGACATGTAGTGGAACATTAAGTTTATTCCACCGTGTACACACACAATTGTGAATCATTGTATACAAGTTGGGATCATCTTTCTGAACAATATCTTTTATTTGCCCCAACATGGTATCCATCTGCTCATACACCTCCCCAATCATTGGTTTATCTGTATCTACAAAACAAATCATGTTATAAATGGGCTTGGAGAATTCCAATACTTGCCCCACACGTGCCCAAAACAGACCATCAAGAGCAGTCTGCTCCACCTATTCAAAACCTTGCTTGTTCGCTACGTTTGTAGCCCTGTCCTTTAATACCTATCGGTGTGGACTTGATACCATGCTAGCCAATGACTCTCTTACCTTCAAAAGGCGCCTGAAGGTGAGGTAATAGCTAGCAAATCTAGTCTTCGCAATCTTCAACAGCTCCAATCTTGAGTGACTGCGGAAAAGCCCATGGGTATTGCTATGATTTGTAATAAATCTTATCATTTGTTTGCCTCTCTTGTACAAATCACCAATCCATTTGTATTGTTGGTTTTTTCTTCTTAATAATATCATGCATCAAAAGGTTCATTGTGTGAACCAAACACCCAGACCAAAATATGTTGGGGTATTTATCCTCAATAATTGCTCTCGTTGCCTTACAATTAGCAGCATTATCAGTGATGACTTGGATGACATTGTATGGCCCAATACGTTCAATTGTTTCAACTAATGGTTCTACAATGTTGATGTCGGTCTTGAACTTATCTGAGTAATCATATGCTGAAAGAAAGATGGCACCACTAACAGACACAACAAGAACACTTATCAATGGCTTTCCTTTTACATTTGTCCATCCATCAGATACAATGGACACCCCATGCTCAGTCCAAGAATTTGTCATTCTACTCAAAAAATGTGATATTTTTGCTTTTTCATGATCAAGTCCAACAGTTCTAGCCTTGTCATACCCAGGGCTCTTGTACCCTTTAGGGGCATCAGTTATGGCAAAAACCATTTCATGCCAATAAGGTGAGCGAAGAACATTGAATGGTATCCCACATGCATAGAGAAACCAGTAAATTTTTGAATCCACATCATTCCTACACCCTTCGTCAAGGAAATTTGATATGGTTCTACGCCTTAAAGAGATGTTTGTTCTCGTGCCTCCATATCCACTGCCATGGGAGGATCTTGAAGGAGTTCTTTGTGCATGTTGATGTGATTGTGAGCTATGATCAAAGAAACCCTTTGATTTTTTAGATTTGTATTGAGCTTCCTCCTCTTCCCTTGTGTATTTGGCTCTATCTGTTGCTGACACACTTGCACGGAGCAATCATAAAGTGATCTGACTTCATCCCATGGCCTTTTCCCACAGAGGTGCCTTCTGGCACAGGTGTATGAACCTGTGTAAGTTTTGTTGCAATGGGGGCATGCAAATTTAGTGGTTCCACCCCCTTTCCCTCCTTCAGGCCTAGAAACATCTTTCCACAATGGGGTTTGGCCTTGTTTTGTTTTTGGGGCCTCATCATGTTCACTCTATTCCTCCTCACCAAGGTACTCCTCTCTAGGGTTTTCATCAAATCCACTATAACCCACTTATTCATCCTCTTCTTCATCATGATCAACCCTCCTTCTTCTACTCTCCAACACCATAATAACCAAAAAAGGAACTAAGAAGAAGAAAATGCCAAGCCATATAGCCATGATGTTTGAACTTTGAAGTTTGAGTCTAAAAAAAATGGAAGAATGGGAATGGGAAATAGAGAAAAAAAATATATATATATTTAGTAATGTACATAAAAAAATGTTAAATTAGAGTGTAGATCCTACCTCTTTGGCCTTCAATCCCAAGCTCCAATCTCCCTTACAAGCTCCTCAAGCTCCTCTCTCTTGCTCTCTCCAAGCTCCAAACTCTCTCTTACTCCTCTTGCTCTCTCCAATGGGTGAAATTATGAATAATGGGAGGGGAGAGGGTCTTTTTATCCTTTTCCCCCTCCCCTTTCCCTCCCTTTCATTTCCCTCTCCATCGTCACCCCTCTCTCTCGGCCATGAGGCCTCCTTTTCTAGCATCGGATGAGAGCGCTTTTTATGAGGGGGAGCAGTCAGGAGCGATCGCTCCCCGACTGCTCCCCCTCTTAAAAATTGCTCCCAGAGCATAGGGGAGCGATTGCTCCCGACCGCAATAATTCCAGCGATACTTCTAACTGCTTTTTAGAGAATAGGAATCAAGTTAGTCACAGCGTTGATGAACTCAAATCATAGTAAATTCTGAGTTGCCTTAACTCCACCAAGCCACGAGATTGGGATTTCTTATATAAATCATTTTATGTCACTATGATACCTCAGAGTCAAGGCAAGGATCTTAAAGAAAACAACTCCTTCTATATGTTCAAGATGATGATACAGTCTGAAGCTTGATTGGACAGGACAGTTAAATATTCCTCTTGAAAATATCTACAACTTATAAATATTGAAACATACCTTGATGATTTCCAACCTTTGTTCGTAATGATTGAGTTTCTCTTGAATTGGTGCCCATGTTCACTGATTAGGTCTTGTAGAAGGCCATAAGACAATGTCACAGATTTGTCATTCTTGAACTAGGCCTTGTCCTTCCACAAAGGTCGGAAGGTGACTTCTAATTGAAATTCCTTAGATGCACCTTAGTGATCACAATTTCTTAAGCTTGGGCTTGTCCTCACCTATGCTCTGATACCATGTTAATTTTGAGTTAACATGTTCTTTGCTTAGGTTAGTTACATCATTTTCCCATTAATCCATTAGCAATCTCATTAATCATCATTGTAACTAATGAAAGAACATAAATAATAAAAGTTGAAGACAAGCCAAATTAGAAGAACACAAGAATGTGGCGCAAGCCAGGGAAAAACTCCAAGATGGGGAAACCCTTGAACAATTCTTCTTATTATTATTATCAAATGTTCAACAGAGAAATAGAGAGTACACTTAAAGTCATATTGACCTGACATTATGTTGAGTAAAACCATTATCTAGACGACAAGGAGATAACCCAGTCAAGTTTGCTTTCCTGAATGATGCAGCCACTTACCAGACTTCAATCCAGAATATGCAAGCATCCTTCTTACTAGACTTCAATCTCTTAACTGAAGAAGAGGATGGAAAAATTATTGTTCTAATATGACCTTTGTCCAAACTGATCCAAAACATACCTACATGCTTCACTGTCCAGGTCAGCTTATGGTCTCGACTTGGTTAGGGCTAATCACCAGACATCATCAACCCTGATCTACGGCTCATGAATACTTCTAGCATTTGTGGCTACTTTAGTGATGCTCCTGTTTATTTCGCTAGCAAGAAGAGCTACTTCCAGCCCCCTGTGCAGACTCACGACCCTCCTCCAAACAATGGTGGAAGGTTCGATGTTCAATACAAAACAACTGGCTTATCTCACAAAAAATTCTTCAAAAACTAGACCCAAAGCATGGCCAGCCAATCCGCAAATCATCCTCTTCTACTGAACCCAGTTGTGAGGTTAATTCGGTATTCAAAAAGAACTCGTCCACTCCTCTTTGTCTAGGATGCTCCCAATCTACGCCAAACATAGATGTGAGTTGCTCTCTTAGGATCATGACTATATGACGGTGGAAGCACCCCTATTTATACAATTTAGTGGAGGATTAAGGGACGCATCTATTGGATCTATTGAGCCGACATAGAGATAAGGCCGACCTTGATAATATTTGTGTAAGAGAATAAATTCAAAAACGCACTTTTACTTATCCAAATTTGACGATCTTTAGATCGATTTTGGTCCTCTCGAAAAGAGGAATTTAATGCTGCAATCATCGTCCTCAAAGGCGCTGTCCAAAGTCGAATTTGGCCCGAGTTGCCAATTTTAACAGAATGCCACTGAAAAGGTAATTATGGACTTTATTGAAAATCAGATCATTACTAGATTTGGCGTCCCAGCGAAGATCACCACCGATAATGCCAAAGCTTTCAGTTCTACAAAGTTTTCACATTTTTGCTTTAAGTATGGCATTATTTTATCTCATTCATCTAACTACTATCCTCAAGATAATGGCCCTGCAGAATCAAGTAGTAAAAATCTTATGACCATTATAAGAAGATAGTAGGAGATAATAAACGGTCCTAGGATAGCAAAATCAAGTATGCATTATGGGCAGATAGGATTACAAAGAAAAAAGCTACTGGTAAAAGTCCCTTTGAATTGGTTTATGGTTTGGAGGTAACTCTACCTATGCACCTTAAATTACCAGCTTATCAACTCCCTCAACATTTTTCCACTGATAAAGATGTTGTCCAAAATAGAATTGATCAAATTGTGGAGTTAAATGAAACTCGAAGAAAAGATTTTGATAATATCTGCAAAAATAAATCTAATGTTAAGAAAAATTTTAATAAATCTTCTTGAGCTAGATCTTTGCAAGTTGGAGATATGGTATTACTTTGGGATCGCAGGAATGAGAAACCACGAAATCACAAGAAATTTGGCAGTTTGTGGCTGGGACCTTACATTATCAGAGGCATCGTCAGACCAAATTCATTCCACTTGAGCATAGGGTTAGCCTTCCCCTTCCCCTTGCCCACACCTTGGGTCAGGGATGATGCCCCAGAGGTTGATGCAGCTGAAAAGAAAAGTAAAACCATAATTGGCCACATTCAACAGGAAAATGTACCACAAAATGCAAAAGATGGCAGAGGCAAACACATTTAGCACGTCGGAAAAAGCCAATAAATGATCCCTACCCCATCATCATGGCCATCACCCTGGTTCCTACAGGTTGTAGATGAGCCTCCTTTATCATTCAGGAGCCCATGATTGTCCCAACCCCTGGTGGGCAATGAATCGCCCCACCTTAAAGGGGGTATCCACTATTATATCTCACACATCATGCTCTTATCCCTTGAGCCCCAAGCAATCATAAAATGCAAAAGGCATATAAAGAAGGGTGGAAAAATCAAGGTCAGGGGACCTTATGTACCACGATTGCTCCCTCCTATACATTATATACCCAAGTGTGGGCTCCCCTTTTATTAGCTACCCTTGTATCCCAGCATGTGTCCCAGGGTTGCCCCTTTTCATCCCCTTCTCCATTCATCTCTTTATCACATGCCACCACCCTTAACAGATGTACCTTGGACATACTATCCCTTTAAAAGTAGAAACCACCTAATAGGATACTTGGTTAGCCCCATTTGGAGCTTCGAATCATTAGCACATGCCAAAGCCCACTATGGAAGGGCATACCATTATGAAGTGCCCACCTGTTGTCCATGGTTTGTAAGCTCTTTTACTCGATTTCCTTTTATGACTTATACTGGTAGGCTAGGGGACGCCTTGGATCTTTTGCAAGATTGCAGGTGGTCTCCATTTTGGGTTTCGTTTCCCTATATGGGGTCCTAACCCTCCAGAGGGCTACATTGTCATATATAGGGTGTGTATTGAGAGCCATGGGCTTCCACAACAGTAGACAACACTCCATGGATCCTCGAAGATGTTCAGAGATTGCTCAAGATTCACCTATTGGACGAGGAATATGCACCTAGTTCACCTTTTCCCAGCCAACCCCACAGTTGTCCCATGCACTTAGCAGATGACCGAAAACTTGTATGCTAATGTGGCATCACTTACACCATCATCTGAGCCCTTACAGATGGTCTACAAGAATCTTCAACTTACTTGGAGACCCATGAGGTCACTTGTGTACCCTCACACCCATTGGGAGCACCACAAATTTATTTTGTGGAGAAAAAGGAGCCAACCCCTTGTCCATTACTTTTGGAAGTCCTATTCATCATTATGGCACTTATGGACTTCATTAGGCTTCTTCGAAAGCCCAACGACATGCAGTATTGATCATTCAACGTCTTGAGAAGCTTGTTATTTTGTCTGTGAGCTAGTTTGGTGGGCTTGTCACCAAAAGTTAGTTAATTGCACATTATTTTTATTTTAGGGGCTAATGTAGGCTCAAATAGCTAAATCTAACTCATTACGAGTGTATAAATACAAATGATGAGAGTTCATTTCTCATCATCACTTGGATTGGATCATTCTCTCTTGTGAGATTTTCACTATTCTTTTTGGAGGACGAAATTGGTTGGATGGTTAAATTTTCATGTTTGGATATCTTCATTCTTGTCTTGGAACTTCTATATTGCCATATAATGATGATTGGATATACTTGTTCTCACATGTAAGTGCTCTTTCAATGCTATTTTGTCATTTTCTTATGTCACATGAATGATGTTGGGATTTTCGCTATACTAGGCTGAAATTTTGTTGCTTTTCTTGTGTAAAAGAGTGGGAATTTGTCTTTTATTAGCGTTGCATCATGGCATGGACGATGTTTGAATAAGTGAATGTTCCTAGAGATATTTCTTTGAAAATTTATCTTGACAAGTCATCATATATTGCATATCAAACTATAAAGACCTTGAAGCAATTTTCTCATGCCCTAATTGCCATGCGAAATTTTTCTAGAGGCCTACTTGACTAAGTGAACTCATTCCAAGCATTAAAACATCCTTGACTCCATTTCTCCCAAAGGACTAGGAACTGATCCTCCATAGGTGATCACCTAAAAGCATAGTTGTCTCACCTTTCTCTCTTTCTCTCTAGGCCTAGCCTACATAGATCACCTCAATTTTTCGTCCACAACTGTATTGGAGTTTGCTCTAGAGGCCCTCCAAATTTGAAGCAAACCCGACAATGGGATCTCGATATATAGCAAGCCCTAGCTCGAGGACTGTTTCTTGCTCTAGGTTTCCCTAGGCTAGTGACCTCATCTGGATCATTGCATTCTATTCCAAGAAGATTTGTCCATTCATCCTCTTCTCTTCCACAATTAGGTCAAGCCCCTCCTAGAGTGACCAATTCCTCTTACTTGACCTAACTTTGGGCCCACTTGGTCCCGTGTGGTCCCGCAACTTTTTGAAGATAATTTCGCAAAGACCACTTGGAATCCAAATTTTCACAAGGATTTCTTGGACTAGGTCCCTCCATTTACAAGTCTTATCCGCAAACCCTAGCCCTTGAAATCCCCTTGGCCCTTCCTAAAGAGCCCTACACCTTGCTTCTCAAGCAAGCAAACCATAAAATTGAGTCTTTCTTACGAATAGGCCTTAGGGATCACTCCTTTTCTCTTCATTGATTCATCCTTATAGTAAATCCCTTTACCATTGGTTCTCCTACCATCGTCGAAAGTCCGTAAAAAAGCAGGGAGCTTTAGCTAAGGTGACAGTGGGCTATTGCTCCATTGTTGCCCTTAACCTAGTAGTTGTCCCTTTAGGATTCCCTCCTAGGACCCCTGCAAATTTGAGCGGTAACATTTTGGCGCAATTGTCGGGGACGCGAAACATGTGTTTTGTTCCCCATACGACGCAATTGTCGGGGAAACATGTGTTTTGTTCCCCATACGACATTATTGATATGATATATCATTTGGCAACTCCATTGGAAGAACGAAGCCCTAGTTCTTCATTGAACGTTAAGGTCGATGCTTGTACGGTGAAGCAAGCATTTTTCTAACCATCTTTGAATTCACCTTGGTGACATATTTTTCATGTATATCTCAAATAGGTTGTCTTTCTTTGATAATTTTCTCGCTTTGGACATTACTAGCATCCCTGGGCACCCTAATCATGTCACGGGAAGGATGGTACATGGGGTGTCCGTGTTTGATGGTGATCCACTCTCTGCACTTGACCACATAAAAATATTTAATGCACATGCTTCAAGAGAGGAGGTTGTTCACCAAGATGTCCTTGTGTTGTTGTTCATGGGATCTCTCAGTGGTCATATTTCATGGCTGCATGATAATGAACCTAAGAGCAATTCAGCTATTGAGAAGTTTGTTGATGGCTTTCTTGAACATTTTCAAGTATGCCCCACGTCAAACATCCAAAAAGAAGCCTTCATTGACCATCGTCAAGAGATTGAGAATCTAAGTAAT
This sequence comes from Pinus tabuliformis, assembly GCA_031772625.1. Classification (NCBI taxonomy): domain Eukaryota; kingdom Viridiplantae; phylum Streptophyta; class Pinopsida; order Pinales; family Pinaceae; genus Pinus; species Pinus tabuliformis. Next base: position 632,423,024 of record CM062804.1, on the reverse strand, counting down.
GAGCAAGAAGATGAGTCCTCCTCGGGTCCACATGACAAAAAGGATGATTTTGAGAACACGTGTTGGGAAGGATGAAATTGAGACCAACCTTACCTTTCTCGAGGATATTACTCCTAATGACTCTCCTTTTGAGAACCTTGAGGAAGGTGATCCCATTTGCCCCTGGAAGACAACATTGGGGATTACTCCCATATTGAAAAGGAGAAATGGGAAATCATTGGTCCTCAATTTTATTGTGCTCCCATTTATGACACTGACAACGAAAATGAGGTTGAGAGTGGTCTCCCCTTTCTCTCAGACATTATTTATGATGACATATCAATCGATACCCTTGGGAAGGAGAATTATTATTTTTCCTTGCATGAAGAGGGGCAGTTGGAAGTAATCAATTCTCCTTTTAGGGAAGACCCAATCTTTGATGCTAATAATGAGGAAATCGATAAGGCTCCTACCTATCCTCCTTATGATTCTATATTCAAATCACTTGAAGAAGAAAGGCCCCGCTAAATATGACACTTCACCTCCGCCCCTTGCCTTTTCCTCTTGTTCATCATCTTGAGTCTTCCTCGAGTGATTCCCTCACCCCTTGTCATATGATCCCAAGTGACCATGAGCCCTTTCCCACTTCTGAGTATAGTGTTGAGGACAAGCCCCTTATTGACTACTCGTTATCTCCTTGGACATACTCTCAAGGTTTTGATCACTCCATGACCTCCCCTCTCCAATGTAACCATCACCTCGAGCAACCTATTTATTTCACCCCTTCCTTCCCTCACCTTTCGTTCCCCTCTCATCACGACCTTGTGGCATCTATAATGCATGATATTAAAAACAATGATTGTGATAGGGAGTTGTTGAGAGTGATCCTTCATTCCACCATTGCGTACTTAAAGGGAGATCCCTACACCTCTAGATTGGCTTATTCTCCTTCTCCTAGGGCTTCCTTTTACCTCGAATGGAGATCCTATTTTCCCACCTCCCACCCGCTTCATCCTAGATACAAATGTATCTGCATTTGCTATGGGATTTGCCACGTGAGTAGTCATAATGGCAAGCATATGTATATTGATATGATGATATGTTGGTTGCACTGGCTTAATGATTACACTTAGCATTCGCATTATTATATGCATGTTAGGGTAGAATGCTTTGTATGCTGATTTTTGCATTAAAACTAATGTCATAAGATATTTCTCATGATATATTAGTCGCATCTAGAATTAAAAGACTGCATTTGAAAGCTTATTTTTATGAGTCGATTTTATGGGTCTAATCCCAGCATGTGCAATCATGAGACGCCGCGAAAACATGTTGCCCCGTGTTTTTCATATATTATATGTGCAGGAAACAAGTCTACGGTAACCAAGAGATTGTTGGAGTTCTCGTGACCTCTCGTTCAAGTAGCTTCATCCACTTCTCTGAGAGATCACGTCCCAATTGGACCCAGATGTTACCCACCATTTTGTGGGTGATATCCCTAGGAGAAAATATTTCTCCAAGATGGTCCTCAACCGGCAGCCCCTTGCAGCCACCAAATAGCTTGTTGTGCCATTTCTCTACCACCTGAGCCAGCTATGTGGTCCCTCGCCCATCTGTCATGATCGTATGTTTGAAGGTGGGCCTCCCAAACCTAAAGGTATGCTTTGTCATTTCGTAATTGAGTATTGTAGTTTGCTTATCACGGATAATTCTGGGCATGGATTAATGTGGGGATTCAGTGGAAAGAGTGGGCTAGGTCTATGCTTATGTCCCCTAGACCTATTTTGATGTTAACCTTGGACCCTAGTCTTCTCTTTTACTGACCTTTGGGCTTTAGGGATAGTACTACAAGGGAAACCCTGATTTTGGTTGTGTGGTCCTACTCCCTCATCCACATATATCACTCCCCTTCCACTCATTATAACCCCATTCATCATTTCTCCCACCTACATCCACATTCCTCCACTGGGTCCACATAGGGTTAGCCATCCCCTTCCCCTTGCCCACACCTTGGGTCGGGCTTGGAATGATGACTCGGAGGATGATGCAGCTAAAAAGAAAAGTAAAAGCATAATTGGCCACATTCAACAGGAAGATGTACCACAAAATGCAAAAGATGGTATAGACAAACACATTTAGCACGTGGGCAAAAGCCAATACATGAGCTCTACCCCATCATCATGACCATCACCCTGGTTCTTACAGCGCCTAGATGAGCTTCCTTTATCATTCAGGAACCCATGATTGTCCCAACCCCTAGTGGGAAATGAATCGCCCTACCTTAAAGGGGGTATCCACTATTATATCTCACATCATGCTCTTATCCCTTGAGCCCCAAGCAGTCAATTAAAGAAAAATCATAAAAAGCAAAAGGCATATAAAGAAGCGTCGAAAAATCAAGGTCGTGGCACCTTATGTACCACGATTTCTCCCTCCTATACATTATATACCCAAGTGTGGGCTCCCCTGTGGCCCAGGGCTACCCCTTTTCATCCCCTACTCCATTCATCTCTTTATCACATGCCACCACCTTTTAAAGGATGTACCTTGGACATCCTATCCCCTTTAAAAGTAGAAACCACCTAATAGGATACTTGGTTAACCCCATTTGGAGTTTAGAGACATTAGCACATGCCAAAGCCCACTATGGAAGGGCATGCCATTATGAAGTTCTCACTTGTTGTCCATGGTTTGTAAGCTCTTTTACTCGATTTCCTTTTATGACTTGTTGTACTAGAAGGCTAGGGGATGCATTGGATCTTATGCAGGATTGCAGGTGGTCTCCATTTTGGGTTTGGTCTCCCTATACGGGGTCCTAACCCTCCAGAGGGCTACATTGGCACATGTAGGGTGTGTGTTGAGAGCCATGGGCCTCCACAGCAGTAGACAACACTCCATGGATCCCCAGAGATGTTCAAATATTGCTCGAGATTCACCTATTGGACGAGGAAGATGCACCTGGTTCACCTTTGCCCAACCAACCCCACAGTTGTACCATGCACTTGGCAGATGACCCAGGACTTGTATGTTGATGTGGCATCACTTACACCATCATCTGAGCCCTTACAAATGGTCTACAAGCATCTTCAACTTACTTGGAGACCCATGAGGTCACTTGTGTGCCCTCACACCATTGGGAGCACCACAGGTTTATTATGTGGAGAACAAGGGGCCAACCCCTTGTCTATTACTTTTGAAGTCCTATTCATCATTATGGCACTTATGGACTTCATCAAGCTTCTTAGAGAGCCCAGCGACATGCATTATTGATCATTCGACCTCTTGAGAGACTTGTTATTTTGTTTATGAGCTAGTTTGGTGGGCTTGTCACCAAAAGTTAGTTATTTGCACATCATTTTTAGTTTGGGGCTAATGTAGGCTCAAATATCTAAAACGAACTCATTAGGAGTGTATAAATACAAAAGATGAGAGTTCAATTGTGTTCATCACTTGGATTGGATTATTCTCTCTTGTGAGATTTTCGCTATTCTTTTTGGAAGACGAAATTGGTTGGGTGGATGAATTTTGATGTTTGGATATCTTCATTCTTGTCTCGGAGCTTCTTTATTGCCATATAATGATGATTGGATATACTTTTTCTCACATGTAAGTGCTCTTTCAATGTTATTTTGCCATTTTCTTATGTCACATGAATGATGTTGGGATTTTCGCTATACTAGGCTCAAATTTTGCTGCTTTTCTTGTGTAAAAGTGTGGGAATTTGTCTTTTATTAGTGTTGCATCATCTCATGGGCCATGTTTGAATAAGTGAATGTTCCTAGAGATATTTCTTTGAAATTTTATCTTGACAAGTCATCATATATTGAATATCAAGGTATAAAGACCTTGAAGCAGTTTTCTCATGCCCTAATTGCCATGAGAAATTGTTCTAGAGGCCTCCTTGACTAAGTGAACTCATTCCAAGCATTGAAACACCCTTGACTCCATTTCTCCCAAAGTACTAGGCATTGATCCTCCATAGGTGATCACCTAAAAGCATATTTGTCACACCTTTCTCTCTTTCTTTCTAGGCCTAACCTACATAGGTCACCTAGGTCCAATTTACACACCTCAATTTTTGGTCCACAACTATGCTAGAGTTTTCTCTAGAGGCACTCCAAATTTGAAGCAATCTGACTGTGGGATCTCAAGATATAGCAAGCCCTAGCTCAAGGACCGTTTCTTGTTCTAGGTTTCCCTAGGTTAGTGACCTCATCTAGATCATTGCATTATGTTCCAAGAATATTTGTCCATTGATCCTCTTCTCTTCCACAATTAGGTCAAGCCCCTCCTTGAGTGACCAATTACTCTTACTTGACCTAAGTTTGGGCCTACTTGGTCCCGTGTGGTCCCGCAACTTTTTGAAGATAATTTCACAAATACCACTAGGAATCCAAGTTTTACAGGGATTTCTTGGACTAGGTCCCTTCTTTTACAAGTCTTATCCGCAAACCCTAGTCCCTGAAATCCCCTTGGCCCTTCCTAGAGAGCCCTACACCTTGCTTCTCAAGCAAGCAAACCATACAATTGAGTCTCTTACGAATAGGCCTTATGGATCACCCTTTTTATCTTCGTTGATTCATCCTTCTAGTGATTCCCTTTACCAATGGGTCTCCTCCCATCGATGAAAGTCTGTAAAAAAGCAAGGAGCTTTAATTGAGGTGACAGTGGGCTATTGCTCCATTGTTGCCCTGGACCTAGTAGTTTGTCTCTTTAGGATTCCCTCCTAGGACCCCTACAAGTTTGAGCAGTAACAGTCTTTAGCTATTTATTTTTAGATTATAGTAATGAGTTTGCAAATCTTTGTTTAATTTCTTGCTCTTACCTTGGTAAAAGATAGGGGCTACTTCTTGTTACAAGATACATAATCAATGACACTATAAATGGCCTCTAGAATCCAAAAATTATACTACAAGCTACTTGGCCACCAGCCTACTACAAATCATTGATCAACATGATCACTCATCAAACTCATCACGACTACTAGAAATGGGATCATCAAAGGGAGCTACTTTTTGAAGATAATTTCACAAATACCACTAGGAATCCAAGTTTTACAGGGATTTCTTGGACTAGGTCCCTTCTTTTACAAGTCTTATCCGCAAACCCTAGTCCCTGAAATCCCCTTGGCCCTTCCTAGAGAGCCCTACACCTTGCTTCTCAAGCAAGAAAACCATACAATTGAGTCTCTTACGAATAGGCCTTATGGATCACCCTTTTTATCTTCGTTGATTCATCCTTCTAGTGATTCCCTTTACCAATGGGTCTCCTCCCATCGATGAAAGTCTGTAAAAAAGCAAGGAGCTTTAATTGAGGTGACAGTGGGCTATTGCTCCATTGTTGCCCTTGACCTAGTAGTTTGTCTCTTTAGGATTCCCTCCTAGGACACCTACAAGTTTGAGCGATAACAGTCTTTAGCTATTTATTTTTAGATTATAGTAATGAGTTTGCAAATCTTTGTTTAATTTCTTGCTCTTACCTTGGTAAAAGATAGGGGCTACTTCTTGTTACAAGATACATAATCAATGACACTCTAAATGGCCTCTAGAATCCAAAAATTATACTACAAGCTACTTGGCCACCAGCCTACTACAAATCATTGATCAACATGATCACTCATCAAACTCATCACGACTACTAGAAATGGGATCATCAAAGGGAGCTACATATCGTGATAATATAGTTGAAATATAACTTGTCGATAATATTGTCAAACTAATTTGCCTTGTTTCAATTTATCCTGATAATTTCGTATTTATCATGAGACTATATGAATTTATCGCCCTACTACTTAAAAGAACGAGATAAAGTGCAGTTCGGGTTTTCATCCTTATTTTACAAATTTTGCCAAGGGGGATTCAACTATGAGGCTAGTGTGACTATTTTCCATCAAGCAAACAAGGGGAAATCTATAGTTTTCATTGTCATTAACTAAGCATTTGTGGAGTGGAGATTACTCCGATCTACTATATCCATATTCCCAAGTCTGTAAAACTAATTATGCCTTCATTTTCTTTCCTTTTTTCAAGATTTAGTATAGGCCTTGCAATGTCCATTAGAGATGCCTCTTCTTGCCCTTTTTAATGAGAAATTTAATACTTACACAGCTATGATATTTTAATTGTAGCATTCTTTGAGTTTTTTGTGGATCTGGCTTTTGAATTGCCCCATTTGTTTTGTGTCGCAGGTCCAAATTTTAAAATTTAATCAGAGCTCTACAAAATGGCAAAGTGATTGGACCAAATGTGGGAGTATGGTGAGCCACATGATGGTGATAATAATACAAAGTTGAGTTGCAAGCTATGTGGAATGGAAATGTTTGGTAAAATCACCTTGATCACCTAGCCAAAATCATTAGGTGGATCTAAGATTCTAAATACGCCATGTTATTATGGGTTTTACATATTAACCCACTTTCATCTAAGTAAATGGCCTAAAGAACTACTTTTCATAGGTTATTTCCATTAATTAATCTATTTACAAGAGAATAACACATAAATTCATTAATTTTATGTTATTATCATAATTTTAATCACTTAGGTGAAAATCATTTAATATGTTTTCGCTCGCATTATTCATTTCCATAGAAATAATTTACTAAATCACACATTTACTAATTATTTCTTGATCTTTTAAACATTCTCATGGAAATAATTTATTAAATCATTATTTATGAATTATTTCCAACCTATTTTACCTAGTCAAAAGGAAATAATCTAAAAAAACATTTATTTGTGGATTCTTTTCATTAATTAACTCAATAAATCATCATTTTTTAGTTAGTTACCCAAATAAAGGTCATTAACCATTATTTTTGACCTTTTTCCTCCCACAAATAATAATAAAATACCAAATTAGTTAGGTCTTGATTTGATCCAACAAATATTTAAATATATTTGACCCCATCAAGTTTAACCAGCATTTTATTATAAATAGAGAGGTTTTCTCTTCATTTCTCATGATCCATTTTCATCTCCAAACTTATAATCCTACACCGAGTCTTCTCCACCAAAAGTTCTCTACCATTTCTCTGTTTTTTTAATTTTCTGGAGTGTTTTCCCCTTGCAGAGAGGGAATCATACGTTGCAGTCAATATTGCCTATGAACCCTACGAAGGAGTAGGTCCTTTGCACCACATTCAAATGGAACTTCTCACTGGGTGACACATTAATAAAGTCTTCTCTTGGGTATATTGGGGTATTGCATACATTATATTGGTTCATATTTTCTGTCTTCAGTTTCCAATTTTGTTCTAGTACTTATGCAGATTTGTGAACAGATATATGAATGTGTGTCACTCTTAAGGTTTAGATATAAATCCTCATAATTTCTTGTTGGACCACTTGCAACCTGTAGAATAGGTCCTTTTGCTAACAACTATGCAGAAAGAAATCTTGTGCTCTTGCTCACGTATGATGATATTGATATCTATATAGCTCATGACCATGCGATCATTGGTGTAATCTAATAATAACTCATAATACTCTAAATTCTTGTCTTTTACTTACTTGTCCCATGGTGGATTCGTAATTTCCCTTGAGACAAGTATCTCACCTTTGGGTCAAGTTGCGCTACTAGTGACCTAGGTGTGTGTGTCATTTTCCCTTAGCTATTTCTTACAGAGTTACACCCGATCATCCCCTTGCCATTTTTCGTGCATTTCCCTATCATGATTGACTTTTCATATGTCATCTAACTACGTCCAAAATAAATAAGAAAAATTCCATGAATGAAAAGGCCTAAATAAAGTCAAATGAGATAAAATGCTTGAGGTTGAAGAAGACAAAGTTAAAATATATGCATGAGCCATGCCACCTTGCAATAAAGCCCAATTTCCCCAAGTCTTGTGCTGAAAAAGGAAATCAAAAGAAAGAGGACTAAGGAAATAGAAGGAAAAAAAATGAAAAATGGATAGTAAGAAAAAGGGGCTCAAGGAATGGTAACTCAATGATAAGCACTCCCTCTAACACACGGAATAACAAATATATCCCCTAGCTCAACTCAAGAAACACCATTTCCATAGCACCACATTCACTACATTACCTACACCTAACTTAGAATCCTACGAAATGCATTTTGTCTTAGAGGTTTTCACATGTAATAGAGGTTATAGATGTCCACACCGTGGTTAGCCATTGAGCATTTAAAAGATATCACATATGCTTCACCATTTAATGATGTGTATTTGGAGGCATGACTCATCACTTTGAGGAGGCATCGTTTCCTTGGGTGTTGCATTTTTGCAATGGGCATTGTGAGGGAGCCATCAGCCACACGTGCCAAAATTCTCTTATCTTTTGTGGGGTCAAAATGCTTCTTTTTGGACCATTGACCAAGAGATATGCACCTAAGCCACATGTGACTCATTCCACTCAGCATCTTTCGAGGAGAAGTTGGAGAATTTTGATGGGACATCCCTCCTTTCTTGGCTTGGATTGACATGTGGAGTTGGTTTGAGCTATTTTGGCATATTGTTGCATCTTGTTGGGTTGACCTTCTTGAGGAGGGTATTTGTCATGGTTTGACCACATCTATTGTATTATTTTTGAGGAGGGTGTCCACTTTCTTGGACCATCTAATGTATTGAGATTGTACATGTAGCATTAACCAACCATAAAATAATGTTGTTGACTTGTCCTCTCAAGTTGGTTGGAGAATATTAGTTTTTTAGCACAAATCTAGAGTTAAGTATTGATCTATTGCTATCGTATTGATAGAGTTGTTGAGCTAGAACTCCATAAATAAGAGGTTCCTCCATATGTAATTATTGTTGTAAGTGCCCTCAAGCCATGGAAGAAAACTGATCTTATCTCTTGTTTAAGCTTTGTGAAAATGGTTATGTGTCTCTATTAAATGTGAGGTAAAATTATCCTCGGTGCATTAGTGAAAGATAATGTTGCAGATTTGTGCATGCCAAAGTTAACTCAAAGGGCCATAGAAGAGCAAGTTTGCTACATTGAAAGTTAAGTTGCAGGAAACGCGGGGATAGAGGGCGTTTCAGCCCAGGAAACGAAACGAAACGCGTTTCGGCGTACCGTACGGCCTGGAAACGTGTTTCCGGCCGTACGGGCACGTTTCCCGAAATGGAAACGTGCCCGTACGGCCGGAAACGCGTTTCCAGGCCGTACGGGCCCCGTTTCCCCAAAAAAATGACTTGTTTTTAAAAAAAAAAAAAAAAATTCTAATTAGTTTTTAAATTTTTTTAGGGTTTCTAAGCTGTTCTAGAAACCATTTCTAAAGTTATAAAAGAGCAGTGTCTCTCATTCTCTCATCACACTATTCAGCAAGGAGTTTCTCTTGGAGATTGGCAGTTGTTTCAGTAGCTGGTGTTTTGAGCAGTGAGCAAAGTAGATTTCAGCAGCGGGAGAAAGAGATTTCAGCAGCAAGAGAAGGAGATTTCAGCAGGAGATTTCTGTAGCAGCAGATTTGGCTCAGCTACAGCCATATTTCTCTTCTCTTTTCTGGCATTTCCGGGTAGTTTCAACCACAGAAAATTAATTTGGGTAAGCCACATTCATTTTGTTAGTTTTTTCTTACTATTTCTTCAATTTTTCTAGGGTTTATGCAGCTAAATTGCTGAAAAACGTTTTTTATTT